>CM033729.1:34326241-35526241 GCA_019671005.1 Hibiscus mutabilis
ATAACATTTAATTAGAAGAGAGAAATGAAAATCACCTCTAATTGTTGATTTCTCCCTTAATTGGCCAAGCTTTGATGAAATCCAAAGAGATTTTGCAATAGAATTTAGAGAAATCAATTAGAAATCAAAAAGGAAATCAATATGAATTGATTTCTGGAATTTTTAATGTAGAAATCCTAGTTTGGTTGCTGAGAAAGTTGAGAGAAAAAGGTTGGATGAAAAGTAATTACGTAAGAAAGTGAATTTGGCAAATTAAAAATTCTTTAATAAATTCTTTTTTTATTTAATTATAAACCACTTAAAAATATCTTTAAAATATCCTAAATTAATAGAGAAATCTGTTGAAAAATATTGGTCAAATAGCTCCTTAAAGATTCTAAGTTTTGACCCTTTTACCATTTAGTCACCAAAAATAGTTTTGAAAACTTTCAATTTAGTCACTAGACTAAAATGTCTTAAATCAAGTTTAATTACCTCAAATTTAATTCACCAAATTACTTAAAATATTAATTAAGTAATTTCTAGTATTTTCCCACATTTTATTTTACCCAAAAATCAATTTTATAAAATAAAATTCCTTAAACCATTCTAATTGTCTAAATTGGTTCTCTCGAACCACTTTAAGGGCGCTACAAGACTGAACTGGGAATACAATGGTTTTGGCTCACTTTCTTATCATTTTTATGGAATTTTTGGTGAATTTTCAAACTCACTGCCAAAGACTAAAATTCTGGGCAGATTTCATAATTCACATCTTTAGATTCTTTTAATCATTCCAACACCTCAAATTAACCTTTAATTATATTATTTCCAATATTTTCCATTCATGAAAACTCTAAATTAATCTTGAATCCAATAACCCTAAATTAACCCTAACTTGCCAAAATTAGGGGTTTTACTTTACACATGAAATCAAGCTTGAATCAAGCTTAGAAAAGCTAATTAAACACTTAACTTTCAAAATCAAACTACATATAAATTTATATCCATAAACCCTAAACTTTAACCTTCAATTTCATGCGCATAAATTAACCAATCCATGAAATTTTTATTCCAAATGATAGAGAAATCAAAGAGGATCAACTTTGCATTTCATAACCATACCCAAAATCCAAGCCATTTAGGGAGAAAATCAAAATTTAGCATTCTTACCTTAGTTTCTTCCAAACTCATGTTGGAAAGAAAATGAAGAGAAGTCTTGAATTTTCTTTTCTTTATTTTCATGCCAAATGGCATTATTTAATCATATTTAATAAAAAAACCTCCTTAATAGTCAAATGACTATTTTACCCTTGATATCCAATGCTCCAAAGCTTACAACTTATCCAAATATTCATCCAATGGTCAAAAATAAACCAATAAGTTCATAGTTACCAATTTTGCCCTTCTAATTTTCTAAAATTACAATCTTTCCATTATTCATCTAACGGCTCACATTTAACATAGAAAATCAACTTAAATCCGATGGTCCATGTTAAATCCTTCCAAATTAAGGCATGGAAAAGATATTATTAATCTTGACTTATCATCTAACAAAATATCTCAAATATTCGATTCGATCCGATTATCCGAATTTTTCTCGAGCTTAACCCTTCTATAGCTTTTAATACAAATTTTGTACGAAAAATTTGAGTAACACAAAACGTCATTCTTGGGGGTAAATTATTCATTTACGGGATTAAAATACATAACTTTTGAAAATTACAATTTAGTCCCTAAACCTTTCCTAAGTTTATACTTTAGCCACCAAACTTTCATTTTATCCATTTTGGTCACTAGCTAAAATTTTGAGGTATTACAATTCTCCCCCTTAAGAAAATTCGTCCTCAAATTTTAGCACATACATGCTAATTCTCTAATCAATCCCTCATATGGCTTCTATCACTTTGTGATTCTTTCATGAATCTTTACTATAGAAATCTCTTTTATTTCTCAATTCTTTGACTCCATAAGCCATGATCTTTGTCGGTTCCTCTTCATAAGTAAAATTTAATTGAACCTCAACTCTTCTCTAGTATTATGATATGTGAAGAATCAAATCGGCACTTCAAAAGCATCGACATATGGAAGATATCATGGATTTTAATTCTTCTTCCGAACCTAATATAGGTCAATGAATCTTAGGTTAAGCTTTACTTTTGGTCAGAACCATAACACCTTCTTCCAAGGTGAAACTTTTAAGGAATACTTTATCCTTAACTTCATATTAAATACATTTTCTTTCAAGATCAACATATAATTTCCATCATTATAAAGCAATTCTAAAATTGCTTCGAACCATTCTTACTTTATTCTCCACATCCTGAACTGAATCAGATCCAATCACCTTTTAGTTCTCTTTTTAACTCATTATCATCGGGAATATAAATTATCCCTTGATAATATGAACATCCTTTAGACTTAATATTGAAGTCTTTAATTTTCCCTTTTCACCTAACTGAATTCTTTCTAAGCATATCTTTTCTTTCATCTGCAAATCTTTGATCCGATTTATCAAAGTAGACTTAAGATGAAGCTGTGTAATCAATACATTATTCTCTTCTAAAGATAATTGGACATTTAATGCTTATAAGGCAAAGAAAGACTTTCGGCTAAATACATCACCCTCTATTTTAGCCTTATTACATTAATACACATCTCAACTAGCATGGGACATACCATTAAATAACATGGAATCCTTATTAACTTCAAATTGTATTAATACTAATGCTACAATCTTAACTTTCTTAGGATCTAATCATATCCTTTTTTGCTGAGACTGTAACCCCTCGACCTGGCCTAGTCGCAAGACTAAACGAGCGAGCTACATTAGGTTTACCGAGGTAAACCGTGAAGATGAAACTAGAAACACGACCATTTTTATCTTATCTAAATGCAAATTAATTCTCTATGTGTTCACACTGACCACATGTGAAAACTCAACTCAATCGGGCATCAAATTGACATCCAATTGAGCACAATTGCTATTTAAGGATCAAATTGCAATTCTGGAAAATTACAATGACTTATCCCTTTTTAATGTTACCAGCCTTTAATTAATCCAATTTCAGCATACATGTCGAAACTCAGCTGACAACGATCATACATGCTCATTAAATTCCATCTGCAACAAATAGGGACTAAAGCGCAAGAAAACAGAAACTTCAAAACATTCAAATAACTGAATTAACGGTAGCCGTATCGGTACACTTACACACATATCGGTACGATATTGCTATTTCAAAAACCCCAAATTCCAGTAGCCAAATCTCGTTTCAATACGCCTTCGCGTACCGATACGCCCTGCCAAATGCACATACCCCGTACCGAAACGGTTCCTCGCGTACCAAAATGCCATGCCTGAAAAGGCTCACCCATTTTGATACACTCAGCCTGCATACGAAACCCTAGCCACAAATGGCCTAAGCACGTACCGAAACACCCGCCCACGTTCTGATACGCTAAGACTAAAATGACTTGTTTGTACCGAAACATGGATACACGTATTGATACGCCTGCACCTAAAATGTCCTCTTTTGCTGGTTTATCATGCTTTCTAGGATACCAAAACACCCAAACATGTTTCTAACATACATTCAACACATTCAAGAATCAAACTTTATTAAGGCAACATAGGTTCATCAACAAATCATGGCATCATACTTCAAATGTAATTCTAGATGCGTGCTTCCTAGAAATCAAGCCAAGCAAAGCATGAAATCTTAAAACATCACCACAAACAATCAATAATGGCCAATTACAAACCAAGAGCAGCAAAACAACATTGCTCAATCAGGGAGTTTAACAAAGCACCTCCCAAAACAACAACGAAAACCCCATTGCCCTTATTACTTATAGTCTAGTTCGAAACATACTCTCTGTATCAAGTCTTTGGCAATCCCTTGCTTCCTTGTTGCCTTCAAATATTTAATTCTCTTCATTGATGGACAAAGAAAGCATAAGCACACTAGGCTTAGTGAGGAGTGCTAAAAAACAACACTCCATCAATGCATTTAAAACCATTTCTCAACAACACAGTGAAATCTCATTTCAATCATCTTTTAAACATCACTTAGAATATCATTTGATCATCATGCCTTGAAAACCATGGACTTAACACTTTCAAAACCAACATATTAAACCATATGCAACCTGTGTCATTAACCATCAGCAAATCCCATTGCTAAACCTCAATTTAAGCATTCCCATGCATAACAAACCATATGCAAAGCTTAAAGAGTAAACATGTATAAATCACATTATACAACTTAAACCATTAAATGACACATCCACAATTATATTGGCTTACAAGTGATCATTAACCAATTTCCATTAACAAAATAGTTCATTTGATACACAGATTCAATAAGTGTCCTCACAACACTTCAAGCCATCTCAACCGGAATAGTGATACAATCACAATCACGATACATTAAAACCGAGTACACTTACAACCACGGGGACACCAACCCCAACCCTCGATTAGATGCTTAATCCACTAACGGGAGTTTATGGTACCATATAAACCCTAGGGTACTTGGATGGAGTATTCGATACACCGTATAAAACCCCTCGATATCCAAGGTGACTCTTTATAGTGCACTATCAATCCTATGGCCGACCAACTATATCTGATAACATTTTTAAACCACATCATTTGCTGATATAATTCACAATTAATCACATACCTCCCTATTTTTATATGCATTAAGCCAAACCTTTTTTCCAAAGTAACAACCATGCTTTTCAACAAGTATTTCCACATACTTACAAGGATCACTTACCATGTGCATCCTTCAACATTTCATGATTAAAAATAGTATCTCACATACTTTAAAACATGCTTAAATAGTAGGTACCATGTAATTCAAAACAAGTGCATAAAACCATTTCATAAAGAGAAAACCACTTTATACTTACTTCCGAGTTTAAACCAGCGTTTCAAGCTAAGTTTAAACTCCCATAAGCCACCTTTAAACCATTTCAAAGTTGAAAATCCATGTTCTCACTCACCGATATGCGAAACCTCAATTCACCAACTCGAATTCAAGCGTGTGAAGCCTCCAAAGCTTCACCGATAGCTTCCGGACCATCCTTCCTTGTTTTAACCACATAAAAACAGAGGATTAATACATCTCAATGCATTCAAACACTCTTAACAACAATTCCTTGCAAACCTCAACAATCCTCTCACAATTACCCGACCACAACAACCGAAATTATCATCTAACTCATTCCAAACACAGCCCAGCCACAATATATAAATCTAACACTTCCATTAACATCAATCAACACTCAAAACAATATTACATCATCCTTATATCCCCAGCAACTAAGCAGCCACCACAACACCTCAAAAACACAAATCTAACAACCTAAATAATTAAAGATTCATAGAGATTTGGGATTCCAATGTTAAAAACGACTTATCCACATTATAAAACATTTAATACATGTTTAAAATCAATCCTCAACACTGGAAAATAGATCCAATACAGATATTCTTCAATTTCACGAACTAATCCCAAATTAAATCAAATAGTCATCACAGAAACATAAAATCAGATTATAAATCATAAATCAAGGATCAAATACTTGGGAAAATCAATAACATCAATAGAGGAGAAAAACGAACCTTACCTCTATTGTATGATTTCCCCCTCAATTGATTGATTAAAGCTTGAAAAACATAAGATTTCAATGAGGTTTTGTAAATCAAAGATAAAGAATCAATTCTAAATCAAGAATCCATGAAAATAGATCTCTCACCTCTGGATTTTAATGAAAACAAGAGTGTATGGCAGAAAAGAAGTGGAGATAAAAGTTGAGAGAAAAGTTCACGTCAAATTTCTTTAAAATCAATAACTACATTTTCAATATAAAATTCCTTTTAATTAATAATTAAAACACATGTTAAAAGTCTTAATTGAAGGGTGAAACCACCAGCCAAACGTTGGTAAAATAGCTCCTTAAGGATTCTAAGAATTTGATCCTTTACAATTTAATCACCTTTTAAAAACAGTTTTCAGAAATTACATTTTGGTCACCAACCAAAATGTCACCCTTCCAAATCCAATTTTCCAAAATTGATTTCACCAATATTTTTCATATATTTAAATATGATTTTTAACCATTTTCCATATTTTTATCTTACTCAAAAATATTTATTCCTGAATCCGACTCGAATCTCTAACCCAGTCCACCAGACCGTCTAACTAGACCTTAAAACTGCTAGGCCCAAAACCGGGGTGTTACAACTCTCCCCTACTTAAGAAATTTTGTCCTCAAAATTTACCTAGAGGAAACAGATGCGGAAACTGTTTGAACATATATGATTTGCTATCCTACGTAGCCTCTTCAACACCGTGGTGCCTCCACAACACCTTGACAAGCTCATCCATCTTACCACGCAGAACCTTACTGCTGGTGTCAAGGATCTCTATCGATTCCTCATCATAAGATAAATCCAATCTCAGCTCAATATCATCCACCGTATAACATGCGATGGATCCGACCGATACCTTCGCAACATCGAACTCATAAGGTAACCTCAAGCATTAAGCAACTGGACCCACACCCTCAACAATCTCGTGTGGTCCAATAAACCTCGGGCTAAGCTTCCCTTTCTGCCCAAAACGCATCACCTTCTTCTAAGGTGACACCTTCAAAAACACTCAATCACCAACAACATATTCTATATCCCTGCGTTTCAAATCTGCGTAGGATTTCTGACGATCTGAAGCCGCTTTCAAGTGCTACCATACCAACTTCACTTTTTTATTGGTGTCTTTCAACACATCAGGCATCGAAATGTGTTTTTTTCAACCTCAGCCCAATACGACAATGTACGACACTTCCTACCATACAAAGCCTCGTACAGTGCCATTTGTATACTAGCCTGATAACTATTATTATAAGCTAACTCCACCAAAGGCAACTGCTTTTCCCAAGTTCCTTGGAACTCAATGATACAACACCTCAACATATCCTCTAAGACCTGAATCACACGCTCCGACTGACCATCCGTCTGAGAATGATACGAAGTACTAAAATTCAGCTGTGTTCCCAAAGCACGATGCAAACACTCCAAACCTTGTTGTAAAGCTCAAATATCTATTTGAAACTATAGATTTGGGCACCTCGTGCAAACGCAAAATCTCAAAAATGTACAGATCGGCCAACCTATCCAAGGTATATGTCATATGCATTGGCACAAAATGCTCACACTTCGTAAACCGACCAATAATCACCCATAGAATCTTTTTTGGTCGGTGTCGAAGGCAACCCAGACACAAAATCCATGGTGATTCTTTCCCATTTCCATTTCGGTATCCTCAAAAATTGTAACAACCCGGAAGGAAACTGGTGCTCAGCCTTTACTCGCTCTTTCTTCAAACCAACCCAATAGTACTCCTCCTTCAAACCCCGATACATCTTAGTACTACCGTGATGTATATCAAAAGGACTAGCATGCGCTTCGGTCAAAATGGTACGCCTTAACCCTCCATCATCATGCACCACCATCCGACCTTTATAACACAACACCCCACCATCATTAAAATGAAAATTCGTAGGACTTCCATCCATGAAATCCTTCACATGCGGTACTAAACTCTCATCATAAGGTTGCTTCTCTTTAATCAACTGTGACAAAGATGGTTTTACTTGCAACTCAACCAACAACCCACTGTCACGCATTACGTTCAACCTAGCAAACGTAGCCCTTAACTCGACAACAACTTTTCTGCTCAAAGCATCAGCCACAATGTTAGCTTTACCCGGGTGATACTCGATGATAAGATCATAATCTTTATGCAACTCCAACCATCTTCGTTGCCTAAGATTTAACTCCTTTTACGACATAAGATACTTCAAACTCTTATAATTCGTATAAACTACACACTTTTCACCAAAAAGGTAATGCCTCTAGATTTTCAAGGCAAAAACAACTGCGGCGAGTTCAAGATCATAAGTAGGGCAATTATGCTCATGCACCTTCAACTTTCTAGATGCATAGGTAACCATCTTACCTTCCTGCACCAACACGCAACCGAGCCTAACATACGACGCATCACTATAGACAACAAACTCTTTCCCTGATTCTGGCTGAATCAAGACTGGAGCTCGTGTCAAAGCTTCCTTCAACCTTTCAAAAGCCTGCTGCCTATCCTCCATCCACTCAATGCGAACATTTTTTTTGCAACAACTTGGTCAAAGGAGCAGCTATATTGGAGAACCCACCAACAACCTACGGTAATAACTAGCCAACCCAAGGAAACTCTGAATATCTGACACAGACTTAGGCATTATCCAACTCATCACAGCCTCAAATTTGTGTGGATCATCATGAATCCCCTCGTTCGATACCACATGCCCGAGGAAAACAACCTCGCTAAGCCAGAACTCACACTTGCTTAACTTGACATAAAGTTGATTAGACAACGTCTAAAGCACAATCTACAAATGCCTACCATAATCATACTCGGTACGAGTGTACACAAGAATATCATTGATAAACACAACCGCAAACTTATCCAAAAACTCATGGAACACCTGATTCATCATGTCTATGAAAGTAGTCAGTGCATTGGTCAAACCAAACGGCATCACCAAAAACTCATAATGCTCGTACCTCGTACGAAAAACTATCTTGGGCATCCACATCCTTCACCTTCAACTGATAGTACTTAGACCTCAAGTCTATCTTAGAGAACATAGAAGCACCCATAAACTGATCAAACAGATCATCAATCCGCGGCAAAAGATACTTATTCTTTATTGTCAACTTGTTTAGTTGCCGATAATCTATACACATCCGCAGCATACCATCCTTCTTTTTCACAAACATCACTGGTGCACCCCATGATGAATTACTTGGTCTAACAAGCCCTCGATCAAGTAACTCTTGCAGTTGCGTTTTTAACTCCTTCATCTCTTTTGGGCCATGCAATATAGAGCAATTGACACAAGTGTCGTATCAGTATAAGCCTCAATGCCAAAATTCACCACTTGATTCGGTGGCAACCCAGACAACTCTTCTATAAAATCACCCAAAAACTCACATACCGTACAGATATCCTGCACCCTCAACTCCTTCAAACCAGGATTCATAACATAGGCTAAGAAAGCCTCACATTCAGAATCCATCATTCGTCTCGCTTCTAAAACTGAAACAGCATTAGACAAGAACATAGCTTTTCCACCCACAACCACTACCTCGAAATTATCAAACAACCTCAGGGATATCTATTTAGCCTCAAAATCTACCACAACTCTATGCTCAGTTAACCAATCTATCCCCAAAATGACATCAAAACCATGGAATAGCAACTCCATCAAATCCACATCAAACACATGTCTCTAAACCATCAGCAGACATCGACGATACAACTTCCTAACCATGATTGTCTCCCTAAGAGAACTGCTCACTCTAACACCCACATTAAGAATTTCAATAGGTATATCAAGCAACTGTGCATGTTCACTCAGGATATATGAATGGGTAGAACCAGAACCAACCAATGAATACAATGAAAAAGACTGTAAAGTGAATGTACATACAATCACATCAGAGTCATTACGACCCTCACGGTGCGCATACACTCTAGCAGTTCCACCTCCCTCAGGCTGGATAGCAAGCATATGAGCCACAGTCCTCTTCCCATCATCTCTGCGCTGAAACTAACCATGGCCACGTCTAGGGCCTCTCTCAGAGCAACAACATGTACATCACCCTGCCCACCTCTAGCTAACAAAGGTCAATCACGTCTTAGATGGTTGCTAGACCCACAACTCCAACAAGCATTAGCCACAACAGCCGCAGGTGCCTGACCCTCTCTGGCCAAACGTGGACAATCTCACCTCAGATGATAACGTGATCCGCAGACCCAACAGGTATTATGCGGAGCTCTAACTTAGGTACCCTACCCCTACGCTCCACGCCCAACGACACCTTTATCGCGTCTCTGATCAGGGTGATACCTCCTATCATGGTGTCTCTTGGCTTGACCACCACCAAAGCTAGGATCTGCCACCCTCATACGGAGCTAAAGCCTCGAGACCCAGAAGCCAAACCAAGATTCTGCTTGATATCCTTGGCTCGCGTAACAAATCCGTCAAAATTTGTATAATAGCAGAAAACATGTATGTCTTAACTTCCTACACCAGCCCATAGCAGAAACAATCACATCGTTGTCGCTCGTCAGGAACCAACTTAGGTGCATACTGGCTCAACCTCACAAACTGCACCTCATACTCAAAAACAGACATACCGCCCTGCACTAGAACCATAAACTCTCCCTTCCTTTCATCTAGATACTGGACCCCCAAGTACCTTTTCTGAAAAACTTCATAAAAGAACTCCCAGGTTATATCCTCGGGTACCATCCCAGCTGTCACAGTGGTCCACCAGCTATAGGCATCTCCCTGCAACAAGGACACTGCACAACCTAACTAACGGGCATCCGTACAACCCATCTGACCCAGTATCCTCTCTGTACTAGCCAACCAATCCTCAGAATCCTCTTGTGCTAGACCACGAAACTCAAATCCACCTAGACTATGCATACGCTCTAACGGCAAACTCGTCTGCCCAACCATTAGTGCCAGTACATGAATACCTGTAACTACTGCCTAAAACGCACCGGTCATAGCCTGAATCAACGACGCCATGTTACCCATCCATGGCCCAGTTGGCATGGGTGGTACTTGCTCCACTTTCATAGGCAGATTAGGTGGGGGCGGCGGTAACCCTTTAGGAGGTACAACATCCTCCTCATTTCCCTGTCCAATGGCAACAACAAGCGTACCAGATCGCAACTCTTTCCTAGGTCCCATCGTGCTAAAAATGTATCTAAGTCATGGTATTTTACCAAAAACAAAACAATCAGGCCAGTTTAAGCAAGGATCCAAGACTTCTATTTCAAAACCAAAACATCTCAGACTATAATAATAAGGCAATGGGTTTCCCAAACTTCCCCCTAACGTATCATAAAGCAATCAACGTCCATATTACAATCACCGTGCATAACACACAACGGATTACAACTCACAACAACATTACAACAACCATACCAACTCCCAAATATCGCAAACATGGCTCTGATACCACCAAATGTAACCCATCGACTCGACCTAGTCATAAGACCGAACCGAGTGAGATATATTAGGTTTACCGAGGTAAACCATAAAGATGAAACTAGAAACGCGACCATTTTTTATCTTATCTAAATGAAAATTAATTCCCTATGTGTTCATACTGACCATAGGTGAAAACTCAACTCAATCGGGCATCAAATTGATATCCAATTGAGCACAATTGCAATTTAAGGACCAAATTGCAATTTCAAAAAATTACAATGACTTATCCCTTTTTAATGTTACCAGCCTTTAATTAATCCAATTTCATGCATACTTGTCGAAACTCAGCTCACAACGATCATCCATACTTATTCAATTGCATCCGCAACAAACAGGGACTAAAACGCAAGAAAATAGAATTTAAAAACATCCAAATAACTGAATTAACGGTAGTCGTATCGATATACTTACATGTGTATCGGTATGGTATTGCTATTTCGAAAACCCCAAATTCTAGTAGCCAAATCTCATTTCGATACGCCCTCGCATACCGATACGCCCTACCAAATACACATACCCCGTACCAAAACAGTTCACCGAGTACCGAAATACCTTGCCTGAAAAGGCTCACCCATTCTGATACGCTCAGCCCGCGTACCAAAACCCTGGCCACAAATGGCCTAATACCGTACCGAAACACCTGCTCGCGTTTCGCTACTCTAAGCCTGAAATGGCTTGCCCGTACTGAATCAGGGATACGCGTACCGATACACCTAGACCTGAAATGTCCTCTTTTGCTGGTTTAACTTGTTTTCAAGGATACCAAAACACCCTAACATGTTTCTAACATACATTCAACACATTCAAGGATCAAACCTTATCAAGGCAACATAGATTCATCAACAAATCATGGCATCATACTTCAAATGTAAATCTAGATGCATGTTTCCTAGAAATCAAGCCAAGTAAAGCATGAAATCTTAAACCATCACCACAAACAATCCATAATGGCCAATTACAAACCAAGAGCAGCAAAACAACATTGCTCAAATAGGGAGTTTAACAAAACACCTCCCAAAACAACAACGGAAACCTCATTGCTCTTATTACTTATAGTCTAGTTGAAAACATACTTTTAGTATCAAGTCTTTGGCGATTCCTTGCCTCCTTGCTGCCTTCAAATCTTTAGTGCTCTGCATTGATGGACAAAGAGAGCATAAGCACACTAAGCTTAGTGAGAAGTGCTCAAAAACAACACACCATCAATGCATTTAAAACCATTTATCAACAATACAGTGAAATCTCATTTTAATCATCTTTTAAACATCACTTAGAATATCATTTGAACATTATGCCTTGAAAACCATGCACTTAACACTTTCAAAACCAGCATATTAAACTATATGCAACATATGTCATTAACCATCAGCAAATCCCATTGCTAAACCTCAATTTAAGCCCTCTCAAGCATAACAAACCATATACAAAGCTTAAAGAGTAAAGATGTATAAATCACATTATAAAACTTAAACCATTGCATGACACATCAACAATTATATTGGCTTACAAGTGATCATTAACCAAGTTCCATAAATAAAATAGTTTATCGGATACACGGATTCAACAAGTGTCCTCACAACACTTTAAGCCATCTCAACCGGAATAGCAATACAATCACAATAGCGGTACATTACAACCGGTACACTTACAACCCACGGGGACACCAACCCCAACTCTCGGTTAGATGCGTAATCCACTAACGGGAGTTTACGGTACCATATAACCCCTCGACCGTTAGGGTACTTGGATGGAGTATTCCTTACACCGTATAAAACCGATCGACATCCAAGGCAACTCTTTATAGTGCACTATCAATCCTATGGCCGGCCAACTATATCTGATAAAATTTTTAAACCACATCACTTGCCAATATAATTCACAATTAACCACATACCTCCCTATTTTTATATGCATTAAACCAAACCTTTTTTTTCCAAAGCAACAAACCATACTTTTCAACAAGTATTTCCACATACTTACAGGGATCACTTACATATGCATATTTCAATATTTCATGATTAAAAATAGTATCTCACATACTTTAAAACATGCTTAAATAGTAGGTACCATGTAATTCAAAACGCGTGCATAAAACCATTTCATAATAGCATAACCGAGAGAGAAACCAACTTTATACTTACTTTTGAGTTTAAACCAATGTTTCAAGCTAAGTTTAAATTCCCATAAGCCACCATTAAACCATTTCAAAGCTGAAATCCACGTTCTCACTCATCGATACGCGAAAACTCAATTCGTCGGCGTGAATTCAAACGTCCGAAGCCTCCAAAGCTTCACCGGTAGCTTCTGGACCAGCTTCCCCTTTTTTAACCACATAACAATAGAGGATTAATGCATAGCAATGCATTCAAACACTGCAACAGCAATTCCTTGCAAACCTCAAGAATCCTCTCACAATTACCCAACCACAACAACCGAAATCATCATTTAACTCATTCCAAACACAGATCAGCCACAATCTATCAATCTAACACTTCCATTAACATCAATCAACACTCAAAACAAGATTACATCATCCTTATATCCCCAACAACTAAGTAGCCACCACAACACCTCAAAAACACAAGTCTAACAACCTAAATAATTAAAGATTCATGGAGATTCGAGATTCCAATGTTAAAAGTGACTTATCCACATTATAAAACATTCAATACATGTTTAAAATCAATCTTCAACACTGGAAAACATATTCAATAGGGATCTTTTTCGATTTCACCAACTAATCCCAAATTAAATCAATTAATCAGCACAAAAACATAAAATTAGATTATAAATCATAAATCAAGGATCAAATACTTGGGAATATCAATAATGAACCATCAATAGAGAAGAAAAATGAACCTTACCTCTATTGTGTGATTTCCCCCCTCAATTGATTGATTAATGCTTGAAAAACACAAGATTTCAATGAGGTTTTGTAAATCAAATATAAAGAATCAATTATAAATCAAGAATCCATGAAAATAGATCTCTCACCTCTGGATTTTAATGAAAACAAGAGTGTTTGGTAGAAAAGAAGTGGAGAGAAAAGTTGAGAGAAATGTTTACGTGAAATTTCTTTAAAATCAAAAACTACCTTCTCATTATAAAATTCCTTTTAATTAATAATTAAAACACATGTTAAAAGTCTTAATTGAAGGGAGAAACCATCAGCCAAACGTTGGTAAAATAGCTTCTTAAGGATTCTTAGAATTTAAAAATAGTTTTCAAAAATTACATTTTGGTCACCAGCCAAAATGTCACCCTTCCAAATCCAATTTTCCAAAATTGATTTCATCAGTATTTTTCATATATTTAAATATGATTTTTAACCACTTTCCATATTTTTATCTTACTCAAAAATATTTATTCTCGAATCTGACTCGAATCTCTAACCCGGTCCACCAGACCATCTAACTAGCCCTTTAAACTGCTAGGCCCAAAACCGGGGCATTACAGAGACAATGTGACTTGGAGATGCAACTTGAATTAATCAAATTCACATTTGGGTAACTTTGCATATAGCTACCTTTCCCACAAGGCTTGTAGCACTATTCGTAAATGTTTATCAATTTCTTCTTTCATACTACACTTTTAAGGAAGTCATCTTTATACTCGATTGATAACTGTTATTATAAGAAATTTCATCTAGTGGCACATAATTTTTCCAGGAGTCTTCAAACTCAATGAAATAAAAACTATACATATCATTCAAAATCTAAATTAACCTTTCAAATTAATCGTCATTTTATGGATGCAAAACAGTGTTAAAATTTATGCCAAGTCCCTAATGCCTTATGCAAGGAACCCTAAAATATAGAGGTAACCTTGGATCTTAATCACACACAATGAAAATAGGTTCATCACGTAACTTCACAATATTTCAGATTTAGAGCTCAACATATTTATTCATTACAGATTTATTCAATTTGACCACAATTACCCAAATCAAATCATTTTTACTTGGTATTATTGATAACCTAGTTACGAAGTCCATCGTAACTCTTTTCCACTTCCACTAAGGGAATGTAAATATGTTACCACATTTTCGATGGTACTTGATGTTTTGCTTCTGGTTGCTAGCCTGTCAAGTATGTAGCCATAAATTAAGTTACTGTCCTTTTTATATCTGGCCATCAATGTTTGCTTTTTAGATCTAGATACATTATATTCCCTTTTGGATGCATTGACAATGGACTGCAGTGTTCTTTATTAAGATGTTCTAGTGTCCACTCGTCATCATCAAGACATAATATTTTCCTCAAACATCCAACATACAAAACTTTGAAGTTTTTATTTTCACTGTAATACCCCCAAAATGGGCCTATAAGCGTACTGCTAATTCAATGCAAGTTTAATTGATTTGTTCTATTCATAAATCTAGAGTTAATTAAAATTAGGATCCAATAGAATGAAAAGAGGAAATATGAGGGTTAATGTCAAAGTACCAAATTGATTAAAGCTAAGGTAATGGGATTGCATGCAAAGAATAATTTTTATCAATGACTTTAACACATGCAAAAGAAATTGGGACATGTGGAATGCAGTTTCGGTAGGGATGAAATAAAAGAACCACTATCCCCTTTAATCGTCTTTTGTAATCACTAAATTTATCCGGGGTATAAACCCATTTTTTGTTCTTTTAAATAAGGGGCTTAAGTTATCTTATATTACTATTACTCTATTGCAAAAGAAACAAGAGAAAAAACAAACATATTATGTTAATAGTGTAATTATGTTACTCATTACCAACATTATATTTTGTGTCCTTATGCTGAAAAATCCCAAAATATTAGTAATGTAATTATAACTATTCTTAGTTTTTATCATATATTACAGTTTGAAAGAAAAGAAAGAAAAACATTATAATTTATATTTGTTTTTGACTGTCATACTATGTTACTATTCTTATATTATTACATTATTATAATATCTTATATGCTATTACTATTAATATTGTATTATTACTATTAATATATTGTTATTAAACTAAAAAAATACAAAACAAACAAAATAAATTAAATAGTAACAAATAAAAGCCCGATTGTTTAAATTGCCCATTAAATAAATAACGAAGCCAAGTTTAATTCTAATACAGTCCGTTTACGTAAAAAACCAAACAAATAATTTTACACCAGCCCGTTTTGGAACCCAATCTAAAAACCCTAATTGTCTTGTCCTAATGCCACATCTTCTTTCTTTTGCGCAGCCATAGTATGACCGTTGGATCAGGAATGGATCCAACGGTCCAGATCTTTGCCTCAGAGGAAACCCTAGGAGAAACCATTTGCCCTGGCGTCGCGTCAAACATAGCCGTTAGATCAAGAATAGATCCAACGGCTCGAATGGAAGCTTGAGAACCCTACAAAACTCCTACGCACCCACGAGCGACCTTTGATGCCCTTCACTCGCGCGTGTAACGCACGCTCAGACGCTCTAGATCACCACGCGTCCACACGCGACTGCCAAGCTCCCCCGTCTGCTCGTCTACCGCGGCCAACAACCTTCTCTCTGGTCCCTATTCATCTCGTGCTGTCACGCTAACATGCAAACCAAAGCGGGATAAACATCAGCAAAGAAATCTGAAAGATCAAAAGGAAAATCGGGCAAAAATGGCAAAGTTCAAATTCCCAGAAGACAAAAACGGCGGAATTAGAGACAATGGCATAGAAAACAAATGCGGCAGAGATTCAGATATCACAGATAGCAACAAGGATCTTGATATTTCTTTTCTTCCTTGTAATTTATGGCTATAAAAAAGGGCCCCAAAAACATTGTAACACAGTTTTCGGAAATTTTGAAAAATACAAAAAAATCAGCAGAACCCTTTAGAGGTAAAGATTCATTTCCACTTTGCATGCATATCAACAAAATAAGCCCAAGGTCTTCCGGCCATAAGTGGTGAACTGATGGAAGGGGACTCTTTTTTTTATTGGTTTTCTTTTAAGGTCGGTTCTATTTTTTAGATCTGGGGGGTTAGGCTTCTTTCTCAGGTGTCTAAGGCTAGATCTTAGGTTTTTGGTCTCGGTTTAGTGTTTGGCGAAAAGTGAGGAGTTTTTGAGGTTTTTTAAGGCCGCCGGCCACCAGCGAACGGCGACCGCACGACGGTGAACGGTGGTTCAGGCCATCGACTTCTGGTTTTTGGACGGTTGAGGGTCTACTCTTACAGAGCATTTCGCTTTGGCTTTTAGGTGAGCTGGGAAGAAATGAGGGTTAAGGCTTTGTTTTAGCCTAGTTCTGTGTACTTATACCGGTCATCGAATGGCGTCGTTTCGGTGGGGGATCTATTTGCGCTTTGAGTCCTCAGGTTTTTGTTTCGTATTTCAATCTGGTCATGGGTTAGCTCTGGTTTCGGTCCCTTATAGTTTATTTCCATTTTGATTTCACCTGTTTCTGGTTTGTTTTTCTTTAATTTTGGACTCCGGTTTCTGTTTTGTCTTTTTTAATCCTACTTGCATGTTTAAATTTTCAGTCCTATATTCTGTATATAGTTGATCTCTTTGTTTTGTTGCATATGTATGCATTACATGTTTGTTTTTTTGGACATGTATAATATAATTTATGTGTGATATACATGAGTTTGCTATGTATGTTTCATGGTTTTGTATCTAATGTATTATATATTTGTATATAGATTGTACATTATGGTGCGGTTCGAATATATATAGAGAGAAGTTATGGTTACTGCCGAACCCTCTTTTTGTGTTCATGTGCTTTATCTTTGGACATGCGTATGTATAACCTTATTATGTGCATTTGTTTTTTTTATTTCGTTATTATGTTGTAATTTATATTAACGTGTATAAAAAATAACAATATTTTAGTTTCTTTGTTTGATACGTATACATTTGTTTTCCTTTTGTTCCGTATGTACTCTAGTATGTATGTAATTTAGGGTATCGTCATGCATATAATTTGGTTTCACGTTGCACCATTAATATTACACTAGGATCATGATATTGTTAAGATGTGATATTTGGTTTAGGTATGATTTATTTGTTTATTTTCGTTTGGTTTCTTATTTCTAAGCTTTGCCACGATACGTTTAGATTTATAAGTGTGCATTCGAATATTAAATTGGCTAATGCGGGGCTTTTTTATTCGACGGTAGATGCGGCCAGTATCAAATGTAGTGATGGTGGTCTTGCTTTTTACTTTCGAATAACGGGACCCTTAAAATAGATTCGCATGTATAACCGGATTTTAAATTAATCGCCACTTTAATTCACAAAGTTCGATATTAACAAAGCGGTAATTATTGTTTTCTTTTTATGGTACCAATTTTTGGGCGGTATGGGGTGCCAAAACCTTCCCCATCCGTAACCAACTCATGAACCCCATTTTTGATAGAATCTCTAGTTTTATGGTGTCCGGCCTACCTCAGTGGCCGGTGACGACTCCAAGTCTTTATTTTCCAAAACACAGATTTTTAAAGAATTTCCCCGTATTTTTAGATATTTCCGAAAAATGTAAAGAAAATAAAATTACGTATTTTTTAGCGAACCCTATTTTTTTTAAGGTCGCTACAGCTGGCGACTCCACTGGGGAATGGTTTTGATTTTTCAAAATTAAAGTGAGTCAGGCCATTTTTTTAAAAAAGAATAAAAATATAAATATCGCTCTATTAATATTGGAAATTGTGAATTAAAGTGACGACTAAATTAATATATGTTTATAAATGCGAGTTTATTTTAACGTATTTAAAATTTGACATTTAAACCCGTCCTTTTAAGTGGGGGAAAACGCTAGTGCTTTCGTATGGATATTGTTCCTCCGTATGGGCCTAGTAAGTACCTTCGGGGCTCGACTACCCTATGTTTTCGTGGGAATATTGTTTCCCCGTGTGGACATAGCGAAAGGGTCCCCCTGAATTGAACTCGGTTGAGAGGAGCCTATAATGGGTGATGACCGAGGGCCTTGCTACTCTTTAGAGGAGGACAACGAGGACAGTTCGGGTACCGTTTAGAACCAAAACTACATGTAGTGGACATAGATAGCCTACCCCTTTAGAGCCATGCTGTTAACCTAGGTTCTTTAAAAATGATGTAAATAGGGTTGCTTTATTTGATGCTTGATTTAATTTCTTGTTTTATTATGTTTTTATCCGGTACTGACTAGTTTTCTTGTTGTCTTATTTTGCATGTATTTTTCGCACGTGCATTGCATAACATGAAGGTGTTGATTCAAGTGGTTTATCCAATTTGAGAGCTTTCATTATGGATAAGAGGTAACTCAAGAAGGGGGAAATTAACTCAACTGTTCGACATTGGTCCGAGGTCAACCAAAGGGTCCAAACTGACAGTCTACCAAGTAAGTGCATTGTAGCAGGGCATATACATGTTAGTCTACAACAAAATGACCTAATGGGATATAAAACAGATTTGTAGAAGATGAGATCGACGATTGTAAATTTGTTCTGGGAAAATTGTGGTGACATAGCGCATTTGATGTATGTTCGAGCCATCCTTCAATTTTGGAATATCGCTCTTCTGTTGTTTTACCTTCAACGGGTAGGATTTGATACCTACAATTGAAGAGTATACGATTTTGCTCAATCTGAAGAACATTCATGAAGATCGGATTTACTCAAAGCTGTCTAGGTCTCAGAATTACCCTCAAAGCTTAAAACGTTGGCCGGAATGAGTGAAGATTGGGTCAAGGGTTTGATTCAGGTTTGATAAAACAATATCACTTTTTCATAGGAGAGTATTCGAGATATCACACCGACTTAGTGGTGCAAGTGAAAGAAGTCACCTAAGACGGGAAGAATCTAGCCAATGAAGTCAAAGCCCTTCTTTCTCTTGTAGCCTTGAACATGGAGATTTTGGAGGCACTCGGGTTCATCCAACTACTCGAAGCTATTGAAGAATTAAAAGTTAGAGCCAGAGCATATATTTCTTCATAATGAGTACCTTTTAGTCTCCAATGGAAGTTGTTCAAGGGTGACCACTAATAGAATCAATACCTTTTCATTTAGGCTATTTACTTTGCATTTATATGCATTTGTTTTGAAATCATCACACTTTAACTTGCTTGCATTAGCATTGTATGACATAAAGGTATTGGTTTGGGTGGTTTACCCAATTAGAGATATTTCATCATGGATGGGAGTTGTCTCAAAAAAAGAGAAGACACGCTCAAAAATTTGACATTTGCTTTGAAGCCAGTCAGAATTAGATTCGAAGCCACATTCCAAGATCATATAGGCACCTCCGTAATCATAGCCAATTCCCCCAAGGTCAAGATCAATACAACATATTTTAAATGAACCAAGCGCAAGAGATAGCCCGTTGTAGGAAGGCTCTAGCCACGGAAGCCGATTTACTTCATCCTTTCATTACCTCATTATGAGAAAAAGTATTAGACCCCTCTTAGCTATGCGGAGACCTCGAAAAATTCAAAGACAGGTTCAAGACT
Organism: Hibiscus mutabilis; assembly: GCA_019671005.1. Classification (NCBI taxonomy): domain Eukaryota; kingdom Viridiplantae; phylum Streptophyta; class Magnoliopsida; order Malvales; family Malvaceae; genus Hibiscus; species Hibiscus mutabilis. The sequence goes on from CM033729.1 coordinate 34,346,774, forward strand.
CGAAATCATCTACCTCTTTTGTAGCGAGAATCTTTCCAATCCCATGAAAGTTGCTCGAGGGTGACCACCAAAAGGAGTCGACACCTTTATTTGCATGCACCCAGGCATTTTGTTGATTCCATGCATTGCATAAAACATATATCATGCATTAAGTAATTAAACAATAAGATTAATTGTGAGGGATTTTTTGACAGTAATCAAAGACACCACACCCATTCCTTCTTGACATCAAAGAGGGGTAAATGGAAGACAGTTCTGCTACATTGGAAACCAGGGAGAAAGAAGCATTCACCTAAGAAGTTAGAAATGATAAAGGAATGACTTCTAGCCAGTACAGCCTCAGAAGTATAAATGAACTCGTGGCAAGGGTTGATAAGCTCGAATAGCTTCAAGAACATATGGTTTGGAATCAAAAAGAAATAATAACACATATGAAGAAGCTCCAAGAGGAAACTAGGGGAAAATTGATGATTTAATGAGTATCATGGCCAAAGGAAAGGGATCGATTGAAGACTACTTGGTGAAAGAGGAGGAAAAAGTGAGAGTTGGGAGTATGATTGTACAATGAAAAAGATTTTATCTAATCAAGATCAAGCCATCATCGATCAATACGAGATAGTTCGTACTTACGAATGTCCTATTGAGTTGGCGTTAGATAAGATTGAAAATTCCCTCTTAAAAATCTTGTCTACGCCAAAGGACCAAGAACCAGCTTAGAAGCATTTGAATAAGCAGGTTAACAGCACATACACCTATAAAGCTCCTAAGGGGCCGATGGTCGCTTCACCCCAGGCTATGTCCCCATATGTGCAAAGCTCGAATAGAAAAGAAACTAGAGGTCCCGGAGAGGAGATAGATCAGAACGTGAGTGTCCTTGAAGAGGTAGAGGAAATAAGGGCAAAAATGAACGTGCCACAAGACAAGTCTCCTTTAAGTCGGGAATTCCAACCATTGTGCATGGTAGAGATAACCGAAGACTCTCTCATGAATGAGGAAAAGATAAGTGAAAGTTGGGACTACGACTTCGTAATGAAAGAGACTTTATCTGATGAAAATTGAGTTTCACTAATAAATGGGAGGTAGGTAGTGTCGCTTTTGAATGTCCCGCCAAACTGGTAATTGATGAGACCGAGGACCCTCTCTTAAAGGATTTGTCTTAACCAATAAACAGAAAGATAGATGAGGTAGAACCACAAGGATCTCTTCATTTGTCGGCAAGCCCAACTTTCAATCCTCAAAAGAAAGGCAAGAAAGTAGAGGACTTTCAATTCACTCCAAGTCCATTCACCTACCAAGATTTGTTCTCTAAGTTGCTGCACGCCCGACTGGTTGCACCCTGCTTTGTCAAAGCTCAGCCACCTCCATATCCGAGATGGTTCAATAAGAAAAAGAGTTGCGATTACCATGCCAGAATTTAGGGGCATTCCACCGAGAGGTGTGTGACTTTCAAGCATAAAGTTCAACTCCTTCTAGATCTTGGGGTGTTAGAGTTTGTGACAATGGGTCCAGGTTTGAAGATTAATTTCCCAACTGTGTCTAGCACCATAAAATTGAAAGAAGGTCAAGTCGCCACAACAACAGGGATGGATAAAGCGAAATTACTGACATCAGCAAAATCTAAAAGTGTCAGCAGTCATCATGACCACAACTTTTCCATGAAAAGTACTGTTCAGAACCCTTTTGAAAATTCAGAAGCATTTCTAGAAAATTCCCCAAAAGTGACGGTGCTTAAGAATAAAGACGTTCTCAAAGAGGGGGAATTATGTTCAAGGAAAAGGGGGACGACGAATGATAAAAATGCAAAAGAGAGCACCAAGAGGATGAAGATGTCATTCCCAATCTCAACCTCGGAACTGTTACCCCTGCTAGTTCAGAATAAGCTTTTGAAGCAACTTCCTACGAAGCGATATGCTTATTTCAATCTTAATGTATTTGGTACCAGGGTTCTATGCGGGTACCATCATGGTGACTTTAGCCATACAACAGAGGAGTGTGTGTTTCTGAAAGGCAAAATCTATGAACTTGTCATGAAGGGAATACTTTCTTTTGAGAATGAGGGACATAAGATCAATAAAGAGGTCAAGATTGAAGGTTTGGGGTGAATGACCACTGTTGCGATGGTCAAGGTTTTCTAGTGCATCCTATCCATTTTTTTAGGTGTTGCCTTTTTGGCTTTGTCTTGCATGTTTTTCTTATTATGTGTGCAATCAACTTTGCTACTCTTTGCCCGAAGGTAGCAAAGATCTTTTTGTAAGGGCATATGTTATGTTTGCTAATGTTTTTTTTTCTTCATTTCAATGAAACGGTGCATCTTTTGATTAAATATATATGTATATTCTTTCTTACCCCCATAGAGTCTCGGATATCACATGCATGATATGACACTGATTCTAATGAAGGATCAATTGAATGTTGTGACCACGATGAAGTATGATTTCCTGCTCAGCCACTCTGGTCAATAAAGCATGAGACATAACATTACTGCTCCTTCAATGATGTTCGATGATAAGAAAATCTCCTAAGAAAGACTAATAGAACAGTTTGAATGTGGAAATTCTTTTAAAAGGGGAAATCTGTCAAGAAATGAACAATTAATAGAGTTGGGGAGAAGAACAAATCTAATAAGGAACTAGATTCCATCTGTTTAATGCCCCAACATCAGTGATGAATCTCTTAAATTAATGAACAATCCAATAAGTTTTGGAGTATCCTGATGGAGCTGTGGGGGGGAACAAATCTAATAAGGAGCTATGTTCCACCTGTTCAATACCCTAGCGTTAGAGATGACTCTTTGAAAGCACTGACATGATATTAATTGTAATTGAAAGCATATACATGTACTAAATTTAAGTTGATATTTAAAGTAAATTCGGAGACAATGAATGTATTTTGGAGAAAAGTAATGAGAACTAAAAGGAGTAGTTTTTGAACAGATCAAGTAAATACCATAATCATGAGGACGAACCGAGAAATCTGGCAGGAATTTCATAACTTAAATGTCGCCACAACATTCAAAGGTAACCTATTGATCATTGGGGGATTGAATCAAAGTCGCCATTGCATTTGATATCCGGGGCATTCTATTCCTTTTTATTGATTTTAATTTTGTATATTAATACAAAAAGTATCCTTTGTTGAAATATTAGTTAGCAAACTCACATATAGATAAAAGAAGAGAGAAAAGAGAAAAGAAAAAAAAGAGAAAAGAAAAAAGAATGAAAGAGAGAAAAAAGAAAAAGAAAGAGAAAAGAGAAAGAATAGGGTTTCTCTGTTTTGTTGTATAGAGTTTAGAGTCCATGGTCAAGGATGCACATAATCAGCCTAATACAAGACCCGTGTGTGTTTCTAAATAAGACGGTGGCAAAGCTTCGTATGCTACAAAGACTCAAAGGGCAGATTTTTTTGGCCTACCGTTGAAAGATCCTTTCGTTGGATCAAAGGCAAAAATTAATGGCCGAATCTGGAGGCGGGACAAGTTATTCTTCTGTATGGCTTCTAAGATAGAGTTTTAAGTCAAAGATGTATATGATCAACTTAATGCAAGACCCGTCTCTGTTTCTAAATAAGACAGTAGCAAAGCTTGGTATGCCATATGGTTCAGGGAATCAAAGTGAGTGTCTTCCGCAATGCCTTGATTAGTTTAGAATAATGAGGATTGAATCATGTTGAAGAGAGGAAATTTTGAGACTTAGGGGGCATGTTTTATCCTACCGATGAGATAGAAGAAAGATCATCCTGTTGAATCAGAGAGAAATAGTAGCCAAGTCCCGAACCGAAGGAGAACATATTGGGAATTTGCGAAGGTTGTTTCAAAGATGGAGGAAATACCAGTTAAGGCTAGACCCATCCATGTGTACCTTTGTAGTCACATCCGGAAAACTCTTAGGCTTTGTGGTTAGCTGAAAAGGGATAGAGATCGACCCCGACAAGGTAAAAGCAACTCAAGATATCCCACTGCTTCAAATTTAGAATAAGGTCTGAGTATTCTTGGGAAGGCTCAATTACATTTTTTCAGTTCATATCCCCACTGACCGACAAGTGTGATCCTGTCTTCAGACTACCCCAAAAGAATGACCTGGGAGAAGGGGTGAAGATTGCCAATAGGCCTTAGACAAGATAAAGAAGTACTCGACAAATGCCCTAATTTTAGTAGTATTAGTACCGGATAGGCCGTTAATTCCGTGCTTGATGGTATATGATTAATCCAATGGGATGTGTGCTAAGACAGCATGAGGAAACATGCAAGAAAGAAAAAATGCCATTTATTACCTAGGCAGGAAGTTCACCGAGTATGAGTCATGATATCCATTGACCCAAAAGTTGTGTTGTGCCCTAGTATGGGCCACTAAGCGACTAAGGCAGTATATGTTTATCATGCCACTTGCTTAATTTCTTGAATGGATCCGCTGAAATTTTTGATGAAAGCATCAGCGCTAACCAGAAGAATAGCCCATTGGCAGGTGCTGCTATCTGAGTTTGATATCATCTACGTGAGCCAGAAAGCAGTAAAAGGAAGTGTGGTAATAGATCCTTTGGCTAATCACACTTCAGATGACTATAAACCCCTAGATTTTAGTTTTTCGGATGAAGACCTGATTGGTACTCTATTTGAGGAGAGGCCCACTAAGGAATCGTGGAAGCTCTATTTTGATGGGGCATCTAACGCCCTAGGTCGTGGGATAGGGGCAATATTAATTGCTCCCAAGGAAGTTTATTACCCCTTTACCAGTAGGTTGGAATTCATTTGTACAAACAACATATTCAAGAATGAGGCTTGCATCATGGGACTTCGGGTGTACCGATGTCCTTTTTCGCTAAAAAAACGGGTGTTTTCGAAGTGTTTGTGATTTTTTTCGGATATAAAATATTTATTCCTTGGGGGTTTTAAAAAACTGCATTTTATTTAAAAATTGGAGTCGCCACCGGCCACTTAGGTAGGCCGGACACCATAAAACCAGAGATTTAAAAAATGTTGGGTTCAAGAGTCGGTTACGGATGGGGAATGATTAGCACCCCCACACCGCCCAAAATTGGTACTTTAATAATTACCGCTTTATTAATGTTAGAATTTCTGGATTAAAGTGACGATTAGTTTAAAATTCGGTTATAATTGCGAATAAATTTTAAAGGCCCCGTTATCCCAGAGTAAACGCCCAACCACTATCACTACGCCTGATACTGGCCCCATTTACACTTGGATAAAAGGGCACCGCATTGACAATTTATATATTTCATTATGCAACCTTAGTGAACAAAATATTAAGCATGACCAATAATTTAAATACAGTAAATAATCACATAATAAACTATTAACAGAACATAAATAAAATACTAATCTAAAATATACATGTATATAAATTATCCCTACTCGTGACTAAAAATAAACCTAACATGTCACCATCACAAGGCATGGAACACAAACACATATTACAAAAAATGTACATATTACAATAAGACACATTGTAACATACGTAAAATATGGCATTATACATGACTAAGAAAATATTCTAACACATAGACTAAAAGCAAAGAAAACATGCAATACATACAGAAATATAAAGAAAGTTGTATTCGAGCCAACTCAAATATCAATCTAATATGTGTGATACGAATAACCGAACGAATGCATAAAGATACATAATCACCATAAACTTAACACACATATACATGTAAAAATACAAAGCATATACGAGGGATATATGATAAGGCAAAAGGCTACATCAACATACACGATTATAATAAACGAACATGAATATTTACATGGAATCAGGACTGAAATGAAAAGAAATAAACATAAGGAACAGAAATTAAAGGACAATAATATGCGATTTAGGGACGAAAATGCAAGCAGGACCGAACTTGAAAGGACTGAAACTGTAATTGGACCAAGGGGCAGACTCGAAGTGAAAATTTCAAAAACGCGGTGGGACTAGTAAGGTAATTTTGCCATTTAAAAATTGATTCGCTTTAATTTAGGGACTGGATTGCAAGATTTCGAAATAAGAGGGGGACCAGAGTTGTAAATATCCCCTTCGGCAAGACAAAAATGAAAATATCGAAAACGCGGGGGGATTTATTACGGAATTTCACCATTTCACAAAATAAAAACACCTATAAAACCCCTTTTTTCGGCCCAGACTCAAACTTTTCTTCATTTTTCTTTCGAAGCCAGTTTTATAATAACCCAGCCCTCTCATATTCTCTCAACCATCCCCCCTTGAGCCTGTAATGAACCCAGAAACTGGCGACTTTCAGTCGTCCCTTCCCCCCGGCCGCCGCTAACCGACGCCGGCGAACTAAAAGAACCACCCAAAACCAACCTCTCTCTAAACCGAACCCGTATATGAACTTAGATCTACGCTAAGACTCACCCTTTTGCCTAGATCTAAGTAAATACAAAACGAAAAAAAGTTTTGTTTACGTTTGACCACAGTGAAACCAAAAGGGACTTCCCGCTCCCTTCACTTCACCATGTTCGGCTTCGGAAAGCCGAAGAGGCTTGTCACTGGTGAGGGGAGATCCACAGACGACAAGGGTAATAGCTCTAAATCCCCTCTTTTTTTGTTATCACTACGTATATTTTTTTTTATGCACGCAAAGAAGTAAGAAAAAAAGAAGATTGTTACCACTGAAAACTTGGTGCCTTTTTTGTTATTTTTTCTTTTCGATTACAACTGGACTCTCTTACAATTACTTGTTTCATACATATATCCCCTGTCTCTTTTGTTTGGTAGTAAGTAATGTAATATATTTTTTTAGATCTGGACTGACACTAACATAGCCTCTTTTTTTGTGTTGTTCTGATATGTCTGAACGCGGTGGTTGGAGACCGGCATGGTGGAAGCATGGTGGCGGTGTGGGGGAGCTATCTTCGGCCAGAGGCGTTCTTGGCCATTGGATCAGATCTGATCTAACGGTCGGGATGGCTTAAAGGATGAACGGCCCAGATAAAACCTCGATCGGTGAAATGGCTCCAGATCGTGACACGTAGGGCTCAGCAGTCGAGGGGTTATAGCGCGTGGGACTCACGCACGCGTGGGATATCGAAGAGTCCGCGCGTGGACCGAACGCGCACGTGGCATTCGAACCGTCTAGACGTGTGGTTCACGCGGCCAGCTAGATATTTATCCTTCCTTGATCACGGCCGTTGGATCCACATCTTGATCCAACGGCTCCTAGTCATCTGCGCAAAGATAGAATAAATAGGGTTAAATGGGGTTTTGGGCTTAGGCCAACCGAGCCTTGTATTATTATTTTTTTTTTGTTTTTTTGTAATAATATGGACTTGGACTGTTATTATAATATTTGAGTTTTATGTTTTGGATTTTATTTTACATTAGTCCATAATAATAATAATAATAATAATAATAATAATAATAATAATACGATAATAATAACATATACACATATATAATTTATATACATATAACCATACATGCAAATTAACATATACCATATAACATTCGAACACACATATACATATATTTGCTCACACACTTAATTAATGTAAGTATACAAACATTATACATACTACAAACATACCTAGTACATGCACATGCAAACCACATATATATCACATACACCCGAGCACACACGTACATGCATCTTATACACACAAAATAAGTATAACCAAATACACCCTAGTACATATATAAACTATTAAAACGTATGTGACATGTGACACACATACACCGCACATAGTATGTATAATACGCATGCGCTTACATATATTATACACATATTTTGTACACATTAATCACATATATAGTAAACATATAATACAACATGTATTCATGCAATAATATTACCTTGTTAATTATTATGCTAATATATTAACAATATTTACAAACCGGATAAAAATGAGTGATTACAATTGCCCCTCTTTGTTTGTTCTTGTGAAACGAGAACAAAGCAAAGACCGAAAGCACTCATTTTTGTCCGACTTACCTGCTCACGACTTCGGAATCACGTGTTCTTCTGGAACTCTCCGCTTTTCCTTGGCCAGATCTTCAGGCTCGTAAGTTCCCCCTGTATAGAACTTCTTCACCTTTGGTTCTTTTTGAGATTCTGGAGTTAGGGCTCTTCCTCTGTGGAACCTTTCACTGGGGCTTGAAAACGTAGGCTTCTTCTTTATATAACATTTGTCTTTGATTTTTCTTTCCTCTTTTCTTTTTCTTCTTTTTCGTTTCTTCTGTTTCCTTCTTTCTTGGTTCTTTTTCATTTTTTCCTTTTTTCTCTTCTTTTTCTACTTTTTCTTTTTCTCTGTTCTTTTCTTTTTTTCTTTTCTTCTATTTTTTCTCTTCTTTTTCTGTTTTTTCCTTTTTTCTCTGTTCTTTTCCCCATTTTCTCATTTTCTTCTTTTTCTACTTTTTCCTTTTTTACGAGGCTGTTGACATTTTTGGACCTACGCTACTAAGGCTGCCACATCATGCCCGAAGGACTTATTGATGGCCCGAATGACTTATCACCATGCTCGAAAGACTTATTGGTGGCCCGAAGGACTTAATAATCGTGCCCGAAGGACTTACCGATGACCCGAAGGATTTAACATATGAGCCTCACGCCGCTATGGCTGCCGTTCTTTCGGGACTCACGCTTCTCATGCTGCCGCATCAGGCCCGAAGGACTTACTGATGGCCCGAATGACTTATCACCACGCTTGAAAAAATTATTGGTGGCCCGAAGGACTTAACATCGTGCCCGAAGGACATACCGATGACCCGAAGGATTTAACATCTGGGCCTCACGCCGCTATGGCTGTCATTCTTTCGGGACTCACGCTACTCATGCTGCCGCATCATGCCCGAAGGACTTACTGATGGCCCGAAGGACTTATCACGCTCGAAAGACTTATTGGTGGCCCGAGGGACTTATCATCGTGCCCGAAGTACTTACCGATGACCCGAAAGATTTAACATCTGGGTCTCACGCCGCTATGGCTGCCGTTCTTTCGGGACTCACGCTACTCATGCTGCCGCATCAGGCCCGAAGGACTTACTAATGGCCCGAAGGACTTATCACCACGCTCGAAAAACTTATTGCTGGCCCGAAGGACTTAACATCACGCCCGAAGGACTTACCGATGACCCGAAGGATTTAACATCTAGGCCTCACGCTGCTATGGCTGCCATTCTTTCGGGACTCACGCTACTCATGCTGCCGCATCATGCCCGAAGGACTTACTGATGGTTCGAAGGACTTATCACCACGCTCGAAAGACTTATTGGTGGCCCGAAGGACTTATCATCGTGCCCGAAGGACTTACCGATGACCCGAAGGATTTAACATCTGGGTCTCACGTCGCTATGGCTATCGTTCTTTCGGGACTCACGCTACTCATGCTGCCGCGCCGCATCGTGCCCGGCGACTTACCGATGGCCCGGCGGACTTATCACCATGCTCGAAAGACTTATTGGTGGCCCGAAGGACTTAACATCGTGCCCGAAGGACTTACCGATGACCCGAAGGATTTAACATCTGGGTCTCACGCCGCTATGGCTGCCGCTCTTTCTTTTCTTTGGTAAATTCTTCGATAATTCTTCAAATACCTGTCTAGGAACAAGCAAAATTGACATGCCCATATCTATATGATGCATGCAATGTCGTGCTTTCTTCTTCTTCTTCTTCTTCTTCTTCTTCTTCTTCTCTTTTCCTTGTTTCTTTTTCTTCTTTCTTTTTTCTTCTTCTTCTTCTCTTTTTTTTTTTTTTTATTTTTCTTTCTTTTTTATCATCATTTTCTCTCACTCTCTTTTTCCTTTTTCTTATTTCTTTTTCTTTTTAGACCCGTTTTAAAATCCTATGCCATGAAAAGTCATTCTTCGAATTTCTCTGTTTCATTTCCTTTTTGCAGTATGCTCAGTTTTGATTTTCATTTCTGTCAATTTTTTTGTTAAATGAGTACCCACTCTCGTTCTTTTGCACGAGCACTTGCATTTCTTCTTCTGGGTTTCTGCCCGTTTCACCAACAAACTCTATCATGAGCCACTCGATCATTGCCCCACTCGATCATGAGCTCAGCTACCTTCTGATTCCTTTGACCCAACATTCTGAGTATTTTTTAGTTTCGTCATCGGGGTGAACAAAATGTTTCTTAACCTCAACCTTCTTGTTGCCTTTGGTCGGGCACCATTCATCGATCTCTGTGCTTTAATTCTTTGGAGACTCAATGTTTACCTTTTACCGTCCCCACACTTTGTAAGCTCATTCTTGTCCTGTTTTGTCCTTCATTTTCTTGAACCAAACAAGGCATCATGGCTGGAATCCGCTTCTTGTTCTTGAGCTGTCTGACACCTATACTTCTGTCATCATCTTCATTCTATGCATTGTGGGATCGTTTTTGGTTAGGTGCTTCAATAGTATCCGCAACCTTGTGTTCTGGATCTTATCCCTAAAGTAATACATGGAAATCTTTGTTGCTTTAACTTGTCAATTTGTTGATTGGTATTCCAATGAAGGGTATCATTTAGCTTAACATACAGGATCTTGAAAATACAGTATAGGAGCTCTGGATATCAAGTGCAAGAGCGGCATAGATTCAACCACTCAGTAATTCAAGGATGTGAAGTCTTCTCTAGTGACTCGGTTCATCCTCATGATTACCACGTTGTTGTAAAGTACTACTCTTTCTCAATTCTCATTACATGCTCTGCCCCCAAAAAGGGTGGGCTTGTATGACCATTCAAGCGCAGAAATATTACTCTAGGAATAAAGTTCTGGGTGGTGCTAATTTTAATTTTACCTATGCTATCGTTTTATTTTTCTCTTTTTTTTCCCCTTTCTTTCTCCTCATTTTTCTTTTTCATTTTTCTTTATTTTCTCTTTCTTTCTTATTTTCTTCTTTTTCATATTTCTCTTCCTTTTCTTTTTTTTTGGCTTTTATCATTATTTGAGGAAATCAATTCGTCACAGTCCTTTGTCTTGAGGACAACGATGGAGCAAACAACACAGCCCCAAGTTACTCCGCATAGTCACGATTTGAAAATATTACCATCACTCATGAAGCTAAGGTTTCTTGAATTGGATGATGTATCTCCACCTTATCGCTTCAGCGGAGTGCCCCAAAATTCCCACACTCTTATCCGAACAAGCCTATTACCAGGTTTTGAACATAGAAGTGCTTTTTTATTATTATTTTCTCTTTCTTTATTTTTTCATTTCTTTTTTTTTTCTTCTCTTTTTCTTCAATTCTCCCCCTTTTTAATTCTTATTTTTATTTCTTTACTACCTAGAAGATTATGCCTAGAGTTTCAATTTCAAGCAACTCTACATTGTTGACATTTAGATCTTTTTCGTCCTTGAACATCATCGAAAGAGTAATAACCTCGCTTTGCTGACCAGAGTCCGGTGGGGAAGATCACACATCATCGTTGTCATGACATCTATCTAATGTCACATCTTGCAATTGATATCCAGTGTCCTACAACGGCGAGAAAATACCTATGTGCTTTCAAAAACATTATATGTTAAGCGAAATGTGTTCATCATTGGAATAAAAATCAACAAACATGTCCCATCACAAAAGATCTTTACCACATAGGGGGCACATGTAGTAAAGTTGATTCCTTGTATTACTTTAGGGAGGTCTTTTAATGTAGAGATATTTCTGGCTTCCTCAGCACCATATAGACTTGCCCCTCATCCTTGGTCTTCCACTGCTTGATCAGCTCTTGTGTCAGGGTTCCAGCATTGATCAACTTCTTGATTTCCTCCAATAAAGGTCTACATTTTCTGGTGGGATGCCCCGGTGCCCCCATATGGAATTTGCACGTGCTACTCAAGTCAAAACTATGGGCAGATGGATCAGGTGCAATCTTCATCGACCTAGGAGCAAGATAGTGACCCCCTACCAAATGAGGCCAAATGTCTGAGATAGATGTTCCGAACACTTCCAAATTTGCACTCATCTGAGGAATTTTCCTTGATGACCCCGATGTGTCAGTCTGTCTTCTTCTTTTGCGGCCACGCGAACCCTGGAGATGACACTCATTTACCTCTCCGTCTTCATCTATCTTATTTTCGATTCGGTCCTTAGACTTAGACCCCAATTTTCCTTCTTTGATTGCGTATTCTATCCTTTCCCCAATTGTCATGAAATCTTCGAATCTGTTTCTCGATTTTTCCAACATCACATCGAAGAAATAAGAGGGAAGCGTTGCATGGAACAAGGGAGTCAACTCTTCTTCTGCTATAGGAGGCTGGACTTGGGTCGCCAAACATCGCCACCTTAATGCATATTCCCTGAAGCTTTCATTTGGTCTCATTTTCTTATTCTGAAGAAACTGACGACAGGGTGCTAAATCTAAAGCATATTTGTATTGACTCAAGAATGCATTAGTGAGGTCACCCCATGGCCTAACTTGGTTTCTGTTCAAACGTTATACCACACTGTTGCGGGTCCCGTCAGGCTATCATGGAAGTGGTGGATCAACAACTCTTCATTCTTCATGTATCCTTCCATTTTTCTACAAAACATGGTTAAGTGAATCTTCGGGCAGCTGGTTCCATCATACTACGCAAATCTGGGAACCTTGAAATCTGGAGGAATGACCAAATCAGGGACTAGGCAGAGTTCCCTCGTATTGAAAACATTTATCTTTTCTTTCTTCTTAAGCTCTTTCTCGATTTTTTTTCTAGCTGGTCAAGCCTTGATTCTTTGGTTCGTTCCATTTTCCAACTAATTCTGCCATCGAACCCCAAGTGTTAAATGATGAAGTGCCATACGATGATAAAATTGTTAAACAATGCAAAGGACGTGATGCAAATGCAATGCAGGAATGCAATAAAGCATCGATTCCGCAAGTGATTTGTCCCTATAGGACATCTTTCATTCAGACCAAAAGGTTTCGTTACATCCGGTATTAGGGTTTTACAGATAGCGGTGAGCCCTGGCACCTAATGTCTTGACCTCATTCAACAGTCCTGTCAGCTTTCATTCGCGGTCCAATGTTGGATCCATATTATGGCTTATTGGTGCTGCTGCATTGGCTAAATCTACTACTTGTTGAGCTACTTGTCGGGCTTGAGTCGTAACCATCTTCATGTCTCGGTCTTTCTCCCGTATTGTTTGCTCGGCCTTTTGTAGCTAAACGGTCATTGCCTCAGCACAGATCTCACTGGTACGTAAACAAGTCTCGAGCCTCGCTACCTGTTCTTTGAGTGATGTGTTTTCCATTTGAAAGGCTTGTGATTCATTCATTTCCTGCTGCAGGCTTGATTTCAGGATATCTTCCATGGCCAGACTGCTTTCCAACTCACTTTGGAGAATGTCGCATTGGCCCTCAGCTTCTTCCAGCTTCTGTGATAATGATCTGACTTTATTCTTACTATTCTTGCATTTCTGCTTCCAGCATTCTAAACCGTTCCTCAGTTGAATTATACCATTGACCCACGGTGTCACCCAGACCGACACTCTGGAATTCAAAGTGCAGCTTCTGGTACTCGTCTTGTACATTCTTCAATTTTATACTCAGATCGTGCCTCTCATGCTCGAGCTGGCCGCACTTGCGTGCAAGTTCATCTTCTGAGACGCTTTTATTCTTGACTCCTAAGTTTATCCCGCCTGAGTGACCCACTTCTGTATTACCCGAACCTTGGATTGAGTATTGACCCTCCTTCGACCTTGCCCCTCGGGCAATAGCTGGCTCGCTGCAGAATCGGGGTTGTCCGTCTTCGAAACCCAAAACTCCCATTCTGATAAGATCTTGAACTCTGTCCTTCAGGGCCCTACAATTTTCAGTGTGATGACTCGAATCGCCTATATAGTAGCTGCACCTGACACGACTGTTGTAATCCTTCGGATAAGGAGGTTTTCTTCGTACAAACTTCACTGGTATGATAAGGCTCCTTTCGACAAGCAACGGAAGTAACTCGGTGTATCTCATGGGTATAGGATAATGCCTTCTGATGTCATTAGATTCTCGAGCTTCTTGTGGTCTTGCCTCTGTTCCCTTGGTATCTACTCCAGATATGCTACTTGTCTGCTTCTTGAGATTGATCACAAAGGGATTCGATTTTTCATATTTAACGGTGTTGTCTGTTTCGACATTTTGACCATTTTGTTCCACATTCTGCTCTTCGATCGAATCTTTTATGAGTTCGACATGCTACTTGCCTTTCATCATAGCATTCATCTGGTCCATCATCTCGGACATCTGCTTCTTTAGTTCTTGTATTTCATCTTGTTTGTCACCAGAATTGACACTGCTTACTGGATCTGTTCTGGAGTCCTTGAATGATTCTTCTTCGGCTGTCCCTGGCCTAGTCTCGGGATGGAACTCTGGAATTGGACCCCCTTCCTTCAGGTCAAAGAACCTTTGGTCCATCATGAACAATCTTCTATTATGGGAGAAATCACTCGGGAATTAATGCCATGTGTAATGCGAATGCGATGATATGCAAAAACAAAACAAAAGAAAACAAGTCAGTACCGGACAAAAAAGATAAGTACGTAATAAAAGGGCAAATTAAATGCAATAAGCAAACAAGGTAATCCTATTTACATTCCATCTAAGACACCTAGGTTATCCGCATGGCTCTAACAGGGTGGGTTTCTATGTGTTCTTTATATGCAGTTTTGGTTCTAGGAGGTACCCGAATTGTCCTTGTTGTCCTCTACTAAGAGTAGCAAGGCCCCCGATCATCACCCATTATAGGCTCCTTTTAACCGGGTTTAATTCAGGGGGACCCATTCGCTTATGCCCGTACGAAGGAACGATATCCTTACGAAAGCATAAGGTACTCGAGCCCCGAAGGTACTTTCTAGGCCCATACGGGAGAACGATATCTCCACGAAAGCCTTAGCGTTTTCCTCTCACTAAAAAAAGGGTTTATATGTCATATTTTAAATGCGTTAAAATAAACGCGCAATTATAACCGAATGTTAATTTAATAGTCACTTTAACCCGGAATTTTTAATATTAGTAAAGCGGTAATTATTTAAAAAGCTTGACTCTCATTTGTTTTTTTTTAAAACAAAAATGTCCCCAGTGGAGTCGCCATCTGTAGCGATGTCTTTTTTCGCTAAAAAACGGGTGTTTTCGAAGTGTTTGTGATTTTTTTCGGATATAAAATATTTATTCCTTGGGGGTTTTAAAAAACCGCATTTTATTTAAAAATTGGAGTCGCCACCTGCCACTTAGGTAGGCTGGACACCATAAAACCATAGATTTAAAAAATGTTGGGTTCGGGAGTCGGTTACGGATGGGGAAGGATTAGCACCCCCACACCGCCCAAAATTGGTACTTTAATAATTACCGCTTTATTAATGTTAGACTTTCCGGATTAAAGTGACGATTAGTTTAAAATTCGGTTATAATTGCGAATAAATTTTAAAGGCCCCATTATCCGAGAGTAAACGCCCAACCACTATCACTACGCCTGATACTGGCCCCGTTTACACTTGGATAAAAGGGCACCGCATTGACAATTTATATATTTCATTATGCAATCTTAGTGAACAAAATATTAAGCATGACCAATAATTTAAATACAGTAAATATTCACATAATAAACTATTAACAGAACATAAATAAAATACTAATCTAAAACATACATGCATATAAATTATCCCTACTCGTGACTAAAAATAAACCTAACATGTCACCATCACAAGGCATGGAACACAAACACATATTACAAAAATTGTACATATTACAATAAGACACATTGTAACATACGTAAAATATGGCATTATACATGACCAAGAAAATATTCCAACATATAGACTAAAAGCAAAGAAAACATGCAATACATACGGAAATATAAAGCAGGTTGTATTCGAGCCAACTCAAATATCAATCTAATATGTGTGATACGAATAACCGAACGAATGCATAAAGATACATAATCACCATAAACTTAACACACATATACATGTAAACATGAAAATACAAAGCATATACGAGGGATATATGATAAGGCAAAAGGCTACATCAACATACACGATTATAATAAACGAACATGAATATTTACATGGAATCAGGACTGAAATGAAAAGAAATAAACGTAAGGAACAGAAATTAAAGGACAATAATATGCGATTTAGGGACGAAAATGAAAGCAGGACCGAACTTGAAAGGACTGAAACTGTAATTGGACCAAGGGACAGACTCGAAGTGAAAATTTCAAAAACGCGGTGGGACTAGTGAGGTAATTTTGCCATTTAAAAACTGATTCGATTTAATTTAGGGACTGGATTGCAAGATTTCGAAATAAGAGGGGGACCAGAGTTGTAAATATCCCCTACGGCAAGACAAAAACGAAAATATCAAAAACGCGGGGGGGATTTATTACGGAATTTCACCATTTCACAAAATAAAAACACCTATAAAACCCTTTTTTCGCCCCGACTCAAACTTTTCTTCATTTTTCTTTCGAAGCCGGTTTTAAAATAACCCAGCCCTCTCATTTTCTCTCAACCATCCCTCCCTGAGCCTGTAATGAACCCAAAAACCGGCGACTTTCAGCCGTCCCTTCCGCCGCCAGCCGCCGCTAACTGGCGCCGGTGAACTAAAAGAACCACCTAAAACCAACATCTCTCTAAACCGAACCCGTATATGAACTTAGATCTACGCTAAGACTCACCATTTTGCCTAGATCTAAGTAAATACAAAATGAAAAAAAGTTTTGTTTACGTTTGACCACAGTGAAACCAAAAGGGACCTCCCGCTCCCTTCAGTTCACCATGTTCGGCTTCGGAAAGCCGAAGAGGCTTGTCACTGGTGAGGGGAGATCCACAGACGACAAGGGTAATAGCTCTAAATCCCCTCTTTTTTTTGTTATCACTACGTATATTTTTTATGCACGCAAAGAAGTAAGAAAAAAAGAAGATTGTTACCACTGAAAACTTGGTGCCTTTTTTGTTATTTTTTGTTTTCGATTACAACTGGGCTCTCTTACAATTACTTGTTTCATACATATATCCCCTGTCTCTTTTGTTTGGTAGTAAGTAATGTAATATATTTTTTTAGATCTGGACTGACACTAACATAGCCTCTTTTTTTGTGTTGTTCTGATATGTCTGAACGCGGTGGTTGGAGACCGGCATGGTGGCGGTGTGGGGGAGCTGTCTTCGGCCAGAGGCGTTCTCGGTCGTTGGATCAGATCTGATCTAACGGTCGGAATGGCTTGAAGGATGAACGACCCAGATGAAACCTCGATCGGTGAAACGGCTCCAGATCGTGACACGTGGGGCTCAGCAGTCGAGGGGTTATAGCGCGTGGGACTCATGCACTCGTGGGATATCAAAGAGTCCGCGCGTGGACCGAACGCGCGTGTGGCATTCGAACCGTCCAGACGTGTGGTTCACGCGGCCAACTAGATATTTATCCTTCCTTGATCACGGCCGTTAGATCCACATCTTGATCCAACGGCTCCTAGTCATCTGCACAAAGATAGAATAATTAGGGTTAAATGGGGTTTTGGGCTTAGGCCAACCGGGCCTTGTATTATTATATTTTTTTGTTTTTTTGTAATAATATGGACTTGGACTGTTATTATAATATTTGGGTTTTATGTTTTGGATTTTATTTTACATTAGTCCAATAATAATAATAATAACATATACACATATATAATTTGTGTACATATAACCATACATGCAAATTAACATATACCATATAACATTCGAACACACATACATATATTTGCTCACACACTTAATTAATGTAAGTATACAAACATTATACATACTACAAACATACATAGTACATGCACATGCAAACCACATATATATCACATACACCCGAGCACACACATACATGCATCTTATACACACAAAATAAGTATAACCAAATACACCCTAGTACATATATAAACTATTAAAACGTACGTGACATGTGACACACATACACCGCACATAGTATGTATAATACGCATGCGCTTACATATATTACACACATATTTTGTACACATTAATCACATATGTAGTAAACATATAATACAACATGTATTCATGCAATAATATTACCTTGTTAATTATTATGCTAATATATTAACAATATTTACAAACCGGATAAAAATGAGTGATTACACCGGGCAGCCGTAGAAGGGAAGATTAAGGTGGTTCAGGTTTTCGAGGATTCATCTTTGGTAATCTACAAACTTCGAAAAGAATAGGAAATAAGAGGTCAGAAGCTCGTCAAATACTATGTTTTGGACCAATAGTTGATTAGAAATTTTGAATAAATCAGTTTTGCTTATCTACCAAGAGAGGATATTTAGATGGCTAACGCCCTAGCAACACTAACTGCCATGTTCAAGGCAAGCCCGACTGCCGAATTGAAGCCGTTTGAGTTGCAAATTTTTGAAGTACAACCCAGGTGAAAATGGAGAAGAATGGCTCCCTGCATGGCCCTGTGGTTGGAGTGTTAATTCAAGGATCCACATGGTTGGCCTAGAATGAAAGAGTAATGTATCAGTAGTCGAAATAAAAATAATCCCAAGATTTAATCCACTGAACTATTCAGAGATTTGAAGTAACTTTCTGTCGTAACATTTTGTATGGCCTATAATAGTGAAGATTTTGGATCTTACCAAAAAGAAGAAAGATTTGGAAACTTGGGGATACAGTGTTTACCCCAATATTGAGATAGAAGAAGGCTAGTTGTGAAGAGTCGTATAAGAGGTGACTATTGAGCCCAAGCTAAGTAAGGGCGATGTCACATGATGAAAAATGATAAATTTTGTAAGGTAATAATGGCCTTTCAAAATGAGATGAAAGATGAAGATTCGGTGAAGATGGAAGAAATACTTTGTTTGGTTCAAAAATTTAAATTGGGCCCTATCAAAGTACAGAAAGCTTGGAAGCTTGTGGGGCATGTGTTCGTCCATATACCGAGGTAGAATGAGGCACGTCATAAAGAGTCATAGAAGAAATAACAGTCGAGTGAGGGTGATGTTATGAATTTAGACTTCAGCAAATGTTAGATTTGATTCTGACCAGGGCAAGTCAGCAATCATTTCAAGAGGAAACAAGAGAGATCCATTAGAGATAAAGATGATACCTTATTTGGTTCAGGAAGGTAAAGATCAGACCTCATGGAAGTTGGAAAAGTTTTGAGATTTGTGGGCATGGGTTCACTATAATGTTGATGACCCCGTCATGAAGAGTCATTGAAGATACGACATTTAATCCCAAGTAGAGTGGGGGTAATGTTATAGAGTTGAACTTTAGGAAGTGACAGATCGTGTTCCGGCTAGTGCAAATTAGCCACACCTCTTCGAGACAAGACAAAAGATGAAGATTCTGCAAAGACAAAGGGCCCAAGAGGGTTAAGGGTGATCGGCCATGTAGCAAGAGTTTTCCCAACAATTTTAAGATAACATTATTCATGCATCATGAATAGTTAGGCATCCTTAAGATAGAAGCATGCTAACTAGCATCATCAAATCATTGTGTTTGTTCCTTTCAGGTATTTAGAACAAAACAACTAGAATCATATTTTAGGAGTTAAGAACCTTTTACTGATATTCCAAGCCAAGATGATGAAGATCGAAGGCATGAAGACTCAAAGCGAGGTTTTTGATGTTAAGACAACTAGAAAGCAAGATATCAGTTTCAGGGGTCCTCAAAACGAGGCGTTACCCTAGGCCAAGACGATGAAGATCGAAGGCATGAAAACTCAAAGCGAGGTGTCTGATGTCAAGATAACTAGAAAGCAAGACATTAGTTTCAGGGGTCCTCAAAATGAGGCGTTACTCCAGGCCAAGATGATGAAGATCGAAGGCATGAAGACTCAAAGCAAGGTGTCTTATGTCAAGATAACTTAAAAGCAAGACATCAGTTTCAGGGGTCCTCAAAACGAGGTGTTGCCCTAGGCCAAGATGATGAAGATTGAAGGCATGAAAACTTAAAGCGAGGTGTTTGATGTCAAGACAACTAGAAAGCAAGACATCAGTTTCAGGGGTCCTCAAAATGAGGCGTTACCCTAGGCCAAGACGATGAAGATCGAAGGCATGAAGACTCAAAGTGAGGTGTCTAATGTCAAGACGACCAGAAAGTAAGACATCAGTTTTCGGGGTCCTCGAGGCGAGAGACCACCCTCTGCTGAGGCGATAAATATCGAGGGCATTTTAGAAGACTCAAAGCGAGGTGTCATTTGGTGTCAAGACGATCGAGGATCGAGGCATCACTTTAAGGGGGGGCTTCATTTTCTTTGAGCCTTACATGGGAAGAATTTGGAGTTCAAGAAGTTCTGGAAGAGGAAGGGCGAGCAGTTCTACTTAAAGAATGATTGGCAGCTCGGAATCTCCAGACAGGAAAGTCAGATAAAATTAGTGCTTATGGTCTTTGCTTTATTCTTGTCTTACAAGTATAAGCAAAAAGAGGCAGCTGTAATCACTAAATTTATTTGGGGTGTAAACCCGTTTTTTGTTCTTTTAAATAATGGGCTTCAGTTATCTTATTTTACTATTACTCTATTGCAAAAGAAGCAAGAGAAAAAACAAACAAACATATTATGTTAATAGTGTAATTATGTTACTCATTACCAGCATTATATTATGTGTCTTTATGCTGAAAAACCCTAAAATATTAGTAATGTAATTATAACAATTCTTAGTTTTTTTTATCATATATTACAGTTTGAAAGAAAAGAAAGAAAACCGTTATAATTTATATTTGTTTTTGATTGTCATACTATGTTACTATTCTTATATTATTACATTATTATAATATCTTATATGCTATTACTATTAACATCGTATTATTACTATTAATATATTGTTATTAAACTAAAAAACTACAAAACAAACAGAATAAATTAAATAGTAACAAATAAAAGCCCGACTGTTTAAATTATTCATTAAATAAATAACTAAGCCCAGTTTAATTCTAACACAGTCCGTTTACGTAAAAAACCAAACAAATAATTTTACACCGGCCCGTTTTGGAACCCAATCTAAAAACCCTAATTGTCTTGTCCTAATACCACATCTTCTTTCTTTTAGGCAGCCATAGTATGACAGTTGGATCAAGACTGGATCCAACGGTCTATATCTTTGCCTCAGAGGAAACCCTAGGAGAAACCATTTGCCCTGGCGCCGCGTCAAACACAGCCGTTAGATCAAGAACATATCCCACGGCTCGGATGGAAGCTTGAGAACCCTCCACAACTCCTACGCGCCCATGCGCGACCTTTGATGCCCTTCACTCGCGCGTTTAACGGACGCTCGGACGCTCTAGATCACCACGCGTCGGCGCGCGACTGCCAAGCTCTACCGCGGCCAACAGCCTTTTCTCTGGTCCCCATTCATCTCGTGCGGCCATGTTTACATACAAACCAAAGCGGGATAAACATCAGCAAAGAAATCAAAAATATCAAAAGAAAAATCGGGCAAAAATGGCAAAGATCAAATTCCCAGAAGACAAAAACGGCGGAATTAGAGACAATGGCATAGAAAACAAATACGACAGAGATTCAGAGATCATAGATAGCAACAAGGATCTTGATATTTCTTTTCTTCCTTGTAACTTATGGCTATAAAAAAGGGCCCCAAAAACATTGTAACACAGTTTTCGGAAAATTTGAGAAATACAAAAAAATCAGTAGAACCCTTTAGAGGTAAAGATTCATTTCCACTGTGCATGTATATCAACAAAATAAAAACAAGTTTAGATCGGTGTTTAGAGTTTACCCCTTGGTCGATCGCCGTCATCTGAGTTCATGTTCCTTGGTAATAAGCCTAAGGTCTTCCGGCTAGAAGTGGTGAACTGATGGAAGGGGACTCTTGTTTTCTCGGTTTTCTTTTAAGGTTGATTCTATTTTTTAGATCTGGGGCAGGTTAGGCTTCCTTCTTAGGTGTCTAAGGCTAGATCTTAGGTTTTTGGTCTTGGTTTAGTGTTTGGGGAAAAGTGAGGAGTTTTTTGAGGTTTTTTAAGACCACCGGCCATCGGGGAACGTCGGCCGGCACGGCGGTGATCGGTGGTTCAGGCCATCGGCTTCTGGTTTTTGGACGGTTGAGGGTCTGCTCTTACAGAGCATTTCGCTTTGGCTTTTAGGTGAGCTAGGAAGAAATGACGGTCAAGGCTTTGTTTTAGCCTGGTTCTGTGTACTTACTTATACCGATCATCGAACGTCGTCGTTTCAGTAGGGGTCTATTTTCACTTTGAGTCCTCGGGTTTTTGTTCCGTATTTCAATCTGGTCATGGGTTAGCTCTGGTTTCGGTCCCTTATAGTTTATTTCCATTTTGATTTCACCCGTTTTTGGTTTGTTTTTCTTTAATTTTGGACTCCGGTTTCTGTTTTTTTTTAATCCTACTTGCATGTTTAATTTTTCAGTCCTATATTCTGTACATAGTTGATCTCTTTGTTTTGTTACATATGTACGCATTACATGTTTGTTTTTTTAGACATGTATAATATATTTTATGTGTGATATACATGAGTTTGCTATGTATATTTCATGATTTTGTATCTAATGTATTATTTATTTGTATATAGATTGTACATTATGGTGCGGTTCGAATATATATAGAGAGAAGTTATGGCTACCGCCGAACCCTCTTTTGTGTTCATGTGCTTTATCTTTGGACATGCGTATATATAACCTTATTATGTGCATTTGTTTTTTTATTTCGTTATTATGTTGTAATTTATATTAACGCGTATAAAAAATAACAATATTTTAGTTTCTTTGTTTGATACGTATACATTTGTTTTCCTTTTGTTCCGTATGTATACTAGTATGTATGTAATTTAGGGTATCGTCATGCATATAATTTGGTTTCACGTTGCACCATTAATATTACACTAGGATCATGATATTGTTAAGATGTGATATTTGGTTTAGGTATGATTTATTTGTTTATTTTCGTTTGGTTTCTGATTTCTAAGCTTTGCCATGATACGTTTAGATTTATAAGTGTGCATTCGAATATTAAATTGGCTAATGCAGGGCCTTTTTATTCGACGGTAGATGCGGCCAGTATCAAATGTAGTGAAGGTGATCTTGCTTTTTACTTTCGAATAGGGGCCCTTAAAATAGATTCGCATGTATAACCGGATTTTAAATTAATCGCCACTTTAATCCACAAAGTTCGATATTAACAAAGCGGTAATTATTGTTTTCTTTTTACGGTACAAATTTTTTGGCGGTATGGGGTGCCAAAACCTTCCCCATCCGTAACCGACTCCCAAACCCCGTTTTTTATAAAACCTCTGATTTTATAGTGTCCGACCTACCTCAGTGGCCGGTGGCGACTCCAAGTCTTTATTTTCCAAAACATGGATTTTTAAAGAATTTCTCCGTCTTTTTAGATATTTCCAAAAAACGTAAAAAAAAATAAATTACGTATTTTTTAGCGAACCCTAAATTTTTTTAAGTCGCTACACCTTCATTTTTAACCGAACCTTGTATATTGAGAGAAAGTTAAGTAATTGCCATAGAATTCTTGAAGATAAGAATTTTGATAGCTGAAATCCTTGAAGTTATTCGATCTATAAGAAGAAAGGGTAAGCTAATTATTCCTTTCTTCCAATCTATTAAATTAAATTGGAATTTGATTGCCAATCTCTTGTGCCATGCTTTGATTGTTTTGAATGCTGATTTTGTAGGGAGAAATGTCATTAAAGTATTTGACTGATTCATGCAATATGTTAAACTTGTTTGATTAGAAACTTGTGACTAAATGAATTGGTATATATATAACTAAATGTGTGTACAGGTACATATCAAATTGAACTGATATATATATATATATATATATATATATATATATATATATATATATATATATAATGATTGAAAATTGAATCAGGGACTGTTTTCGTGAGTTTTTAATGTTTTAAGACTTTTTTGGAAAACTGAAAAACAGGGGGGCTACTTGGTAAAATGTTTGGGACTGTTTTGTAATGAATTATGAGGCTTAGGGGCTGTTTGCGCATAACATGAAGTTTAAACGTTGTTAAAGTATAATTAAACATATATGTCATTGTGTAAACTATTTTGTGAATATAATTTTGATTCAATTGAAATAACTTAAGTATTTGAATGGAACATTGTTCGACATTATAGTTGAATTGGAACCGGGATCTGATTTTATTGCTTGCTAAACATAATCAAGACTATAATGAATGTTTATATAAGTATGTAAGTATGTAAAAGATTGTTTTGTATATTCAAATGTAGGAATAGGCTGTGTAAGCTTGTATGTAAGTGTACAAATAAGTAAAGGGACTTTTTGAATACTTGTGAATATCATGGACTTTTTTGAATTGATATAATGGAATACCTATGTGTTAGGTACTAATTTGTATAAATATAGACTGTTTTGATGTATAAATATATATGTATAAATAAAAATATATATATATATATATATAAGTGTACTAGACTGTTTTGTACACGTATAAATATAATATGTGAATTATTGGAGACTGTAACATCCACTTGAAAGTAATAATTGTTTACTATGATTAAATTATGTTTTAGAAGATTTGAATGACCTGGAATGCTGGTTTGTATATAACAATTTTGATAAAATGGTTACTAGTAGTCGAAATTGAATATATGAGATTGATTATAATCTGCATTGAACTATATAAATTGTTTCTTGTGAACTTTGAGATAGGGATTATTTGTTTAGTTTAACTTATTAAAGACCTTGAATGGAGCCTAAGGGAATTATGTGCTTATTGGTTACTTGATTTATTATTAATTGAGTGTATGTTCGTGAGATAGTTCTAGGGGCTCAGGGTCAGTTTTATTAGTTAATTTGAGGGACTATGTGGCAAGATTAAGGGTTGTTAAGACTTATAAATGAACTGTTTTGGTACATATATATGAGTACATATGTATTTGAACTGTTTTGCACATGAAGGGTTATTTTGCAATGATTCGAAACTGTTCTGGATGTGTATAAAAATGTTGGGGACTGTTTTATGCATCTATAAACGTATATATATGAATATGAGACTGATTTGTATACATAAATTGTGTACCTGCATAATTGAAATTGTTTCGCATAATTAAGAACATACTTGGACTGTTTTGTTAAAGGATACAAAGGAGGATTGCTTTGTAAAAACAAGGTCTGTTTAAGGAAATTAAAAGTGATCTAAAATTGTATTGTTGCAAATTTGTATAATTATATATAGGATCGTTTTGGTGTATCTGCGTATATATATTTTATAAATGGATTGTTTAATAAATATACATATATATATATATATATATATATATATTGGATTGATTTGTATGAAAATATATATAAATGTGTACTTGGGCTGTTAAGAATGAATTGGATTGACTTTAATGACTAGTCATTTTGTTTGAGGTACATAATATGACAAGAGAAGAAGAAAAGAATTATTTGGAAGCTAAAAGTAATTATGGATTCAGGTATCCTGTAACTTCAGGATAGCAGGTGAGCGTAGTCGCATTTGTATCGGGTGACACAGTGTCATTCCGATCTTTGTTTTTATGATATGTTGTGATTAATTCATGAACATATGCATATGGCTCATATAGAGCACAATATGTGAATACATTCATAGCATGATATAATTGATAAGTCTTTGGATATGTTTGCATTACATATGTATTTTGTTTCTTGCTATGCCATGTTTGTAATAGAAGTTCATGTAGACTTTGATATAATGATTTGAAGCTAACTCCTGACTTAATAATACTATAAGATTCTAATAAAAGAATTCAATCCTAATGTTATAAGTTCATGAATTTTTAAGCTCTAAAGAGCTAAAAGTTTATCTCATGAGATAGATGTTAAGAAAAGAATCAAGTAAGATTACTTGTGTCATAAGATACCCCTTTTAAATTATCCTTTTTAAAAGCATAAATAATTAAGTTGCTTAAACAATGGATGTCCTTGGATACTTTGGCACGGTACAAAGGTATATATTTCGGGACTACGGTCCATGAGCTACGGCTCAAGGGTGACGATCCTATGTATACATATGATATATTAGCGACAGTAGGAGGTAACGGGGGAGATAGTAAGGAGATTGGCGACATTTGGATGGATAGAGATGAGAAGCTAGGTTTGTTACGTTGTAAACTAGCTATTGCTTTGTGCTAAGTAAATCTTATACCGGTGCCACGTAAGTCCAAATGTGATCCAAGGCAAATGCTTCTAAAAGATATGAATTTCGTGTGATCTCAGATAAGAAATTCGATAATCTTTGATAAGCTCATGGGGAGCAAGATAAGTAACATATGCATTGGACAAGATGTGAAACCAATAAGCTTTTAAATAAGTCTCTAATCAAGCTTCTAAGAAAGTCGTTGAATAACTATTGAAGAAAGCCTTTAAGATAAGATTTTGAACTTTAAGTATAATATTAATTGTTATAATATCATATGGTTGATTTCCATTTCATTCTTATTAATCATTGTTAACATTTCTTTTTATGTTCTTTTAATTGCTACCTCACTTAGGCTATATAAGCCTAATGCATTTATTAACATGCATTTGCAGGTTAATCATTTGTTCAAGGGTCGATCATGGTTAAAGAGTTGCAAGTCACATTTCTAATAGATTCATGTATTTAGGTTTTCTAAGTCTTCTAGTGGTGGCATTGCACGTACATAGATCATTTTGTTATGCATTATTAGTTCATGCTTTAAGTAGATTGTAATTAAGTTTCAGGTGGCTTTATTAAATAACCTTATGATATGGTTGCTTTCTTTATAAATAACATTATATGTTTAAAATGAGTAATTTTAGACGACTGAAGATATATTTATGTATTATTTTTATGAAGGTCTTAAAATACCCAAAGTGAAGTAAGGACATAACTTGTATAGCTTCCAAGCCTTAGGTGTAATTAGAATTCGTCTATGACATGTAAATTTATAAGACATTTAAGTAAACAATCCCTTTATATATGTGGTTCATTAAATCTTGTAATTGCTTGTTAAATGAGTTAAATTAAATATGATTCGAAGAGTGGTTTGTTAGATAAGATCTATTAGACATGTTTCAAATGATTGTTATTTTGTTAAGTTATGTTGGATAAGAAATTGAATGGATGTCGAGTATGATTGCATGTTGGTTACGGTATGTTGTATGTGGTTAAGACCTTGGATAAACTTTATCTTGAAAGGAGATTGAACATAAGTTATTAATCCAGCTAATTTGGATCATGAACATTCATAATTTGACTCAATAAATACCATTTTCATGAAATTGATCTCAGTTGGTCGAACTTTATAAGGATATACCTATTAGAATTCTTTAATTCTTTGTCCCACTCACGTCCTTAAGGTTATGATAGTGAATAAGTTTTATTTGAGTCCCTATGTGCATACATAAGAAAATGCTTTGTCTGTATGCCTTATCCTGAAATGGCAAATTCTATCTAAGCTTAGAATTATAAATCAACTTGATAATTCATGTGACAAATATTATCTGAATATGAAATTTTATGACGGGTATTTATTGGTAAATGTATGTTTTAAGTAATTAACCCATGTATATGTGTCCATGCTTGTTCTGAATTATCCATATAAAGGTATGATCACTTGTTTAAATGGCCTTAATCCCTCTTGGTCTTTAATGTAAAACTTTACTTATTTGCCTTTGTAAAATCTGTGTAATGTTTGGAAAGGTTTTTGGGAACGCATGCTTCCTTGATGACTTGCTTATTTACATATTTTGAAATGCTAAAACAACAAAAAGGAAAACAAACAAAATAATTTTTTTTAGTTAACCTACCTCGATCTATTTTGGAAAGTTCTAGTTTTGGTCATATGTTTTTTGATTTGTCTTGCAGTGACATCTTCAATTCCAGTTTTTTTCTAAACTGGGTTGCGGGTGTTACATTTTGGTATCAGAGCTAGAATTTAGTCAGTTCGGGACTAAACTGAAGTCTGTCATATGTCTGCATCCTGCATATGCCACCTAGGAGTTAAAATTTTATTCAGTATCTATGACATGCAACTAGCACGATATGTTTCTTCTCTGTGTTAGAAACAATTTTGTATAAGAACAACAAGTTCAACCTTTTGGTTCAAGAGAAATTCGAGGACGAATTTCTTTTAAGGGGAGGAGAATTGTAATACCCAAAATGGGCCTATAAGCATATTGCTAATTCAATGCAAGTTTAATTGATTTGTTCTATTCATAAATCTAGAATTAATTAAAATTAGGACCCAATCGAATGAAAAGAGAAAATATGAGGGTTAATGTCAAAGTACCAATTTGATTAATGCTAAGGTAATGGGATTGCATGCAAAGAATAATTTTGATCAATGACTTTAACACATGTCAAAAGAAAATGGGACATGTGGAATGTAGTTTCGGTGGGGATGAAACAAAAGAACCACTATCCCCTTTAATCTTCTTTATTTTTAACCGAACCTTGTATAGAGAGAGAAAGTTGAATTATGAGGCTTAGGGGCTGTTTTGTAATGAATTATGAGGCTTGGTAAAATATTTGGGACTGTTTTGTAATGAATTATGAGGCTTAGGGGCTGTTTGCGCATAACATGAAGTTTAAAGGTTGTTAAAGTATAATTAAACATATATGTTATTGTGTAAACTATTTTGTGAATAGAATTTTGATTCAATCGAAATAACTTATATATTTGAATGAACATTGTTCGACATTGTAGTTGAATTGGAACCGGGATCTGATTTTATAGCTTGCTAAACATAATCAAGGTTGTAATGAACGTTTATATAAGTATGTAAGTATGTAAAAGATTGTTTTGTATATTCGAATGTAAGAATAGGTTGTGTAAGCTTGTATGTAAGTGTACAAATAAGTAAAGGGACTTTTTGAATACTTGTGAATATCATGGACTATTTTGAACTGATATAATGGAATACCTATGTGTTAGGTACTAATTTGTATAAATTTGGACTGTTTTGCTTTATAAATATATATGTATAAATATATATATATATATATATAAGTGTACTAGACTGTTTTGTACATGTATAAATATAATATGTGAATTATTGGAAGACTGTAATGCCCCGGTTTTGGGCCTAGCGGTTTTTAGGTTTATTAGACGGTCCGGTGGATCGGGTTAATGATTCGAGTCAGATTCGGGACCGTATATTTTTTGGTGAGATAAAAATATGGAAAAATGGTTAAAAATCATTTTTAATATATGATTAATATTGGTGGAATCAATTTTGGAAAATTAGATTTGGAGGTATGACATTTTGGCTAGTGACCAAAATGTAATTTTTGAAAACTATTTTTTAGTGACTAAAATGAAAAGGGTCAAATTCTTAGAATCCTTAAGGGGCTATTTTACCAAATTTTTGCTGGTTATTTCTCCCTTCAATTAAATCATTTTAACATGTGTTTTAAAAGTTAATTAAAAGGGATTTTAGACATTAAAGTTAGTTATTTGGTTTTAATGAAATTTGACGTAACTTTTCTCTCCACTTCTTTTCTGCAAAACACTCAAATTTCATCAAAAACCAGAGGTGAGGGATCAATTTTACGTAGAATCTTTATCTACAATTGATTATTTAACTTTGATTTACAAAACCTTATTGAAATCTTGTATTTTCCTAGCTTTAAACAAGCCAATTGAGGAAGAAATCTAACAATAGGGGTATGGTCCGTGATCTCCTCTATTGAATGGTTCTATCTTGATATTCCCAAGTATTTGATCCTTGATTTATGGTTTATAATCTGATTTTGTGTTTTTATATTGAATTAATTGATTTAATTTGGTAAAATTGATGAAATAGCGAAATATCCGAATTGGATCTGTTTTCCAGTGATGTAGATTGATTTTAAACTTACTATGGATGTATAATAACGTTGATAAGTCTTTTTTAACAATGGAATCCCGAAACTCTTGAATCTCCAATTGTTTAGGTTGTTAGAATTGTGTTTTTGTGGAGTTGTGGTGGCTGTTTGGTTGATTGAAGTGTTAGATGTTTTGATCCTATTTTTAGATGTTAATTGGTGATATTGAAGGTGTCTAATTGTTAGATTATGGATGGGTTGTGTTTGGAAAGGATTAGATAATGTTTTCGGTTGTTATGGTTGGGTAATTGAGAAGTGATTGTGAGAATCCTTGAGGATCTATTGATGCAGTGTTTGAAGGCATTGAGATGCATTAATCCTCTGTTGTTATGTGGTTAAAATAGGGGAGGTTGATCTGGAAGTGATCATTGAGGTTTTAGAAGCTTTGGACGCTTGATTTCGTGTCAGAGAATCAAGCTTTCGCTTATAGGTGAGTGAGAACGTGGATTCCAACTTTGGTATGTTTTAAAAGTGGTTTATGGGAGTTTCAACAAAGCTTGAAACGCTAGTTTAAATTCGGAAGTAAGTATAAAGTAGTTTTCTCTCTCGGTCGTGCTAGTTTGAAATGGTTTTATGCACTTGTTTTAATTTACATGTTACCTACTGTTTAAGCATGTTTTAAAGTATTTGATATACTGTTTTTAAGCATGAAATGCTGAAGGATGCACATGGTAAGTGATCATTGTAAGTATGTGGTTTATACTTGTGTTTAAAGCATGTGATGTTGCTTTGGAAAAATGGTTTGGTGAATGCTTGTTAAAACAGTGAGGTAAATGGTAAATGGTTAATTATATTGGCAAATGATGTGGTTTTAAAATTGTTATCAAATATAGTTGGTCGGCCATAGGATTGACTGCACTGTAAATAAGTCTTCTTGGACGTTGAGGGGTTTATACGGTGTACCGAATACTCCATCCAAGTACCCTAACGGTTAAGGGGTTATACGGTACCGAAAACTCCTGTTAGTGGGTTAAGCATCTAACCGATGATAGGGGTCAGTGTCCTCGTGGGTTGAAAGTGTACTCGGTTGTTAATGTACCACGATTTTGATTGTATCGCTATTCCGGTTGAGATGGCTTGAAGTGTTGGGTTAACACTTGTTGAATCCGTGTATCTGATGAACTCTTCTTTTAATGGACTTGTTTAATGATCACTTGTAAGCCAATATAATTGTTAATGTATCATTGAAAGGTTTATGTTGTATAATGTGATTTATACATGTTTACTCTTTAAGCTTTGTATATGGTTGTTATGCATGGGAAGGCTTAAATTGAGGTTAGCAATGAGATTTGTTGTTGGTTAATGATACATGTTGCATATGGTTTAATATGCTTGTTTTGAAAGTGTTAAAGTGCATGGTTTTAAAGGCATGATGTATTACATGATGATAAATATGGTTTGAAATGGAAATTTCATAGTGTTGATGGAAAATGGTTTTAAATGCATTGATGGTGTGTTGTTTTTGAGCACTCCTCACTAAGCCTAGTGTGCTTATGCTCCCTTTGTCCATCAATGCAGAGAACTAGAGGTTTGGGAGGCAGCAGGAAGCAAGGGATCTCAACAAGACTTGGTAATCAAAGTATGTTTTTGGAATTAGACTATAAGTAATACGGGCCATGGGGTTTCCGTTGATGTTTCAGAAGATGGTTGTTAAACTCTCTGTTTGAGCAAGTTTGTTTAGTTGCTCTTGAATTGTAAATGGCCATTATAAAGTGTTTTTGGTGATGGTTAAAAGTTTCATGCGTTGCTTGATTGGTTTCTAGGAAGCACGCCCATAGATTTTCATTGTAACGCCCCGTTTTAGGGCTTAGCGGTTTGGTGGTTTATTAGACATCCGGTGGACTAGAGTAGGGATTCGAGTCAGTTTTGGGACCGTATAATTTTTGGTAAGATAAAAATGTGGAAAATAGTTAAAAATCATCTTTTAATATATATTGATTTTTGGTGGAATAAATTTTGGAAAATGGAATTTGGAAATATGACATTTTGGTTAGTGACCAAATTGCGATTTTTGAAAACTGTTTTGAAGTGACTAAAATGAAAAGGGTCAAATCCTTAGAATCCTTTAGGAGCTAAGTTACCAAGTTTTTGCTGGAGGTTTCTCCCTTCAATTAAATCATTTTAAACATGTGTTTTAAAGGTGGTTTAAGAGAGATTTAAAATATCTAAGTTAGTTATTAGCTTCTAAAGAAAATCTACGTAACTTTTTCCTAAACCTTTTCTCTCAACTTCTTTTCTGCCAAACAATCAGAATTTCATCAAAATCCAGAGGTGAGAGATTCTTATCACTCATATTATTGATTCTAACTTGATTCTTTAAATTTGTTTTGCAAAATCTCATTGAAATCTTATGTTTTCTTAGCTTTTCACAAATCAATTGAGGGGGAAACTTCACGATAGGGGTAAGGTCCGAAATCCCCTCTATTTTATGGTTATTTACTAAAATTCCCTAGCATTTGATCCTTGGTTTTGTGTTTCTAATATGATTTTGATGATTTTCCAATGTTTAATTGAGTGATTTGGGGAAATGAGTTAATTCACGGATTGGATCTAATTTCCAGTAATTAAGGATGCTTTGATTTATATTTTGGATGTTTAATAATGTTGATAATTGATTTTTATCAATGGAGTCCCGAAACTTAAGAATCTCTATTTGTTTAAGTTGTTTGTTTTGAGGTTTTGTGGTGTTTCTTTGGTTGTAAGGTTGCTGGAGGTGGTAGGTTGATTTGGATCTATTTTTAGATGTGTTTTGATGTTGAAATTGTTATTAGATTGATAGATGTTGGCTGGGTTGTGAATCGAAGTGTTTTGTTTATGTTTTCGGTTGTTGTGGAGGGTTAATTGTGAAGGTGTTGTGGAAATCTGATAAGGATTGTTGTTGTTATGTTTAGAATGCATTATGATGCATTAATCCTCTGTTGTTTTGTGGTAAAAACAGGGGAAGTTGATCCGGAAGTGATTGCAGAAGTGTTAGAGGTTTTGGATACTTGATTTCGGTTGGCGAATCACGTATCGGTGAGTGAAAACGTGGTTTAAAGAATTTTGATGTTTTAAGAACAGAGTTTTGGGAGTTAAGGTAGAGCTTGAAACTCTTACCTAGACTCAAAAGTAAGTATAAAGTGGTTTTACTCTCTCGGTTGTGCTTGTTCGGATGATTTTATGCACTTGGTTTTAAAGTTCAAGTACCTATTGTTTAAGCATGTTTTAAAGTATTCGATATACTATTTTTAAGCATGTTTTGCTGAAGGATGCACATGGTAAATGATCCTTGTAAGTATGGTTTTTACTTGTGTTTTAAAGCATGGTTGTTGCCTTGGAAATGGCATGGTTTAATGCTTGTTAAAACAACGAGGTAAATGTTATTTGGTTAATTATATTGGCAAGTGATGTGGTTTTAAAATTGTTATCGGATATAGTTGGTCGACCATAGGATTGAGTGCACTGTAAATAAGTTGCCTTGGATGTTGAGGGGTTTATACGGCATACCGAATACTCCATCCAAGTACCCTAATGGTAGAGGGGTTAAACATACCGAAAACTCCTGTTAGTGGATTAAACGTCTAACCGATGATTGGGGTGGGTGTCCCCGTGGGTTGAAAGTGTACATGGTTGTTAATGTACTCGGTTGTTACTGTACCGCGATTGTGATTGTATCGCTATTCCGGTTGATATGGCTTGAAGTGTTGGGTTAACACTTGTTGAATCCGTGTATCCGATGAACTCTTTTGTTATTAGACTTGTTTAATGATCACTTGTAAGCCAATATAATTGTTAATGTATCATTGAAATGTTTTATGTTGTATAATGCGATTTATACATGTTTCTCCTTGTGCTTTGCATTTGGTAGTAATGCATGGAAAAACTTAAGTAGAGGGTTAGCAATGTGATTTGCTGTTGATTAATGATACATGTAGCATATGGTTTAATATGCTGGTTTTAAGGATGAAAAGTGCATTTTTTAAAAAGGGCATGATGTTTTAAAGGATGATGTAAAGAAAATGGTTTAAATGCATTTATGGTGTTTTTGTTCTGAGCATCCCTCACTAAGCCATGTGTGCTTACGCTCTCTTTGTCCATCAATGCAAATAATTAAAGTCTCGGAAGGTAGCAAGAAGCAAGGGGATCTTGGCAAGACTTGTTTCCAAAGTATGTTAGAGACTAGACTATAATGAATAAGGGCAATGGGGTGCTAGTTGTGTTTTGGGAGATGTTTTGTGGAACTCCCTATTTGGGCATGTTTCTTTAGTTGCTCTTGGGTTGTATATGGCCTTTAAGGATTGAACTTGGTGCTGGTTTAGCTTTTGATATGTTGGTTGGATGCATATTAGGAAGCATGCCTATAGATTTCCTTTTTGATGCATGAAGCCTTGTTATGTTGTTAGAATTGTGTTGCTAACTGGCATGAGATATGCTTGGTGTGTTGGTATTGTGTTTTAAGCATGTTAGAGTGGTTTGAGTATGCTTTTGGGATGAAAAACCAGCCAAATATGACATTACAGGCCTAGGCGTACCGATACGCGGGGGACTGTATCGGTATGGCTAGGCAATTTCAGGCTTATGGGATCGGTACAAGCCTTGTGTGTTTCGATACGCCTAGGCAAGTTTGGCCAGGCATACCGATACGGGTATGGGTGTTTCGATACGAGTTTTAGCCTCTGGAATTCACTTTTTCAACTCGAACCCGTGTATCAAAACACCTAAGGAGCCGTATCGAAACGATCTCTAACATTTCAAAAGTTAGGTAATTCAGTTAGGCGTATCGGTATGACATGGTGGTGTACTGAAATGGGGTGTTTTAAATTGTATCGATACTGGCTTACCTATATCGGTACGGACAGCTATTTTTCTATTAATGCCGTTTTGAGTAGTTTTGTTATCCTTACAATTTGGTCCCTAAATTATAAATATGATCAATTGGATGTCAAATTGATGCCCGATTGAGTTTGGGTTACACCTGATGTTTGCATGAACACGTAGGGTTGATAATTGGCATCTAGATAAGATAAAAAGGAAAAAATGGACCGGGTTTTGTTGAATCTCTTCAGTTTGCTACGGTAAACCTAATGTAGCCTTCTTGGTTTAGTTGAGTAGGTCGGGTTGATGGGGTTATATTTGGTGGTATCAGAGCTAGGTTTGGTTCGTTTGGGTGGTTGTTGTGTTGTTTCCATGTTTGATTTGTACGGTGATTGTTGTGTGTACGCTGGTTGATTTGCAAGGTGATTGATAAATATGAATGTTGGTTGTTGTATGCTATGTTGGGGAAGTTTTGGGGGTACCCATTGCCTTATTATTATAGTCTGGAAAGTTTTAATTTTTGGAATGAAAGTCTTAGATCCTTGCTTGAGGCTGGCTTGACTATTTTTGTTTTGAAATGATTATCATGCCTTAGGTATATTTTAGCACAATGGGACCGAGGAGAGAGTTGTGATCGGGTACGATTGTTGCTGCCACTGGGTAGGATGCTGAAGGAGATGTTGTGCCTCCTAGAGGGTTGCCACCACCCCCACCTATTCCACCAGAGGGAGTGGAACAAGTACCACCTACGTCGGCTGGGCCAAGGATGGGCGATACGGCACTATTAATACAGGCCATGACTGGTGCTTTTCAGGCAGCAGTTGCAGGTGTTCATGTGCCAGCACCACCGGTTGAGGGGTAAGGTTTTCCGCTTGAGCATCTTCGTAGTTTGATTGGAGTTGAGTTTCGAGGGTTATCACCTGAGGCTTCTGAGGGCTGGTTGGCTAGTATTGAGAGGATACTGGGCTAGATGGGGTGCACCGATGCTCGTAAGTTGGGTTGTGTTGTTTCCCTGGTGCAAGGTGATGCTTAAGCATGGTGGACTAGCACGATATCCGGTATGGCAACGGATGATGTAACCTGGGGGTTTTTCTATGAAGCTTTTCGGAAGAAGTTTTTGGGAGTCCAATATTAGGATGATAGGAAGCGCGAGTTCATGGCTCTTGCGTAGGGTAATATGTCTGTTGTGGAATACGAGGTGCAGTTCGTGAGGTTGAGTCAGTATGCACCTGAGTTGGTTCTTGACGAGCGTACGCGATGTGATCGATTCTACTATAGGCTAGTGCAGGATGTTAAGACATACATGCTTGCTGCTGATTATATCGATTTTGATGTGTTGGTTTTGCGAGCCAAGGATGTGGAGAAAAATTTGGGTTTGGCATCTAGGTTGCGAGGTTCTAGCTCCGGTAAGAGAGCTGTTGATTCGGGTTATAGCGGTGGTCAGGCGAAGAGACATCGTGACAGGAGGTTTCACCCAGAGCCGAGGCATGGCGGAGGTGTTGTGGGACGTGGAGCCTAGGGGGAGGGTGCCCATGTTAGAGCCTCGTTTAGCACTTGTTGGGTTTGTGGATCCCGAGATCATTTGAGGCGTGATTGCTCACGTTTGGCCAGGGAGGGTCAGTCACCTATGCCTGTGGTGGCTAATGCTTGTTGGAATTGTGGGTCAGGCGACCATCAGAGGCATGATTGTCCATTGTTGGCTCTAGGTGGACAGGGTGCTGCACCTATTGTTGCTCCGCAGCGGGGTTGTTGTCGTGGTCGCTGACCGTTTCAGCGTCGAGATGGTGGGTAGAGGATTGTGGCTCAGATTGTTGCTATCCAGTCTGAGGGAGGTGGACCAGCTAGGGTGTATGCGCATCGCGAGGGTCACAATGACACCGATGTGATTGCAGGTACTTTTACCCTACAGTCCTTGTCATTGTATTCGTTGGTTGATTCTGGTTCTACCCATTCAGACATTTTGAGTAAGCATGCTAAGCTACTTGATATATCTGTGGGAATTCTTAATGTGGGTGTTAGAGTGACTAGTTCTCTTGGGGAGACAGTCGTGGTTAAGAGGTTTATCGTAGGTGTCCGCTGATGGTTCAGGGACATGTGTTTGTTGTGGACATGATGGAGTTAACATTCTATGGTTTTGATGTGATTTTGTGTATAGATTGGTTAACTGAACATTGGGTTGTGGTGGATTTTGAGACCAAACATATATCCTTGAGGTTGTCGGATGATTATGAGGTGGTGGTTGTTGGTGAGAATGCCAAGTTTTTGTCTAATGTTGTTTTGGCTTTGGAAGCAAGTCGAATGTTGGATTCGGGATGTTAGGCTTATTTGGACTATGTTATGAATCCTGGATCAAAGGAGTTGAGGGTGCAGGATATTCGCACCGTATGTTAGTTTCCGAGTGTTTTTCGGAGGAATTACCAAGGTTGCCACCTGACCGTGAGGTAGAGTTTGGCATCGAGGTCTTTGAAGGTACGGTATCGGTATCCATTACTTATACCGCATGGTTTCGAAGGAGTTGAAAATGCAGTTGCAGGAGTTGCTTGATCGTGGGTTCATTAGACCCAGTATTTCACCGTGGGGAGCACCGGTGCTTTTGTTAAGAAGAAAGATGGTACGTTACGGATGTGTATAGATTACCGACAGCTGAATAAGTTGAAAATAAAGAGCAAGTATCCCTTACCGTGGATAGATGACTTGTTTGATCAGTTCTAGGGAGCCTCGGTGTTTTCCAAGATAGATTTGAGGTCGGGGTACTACCAGTTAAAGGTGAAGGAGATGGATGTGCCCAAAACAGTTTTCCACATGAGGTACGGGTATTACGAGTTTCTTGTGATGCCGTTCAGTTTGACCAATGCACCACCTGCTTTCATGGATATGATGAACCGAGTGTTTCATGAGTTTTTGGACCAGTTTGTGGTTGTGTTTATCGACGATATCCTTGTGTACTCCCGTACCGATGAGGATTATGATAGAATTTGAAAATTATGCTTCAGACGCTGTTGGTTAATCAGCTCCATGCCAAGTTAAGCAAATGTGAGTTCTAGCTCAGAGAATTTGTGTGTCTTGGGCATGTTGTGTGGGAATTCGTGTCGATCCATATAAGGTTGAGACTGCAATGAGTTGGAAAGAGCCCAAGTCTATGACGGAGGTTAGGAGTTTCCTTGGTTTGGCGGGTTATTACCGAAGGTTTGTGGAGGGGTTCTCTAGTTTGGCGGCTCCATTAACTAAGTTGCTACAGAAGAATGTTAAGTTTGAGTGGACGGAGGATAGACAATGAGCTTTTGAAAGGTTGAAGGAAGCCTTGACGCGAGCTCCAGTTTTGATTCAACCAGAATTGGGGAAGGAGTTTGTTGTTTATAGTGATGTGTCGTATGTTGGGTTTGGTTGTGTGTTGATGCAGTAGGGTAAGGTAGTGGCATATACATCTAGGCAGTTGAAGGTGCATGAACGTAACTACCCTACTCACGATCTTGAGCTTGCAACGGTTGTGTTTTCCTTGAAGATCTGGAGGCATTATCTTTATGGTGAGAAATGTGTGGTTTATACGGATCATAAAGTTTGAAATATCTTATGTCACAAAAGGAGCTGAATCTTAGGCAACGTAGATGGTTAGAGTTGCTTAAGGATTATGATCTGACCATTGAGTATCATCCGGGGAAAGACAATGTTGTGGTAGATTCCTTGAGCAGGAAAACGGTTGTGCAGTTGAGAGCCATGTTTGCTCGGTGGAGTGTGATGAGTGACGGGGGTTTGTTTGTCGAGTTGCAGGTGAAGCCTTTCTTGTCGCAAATAATTAAGGAGAAGGAACCGTATGATGGGAGTTTGGTACCTCATGTGGAAGATATCAGGGATGGAAATCCTACGAATTTTCAATTCAATGATGATGGGGTGTTGTATTTCAAGGGTCGAATAGTGGTACCTGAGGAATAAGAGTTGAGGCATACTATTTTGATTGAGGCACACGCTAGACCTTTTGCTATACATCTCGGTAGTACTAAAATGTATCAAGGGTTGAATGAGGAGTACTATTGGGTTGGACTGAAAAAGATTTCGTTGCTCAATGTATGGTTTGTCAGTAGATAAAGGCTGAGCATCGGTGTCCTTCCGGGTTCTTGCAACCGTTGAAGATACCGGAATGGAAGTGGGAAAGAATCACCATGGATTTCGTGTCTAGGCTGCTCTTGACGCTGACCAAAAAGGATTCCATTTGGGTGATTGTGGATCGGTTTACGAAGTGTGTGCATTTTGTGCCAGTGCATACTACGTATACCTTGGACAAGTTGGCTGAATTGTACATCTTTGAGATAGTGCGTTTGCATGGGGTGCCCAAATCTATAGTTTTGGATAGGGATCGCAGTTCACCGCAAGGTTTTGAGTGAGTTTGCATCGCGCTTTGGGAACCCGGTTGAGTTTCAATACCGAGTATCATCCTCAGACGGATGGCCAGTCGGAGCGCTTGATTCAGGTTCTCGAGGATATGCTTTGGTGTTGTGTTATTTAGTATTAGGGAACGTGAGAGAAACAGTTTCCGTTGGTGGAGTTTGCTTACAATAACAGTTATCATGCTAGCATACAAATGGCACCTCATGAGGCGTTGTATGGAAGAAAATATCGTACGCCAGTGTGTTAGGCAGAAGCGGAGGAAAAGTTTGTGTCGATGCCCAATGTTTTGAAAGGCACAACAGAAAAGGTAAAGTTGATATGTGAGTGCTTAAAAGCGGAGGTATAGGTCGGATCCATCGCATGTCATATCGGTGGAGGAGATTGGGTTGAGACCGGATCTATCATACGATGAGGAACCGGTAGAGGTTCTTGATACCAGCAGTAAGGTGCTACGTGGCAAGACAATAGAGCTTGTTAAGGTGTTGTGGAAGCACTACGGTGTTGAGGAGGCCACGTGGGAGCGCAAGTCGGATATGTTGAAACAGTTTCCACACTTGTTTCCTCTATGTAAATTTCAGGGACAAAATTTCTCAAGTAGGGGAGTGTTGTAACGCCCCGGTTTTAGGGCTTAGCAGTTTGGTGGTTTATTAGACGGTCCAGTGGACCGGAGTAGGGATTCGAGTCAGTTTTGGGACCGTATAATTTTTGATAAGATAAAAATGTGGAAAAATAGTTAAAAATCATCTTTTAATATATATTGATTTTTGGTGGAATAAATTTTGTAAAATGGAATTTGGAAATGTGACATTTTGGTTAGCGACCAAAATGCGATTTTTGAAAACTATTTTAAAGTGACTAAAATGAAAAGGGTCAAATTCTTAGAATTCTTAAGGAGCTAAATTACCAAGTTTTTGCTGGAGGTTTCTCCCTTCAATTAAATCATTTTAAACATGTGTTTTAAAGGTGGTTTAAGAGGGATTAAAATATCTAAGTTAGTTATTAGCTTCTAAAGAAAATCTACGTAACTTTTTCCTAAACCTTTTCTCTCAACTTCTTTTTTGCCAAACAATCAGAAGTTCATTAAAATCCAGAGGTGAGA
Source organism: Hibiscus mutabilis (assembly GCA_019671005.1). NCBI lineage: Eukaryota > Viridiplantae > Streptophyta > Magnoliopsida > Malvales > Malvaceae > Hibiscus > Hibiscus mutabilis. The sequence goes on from CM033729.1 coordinate 34,386,782, forward strand.
GATTCTTTTCACTCAGATTATTGATTCTAACTTGATTCTTTAACTTTATTTTGCAAAATCTCATTGAAATCTTATGTTTTCATAGCTTTTCACAAATCAATTGAGGGGGAAACTTCACAATAGGGGTAAGGTCCGAGATCTCCTCTATTGTATGGTTTTTTATTGAAATTCCCAAGCATTTGATCCTTGTTTTTGCGTTTCTAATCTGATTTTGATGACTTTCAATTGTTTAATTGAGTTATTTGGGGAAAATGAGTTAATTCATGGATTGGATCTAATTTCTAGTAATTAAGGATGCTTTGATTTATATTTTGGATGTTCAATAATTTTGATAAGTGGTTTTTATCAATGGAATCCTTAAACTTAAGAATCTCTATTTGTTTAGGTTGTTAGTTTTGAGGTTTTGTGGTGTTTCTTTGGTTGTAAGGTTGCTGGAGGTGGTAGGTTGATTTGGATATGTTTTTAGATGTGTTTTGATGTTGAAAGTGATGTTAGATTGATAGATGTTGTCTGGGTTGTGAATTGAAGTGTTTTGGCTATGTTTTTGGTTGTTGTGGAGGGTTAATTGTGAAGGTGTTGTGGAAATCCGAGAAGGATTGTTGTTGATGTGTTTAGAATGCATAATGATGCATTAATCCTCTGTTGTTTTGTGGTAAAAATAGGGAAGGTTGATTCAGAATTGATTGGAGAAGCGTTGGAGGTTTTGGATACTTGATTTCGCGTATCAGTGAGTGAAAACGTGGTTTAAAGCATTTTGATGTTTTGGGAACAGAGTTTTGGGAGTTAAGGTAGAGCTTGAAATGCTTACCTAGACTCGAAAGTAAGTATAAAGTGGTTTTACTCTCTCGGTTGTACTTGTTCGAATGATTTTATGCACTTGGTTTTAATTTTCAAGTACCTACTGTTTAAGCATGTTTGAAAATATTCGATATACTATTTTTTAAGCATGTTTTGCTGAAGGATGCACATGGTAAGTGATCCTTGTAAGTATGGTTTATACTTGTACTTTAAAGCATAGTTGTTGCTTTGGAAATGGCATGGTTTAATGCATGTTAAAACAGTGAGGTAAATGTTATTTGGTTAATTATATTGGCAAGTGATGTGGTTTTAAAATTGTTATCGGATATAGTTGCCCGGCCATAGGATTGAGTGCACTGTAAATAAGTCGCATTGGATGTTGAGGGGTTTATACGGCGTACCGAATACTCCATCCAAGTACTCTAACGGTAGAGGGGTTAAATAGTACCAAAAACTCCCGTTAGTGGATTAAGCGTCAAACCGATGATTGGGGTGGGTGTCCTCGTGGGTTGAAAGTGTACCTAGTTGTTAACATACCCGGTTATTACTGTACCACGATTGTAATTGTATCATTATTCCGGTTGAGATGGCTTGAAGTGTTGGGTTAACACTTTTTGAATTCGTGTATCCGATGAACTCTTTTGTTATTGGACTTGTTTAATGATCACTTGTAAGCCAATATAATTGTTAATGTATCATTGAAATGTTTTATGTTGTATAGTGTGATTTATACATGTTTCTCCTTAAGCTTTGCATTTGGTAGTAATGCATGGAAAAGCTTAAATAGAGGGTTAGCAATGTGATTTGCTGTTGATTAATGATACATGTATCATATGGTTTAATATGCTGGTTTTAAGGATGAAAAGTGCATGTTTTAAAAAGGGAATGATGTTTGAAAGGATGATGTAAAGAAAATGGTTTAAATGTATTGATGGTGTTTTGTTCTGAGCATCCCTCACTAAGCCATGTGTGCTTATGCTCTCTTTGTCCATCAATGTAGAGAATTAAAATCCCGAAAGGTAGCAAGAATTAAGGGGATCTGGGCAAGACTTGTTTCTAAAGTATGTTAGAGACTAGACTATAATAAATAAGGGCAATGGGGTAGTAGCTGTGTTTTGGGAGATGTTTTGTGGAACTCCCTATTTGGGCATGTTTCTTTAGTTGCTCTTGGGTTGTATATGGCCTTTAAGGATTGAACTTGGTGCTGGTTTATCTTTTGATATGTTGGTTGGATGCATATTAGGAAGCATGCCTATAGATTTCCTTTTTGATTCATGAAGCCTTGTTAAGTTGTTAGAATTGTGTTGCTAACTGGCATGAGATACGCTTGGTGTGTTGGTATTGTGTTTTAAGCATGTTAGAGTGGTTTGAGTATGCTTTTGGGATGAAAAACCAGCCAAATGTGACATTACAGGCCCAGACGAACCGATACACTGGGGACCGTATCGGTACGGCTAGGCAACTTTATGTTTATGGGATCGGTACAGGCCTTGTGCGTTTCAATACGCCTAGGCAAATTTGGCCAGGCGTACCGATACGGGTATAGGTGTTTCGATACGAGTTTTAGCCTCTGGAATTCACTTTTTCAACTAGAACCCGCGTATCGAAACACCTGAGGAGCCGTATCGAAACGGTCTCTAACATTTCAAAAGTTAGGTAATTCAGTTAGGCGTATCGATACGACTTGGTGGTGTACCGAAACGGGGTGTTTTAAACTGTATCGATACGGGATTACCTGTATCGGTATGGACAATTGTTTTTCTATTAATGTTGTTTTGAGTAGTTTTGTTATCATTACAATTTGGTGCCTAAATTATAAATGTGATCAATTGGATGTCAAATTGATGCCCGATTGAGTTTGGGTTACACTTGATGTCTGCATGAACATGTAGGGTTGATAATTGGCATCTATATAAGATAAAAAGGAAAAAATGGACTGAGTTTTGTAGAATCTCTTCGGTTTGCTACGGCAAACCTAATGTAGCCTTCTTGGCTCGATTGGGCGTCTAGGCCGGGTTGAGGGGGTTACATTCATTTGAGGCAAGATGCCATGAATCGATGTTGAATCTGTGATGCTTTGATGTGGTTCGATCCTTGAATATGTTGGATATATGTTTGAAGCATGTTTTAGTATTTCAGAAATCATAAATGGATGAAAAGCCAGTTAAAATTCTCATTCAGGCCTAGAGTTTTCAAAACCTGGCCCTTGGTTTCGAAACCTGTATGCCAAAATTGGCTATGGGGTACCGTACGCGGGGAGTCGTACTGGTACGTGTTTTAAGTTCTGGAGGCCTGGTTTCAAAACCTCTAATATAATTTGGCCCCGTATCGATTCGGAAACCTATGTACCGAAACCAAGGACCGTTATTTCAGCTATATGTTCGATTTAAGCTTTGAAATCTTGCAGTTTGGTCCCTAGATGTTGTGTATGTAATTGAATGAGTTTGGATGGTTGTTTTAAGCTGAAATTTGACATGTATGCATGAAACATGACTAATTGAAGATGGGTAAATCAAATTTTAGGTAAGTCCTTATAGTTTTGTAGATTTATAATTTGGTCCCTAAATGTTTGAATGATAATTTGAGGGTGCTGTGGTGATCTAATTGCGATGAAATTTCATGAGCTTGCATGAAATGAACTTAATTGTGAATTGGTAAACTTAATTTTTTAATTGAACCCTTAACTTATGGAAATTATATTTTGGTCCCTTTTTGTAATAGTGTTCAATTGGATATGAATTCGATGCCCGATTGAGTTAAGTTTTCACTTATGATCAATATGTACATGTAGGTTAATAATTATGCCTCTAGATAAGATAAAAGAAAAAAATGGTTGTGTTTTGAGTTTCATCTTCACGGTTTACCTCGGTAAACCTAATGTAGCTTGCTCAGTTCGGTCTTGCGACTAAGCCGGGTCGAGGGGGTTACATTTGGTGGTATCAGAGCCAGGTTTGCGAAAGTTTGGGATGTTGTATTTTTTCGTTTACTGTTGCTTGTCATGCACGGTGCTTGTCTGTTATGTTCGGTGATAATTGGAAGATTGATATGATTATTGTTATGTTGCTATGAGCTGCAATCTAATATTAATATGCACGATGGTTGAAATATGCACACTAAGTGTATGTTATGTTGGGGAAATTTGGGGAAACCCATTGCCTTATTATTATAGTTTGAAATGTATGATTTTGAAATGAAAGTCTTGGATCCTTGCTTGAAGCTGGCCTGATTCAATTTTGTTTTGAAATGATTATCATGCCTTAGAAGATGTGTTATGTTATGACCGAGAGGAGAAATGAGATCTAGCGAGATGTTTTGCCTTTGGGCAGTGAGTTGAGGAAAGTGTTGTGTCTCCTAGGGGTTTGTCACCTCAAAGTGTGTACCACCTATACTGGTTGAGCCAGAGTTGGGTGATCTGATGCCTTGTTATAGGCGATGTTTTGATCTTGTAAGTTGTTTTTGCTGGAGTGCGTGTGTTTGCACTAGCGTTGGGCAAACGAGGTTGTCGTTGGAATATCTCTGTAGTTTGGGAGGAGTTAAGTACTGTGGGTTGTCACCCGAGGCATATAAGACATGGATGGCCAATGTTTTTCAGGTTTTGGATCAAATGGGGTGTATTGTCGCTCATAAGTTGGGATGTGTTGACTCCCTGTTGCAAGGGGATGTTTTTAGTTGGTGGATAATTGTATATGTAGGTGTGTAACCCAATGATGTGGATTGGGAGTTTTTCCATACTATTTTTAAGAAGAAGTATCTGGGGTTTAGATAGTTGGATGAAAAGAGACAAGAGTTCATGGTTGGGATCAGGGTCGTGTGTATGTGGTTGAGTTAGGATACAGATTGTTCGGTTGAACCGGTATGCTTCTGAACTGGTTTTGGTAGGGAAGTGTCATTGTGACCGAATTTGATGTGAGTTGGTACAGGATGTTAGGATGTACATGTTGGCTTCTGATTACACCATTTTTGATGTGTTAGTACACGGGCGAAGTGCATTGAGCAGAACCTAGGTTTATCGGTTTTGTGTGGGAGGTTATGGCTCTGGCAAGAGAGTTGAAAATCTAGTTTCAGCAGTTTTCAGTTAAAAAGAATTGTGATAAAAGATATCGCCCTAAGTTGAGGCAAGGTGATGATGGTGCTGGGTGAGGACCGCGGGGTTAGAGTATCTAGACTAAAATAATATTTAATACACGTTGAGTATGTGGATTGTGTGATCTCATGAGACGAGATTATCTACATTTGTTATGTGGAGTGTAAACTCTTGTGCTTGTCATTGATAACGTTTGTGGAAGCTGTGGTATGAACGATCATTTCATATGTGTTGGTTGCGGGAATACATGTGGCTAGTTCTTCCAGTGAGACGGTTGTTGCGAGAAGGATGTTTGGAAATGATCATCGATGCTTTAATATCTTGAGGTTACGGTTGTTTTGTTGGAGTTGTCGCTCTGCAGTTTTTGATGTAATCCTGGGTTTGGATAAGTGGCTGGAACACGAATAAGTGGTTGATTTTGAATCTTAGCGAGTTGCCTTAAAACTTGCTGATAGTTATGAGGTGGTAATCACGAGCAAGAATGTTAAATTATTGTCTAATGCTATTTTAGCAATGGAAGCGAGTTGTTTGATGGATTTTGGTTGCAAGGCATCCCTAGCCTATGTTATGAATCCAGGGTCATAGGAAGTGCGAGCTTAGGATAGTCATGAGGTATGTGAGTTTCTGGGTGTTTTTGAGGGAATGGTCGGATTTTTCCATTAGATTGGGAGGTTGATTTTGGCATTGAGTTGTATGAAAACACAGCTCCAATGTCTATTGCTCTTTGTGCATGGCTCGAGGGAGTTGAAGAGGTTAAAGACACAACTTCAGGAGTTGCGTAATATAGGGCTTATCAGGCATAGTGTTTCGTCAGGGGTTGCGCTAGTGTCATTGTGAAAAAGGAGGATAGCATGATGCGAATATGCTTTGGGTTCTAGGTAGCTGAACAAGTTGATGTTTTGTTGATCAGTTTGGGGTGCTTCAGTGGTTGTAAGTATGAGCTGAGGTTCAGGTGGTATCTGCGTAGGTAAAGGATGTGGTTGTGTTTAGATTTGCCTTTTGTAAGGGGGATGGCGATGTGAGTTCTTGGTGATGCCGTTTGGTTTGATCGGTGCATAGGTTGCGTTCATAGTTTTGTTGAATCGGGTAGTCTGAGTTTTTGGGGCAGTTGGTTGTTGTGTTTATTGATGGGTTTTTTTTCTGTGTGCAGAAGCACTGAGAAGGGCTTTGATCGATAAGTATAGTTGGTTTAGTAGATTTTTGGGGAGAGGTGAATGTTGCTATTTGTTTGGGAGGTGTGAGTTCTGGGTATGTTGCTAAGAATTCTAGTTCTAAGGATGTTATTAGTAAGTGTGAACGGATAAACATGCACAATGCAAAAACACTTATATGTATATGTAAATATGTTAGTTCATGCATACATTCGGGCATAACATTAGAGGTTTTGTATACATACACATAGACATCTATGAGGGCATATAAGTGATCATGCATACATATATTCACACTTATGGGTGACTAATTGGAAATCAATGGTGTGATGGTATAAGTAAGGTAGCGTATGAAGGTGGTTTTGGTGTTATGGTTCTTGGGAGTTTGGTTGGTGCTGGTTTTTGAGCGACCAAAGTTAGAGTTGGCAGGTTGTGGGTTTGCTAGATCCAGTTCTTAGCATCGAGGTTTGTTGAGGTTGTAGTGTTGCAAGTGAAGTCGTGGCTTATGCATCTAGATAGTTAAAGGTGCACGAGCGCTTTTGTTGTAATACCCATTTCCCGTATTCATAGCTGAATATGAGTCGGAGATATCACAAAACATTTGTAAAACCCTTTACATTTGTAACTCGGTAAAAATTTTGATTCTTTAAAAATATTACAATATATTTAGTTTCTATTTACAAATGTAGTTAATCGCGTATAGTTTAAACATAATATTTTAATCCTCAAATAGAGTTTAATTTCAGGAAGCAACTTATTAATTTAATTTGACTTTATATAATTAATGAAACTGCCTAAAAACTACTTTACTTAAAATTCATCCAGATACCACATAAAATACAAATTCTATCAGAGCAGACATATCATTTTATATACATGCCAACTAGTAAATATCAAACAGTGTTAAAAGATATCTTACTAATACTGATGTACCTGTTATTGATTGATGATGTCCGTTTATGCTTCTTCCTCCAACCATTTCTTCTTTCCTACGTGTAAAACAGTTACACGCTAAGTATTTACTTAGTGAGGCAATAATTTGAATTCAAATGCAATTGTCATAATATCAATATTAATGATTAACAATGCATATGACCACCTTACCATTATATGCTCGTTAACATAAATAAATATGTATATCAAAGTGAGAAGATTAGATCTTACCAATACCGTTGCCATTCCATCCGTAAGCTTTCAATGCTTACCAATACCTTTTTCCCATTTCTATCTGCAAGCTTTCAAGCTTATCTTCCTGTTTCTTTTTTATTCTTTTTAATTTATTTAGCCCAAGGTATTGAGTTAATAGATTCTATGTACACGAGTCATCTCCCCATACCCAACCTTTCTTGAGTATGTGTATTATTTGCACTCTACCGGGAGTGCTTAGCACCGAAGTGCTTTTGTATACTTACCGGTGTATACAATATATCCCTCATTGAGTTTTTATGAAATTAAACCAAAGTGTTTAGCACCCGTAGTAAGTCCGTATACTCAAACCATGCATGAGTATACTCCTCAATGAGTATTTATAATATTTGCACTTTACCTGAAGTGCTTAGAATATTTATACAGCTGTTTATGACCTTATGGATATCCAACTATACCATCGAACCTCCATATCATACATTGGGCTTTATTTCATCATTTAAGTCATCAATGGCAACATATATCAATATATATCAACATTTAACTATTCATAGCCGAAATAATATTCATATTATACCATCATCAATAACTAGTGATCATTGCATTTATTTTCAACCTTTGACATATTTAAAATATGTCAAATATATGATCAATGACATAAATATCATGACAATATATAAACCAAGTAGACTCATCGCAAGTCCTACCGGTGATGTATGAAACATCCATGTATAATGTTATGTATGCATTGCACTCACCTGGGCCATTTATTAATATGCCTCACTAAGTCCTCTTTGATCCTTTCCTTCATTGTACCTCGAACCTCCCTTGATTCGAACTTAACTTCATAATTCAAATAAGTAAAATGTTTGTTAGATCTCAATCTAACAATATCTTAGACATATTGTCCAAAATAATCATTCAAATAAAAAATCTCCAAACATTTCCCTTTCTTCCTTGTATTGTTCAAAAATTCATTATGGTCCTTAGTGACCACTCTGAACTTCCATTAACCCCTTTCAAGTTTACTAATCAACCTTAGATACAAAGTGTATCAATTCTCATTTTCTGGCAGTTTGCAGTACCTTCGAAGAATAATTTCTATAAAATAATCTATATCTCGGAATTAGAATCCGTTTGTTCTAAAAGAAACTAGATTCGATAAGCTTTTCAACCATATAAATTAATAGCTCAAATTCAACTTGTACGATTTATGGCGAATTTTCAAAGTCAGTTATAGTGCTGAAATTCGGAACAGACTGGTGTGCTGTTTTCTGACCTTGCGTCACTTAAAAATTCATATCTTTTGACTCGGAACTCGAAATCAGATTCTGTTTGTTGGACACGAAACTAGAAGAACAAATATTTACATCAGTATAAAATTCACTATCTATCCATTTTTGTAGAATTTATGGTGAATTTTCAAAGTTACTGCCATAAACCAGTTTTTCTACACAGCTTCCATGCACAACTTCAACTTTTATACTAACTTCTCTACTTTTCAATTTAGTCCAATTACTTGCTTTAACCCACCATCTTATGACCTTCTTCATCAAATAATTATTCACAATAATTCTCCTTAATTTTCCTTATTTACCAAAATAGTCACTAAAATGCAAAGATAAGGATTCCAGCTTCTTAACTTTGCAAATTAGTCCTCAATTCAACATTACTACCTTAATTCCATAATTACAACTAAAAATCAGATTTATTCCCCATACAAAACTTCAATTTCGATTTGGTCACTTAACTTCGACAAATTGTCGAAATGGTCACTAATTCAATTCAACATCAATTTAGCATTCTAACTTTATTTTCTTGTCTCTAACATCATTAATAACATAATACATTCCAAATTCTAAAAATTCAGATTTGGTCCTTCAACTTTTCAATTTGCCGAAATGGTCCCTACACAATTTAACTTAGGGTTTTGCTTCCAAACAACAATTTAAGCTTACTAGATCATTATTTCAACATCACAAACCCTAAATTAAACTTGAATCCATAAACCCTAATCATCTTCATAAAAACCAAAACATGTAAAACTTAAATCTCAACTCAATATCATGATTTTAACATCATACTAGCTTAATTTTAACTTGAATTCAATCATGGAATCATAAAATATCAAAAGCCCCAATTTGATCCATAGCCCTAATTTCTTTCTCATGAAAATTCTCATCAACCAAGCATGTATTACATGAATTATTGATATCAAAAGATAGAGCTTGAAGAGTAGAACAACTTTGTAGTTGAAGAGATTACTTAAAAACCGAGTTTCGGGGCTTGAATCGAGCTTGGAAAATTTTATTCTTCTTTCCCCTCTTTCTCCACGTTTCAAGGCTGGAAAAGATGAACATTTTGTTCATCCTTTCACCATTATTTTAAACATATATCTATTAAATGAATATTAAATTCATTTAATAGTGAAATTACAATTTTGCCCTTTTTATCCAATGGTTGAGATTGATTTTATCATCAATCAAGGGACAATATTTAATATTCCATTTCCTCTTTCCAAAATTTCCCTTATAACTTTTTAAATATTTCAAAATTGCCATTGGGGCCAAATGACCAATTTGCCCTCCAACTAGTCTTTATTTACTAGTTTGTTTCCAAATTGTCATTCCATTAAAATCTAACTAAATATAGTTAGAATTCAACCAACCATAATAAAATATTCATAAAATAACATTTTATGTCTTTTCCATAGCTTTTGGATCAGTCTCCAAAATTTCAATTATATCCAATATACCGATAAATAATCCTTTACTCAGAAATAAACTATAGGATTCATCTTGAATCAAACTAAAAATATTTCCAACACCTGGAAATGACTTTTATAGCCTTTCTCTATCATATGAAAAAACTTCAAAATTTTCCAGTTCGATCCGGGTATCCGAATTCCACTTAAACTTTAACTACGATTTTCCCAATAATCGAAATATCAGATCGAACCAAAATCTTCACATTCAATCTACGCCCTTAGGTGATCTATTTATTTATGAAATAAAAACCCTTAACTTTTATGAAATTACAACTTTAGTCCCCAAACGATTTTGTTAAGTGTGTGGGTCATGTTGAGGACCATACGATTTTGTTAAGTGTGTGGGTCATGTTGCTTATTGTTGAGGTTATCTCCTATGTTGGAGGGGTTCCATGATGTGTTTTATGTGATGATGTTGCGAAGGTATCGGTTGGATTCCTTTCATGTTGTGCCGGTGTAAGGCATTGTGTTGATATCTGAGTTATCTTGTATGAAGGACCTGGTGGAGATCCTTGTTACCAGCGGTAGAGTTCTGGGTGGTATATTGGTTGGCCTTGTTAAGGTGTTGCGGAGACACCGCGATGTTAGGAAGCCGCGTGCGAATGTAAATCGGAGATGTTGGGGCGGTTTCTACTTTTGCTATCTCCGAGTAAATTTCGAGGACAAAATTTCTTAAGTGGGGGAGAGTTGTATTGTCCCAATTTTGGGCCTAGCGGTTTTGAGGTTTATTAGACGGTCTGGTGGACCGAATTAGAGATTCGAGTCAAATTTAGGACCGTATATTTTTTGTGAGATAAAATATAGAAAAATGGTTAAAACTTATGTTTTAATATATGATTAATATTGGTGGAATCAATTTTGGAAAATGAGATTTGGACGTATCACATTTTGGCTAGTGACCAAAATGCAATTTCTTAAAACTTTTTTTAAAGTGACTAAAATGAAAAGGGTTAAATTCTTAGAATCCTTAAGGAGCTATTTTTCCAAGTTTTTGCTGGTGATTTATCCCATCAATTAAATCATTTTAACATGTGTTTTAAAAGTTAATTAAAAGGGATTTTAGACATTAAAGTTAGTTATTTGGTTTTAATGAAAATTAACGTAACTTTTCTCTCCACTTCTTTTCTGTCAAACACTCAAATTTCATCAAAAACCAGAGCTGAGAGATCAATTTTACTTAGAATCTTGATCTACAATTGATTATTTAACTTTGATTTACAAAACCTTATTGAAATCTTGTGTTTTCCTAGCTTTAAACAAGCCAATTGAGGGAGAAATCACACAATAGGGGTAAGGTCCATGATCTCCTCTATTGAATGGTTCTTTATTGATATTCCCAAGTATTTGATCCTTGATTTATGGTTTATAATCTGATTTTGTGTTTTTATATTGAATTAATTAATTTAATTGGGTAAAATTGATGAAATAGTGAAAGATCCGAATTGGATCTGTTTTCCAGTGATGTAGATTGATATTAAACTTACTATGGATGTATAATAATTTTGATAAGTCTTTTTTAACAATGGAATCCTGAAACTCTTGAATCTCTAATTGTTTAGGTTGTTAGAATTGTGCTTTTGTGGAGTTGTGGTGGCTGTTTGGTTGCTGAAAGTGTTAGGATGTTTTGATCCTATTTTAGATGTTAATTGATGATATTGAAGGTGTCTAATTGTTAGATTATGGTTGGGTTGTGTTTGGAAAGGATTAGATAATGTTTTCGGTTGTTGTGGTTGGGTAATTGAGAGGTGATTGTGAGAATCCTTGAGGATCTATTGATGCAGTGTTTGAAGGCATTGAGATGCATTAATCCTCTGTTTTTATGTGGTTAAAATAGGGGAGATTGATCCGAACGTGATCATTGAGGTTTTGGAAGCTTCGGACGCTTGATTTCGCGTCAGCGAATCAAGGTTTCGCGTATCGGTGAGCGAGAACATGGATTCCAACTTTGAAATGTTTTAAAAGTGGTTTATGGGAGTTTAAAATAAGCTCGAAATGCTAGTTTAAACTTGGAAGTAAGTATAAAGTGGTTTTCTCTCTCGTTCGTGCTAGTTTGAAATGGTTTTATGCACTTGTTTTAACTTACATGTTACCTATTGTTTAAGCATGTTTTAAAGTATTTGATATACTGTTTTTAAGCATGAAATGCTAAAGGATGCACATGGTAAGTGATCCTTGTAAGTATGTGGTTTATACTTATGTTTAAAGCATGCGATGTTGTTTGGAAAAATGGTTTGGTGAATGCTTGTTAAAACAGTGAGGTAAATGGTAAATGGTTAATTATATTGGCAAGTGATGTGGTTTTAAAATTGTTATCGGATATAGTTGGCCGGCCATAGGATTGAGTGCACTGTACATAAGTTGCCTTGGAAGTTGAGGGGTTTATACGGTGTATCGAATACTTCATCCAAGTACCCTAATGGTTGAGGGGTTATACGGTACCGAAAACTCTCGTTAGTAGGTTAAGCATCTAACCGATGAAAGGGGTTGGTGTCCCTGTGGGTTGAAAGTGTACCTGGTTGTTAATGTAGCGTGTTTGTGATTGTATCGCTATTCCGGTTGAGATGGCTTGAAGTGTTGGGTTAACACTTGTTGAATCCATGTATCCGATGAACTCTTTTGTTAATGAACTTGTTTAATGATCACTTGTAAGCCAATATAATTGTTAATGTATCATTGAAAAGTTTATGTTGTATAATGTGATTTATACATGTTTACTCTTTAAGCTTTGCATATAGTTGTTATGTATGGGAAGGCTTAAATGAGGTTAGCAATGGGATTTGCTGTTGGTTAATGATACATGTTGCATATGGTTTAATATGCTAGTTTTGAAAGTGTTAAATTTCATGGTTTTAAAGGCATGATGTATTATATGATGATAAATATGGTTTGAAATGGGAATTTCATAGTGTTGATGGAAAATGGTTTTAAATGCATTGATGGTGTGTTGTTTTTTAGCATTCCTCACTAAGCCTAGTGTGCTTACGCTCCCTTTGTCCATCAATGCAGAGAACTAAAGGTTTGGGAGGCAGCGAGAAGCAAGGGATCTCAACAAGACTTGGTAATCAAAGTATGTTTTTGGAATTAGACTATAAGTAATAAGGCAATGGGGTTTTTGTTGATGTTTCGGAAGATGGTTGTTAAACTCTCTGTTCGAGAAAGCTTGTTTAGTTGCTCTTGAATTGTAAATGGCCATTGTAAAGTGTTTTTTTGATGGTTTGAAGTTTCATGCATTGCTTGATTGGTTTCTAGGAAGCATGCCTATAGATTTTCATTTGATGCAAGATGCCATGAATCGGTGTTGAATCTGTGATGCTTGGATGTGGTTCGATCCTTGAATATGTTGGATATATGTTTGAAGCATGTTTGAGTGTTTCAGAAATCATAAATGGATGAAAAACCAGTTAAAATTCTCATTCCATGCCCAGAGGTTTCGAAACCTGGCCCCTTGTTTCGAAACATGTAGGCCAAAATTGGCTATGGGGGGCGGTACGCATGGAGTCGTATCGGTACGTGTTTTAAGTTTTGGAGGCCTGGTTTCAAAACCTGTAGGGGTGGTTTCGAAACCTCTAATATAATTTGGCTCCGTATAGATCCGGAAACCCGTGTACCGAAACCAAGGACCGTTATTTCAGTTATATGTTCGATTTAAGCTTTGAAATCTTGCAATTTGGTCCCTAGATGTTGTGTATGCAATTGAATGAGTTTGTATGGTTGTTTTAAGCTAAAATTTGACATGTATACATGAAACCTGACTAATTGACGATTGGTAAATCAAATTTTTGGTAAGTCCTTATAGTTTTGCAGATTTATGATTTGGTCCTTAAATGTTTGAATGATAATTTTAGGGTGCTGTGGTGATCTAATTACGATGAAATTTCATAAGCTTGCTTGAAATTAACTTAATTGTGGATTGGCAAAATTAATTTGTTAATTGAACCCTTAACTTATGGAAATTACATTTTGGTCCATATTTTGTAATAGTGTTCAATTGGATGTCAATTTGATGCCCAATTGAGTTGAGTTTTCACTTATGATCAGTATGTACATGTAGGTTAATAATTATTCCTCTAGATAAGATAAAAGAAAAAATGGTCGTGATTTGAATTTCATCTTCACGGTTTACCTTGATAAAACTAATGTAGCTTGCTCGGTTCGGTCTTGCGATTAGGCCGGGTCGAGGGGGTTACAAAGACTATAACATCCACTTGAAAGTGATAATTGTTTACTATGATTAAATTATGTTTTAGAAGATTTGAATGACCTGGAATGCTGGTTTGTATATACCTATTTTGGTAAAATGGTTACTAGTAGTCGAAATTGAATATATGAGATTGATTATAATCTGCTTTGAACTATATAAATTGTTACTTGTGAACTTTGAGATAGGGATTATTTGTTTAGTTTAACTTATTAAATACCTTTAATGGAGCCTAAGGGAATTATGTGCTTATTGGTTACTTGATTTATTATTAATTGAGTGTATGTTCGTGAGATAGTTCTAGGGGCTCAGGGTCAGTTTTATTAGTTAATTTGAGGGACTATGTGGCAAGATTAAGGGTTGTTAAGACTTATAAATGAACTGTTTTGGTACATATATATGAGTACATATGTATTTGAACTGTTTTGCACATGAAGGGTTGTTTTGCAATGATTCATAACTGTTCTAGATGTGTATAAAAATGTTGGGGACTGTTTTATGCATCTATAAACGTATATAGATGAATATGGGACTGATTTGTATACATAAACTGTGTACCTACATAATTGAAATTGTTTGCATAATTAAGAACATACTTGGACTGTTTTGTTAAAGGATACAAAGGAGGTCTGCTTTGTAAAAACAAGGTTTGTTTAAGGAAATTAAAAGTGATATGAAATTGTATTGTTGCGAATTTGTATAATTATATATAAGATTGTTTTGGTGTATCTGTGTATATATATTTTATAAATGAATTGTTTAATAAATATACATATATATTGGATTGATTTGTATGAAAAAATATATATAAATGTGTACTTGGGCTGCTAAGAATGAATTGGATTGACTTTAATGACTAGTTATTTTGTTTGAGGTACATAATATGATAAGAGAAGAAGAAAAGAATTATTTGGAAGCTAAAAGTAATTATGGATTCAGGTATCCTATAACTTCAGGATAGCAGGTGAGCGTAGTCGCATTTGTATCGAGTGACACGGTGTCATTCTGATATTTGTTTTTATGATATGTTGTGATTAATTCATGAGCATATGCATATGGCTCATATAGAGCACAATATGTGAATACATTCATAGCATGATGTAATTGATAAGTCTTTGGATATGTTTGCATTACATATGTATTTTGTTTCTTGCTATGCCGTGTTTGTAATAGAATGTAACACCCTCTTCCCGTATTTGTTACCAAACACGAGTCGATGATGTCACAAAACAAGTTTAAACAATTTTCACCACTTCAAAGACAGACATTAATAGTATTCCGACAGTTCGAGAATTTCCTGATGTGTTTCCCGAAGAATTATCGGGATTACCTCCAGACCGAGAGGTGAAATTTGGAATAGATGTTTTACCCGGTACTGAACCAGTATCAATTGCACCTTATCGGATGTCTCCGATAGAGTTAAGAGAGCTTAAAGCTCAATTGCAAGATCTTTTGGACCGAGGTTTTATACGACCTAGTGTATCACCCTGGGGAGCACCCATTTTTTTTGTTAAAAAAAAAGATGGATCGATGCGGTTATGCATTGACTATCGTCAGCTGAATAAAGTCATGATCAAGAACAAGTATCCTTTACCGAGGATTGATGATCTATTTGATCAATTGAAAGAAGCAGCTATGTTTTCTAAAATTGATCTTAAGTCGGGTTACTATCAATTAAAAGTCAAGGAAGAGTATAGTCCTAAAACAGCATTTCAGACACGGTATGGACACTATGAGTTTGTGGTAATGCCTTTTGGTCTCACGAATGCTCCTGCAACATTTATGGACCTGATGAATAGAGTGTTCCAACCGTACCTAGATCAGTTCGTTGTAGTGTTTATTGATGATATACTGGTTTATTCGAAGACCAGGGAAGAACATGATGCTCATCTGCGAATAGTATTGCAGACCTTAAGAAAGAATAAGCTATATGCTAAACTCTCTAAATGTGAGTTTTGGCTATCAGAAGTAGCTTTCCTGGGTCATATAGTTTCAGCCGAAGGAATTTGAATTGATCTTAAGAAGGTTCAAGCAATTCTTGAATGAAAAGTCCCTAAGAATGTCTCCGAAGTAAAAAGTTTCTTAGGATTAACTAGTTATTATCGGCAGTTTGTGAAAGATCTTTTTCAATGATTGTCACTCGAGATGAATAAAATCCAGGATGTATTTCATGTATCCATGTTGAGGAGGTATAGATCAAATCTTTCGCATGTCATTACACCGGAAGAAATCAAAATTCAACCGTATCTGACATACGAAGAAGAACCTATAAGGATCTTAGCTCGGAGAGAAAAGCACTTAAGATATAAAAAGATTCCTCTAGTCAAAGTTTTATAGAGAAATCACAAAATAGAGGAAGCTACATGGAAACCCAATGAATCAATGAAAAACAACATCCGTATCTTTTTGAACTTAGTACATAAGGAAAATTCGAGGAATAATTTTCTTAAGGGGGAGGAATTGTAATATCCCAATTTTTGGACTAGTGGCCAAAATATAATTTTTGAAAGTTTAGGGGTTAAAGTGTAAACTTTGGAAAAGTTCAGGGACCAAAGTGTAATTTTAAAAAGTTATGTAATTTAACCCCATAAATGGATAGTTTCCCCCAAGAGTGGGATTTTTCATACAAGGCTTATATTATTCGAATTTGGATCGAACTGCAAAGTTAAGCGTGCTCAAGCCAGAGTAGCATTAGGATGGGTGACCTTATGGGAAGGTCTCATGTCAGTAGTTGAGACTAATAAAAAGGGGAATCAGCTCGAGTTGAATTTTCTTTGTATGGATATCTGATAAAGGATTATTAAGAGAAATTTATCCGATAAAGATTTCGGGTAAATTATCAGTATATTGGACCGAGTTAAAATTTTAAGATTTTGATTTTTACAAAATTATGGAATATTTTGTATGTCAAAAATATTTACATATAGAGATCAGAATTATGAGAATTTCAGATTTTACCCGATAGTTTGGAAATTGGAAAAATCATAGAAAGTGAATATCGGGTAATCAGATCGAATTGAAATTTTAAAGACAGTTTCAAGGATTACGTCTTGTTAGATGGTGATGGAATGGCAATTTTCATGTCTTGTTAGTAAATAAAGTCTAGTTGGAGGGCAAATTGTGCATTTGCCATGGATGGCATTTTTGAAGATAAGTTGGTTCATTAAGGGCAAAATGGTCATTTCACCCTTACTTTTTTGATTATTTAAGATTATTATGGATAATAATAAACAAGTGTTGGCTTGTGATTGGTTATAACTCAAGGGTATAATGGTCTTTTGACTATTAAAGGCTTTTATTAATTAAGTAAGGCAAATATAATGCCATTTGGCAATAAAATAAGATAGAAAAACTTGGAAAATTATCTCTTCTTCTCCCCAAGATGCCGAATTCACTCAAGAACATAGGTAAGAATTTTTTATTCAATTTTTAAGCTTCCACGGTTAGATTTGAGCTTGAGACATGAAACAAGAAATTGTTCTCCATTAAATTCTATATCTTTTGGTATAAGTTTTATATAGTTTTCATGTCTCTAAGTTGAGTTTGGGGTTTAGGATTGATGAAGAGCATGACGGAATCTTGAGTTTTAATGGTTTTTCTTGTTGGAAACATGCTTGTGATGTTGTTTTCATGGTTCAAATGATGAAAATTCCATGGAAATTAAGCTAGTGATCATTCGGCTATCTTGCAAAATTTAGGGGAAGTTATGGCAAAATTATTTTGATGATAGAAATGATGTTATACAAGCTTGATTATGTTGTTTGGATGAAGAAATTTCTATGTTCTTGAAAGATGGGAAATTAGGGTTTATGTCAAGTTAGGAATTTTTGAGTGTGATTAAAAGGAAAAATTCAAAATCGTCATTTTTTACTTGTATGAATAGCATAAAATGTAGTTTAAACATCATGTGACACTCTATACTAGTATTGGGTAATAAATACTGGTAAGTGTGTTACATAGAAGTTCATGTAGACTTTGATATAATGCTTTAAAGCTAACTTCTGACTTATTAATACTATAAGATACTAATAAAAGAATTCAATCCTAATGTTATAAGTTCATGAATTCTTAATCTCCAAAGAGCTAAAAGTTTATCTCATGAGATAGGTTTTAAGAAAAGAATCAAGTAAGATTACTTGTGTCATAAGATACCCCTCTTAAATTATCCTTTTTAAAAGCATAAATAATTAAGTTGCTTAAACAATGGAAGTCCTTGGATACTTTGGCACGGTACAAAGGTATATATTTCGGGACTAGGGTCCATGAGCTACGGCTCAAGGGTGACGACCCTATGTATACATATGATACATTGGCGACAGTAGGAGGTAACGGGGGAGACAGTAAGGAGATTGGCGACAGTTGGATGGATAGAGATGAGAAGTGTGTTTGTTACGTTGTAAACTAGCCATTGCTTTGTGCTTTGTCCTAAGTAAATCTTATACCGGTGCCACGTAAGTCCCAATGTGATCCAAGGCAAAATGTTTCTAAAAGATATGAATTTCGTGTGATCTCAGATAAGAAATTCGATAATCTTTGATAAGGCTCAGGGGGAGCAAGATAAGTAACATATATTTTGGACAAGATGTGAAACCAATAAGCTTTTAAATAAGTCTCTAATCAAGCTTATAAGAAAGTCGTTCAATAACTCTTGAAGAAAGCCTTTAAGATAAGATTTTTGAACTTTAAGTCTAATATTAATTGTTATAATATCATATGGTTGATTTCCATTACATTCTTATTAATCATTGTTAACATTTCTTACTATGCTCTTTTGGTTGCTACTTCACTTAGGCTATATAAGCCTAATGCATTTATTAACATGCATTTGCATGTTAATCATTTGTTCAAGGGTCGATCGTGGTTAAAGATTTGCAAGTCACATTTGTAATAGATTCATGTATTTAGGTTTTCTAAGTCTTCTAATGGTGGCATTGCACGTACATGGATCATTTTGTTATGCATTATTAGTCCATGCTTTAAGTGGATTGTAATTAAGTTTTAGGTGGCTTTATTAAATAACCTTATGATATGGTTGCTTTCTTTATAAAAAAACATTATATGTTTAAAATGAGTTAATTTTAGAGGACTGAAGATGTATTTGTGTATTATTTTTATGAAGGTCTTAAAATACCCAAAGTGAAGTAGGACATAACTTGTATAGCTTTCAAGCCTTAGGTGTAACCAGAATTCGTCCATGACATGTAAATTTATAAGACATTTAAGTAAACAATCCCTTTATGTAAGTGGCTCATTAAATCTTGTAATTGCTTGTTAAATGAGTTATATTAAATATGATTCTAAGAGTGGTTTGTTAGATAAGATCTATTAGACATGTTTCAAATGATTGTTATTTTGTTAAGTTATGTTGGATAAGAAATTGAATGGATGTTGAGTATGATTGCATGTTGGTTACGATATGTTGTATGTGGTTAAGACCTTGGATAAACTTTATCTTGAAAGGAGATTGAACATAAGTTATTAATCCAGCTAATTTGGATCATGAACATTCATAATTTGACTCAATAAATACCATTTTCATGAAATTGATCTCAGTTGGTCGAACTTTATAAGGATATACCTATTAGAATTCTTTAATTCTTTGTCCCAGTCACGTCCTTAAGGTGATGATAGTGAATAAGTTTTATTTGAGTCCCTATGTGCATACATAAGAAAATGCTTTGTCTATATGCCTTATCGTGAAATGGAAAATTCTGTCTAAGCTTAGAATTATAAATCAACTTGATAATTCATGTGACAAATATTATCTGAATATGAAATTTTATGACGGGTATTTATA
This sequence comes from Hibiscus mutabilis, assembly GCA_019671005.1. Lineage (NCBI taxonomy): Eukaryota > Viridiplantae > Streptophyta > Magnoliopsida > Malvales > Malvaceae > Hibiscus > Hibiscus mutabilis. Next base: position 34,406,723 of record CM033729.1, read on the forward strand.
GGTAAATATATGTTTTAAGTAATTAACCCATGTATATGTGTCTATGCTTGTTCGGAATTATCCATATAAAGGTATGATCACTTGTTTAAATGGCCTTAATCCCTCTTGGTCTTTAATGTAAGACTTTACTTATTTGCCTTTGTAAAATCTTTGTAATGTTTGGAAAGGTTTTTGGGGCACGCATGCTTCCTTGATGACTTGCTTATTTACATATTTTGAAATGCTAAAAAACAAAAAGAAAACTAACAAAATAATTTTTTTAGTTAACTTGCCTCGATCTATTTTGGAAAGTTCTAGTTTTGGTCATATGTTTTCTGACTTGTCTTGCAATGACATCTTTAATTCCGATTTTCTTCTAATCCAAGTTGCGGGTGTTACATTCACCATTTTCAATTTGTTTTAATCCTGTCAACATTTTTTTCATCTTTTAACTGAAAATCTTTAATCTGGCCTAAATGAATAGGTATAAGATAAAGTTTTGTAATTAACATATCATTCATTTTCAATTATAGTTGCACATTCATTACTCTTAAAGTAGAGAATATCTTTATACTAAGTGCATTGGCTACTATATTGGCCTTTCCAAGATAGTAGTCATTCACAACATCATAATCCTTGAGGAGTTCTATCTACCACCTCTTCTGCATGTTCTTATCTTTTTTGGTTCATCAAGCATTTTTTACTTTTATAATCCCGAAGACATAACATCGTTCACCATATAAATGATGACACCATTTTTTTAAAGCATATACTACTGTATCTAACTCCAGATCATGAGTCGAATAATTTATCTCATAAATCTTGAGTTGCCATGATGCACATGCCACTAATTTTCCCCTTTTTTATCTGTACGTATCCCAATCTATTATGGGAAACATCACTACAAAGTGTAAAATCTCTCTATACTAACACTGGAGCTTTTGTCATAATCCATTTTTTTAATCCAATCAAATTTCATCGGTCTCGACAATATAGCCTAAAATGCAATTTCATATGTCCAAAATTCATATTTAGACAACCTCAAATATCTAGAATCCATACTTGAACAACTTGGCATACAATTTCTTTTTTTGTAAAATCTATAATACCACTCAAAACTATAAATCATAATATTCCCTAGTTTTTGGGCACTTAAAATATATCATTATTAATTACCACAGCAAACTAATCCAAATACGATTAGAACACTCTATTTATCAAATCCATGAATACTGCTGGAGCATTAGCATGGCCAATAAGGCACCACTATGAACTCATAGTGCCCAAATCGTGTCTTGAAAACAATTTTTAAGAATATTCTCCTCATTGACTTTCAATTGATATACTTCGAATGAATATTAATTTTGGAGAACACTTTTGCTTCATTCAATTGATTGAAGGGATCATCAATCTACAACATAAATTATCTATTCTTTAATACCACTTTTTTTTATTTGACGATAATCAATACATAATCTCATCGAACCATTTTTCTTTTCCACAAACATTACTAAGATTCCTCAAGGTAATATATTAAGTCGCATAAAACCTCAATCCCATATTTAATGTAACTGAACCCTTAACTCTCTTATATTTGTAAGAGCCATTTTGTACGGTACCTTTGATATAAGTTCAGTGCTAGAGAAAACCTAAATCATGAATTTCATTTCACGATCAAATGGTAACCTTGGCAATTCCTGAGGGAACGCATCCTGTTATTCATTGATAGTTGAGATACTTTCCAAGTTCACCTTTGAATACTTATATGTTCACAACATAAGCTAGGAAGTTCTTACATCCTTGTGATAACAGTTTCAAAAAATACTACTAAACCACATTGATCAGAAAAATCTGATTTTTTCCCCATCATTATAATCTTTGAACTTTCTAGTTCCTTTTAGAACTATTCGTTTCAAGCAAAAATTCATAAGAAGCAACTGCATTAAGCTTACTAAAATTCGATTTCTTTGAATTACTATCGAGTAACTCTTACAGATTTAACTTACTCTTGTGCTAAGTCCCAAGAGATAAGTTCCTATCACATCGAGCTTTCCCTGATCATCACAACGAAGCTCTTTTTTGTATCTCTTTTTTTATATTTATCAAACCAATAGTCTAGCGACATTGGTTTTCCATCAATACCTCACCTGAAGTCTCACACTTCAAGACTTCCCAGCTCTCTAGCAATAAAAGTTTAAGGAACTTGGGGTTGAATTTAATTTAAAATCATATCCAAGGTTCAAAATAATAAACCTTGGTTTAGCTAGGCATTTCCAACTACACCAGCACATTAACATCATATTGAGCATAAAGTGGTTAATAATTAACCTTGTTACTACTTTTATGGGCCTCATTTCTTTTTACCCAACTGTTCGATCACTCGACGCGATCTCTCAACTTTGGACATCTATAACTTTATATAATCAATTCAACAAGTAGTTGCATCAAGTCACTCAAGCATCAATACAATAATAATGATATCCTAGTGGCATGTATACATTTACTGACTGATAACAAGTTCGGTTTGGATCCAGAATTGGCTAAACATGTAGCTCTGATACCAACAAATGCAACACCTCATTCACCGTATTCGATTATCGAATATGAGTCAGAGATTTCACAGAACAATAACATGAATTTTTTATTCAAAAATTCTATAAATTTAAAACCTTTAAAAATATTTAAAATTAACTTGTACACAAAATCAGAGCTCCTTTACTTTACAAAAAATAAATTAACTATTTGAAAAATAATAGAATCTAAACCGAAATAGACAAATTTATCTTATTTATACATGCCCCTAAAATTAATTAAATACCTCAAGTAGGATGTTGTTTGTGTGTAGAGATGTACTAATAATGATGCACAATTGGTGCAAGTATACACATCGAACAAGTAATAAAGTGATGAGTAAGATTGTCTCCATAGGGATTGGAGGTAAATTAAGTCAAGTTCAAGCACTCAAACACAAAGATAAGATATTGAATGAAATAGTTGATATGAGCAGTTGTAAGAAATGTTGTAGCAAAAACTATATTAAAAACTAGGATGAAAAGGTAAGACTACGAACGTCCTCACACGTGTGGAAACTTTCAAATGGGATGATAGGCCAGGTTTATCAAGGAATCCTATGCTTAGTTCTCATGAATGACTAACACCTTCCAGCTTATAAGATGCTCGACAGAGATTACGCATGTGTTTCTAAACAATGTCTAGCAAGAAACTGACAGTAAGAATGCTACAACAATACCTCTCAGCATGAACCATAGCAAGCTACTATCCTTGAAGTACTACACCTTTTAGTCTTTGAAACTTCATCTTTATCTCTAAGGTGAGTTAGGGTTTTGCCTCTCAGCATCAAACCCCATTGTCCACGTAGATCTAAGCTTAATTCTCTCGACCATTAAGCTTCAAACAAAGGGTAACGACTAACTCTCGAAAGCTCTTACAAACCTAAGGCAATAAAACAGTGAACAAAGCACATATGAAATTGGAAAAAGCTAAAGCATTCATTCAACAAAGAACATAATCATCCACAATAAACCCAAGCCACTTAAAGTTAGTTCATGGCTGGGCAAATATCATCCAAAATCATTCGTTTAATACAACCCATTTCAGAATAAAAATGTAAGAACAAAGAGAAAATAAGAGTAAAGGAAACTCTCAAGCTGCCTTGGACTGCCATGAACCACCCTAAGCTTGTTGTTTCTCTCAAAGGCCAGCAAGATCGTCCCTTGGAGCTTCAACAATGGAGGACACTAAGATGAAGGAGAATGAGGGAAACCACCTTTTTCCTCTCTCTTTCTTAGCTCACAAAATATTTTTTAGCTCCATCTTTAATGTGGGTGTCCTATTCTTTATATAGTGAGGGCTCCTAGGGTTTTGTGCCCTTAATTCTTTGTGTGCCCTAGGGAATATTTCATTCACATGTGTGGCACAGTTGGCTGGTGGAATCACGTATGGGGACTTTAAAATGTCTTCTCTTTGTCTTTTTGTGTGCCCAGAAATGTCGTCCAAAATACAGCAGCATATTTTCCTTTCCCAGCAGCGTTCCTTAACGCACCTGCACATCACCACATCAAAACAATCCTTTCTCTCAAGCATCACCAATTTCACAAATATGTAAAAACAACCAAGAAAGCAACACCAAATGCAATTATATGAGCTAAATGAATCTATATGAATGAAATGAGCTTAAAACCAAATAATAACCTGAGTAAAAAGGCATGAAATGTATACTTTTTACAAGGTTAACACACCCCCAAACTTAAGCTATTGCTTGTCTTCAAGCAATGAGTAGAGATCAACAGAAGGAATTCTATGGCAAAGCTCAGTTCAAGACAATGTTATGGCATAAATTTCAGTCCTCAGAAAATATAGGCTTCAACATGCTAGACAAATTAAGAATTTAAGAACTTTCTCTTAAGACAAGATCCTTTGTATGTGTGTGCGTAATTGCATCCATTCTATGCTTAACAGAGTTAGAAAAATTCTAGGGAAGCTCTCTATTATACCCTAGTATTTGTTAATCATTTACGCACAAGTTTACTCCCATAATTATAACCTTTTTTCTCTTTTTTTACTGATACGAAGGGTGTCAGCTCATCACACCTACCGTCCATAACTCTAGATGGAAATGGAGCAAACATTCTACCCCCGAGCTAGTAGGTAGAGTCATCCTTTGACAACTTCAATTCACTCATTTTCCATTGCTGCCATTTATTTAAACACAGTATCCAGGCAAACAACACAAAGAGGAGTGTCCCTCTACAGTTGTGCCGAAACATTATTCACAATTCAATGCATTCAATAAGCACATGGAGTCTAATAATGCCTTTAATGCTTTCATTTAACAATTAAGTTCATTCAGATCGTTTATACTAAGGCATGCAAGAGTTCTTTTATAAAAAGTTTCTAACACCCTTAAGCATAGAAAACATGCAATCGTGTAGGAGTTCAATCACAAAGCATAAAGTCCTAAGGTCAGTTCTACCAATCTCAACAGTCATATACATTTAATCCATTCATAGCCATAAAGAAATTCTCATCATCAGACATCGTCAATTTATGCATAAGAACTGTTTTTAAACCGAACAAAATGCCATGGAAAAAACTGTTCATAACTAGAAATGCAAATGACTAACTATGAACACCACCTCCCCCAAACTTGAAGAAGGCATTGTCCTCAATGCATGAAAATTAACTAAAACTAAAGTGAATGCAATGCAATGCAAGGTACATTGACTAACTCTACTTTGATGGTGGTGGGGTTTTCTTGTGCGCCATATGCTTGACGCACCTCTTCTTTAGTGATGAGGTGTTATAATTTGTTGTGGCATTGTGGTAGAAAGGACATCATCATTCATCTCATCATTCATACCAACAGTGAATGATCTTCTTCCTTAGTAGGTTCTGCATCCATGGGGGCTTTACCCTTGTCCACATGTTTGGGAGTTTGTTTTGCTAAAAAAAACTAATGTTAAAATTAAACAATAAAGAAATAAAGCAAAGAAAAACAAACAAACAAGACAAAACAAAACAAAAATTGCTATAGCAGAATTTAGAGAGGGTTGAAGGGATGCAAACTCTCAAACATCCTAAATTGATGATGTAATTTTGTCATGTTCGATTGGAGCACCAGTATATACCAAAATGCCCCACACATACAACAGTTCTATCTTCAATATATTTTGCATGGGCATTTCGTGTCTTCTGTATATGTTCACCATCTCTTGGCATCTATCGCAAGATTTAGAGAAATCTTGGGTATCCTTGAAGAGTGTAGGCCAATAGAACTCAGATTGTAGGACCTTTGTAGCAGTCTTTTCTCTTCCAAAGTGCTCTCTGCGTGAAGCTGAATAGCAGTGGAATAGGATCTCTTTTTTTCCTTAAGAACGCATATTCTAATCATTTGGTCAATACATGCTTTGAAGAGGTAGGGGTCATCCCAATAACAGTAAGGAACATCGTGCATGAACTTGTTCTTTCCCTGGCTATTCAAATCATGAGGTAAAATACCACTAACGAGAAAATTGACAATGTCCGCATACCACGAAATTGCCGCAGCAATTAATAATTTCTCATCAGGGAATTCTTCCTTAATCTCTATTTCATTCCTTAGTTCTTTCATAATTTCTAGCCTGGAAAGATGACCAACTATTTGGTTTTCAGTGCCTTTCAAATCAGTAATGGTCCAACCTAAAGCCTTTTTATGTTGAGCTAAAATATGAATCAAACTATTCTCTTGCTCAGGCTTAAGATTACTAGCATTAGTCACAGGCAAAGTCTTATTGGAACCCAAATAAGCATGCTTAAGCTATGAAGGTAAGGGCTTTAGTTCTAAAGTGGGTGGGTGCTCAAATGAGGGTTTAGGAAGACTAAATTTAGCAAAATCTGAGGGTTCAAATTGCATACCTGGTCTAGCTATGAGTAAACTAGACTGCTACAGCTCCCTTAGATATTCCTTGAGCTCATCGTCGTCTTATTCATCAAGCTTCAAGTAACCATTATTGTGTAAAAAACTGTTGCAGCAAAATTTTATAGCTTCATCTTCCATCATATATTCCATATCTTGAAGAGATTGACACTCCCTAGAATCATCATCGTATTTAAGAGTATTGATAATTATCCTTTGGTCATCCACTCCTGCTGGTGGGGGGTATCTTTTGCTGTGGCAATATTTTGTCTTTCATCATTGGGTCCACTCATTGAACCCTTACCCTTGTTCTCCATTGAAGGTAAGTCCTCTTATAACTGAGATTCTTCATGCACAATCTCGTGGCTGGGATCTCCGAGTGTCTCCCCTGCAAACTTAGCTTCTTTGGTGATTTTGGTGCTATTCCATAAGGTGAATGCACTACATTGCTCCTTGCTATGAGTTTTAGTGACTTCAGTATCACTAGGTAGACTACCCTGAGGTCGAGTATGTAAAGCTTGCGCAATTTGGCCTACTTGGGTTTCCAAAGCTCTCAAAGACAAGCTATGACTTTATAGCAATGCTCCTTGGCACTTGATAGATGCAGCTTGGTCTTGAAATAAGGCCTTTATAGTCGTCATAAAGTCTTGGAAAATAGCTTCCAAAGAATTGTTATTCGATGAATATGCTAACCCCTTGTTAGTATTTTGCCACGGTATATTTTGCTCAAAACCTGGGGGTTTAGTTAGATTTTGTTGTCTATTCGAGCTGATAGGATTGTTTGTGCCTTGATTCCCCCAAGAAGATTAGAATGTTGATGCCATATTGGGTTATAAGTGTTCGAATAGGGGTTGTGGTTGTTCCCATTGAAGTTCCCCACGTAGTTAGTAGACTTGTAGTTTTCGGAGCACTCGCTTACATGATGATTTCCATCACAATGAACACAAGCATTAGCTACCTTCACTTCCTTCACTTCATTAGGACGTTAGAGATTCTTCAACATATTTGTAATGGCTGACAATTGAGCTGAAATAGATTTATTGGCATCAAGCTCACGTGTCCCTTGAGTTTTTCTCCCCGTTTTAAGTCTTGAAGTAGGAAATTGGTAGTCATTGTTTGTTATCCTATCAAGGATATCAATTGCTTCTTTGGGTGACTTGTCCAACAAAGTACCATTTGCTGAAGCATCCAGTATCATTCTCGTAGGAGCATTGACACCGTTGTAGAACATCACAATTTGCGTCCAATCATGAAAACCATGATTCGACCATTTGCAAAGCAATCCCTTATATCGATCTCAGCACTCATACATCGACTCGTCATCAGCTTGATGAAAGGAAGCAATATCATTTCTTAGTTGGGTGTTCATGTTTGGTGGGTTATACCACAGCAAAAAGCTCTTGCACAAATCTGTCCATGACTCTATAGAACGAGCAAGTACTCCACTCAGCCATGCTCGTGCTCGATCATGCAATGAATAAGGAAATAGCTTGAACTTCAACACATCATCATGCACACCTTATTGTCTAAAAGAATCACAAACCTCCAAGAATACATGAATGTGTTGTCTTGCATCTTCACGAGGCGATCCACCGAATTACCCATGGAGTTGAACATCACCGGTTTAAGTTCAAAGTGGGCTGCTTGAATTTTAGGAGCTACAAACCCAGGGTTGACATCATCCAAAATAGGATTTAAATGGTCTCTAATAGCATGTGGGAGAACAATGACTCCATGATTTGCCTCAACATTAGGATTCTCATTTTCTTGACCTACTTGATTTTGAACTCCGGACATGGTTGTAACACCCTTAACATATATTCGTAAACTGAATATACACTAAAGATGTTACTAAATTATTGAGAAAACTTGACTTGAAGAAATTTTTTTATATATACTAAACTTTGTCATGTTGTTTAACCCTTTCTCGGTTTTAAATTGAAAACTACATCAGTCTATAGCAGCTAGATTCGACCCTGAATTATTTTAGAAAATTTATAAATATGTTATTGAAATAAAAATATAATTAAAGGAGAAAACTATGTACCCTGCCTAGACCATTTCTTGATTTTTAAAATTTCTATGTGATTAGGGTTAAACTAGATTTAATAACTATGTCATAAATCATAATCATTTGTAGTAAAACCATATTCTAAGTCCATTCACTCGTAATAATACGTAAACACAATTTAACTTAAGTTTACAAATCATTTTGCGTCTTTTAATCCCACATACATACAAGTACATGCCCACTAGATATCAAATTTAATCCATGTGTTTTTCACCTTTCAAATTTACCCTCAAAGTTCCAAGATATTTCAAAAAGGCCATCCTTGGCAAATGACCAATTTACCGTCCAACTATACTTTAATTACATCAAAACTTAAAAATTGCCACTCCATTAAAATTGAACCAAATTGGTTCCAATCTAACCAGCCATGCCCCAGAATATCTTAGATTTTTATTTATGGCATTTATTCGATCCAAATATTCGATTTTCACTTAATACGATTTCCAAATTTTCTTCCTATTAGCTTTATAACCTCCCCATCATATTCTAACTAAATCTAGTTAGAATCCCATCAACATTAATAAAATATTCATATAATATTTTAAGAATTTTCCATAATCCTTTGAACTGTTTTTAAAATTTCAATTCAATCCGATATACTGATAATTACTAGGAATTTTTACCGGATACATTTCCTCTTAAAAATCCTATCTTAACAATCCATTACGAATACTACTAACTCAAACTGAATCTTTTTTATCAATTAAAATATTGGATATGAGACCTTTCCATTAAGTCACCCATCCTTCGGCTACTCTGGCCTGAGCACGCTTAACAATTTTATTCGATCCAAAATCGAATAACATAAGCTTCGTATGAAAAATCCAGTAACACAGAAATACCACTCTTGGGGGAGAACTATTCATTTATGGGGTTAACTTACATAACTTTTGAAAATTACACTTTGGTCCCTAAACTTTTTCAAAGTTTACACTTTGAGTAATCTAGACTGCTGCAGCTCCCTTGGATATTCCTTGAGCTCATCGTCGTCTTATTCATCAAGCTTCAAGTAACCATTATTGTGTAAAAAACTGCTGCAGCAAAATTTTGTAGCTTCATCTTCCATCATATATTCCATATCTTGAAGCGATTGATACTCCCTAGAATCATCATCGTATTTAAGAGTATTGATAATTATCCTTTGGTCATCCACTCCTGCTGGTGGGGGGTATCTTTTGTTGTGGCAATATTTTGTCTGTCATCATTGGGTCCACTCATTGAACCCTTACCCATGTTCTCCATTGAAGGTGAGTCATCTTGCAACTAAGATTCTTCATGCACAATCTCATGGCTGGGATCTTCGAGTGTCTCCCCCAAACTTAGCTTCTTTGGTGATTTTGGTGCTATTCCTTAAGGTGAATGCACTACATTGCTCCTTGCTATGAGTTTTAGTGACTTCAGCATCACTAGGTAGACTACCCTGAGGTCGAGTATGTAAAGCTTGCGCAATTTGGCCTACTTAGGTTTCCAAAGCTCTCAAAGACAAGCTATGACTTTATAGCAATGCTCCTTGGCTCTTGATAGATGCAGCTTGGTCTTGAAATAAGGCCTTCATAGTCATCATAAAAGTCTTGGAAAATAGCTTCCAAAGAATTGTTATTCGATGAATATGCTAACCCCTTGTTAGTATTTTGGCACGGTATATTTTGCTCAAAACCTGGGGGTTTAGTCAGATTCTGTTGTCAATTCGAGCTGATGGGATTGCTTGTGCCTTGATTCCCCCAAGAAGATTAGGATGTTGACGCCATATTGGGTTATAAGTGTTTGAATAGGGGTTGTGGTTGTTCCTATTGAAGTTCTCCACGTAGTTAGTAGACTTGTAGCTTTCGGGGCACTCGCTTACATGATGATTTCCATCACAACGAACACAAGCATTAGCTACCTTCACTTCCTTCACTTCATTAGGACGTTAGAGATTCTTCAACATATTTGTAATGGCTGACAATTGAGCTGAAACAGATTTATTAGCATCAAGCTCACGTGTCCCATGAGTTTTTCTCCTCGTTCTAAGTCTTGAAGTAGGAAATTGGTAGTCATTGCTTGTTATCCTATCAAGGATATCAATTGCTTCTTTGGGTGACTTGTCCAACAAAGTACCATTTGCTGAAGCATCCAGTATCATTCTCGTAGGAGCATTGACACCATTGTAGAACATCACAATTTGCGTTCAATCATGAAAACCATGATTCGAACATTTGCGAAGCAGTCCCATTATATCGATCTCAGCACTCATACATCGACTCGTCATCAGCTTGATGAAAGGAAGCAACACCATTTCTTAGTTGGGTGTTCATGTTTGGTGGGTTATACCGCAACAAAAAGCTCTTGCACAAATCTGTCCATGACTCTATAGAACCAGCAAGCACTCCACTCAGCCATGCTCGTGCTCGATCATGCAATGAATAAGGAAATAACTTGAACTTCAACACATCTTCATGCACACCTTATTGTCTAAAAGAATCACAAACCTCCAATAATGCACGAATGTGTTGTCTTGCATCTTCACAAGGCGATCCACTGAATTGCCCATGGAGTTCAACATGTTGAACATCACCGGTTTAAGTGTGAAGTGGGTTGCTTGAATTTTGGGAGCTACAATCCAGGGGTTGATATCATCCAAAATAGGATTTAAATGGTCTCTAATAGCACGTGGGAGAACAATGACTCCATGATTTGCCTCAACATTAGGATTCTCATTTGCTTGACCTACTTGATTTTGAACTTTGAACATGGCTATAACACCCTTAACGTATATTCGTAAACCGAATATACACTAAAGATGTTACTGAATTATTAAGAAAACTTGACTTGAAGAAATTTTTTTATATATACTAAACTTTGTCATGTTGTTTAACCCTTTCTCGGTTTTAAATTGAAAACTACATCAGTCTATAGCAGCTAGTTTCGACCCTGAATTATTTTAGAAAATTTATAAATATGTTATTGAAATAAAAATATAATTAAAGGAGAAAACTATGTACCCTGCCTAGACCCTTTTCTTGATTTTTAAAATTTCTACATGATTAGGGTTAAACTAGATTTAACTATGTCATAAATCATAATCATTTGTAGTAAAACCATATTCTAAGTCCATTCACTCGTAATAATACGTAAACACAATTTAACTTAAGTTTACAAATCATTTTGCGTCTTTTAATCCCACATACATACAAGTACATGCCCACTAGATATCAACCATAATTTAAGATGTACGTACCGTGATTACTAATGTAACTTGATTTTTCAACTTAATAGCTCTTTCTTGCCATTTTACTTGGGAGAACCTACATGTGAAATAACATACACTAAGTATGAACTTAGTGAGGCAATATTCTCATTTAATAAACATAAAGTAAAGTAATACTTATCATATGATTTCCTATCAAGTTCTCTACCTAAGATAGAATAGTACTATCAAAGTATACATGGTCACTAAATATTATTGTGCATGTTATAAGTTCCTAACTTGCTCATGGTTCTAATGTTCTATCATCATCAAGTAAGTCATATATATACATGATATGTTTCGTATGCATAGCATAATTCACATACATGGTATAATTTACGTAAGCAACATGGTTCACATGCTTGACATGATTCATATGTAAAACATGGCTCATATACATGACATGGTTCAAATAAGTATCATGATTCATATTCATGCATGATCCAGTTATGTAACATGATTCCCATACATGGCATATTTCTTTTGCATGGCATGATTTTCATATGTGACATGATTCATATATATGTTTTCATTCATATTCATGACTTAATTTATATACATAACATGATACGTGTACATGGAATAATTCATATGCATAGCATATTTCTTATAAGTGTGACATACTTCGTATACATGGCATAATTAATGTACTTGGCATGATTCATATACTTGGCATGATTCTTGTACTTAATAAATTCCATATACATAGCATTGTTCATATTCATGACATGTTTTATATACATAACATGATTCATTTACATGATTTATTTACGTGACATGATTCTTTTATCATTGCCCGAAGTATGCTATATGAGATCGAGGTACGCGAGTCATCTTGAAATAACACCGTAGTGTCAAACGTGAACGTGAAGATGAGTATGTACTCGGGGACGCTCTTTTCTCCCTATAAACATGAAGCACCTCGATAGTGCACTCGGGCACAATGGGCATGGATCCCCAGGGTGAATGTGACATAATCATTTTGTCACAATATCTTTTTGATAACTTGAACATGAGGGTGCAGCTGCTAAAGACTCTATGGCATGCCAACTATACCATGGACTCTCATACTCAATACTTGGGCACTTCTTTATTTATCAACTTAACATCATAATTAATCATATGAACAGACATTTCATATTTCATATTTCATCATAAATAGTCATGGAAAAATAGATCATCATCATTTCTCAGAAAAATAATTCATACTGCATATTCCATGTAATCTACCTTTATTACAACATGTAGTAGCTCAATATATAAATAAGGCAATATTATTTTTAGTTGTATCTTGTCCCATTTTAACTTGTTTCATTTTAATTTTATCATTTTCCATATCTCATATATGCATAATGCATTATCATTTATGCAATCAATCGTACCTGGTACTTCACCGGTCTGCCATGTTGAGCAATTATTATGTCACATATCATAGAGAAATACAATGCCATTTTCAACATAACGCGATCATATAGAAATACAATATCATTTTAATTTAAGGTCGACTACTCGCGAGTCTTCCTAATTGTATTTTAAAGCATATAAATACACTCACCTAGGCCATGAATAGTATGCCTCACTAAGCTTACTCGAGGTTCTTATCTTTCTTTTTATCACTGGTTCTCTTTCGATCTCTTTTAGAACTGTATAAGACCAATCGAACATATACATTACCAATCTTGTATTCGACTTGAATCTAACATTTCTAACTTGATTCTTAAACACAACTATTCAAATATAAAATTTTTCTGAAAATTTCCCCAATACTTTTCATTATTGCCGAAATGGTCCCTAGGTCCTTAGTGACCATTTTGAACATTAAATAATTGTTCAAACCCATTTTGAACAATTTCCATAATTGATTACTTATTTTGGACTATTCCATTTTTAGTCCTTAAAGTTTATAAAAGTGAAATTTTAGTCACTGCTTTACTTTTGTACATAGATTCATGTACAATTAAACCATTTATTTATTTCTAACATCCTTAGAAATTTTTCTTCAACTTTCAACTTTATTCAACTTGGTCCTTCATTAAATCCTTTATTTTCAAAAAGGTCCTTAAAATTTCCTTTCTTGTCATTTCAATCCTTTACCTTTCAAAACATACTTGAATCTACAATTCTATCAATTATTCATCAATTCAAGATAAATCCTTTATTTCTTTCTAAAATTGCCGAATTGGTCCTTGAATTTCCAAAAATTTTCATTTTGGTCCCTAATCACCAATTCATGCTATTTCAACCATAATTAATAATTTCCAATGCTAAAATAAATTTTCCAATAATTCCCCCTAATTTTCAATAATTTTCGAAATAGTCACCAAAATTCCAACTTGGGAAATTATTCAATCTAACATCAAAATTAACCTCATAACTTCATAATTCCTTCAATTTCATCCTTAATTTAACATCACAATCAAAATCCCTAAATTCTAGGGTTAGGGTTTATAACTTAAACATGGAATTAATTCCATGTTTACAACATCAATTCTACCATAAACAACCTTAATTCCATCAAATAACATCAAAAGCATAATCTTCCTCAATCAAGAACATAACTCATACTCATCTGTTTCAAATAAAAATACCATCAAAATGTAGAGAATCAAGCATAGATCACTTTACCTCAATTAATTTTTCTTGAAATCTAACTTTGATCCTTGAATTTTGATCTTGAAAATTTGAAAACCCTAGCCCCTTTTATTTTGGGGTGTTTCGAACAGCAAGGAAGATGAAAATATTGTGTTTTCATCTTTCTTTAAAATAAATACACATGTAAAAGATTAAATGAATTTTTAATTCATTTAAATAGTGAAATTACCATCTTGCCCTTTTATTATAATGGCCATGATTCAATCTCATAAAAATCAACGACTAAGATTTAATCCATGTGTTTTTCACCTTTCAAATTTACCCTCAAAGTTCCAAGATATTTCAAAAAGGCCATCCTTGGCAAATGACCAATTTACCCTTCAACTATACTTTAATTACATCAAAACTTAAAAATTGCCACTCCATTAAAATTGAACCAAATTGGTTCCAATCTAACCAGCCATGCCCCAGAATATCTTAGATTTTTATTTATGGCATTTATTCGATCCAAATATTCAATTTTCACTTAATACGATTTCCAAATTTTCTTACTTTTAGCTTTATAACCTCCCCATCATATTCTAACTAAATATAGTTAGAATCCCATCAACATTAATAAAATATTCATATAATATTTTATGAATTTTCCATAATCCTTTGAACTATCTTTAAAATTTCAATTCGATCCGATATACTGATAATTACTAGGAATTTTTACCGGATACATTTCCTCTTAAAAATATTATCTTAACAATCCATTACGAATACTACTAACTCAAACTGAATCTTTTTTATCAGTCAAAACATTGGATATGAGACCTTCCCATTAAGTCACCCGTCCTTGGGCTACTCTGGCCTGAGCACGCTTACCAATTTTATTCGATCCAAAATCGAATAACATAAGCTTCGTATGAAAAATCCAGTAACACAGAAATACCACTCTTGAGGGAGAACTATTCATTTATGGGGTTAACTTACATAACTTTTGAAAATTACACTTTGGTCCCTAAACTTTTTCAAAGTTTACACTTTGACCCCTAAACTTTCAAAAATTACATTTTAGTCACTAGTACAAAAATTGGGATATTACAATGGCTTCTTGAGCTCTTTTTACATGTCTTCTTTGTTAAAAAAGACATTCGATTTCAGGAACGAAAGGAGATAATGGTTCTTCAGGTCTTCCTCGGGTCATGCAATAGCACAACACCTTGAAAAAGGTAAACAAAAACAACAAATAAAGCTATACAAAAAATGAAATATTGCAAAAACTAAACTCAAAATAACCAATTGCCAATCCCCGGCAACGACGCCAAAAACTTGTTTGCGTGTAGAGATGTACAAATAATGATGCGCAATCGGTGCAAGTATACACATCGAATAAGTAATAAAGTGATGAGTAAGATCGTCTCCACATGGATTGGAGGTAAATTAAGTCAAGTTCAAGCACTCAAACACAAAGATGAGATATTGAATGAAAGAGTTGATATGAGTAGTTGTAAGAAATGTTGTAGCAAAAACTATTTTAAAAACTGGGATGAAAAGGTAAGACTATGAACGTCCTCACACGTGTGGAAACTCTCAAATGGGATGACAGGCCGAGTTTATGAAGGAATCCTATGCCTAGTTCTCATGAATGACTAACACCTTCTAGCTTATAAGATGCTCGACGGAGCTTACGCATGTGTTTCTAAACTATCTCTAGCAAGAAACCGACACTAAGAATGCTACAGCAATACCTCTCAGCGTGAACCCTAGCAAGCTACTATCCTTGAAGTACTACCCTTTTAGTCGTTGAAACTCTATCCTTATCTCTAAGGTGAGTTAGGGTTTTTCCTCTCAGCATCAAAACCCATTGTCCACGTAGATTTAACTTTAACTCTCTCAACCATTATGCATCAAACAAAGGGTAACGGCTAACTCTCGAAAGCTCTTAAAAATCCAAGGCAATAAAATAGTGAACAAGGCACATATGAAACTGGAAAAAGCTAAATCATTCATTCAACAGAGAACATAATCATCCACAATAAACCCAAGCCACTTAAAGTTAGTTCATGGCTGGGCAAATATTATCCAAAATCATTTGTTTAATACAACCTATTTCAGAATAAAAATGTAAGAGTAAAGGAAACTCCCAAGCCGCCTTGGACTGCCGTGAACCACACTAAGCTTGTTGCTTCTGTCAAAGGCCAGCAAGATCATCCCTTGGAGCTTCAACAATGGAGGACACCAAGATGAAGGAGAATGATGGCAGTCGCCTTTTGCCTCTCTCTCTTTCTTAGCTCACAAAATAGTTTTTTCAGCTTCCTCTTTAATGTGGGTGTCCTATTCTTTATATAGTGGGGGCTCCTAGGGTTTTGTGCCCTAAATTCTTTGTGTGCCCTAGGGAATATTCCCTTCACATGTGTGGCACAGCTAGTTGGTGGAATCACGTGTAGGGGATACAAAATATCTTCTCTCTTTGTCTTTTTGTGTGCCCAAAAATGTTGTCCAAAATGCCGCAACATATTTTCCTTTCCCAGCAATGCTCCTTATCGCACATGTATATCAACACACCAAAACAACCCTTTCTCTCAAGCAGCACCAATTTCAGAAATATGTAAAAACAACCAAGCAAACAACACCAAATGCAATTATATGAGCTAAACGAATCTATATGCAATGAAATGAGCTTAAAACCAAACAATAACCTAAGTAAAAAGGCATGACATGTATACTTTTTACAAGGTTAATAGATGCCATTACTGAAGTAGCTTGATGAAAATTTTCTAAACTTGATGCAACGCCTTACTTACACCTAATGTCTCGAACCACCTACGCGTGCACATGCAAAACACAAGCTAAGTACGAACTTAGTGAGGCAAAAAACAATATCATATAATCAAATAATATATCAAGATAACACAATTCCTAGAAAATGGCAAGCGAGTCCCAGAATAGTTTATATATCACTGAGGTACAAACAAAATTACAAATATTTATGTTTCTAAACATACCATAACGTATCAAGTATCTGAGTTTATTCACCCGCAGATTAGTATTTTTAAGATAATAGCCCAAGTTATATTATTTGAGATCAAGGTAGATGACTCATCTGAAATAGACACTGTAGTGTCTAACTAAACAGACAGATGAGTACGTACTCGAGGATACTCTTTGCTCCTCATATAAGCACCTCTTTAGTGTACTTAGCACCATGGGCTTAGATCCCCAAGGTGAATGTGACACCGTAGTAGTCACAATAATAGACAAATATCAGAACTGAAAATGCAGCTTCTAAGACTCTATGGCATGCCAACTATACCTGACTCTCATGATGTAATACTTGAGCAACAGAGATAATATGATCAAATGTGATCAGATAAATAGAATGGGTAGTTCATACCCTAAATAAATCAAATATAATATATCAAGTAAACATACCATCTTAAGGACAAAATAGTACACATATCACTTGCCATGCCATTTTCATAAATCATAATATAAAATTTCAGACAATATAATACTGTTACTAACTTTTAAGGTCAAATTATAGCAAGTCTTCCTTTTAGTAACATCACATACATATAAACATTGCACTCACCTTGACACTTCTTATACGAAACAAAAATGTGCGTATTAAGAGAACTTCAAGCTTGGTCATTGCTTTATCTACTGAATTTCTGATTTCTCATGTTTACTTGAATGCTTCACATTCATCCCTTATATGCACAAATTAATAACACCAATAAGGTACTCATTTTATAATATGTCAGTCTGCGCTACCTTCAAA
Source organism: Hibiscus mutabilis (assembly GCA_019671005.1). Taxonomy (NCBI): domain Eukaryota; kingdom Viridiplantae; phylum Streptophyta; class Magnoliopsida; order Malvales; family Malvaceae; genus Hibiscus; species Hibiscus mutabilis. Next base: position 34,424,775 of record CM033729.1, read on the forward strand.
GAAATATTTATATAAAATAATCTACAATTCGAAATTCAATTTCATTTGTTCTGATAGAAACTAGATTCGATAAGCAATGCAACCATATAAGCTAATAGCCCAAATTCAACTCATACGATTTATGACAAATTTCCAAAGTCGAATTCCAGTGCTGAATTTCGGAGCAGATTGGTACTCTGTTTTATGACCTTTCATCACTTAAAAATTCATATCTTTTGATATACAAATTTAAATCAGCCACTGATTGTTTTAAACGAAACTAGACTGAACCAGGAATACAATGGTATTTGGCTCACTTTCTAATCATTTTGATGGAGTTTTTGGTGAATTTTTAAACTCACTGCCAAAGACTAAAATTCTAGGTAGATTTCATAATTCACATCTTTAGCTTCCTTTAACCATTCCAACACCTCAAATTAACCTTTAATTATATTATTCCAACTTTTTCCTTTCATAAAAAATCTAAATTAAACTTGAATCCAATAACCCTAAATTAACCCTAACTTGCCAAAATTAAGGGTTTTACTTTACACATGAAATCAAGCTTAGAAAAGCTAATTAAACACTTAATCCTTAAAAATGAAACTACAAATAAATTTATATCCATAAACCCTAAACTTTAAATCCTTCAATTTCATGAGCATAGCTTAACCAATCCATGAAATTTTTATACTAAATGATAGAGAATTCAAAGAGGATCAACTTTGCATCTCATAACCAAACCCTAAGTCCAAGCCAATTAGGGAAAAAAACAAAATTTAGAATTCTTACCTTAGTTTCTTCAAAACTCATGTTCTAAAGAAAATGAAAAGAAGTCTTGAATTTTCTTTTCTTTATTTTCATGCCAAATGGCAGTATTTAATCATATTTAATAAAAAAACTCCCTTAATAGTCAAATGACTAGTTTACCCTTGATATCCAATGCTCCAAAGCTTACTACTTGTCGAAATATTCATCCAATGGTCAAAATAAAAACCAATAAGTTAGTAGTTACCAATTTTTCCCTTGTAATTTTCCAAAATTACAATCTTGCCATTATTCATCTAACTGGTAATATTTAACACGGAAAATCAACTTAAATCGAATGGTTCGTGTTAAATCCTTCCAAATTAATGCATGGAAAATATATTATTAATCTTGCCTTATCATCTAACAAAATATCTCAAATATTCGATTCGATCTGATTATTCGAATTTTTCTCGAACTTAACCCTTCTATAGCTTTTAACACAAATTCAGTACGAAAAAATTGAGTAACACGGAAATTTAATTTTTGGGGTAAACTATTCATTTACAGGACTAAAATACATTAATAAAATATTCGATCCAAATATTCGATTTTCACTTAATACGATTTCCAAATTTTCTTCCTTTTAGCTTTATAACCTCTCCATCATATTCTAACTAAATCTAGTTAGAATCCCATCAACATTAATAAAATATTCATATAATATTTTATGAATTTTCCATAATCCTTTTAACTATCTTTAAAACTTCAATTCGATCCGATATACTGATAATTAGTAGGAATTTTTACTGGATACATTTCCTCTTAAAAATATTATCTTAACAATCCATTACGAATACTACTAACTCAAACTGAATCTTTTTTATCAGTCAAAACATTGGATATGAGACCTTCCCATTAAGTCACCCATCCTTGGGCTACTCTGGCCTGAGCACGCTTAACAATTTTATTCGATCCAAAATCCAATAACATAAGCTTCGTATGAAAAATCCAGTAACACAGAAATACCACTCTTGAGGGAGAACTATTCATTTATGGGGTTAACTTACATAACTTTTGAAAATTACACTTTGGTCCCTAAACTTTTTCAAAGTTTACACTTTGACCCCTAAACTTTCAAAAATTACATTTTAGTCACTAGTACAAAAATTGGGATATTACAATGGCTTCTTGAGCTCTTTGTATATGTCTTCTTTGTTAAAAAAACATTCGATTTCAGGAACGAAAGGAGATAATGGTTCTTCAGGTCTTCCTCGGGTCATGCAATAGCACAACACCTTGAAAAAGGTAAACAAAAACAACAAATAAAGCTATACAAAAAATGAAATATTGCAAAAACTAAACTCAAAATAACCAATTGCCAATCCCCGGCAACGATGCCAAAAACTTGTTTGCGTGTAGAGATGTACAAATAATGATGCGCAATCGGTGCAAGTATACACATCGAATAAGTAATAAAGTGATGAGTAAGATCGTCTCCACATGGATTGGAGGTAAATTAAGCCAAGTTCAAGCACTCAAACACAAAGATGAGATATTGAATGAAAGAGTTGATATGAGTAGTTGTAAGAAATGTTGTAGCAAAAACTATATTAAAAACTGGGATGAAAAGGTAAGACTATGAACGTCCTCACACGTGTGGAAACTCTCAAATGGGATGACAAGACGAGTTTATGAAGGAATCCTATGCCTAGTTCTCATGAATGACTAACACCTTCTAGCTTATAAGATGCTCGACGGAGCTTACGCATGTGTTTCTAAACTATCTCTAGCAAGAAACCGACACTAAGAATGCTACAACAATACCTCTCAGCGTGAACCCTAGCAAGCTACTATCCTTGAAGTACTACCCTTTTAGTCGTTGAAACTCTATCCTTATCTCTAAGGTGAGTTAGGGTTTTTCCTCTCAGCATCAAAACCCATTGTCCACGTAGATTTAACTTTAACTCTCTCAACCATTAGGCATCAAACAAAGGGTAACGACTAACTCTCGAAAGCTCTTAAAAATCCAAGGCAATAAAATAGTGAACAAGGCACATATGAAACTGGAAAAAGCTAAAGCATTCATTCAACAGAGAACATAATCATCCACAATAAACCCAAGCCACTTAAAGTTAGTTCATGGCTGGGCAAATATTATCCAAAATCATTTGTTTAATACAACCTATTTCAGAATAAAAATGTAAGAGCAAAGAGCTACTAAGAGTAAAGGAAACTCCCAAGCCGCCTTGGACTGCCGTGAACCACACTAAGCTTGTTGCTTCTGTCAAAGGCCAGCAAGATCATCCCTTGGAGCTTCAAAAATGGAGGACACCAAGATGAAGGAGAATGATGGCAGTCGCCTTTTGCCTCTCTCTCTTTCTTAGCTCACAAAATAGTTTTTTCAGCTTCCTCTTTAATGTGGGTGTCCTATTCTTTATATAGTGGGGGCTCCTAGGGTTTTGTGCCCTTAATTCTTTGTGTGCCCTAGGGAATATTCCCTTCACATGTGTGGCACAGCTAGCTGGTGGAATCACGTGTAGGGGCTACAAAATATCTTCTCTCTTTGTCTTTTTGTGTGCCCAAAAATGTTGTCCAAAATGCCGCAACATATTTTCCTTTCCCAGCAACGCTCCTTATCGCACATGTATATCAACACACCAAAACAACCATTTCTCTCAAACAGCACCAATTTCAAAAATATGTAAAAACAACCAAGCAAACAACACCAAATGCAATTATATGAGCTAAACGAATCTATATGCAATGAAATGAGCTTAAAACCAAACAATAACCTGAGTAAAAAGGCATGACATGTATACTTTTTACAAGGTTAATAGATGCCATTACTGAAGTAGCTTGATGAAAATTTTCTAAACTTGATGCGACGCCTTACTTACACCTAATGTCTCGAACCACCTACGCGTGCACATGCAAAACACAAGCTAAGTACGAACTTAGTGAGGCAAAAAACAATATCATATAATCAAATAACATAACAAGATAACACAATTCCTGGAAAATGGCAAGCGAGTCCCAGAATAGTTTATATATCACTGAGGTACAAACAAAATTAGAGATAATTATGTTTCTAAACATACCATAACATATCAAGTATCTGAGTTTATTCACCCGCAGATTAGTATTTTTTAAGATAATAGCCCAAGTTATATTATTTGAGATCAAGGTAGACGACTCATCTGAAATAGACACTGTAGTGTCTAACTAAACAGACAGATGAGTACGTACTCGAGGATACTCTTTGCTCCTCATATAAGCACCTCTTTAGTGTACTTAGCACCATGGGCTTAGATCCCCAAGGTGAATGTGACACCGTAGTAGTCACAATAATAGACAAATATCAGAACTGAAAATGCAGCTTCTAAGACTTTATGGCATGCCAACTATACCCGACTCTCATGATGTAATACTTGAGCAACAGAGATAATATGATCAAATGTGATCAGATAAATAGAATGGGCAGTTCATACCCTAAATAAATCAAATATAATATATCAAGTAAACATACCATCTTAAGGACAAAATAGTACACATATCACTTGCCATGCCATTTTCATAAATCATAATATAAAATTTCAGACAATATAATACCGTTACTAACTTTTAAGGTCAAATTATAGCAAGTCTTCCTTTTAGTAACATCACATACATATAAACATTGCACTCACCTTGACACTTCTTATACGAAACAAAAATGTGCGTATTAAGAGAACTTCAAGCTTGGTCATTGCTTTATCTACTGAATTTCTGATTTCTCATGTTTACTTGAATGCTTCACATTCATCCCTTACATGCACAAATTAATAACACCAATAAGGTACTCATTTTATAATCTGTCAGTCTGCGCTACCTTCAAAGAAATATTTATATAAAATAATCTACAATTCGGAATTCAATTTCATTTGTTCTGATAGAAACTAGATTCGATAAGCAATTCAACCATATAAGCTAATAGCCCAAATTCAACTCATACGATTTATGACAAATTTCCAAAGTCGAATTCCAGTGCTGAATTTCGGAGCAGATTAGTACTCTGTTTTATGACCTTTCATCACTTAAAAATTCATATCTTTTGATATACAAATTTAAATCAGCCACTGATTGTTTTAAACGAAACTAGACTGAACCAGGAATACAATGGTATTTGGCTCACTTTCTAATCATTTTGATGGAGTTTTTGGTGAATTTTTAAACTCACTGCCAAAGACTAAAATTCTAGGTAGATTTCATAATTCACATCTTTAGCTTCCTTTAACCATTCCAACACCTCAAGTTAACCTTTAATTATATTTTTCCAACATTTTCCTTTCATAAAAAATCTAAATTAAACTTGAATCCAATAACCCTAAATTAATCCTAACTTGCCAAAATTAAGGGTTTTACTTTACACATGAAATCAATCTTGAATCAAGCTTAGAAAAGCTAATTAAACACTTAATCCTTAAAAATGAAACTACAAATAAATTTATATCCATAAACCCTAAACTTTAAATCCTTCAATTTCATGAGCATAGCTTAACCAATCCATGAAATTTTTATACTAAATGATAGAGAATTCAAAGAGGATCAACTTTGCATCTCATAACCAAACCCTAAATCCAAGCCATTTAGGGAAAAAACAAAATTTAGAATTCTTACCTTAGTTTCTTCAAAACTCATGTTCTAAAGAAAATGAAAAGAAGTCTTGAATTTTCTTTTCTTTATTTTCATGCCAAATGGCAGTATTTAATCATATTTAATAAAAAAACTCCCTTAATAGTCAAATGACTAGTTTACCCTTGATATCCAATGCTCCAAAGCTTACCACTTGTCGAAATATTCATCCAATGGTCAAAAATAAACCAATAAGTTAGTAGTTACCAATTTTTCCCTTGTAATTTTCCAAAATTACAATCTTGCCATTATTCATCTAACTGGTAATATTTAACATGGAAAATCAACTTAAATCCAATGGTTCGTGTTAAATCCTTCCAAAATTAATGCATGGAAAATATATTATTAATCTTGCCTTATCATCTAACAAAATATCTCAAATATTCGATTCGATCTGATTATTCGAATTTTTCTCGAACTTAACCCTTCTATAGCTTTTAACACAAATTCAGTACGAAAAAATTGAGTAACACAGAAATTTAATTCTTGGGGTAAACTATTCATTTACGGGACTAAAATACATAACTTTCAAAATTTACAATTCAGTCCCTAAACTTTTCCTAAGTTTATACTTTAGCCACCAAACTTTCATTTTATCTATTTTGGTCATAAGCTAAAATTTGAGGTATTACATGCAACACCCTAACCAGTATTCTATATTAAATACTAATTAGAGTATCACATAAAGAATATATAATTTTAATTTTTTTATATCGCGTAGAATCACATTTTGAATTTTTATCCCATCAAATTAAGTTCGATTTCAGGCAGCAACTCAACAATTCTTTTCTATAATATATAAGGAATAAAATTGCCTAAAATAAAAATCTACCTGATTGCTCTATTTACACTTATTTAGTTATTACCCGATTTAAAAATATAATATAACTACTCATCATCCCTTATAAACATAAACTATTTTATATGTTATTACAAACCATATATAAACTAGTATATAATCGGCTAATTTTAACATATATACGCCATCTAAAAACATTAAAAGATGTTATTATTGATACCGTTTTTATATTCCGGATAAGTAGGATGCCCGCTCCTTACTCTAAATTCTTCCATTTATCTGAGCGTGAAAACCATCACAAGCTAAGTATATACTTAGTGAGGCAATAGTAATAACTAGTGCAATATAACATAACTATAATTAATAACATGTAACCGTATTCATGCATTTTGAATCACTAGACATGATTTACCATCATGTTAATCATATATCAACATAATATAAACCGGATATAATTTTCTTACCAATATACTTTCCATAACTTTAAGAGTGTATAAACTCTTTAACCCGTTTATCAGTTATTTACCAATATAATAGCCCAAATATAAACCTATGAGGTCCCTGGGAACACGAGTCAAATATGCACCGAAGTGCTAATACACACAAGGTCGTGCCCACCATATGCACTAAGTGTCCTTTATATACACTATAGTGCTAAACTGGATAACCGAGTATGCAGCGTGCTGCTGGACTCTACGGCATGCCAACTATACCCTATCCTTCAATGACTTATTTGGGCATAATTTTCGTATTTATTCCATCCATGGCAATATATATCAACATAATTTAACATTGGGAAGTTCATATCTGAAATAACATTCATAGTATAACATCATATATAACTAGTGATCCATGCATTTATATTCAATCTTTGACATATTTAAAATATGTCAATCATATGATCAATGACATAGATATCATGCCAATTTATAAACCAGGTAGACTTATCGCAAGTCTTCCTAATGATGTATAAAACATCCATGTATCATGTCATGTATGCATTGCACTCACCTGGTGCCTCACTAGTAATCTTACTATGGCTTTTAGCTTTACTCTTGAACTTTTTTCTCATCTTTAAACTTGCTCGTAATACGACCTCGATTACGATCACGATCTATAAAATCATCGTTTACCAAGTACATACATTTCAAAGCGTATGTTAGTATCATTCTAACATAAGCACATATTAGGAATAAAATTTCCTAAAAATCCTTTATTATTCATATCCGTCACAAATTCACAAGACAATCTCAATTCTCTTAAAATAACCATAAATTGAATTCTTTTAGAATTCACTTCAACTTTCCAAATTATTTAAAATGTTCCCTTGCCATTGAACTTCAAATTCAAACACTTAACCACATATTCATGTATTCCAAGAATACATTTAAGCTTAACACATTAATTTCTAATTACTTTCCATATCATTCTCAAATTTTCCTTAATATGCCATTTGGTCCTCAACACTTGGAAAACTTCCAAATTGATCCAAACAACATTCTAAGCCTTGTAAAAATCATTCTCACATCATTTCTAGCCTTAGAAAAATTTTCCATAATTTTTCCCTAATTTATCCCTATAGGCCGAATATGAAGAGTCTTTTTACCCAAATTTTCCAAATTGATTCAAGCATGAATTCAACTTCTAAGCCTCATTTCCAAGCTTCTATAATCATTCTCATATCAAAATCAATCTAAATTCAACTTCACGTCAAAACCCTAACTTTAAACAAATTAGGATTTAGCTACTTTCAAGTAGTTTCAATCATAATATAAGCTTGGATATGATTCTACAACAACAACAACATCAAAATCTAATCTTAAATCATCATATTTAAACATCCTCTTCATCCATCAAAATCACAAAACTAAGGTTTCAAGCAAGGAAAGCATGAATAAATGGTACCAAAAGATAGAGAATTTCATGGAGATCAACTTCATATTTCAGGCTTTCATCCAAAATCCAACTAATTAAGCTTGTAATTCAAAGAGCAAATTTTTTCCTCTTACCTTGGGTGGTGTACGAACAAGGGGAAAAGATGTTGAAAAATCTTGAATTTTCTTTTCTTTTTAATTTAGCCATTTGTCATCTATTATAAAAAAATCTAAATAAAAATCTCTTTTATAGCAAAATGACCATTTTGCCCTTGTAATCCAATGCTTCATATCTTTCCACATGTCTACCTACTCATCCAAGGGTCAAAAATAAACCAAGTAGTTAGTTATTACCAACTTTGCCCTTAGAATTTTCCAAAATTACCATCTTGCCATTTTTCATCCAATGGCTCATATTTAACATGAAAAACCTACTTTAATCCAATGGTCCATGTTAAATCCTACCATTTTAAGACATGAAAATGAAATTTTTAACCTTGCTTTATCGTCCTTTAAAATATCTTGAATATCCGATTCGATCCGATTATCCGAATATTTTTCTAAACTTTATCGCTTTATAGCCAATAATACAAATTCCGTACGAAAAATCCGAGTAACACAAAAACATCATTCTTGGGGTGAACTATTCATTTACGAGACTAAAATATATAACTTTTGGAAATTATAATTTAGTCCCTGAACTTTTCCAAAGTTTATAATTTGCGAACAAACTTTCAAAATTTTCATTTTGGTCGCTAGCCAAAATTTGGGATATTACATTACAATATTGCACGGAGGCAATACCTCACGAAGGAGTAGCTTCTCACTCCCATTTAGAAGGGACGGAGCTCGGGTGTAGAGCTCATGATATGAAAACTCGGAAGATAGATTTTATAAGAACTTTTGTAAAAATTCAGAAATAAAAGGGCAGGGATCACAAAATTAAATTAAATCAAAGTCATATTTTCTATCTATTAAGATAAAAAGTAATTGACTTGTGGCTTGACTCTCTAAAAAAGGTCCCCAACGGAGTTGCCAAACTCTAATAACAGGCCCTCGAGCTTGACGTGTTTTTTACAAAAAAAAATGATTTTAACAAAGTCGCCACCAATCTTTTTTATTTATGTGAGATTGGATCACCTGAAAACTCGGTTATTTTAATAAAACTTATTTTTGTCATTTTTATTAAAACAACAAATTTTTGGTCTGCAAAATCAGAAAACAGGTTCGGGAGTCGGTTATGTGTGAGGAAGGATGAGCACCCCCCACAACACCCAAAATTGATACCTAGTCGATTACGTAGTATCTTAGTATTAGAAATTATGAATTCAAATATAATTTAAAAATATGATCCCAAAATGCATGAATTTTATTGCTTAAAATATATTAAAAGAATACTCCTTTATAAAAGACTAACGAGAAATTTACATCTCTTTAAGCTCGAGACATAATTTTATCGAGACTCTCAAATAAAGTAATATTATTTTAAATATTGTGATTTTATTAAAAGATATTTTTATTTAGGATTATAGAAAAAATAGTAATCACGCTTTTTTAAGCTCGATGCATGATTTTATCAAAAACCCCAAATAAAACATTTTGACTAAAATAATATTTTTCTATTTAGGATTAATGAGAAAGCCACTCTCTTTAAGCTCGAGACACAATTTTATCGAAAATCCAAAAAAAAGAATATCGTTTTATCTTTGTAAAAAACTCGATTATAAAAATTGAGTATGAATGCATAATATGTACGAATAATATATTGAACAAATCATATTTTTTTAAAACGAAATTTTAATTTTTAAATAAGGTAAAACGTGTGTGTATATATATATATATATTTAATACTATATATAACTATACGAAAATAACTACTATATTTTACATATATATAGATCCTTTTTAGAAAATCTTATATATATATATATGTGAGAAAATACCTTAATATACTTTAAAGATATGGTATAATTAAATATAACACTATATATATTATACTTTACATATATATATATATATATATATATATATGCGTAATTAGTAAAATTTACACACATATATATATACATACATGTAAAACTAATTTACTTTACATATTTACTATACTTTATATATGTATACTTTTTTAAGAATATATACGTATGAAATTAATTATTTTACTTATATATACATGTATTAAATAACACTATATGTTAGTTTATAATATTAGCATATATATATAATATTTACGGAGTGATCAGATTATAAGAATAAGTAATTTAAAGGACAGAATACAAATAAATAACTAAATAAAAGGACGAAATTAGAAAAAGAAACAGAACTGGGAGGACCAAACTGAAATATTTCCATTTTCATTAAAAATGCGCGAGTTCTTCCTCTGGGTCTGGTCACCGCGCGGGTGAAAAGGCCCCAAAAAATTCATTTCAGATGAATTCTAAAACACTCAAAGCTCTTTCTTCTTGTCTCAACTCTATGCCATCACTCGGTCGACGCCCTACCCACCATCGCGAGCCGCCGCAAGTTACCGTTCATCGGCGACGAAAAATCGCCGCCTCCGACGACCGGATAGCATGTCAACGGTTCGAGTAAGCCTCTTAATCAAGAATATACTCTCAGTTTTTCCTAGAATTTATCCTACTCGTATAGATCTTACAAAAATCAATTTTTTTTTACTTTTCTTTCACTTTTCGTTTTCTTTTTATCTATTTTTGTTTTTTACCTTTTATTGAGTTTTTCTTCTCTTTTTTTTTGTTTTTTTTGTCTAAATCCTCATTTTTTTTTTCTCTTGTAGGGGACTGCATATATTAGGAAAAATAATGTCTTGATTGATGTAGGGTATGATGGCAGATGAGAAAGGGCGATGGCCGCAAAGTAGGGGATAAAGATGAGTAATGGGCGGTGGCTGCAGGTGGAGCTGTCAGGTGGTAGTGGTTGATTTTTAAATTAGAGTTTATTTTGGGGCTATTTGGGATTTCGATTAAGATTTTGTTAGAATTATTTGAAATTTCGATGGTGGCGGCCGGAGTTGACAAGGTAGACGGCGGCTACGGCTTAGATGAATGACGACAACTAGAGTTAGAGTTAGGGTTAGATGGCTAGGGTTTAATTTAGGTTGTGAACTTTTGGATTTTGGTTTAAATTTGAATCAGATATGGTATTGAGTTAACGGATACTATTATAATGGGTTATTTTTATTTATTTATTGGGCTCAAAAGGGCCCAGACAAAACTGGATTATTACAATTCCCTAATAAAGGAATGCTGCCTCAATTTTATGCAAGAAAACTTGGTATAGATGTTACATGAACAATAACTTGTTCATAAAAAATTTCTTTCTTGTTAGCCTTCCAAATTTCAATGGTTGGAGAAGACATGCCTCAAGGAAATCACACGTTTGATGAATTGTTTTTTATATAGTTCTAGCATTTCTCTTCACCTAAAATAAACATTTTAAAATAATTTAGTGATTATTTGTGAACTTTACATTTCTTTTGGGTAAAGTTCACCGGTCATTAAATTTTAATTAATTATTTAATTTGGTAACCGAACTCTCAATTGCTTTAATGTTACTATTAAACTTTTAGTTTTGCTCCAATTTAGTCACTGACCTATAAAATAGCTGTTAAAAGGGTGATGTGGCAGTTAAAATATTTTGTATAATAACACATTTAGTTCTCAACGTTTACGTATTCAAATGATTTAATCATAATTCGAAAGAAATAATAAATTTAACCCTCATTATCTACACATTATTTCAATTTGGCCCTATTTTTAATTAAAAATAATTTAACCCTGAACATATAAGACTTTATTGCGCACCTTATTCTCTTACAAGCCAATTCTGTAATGGTGATAGGTAGAAAAAGATTATATTTCTCAAAGTTTCCTAGACTCGGTCCATACGCTTGTTAACAAATTCATTTTATCGAGCAAGGATGTATAATCGATAAAGGAAAATACTCGGATGCAATGAACAAGGCAGAGCATTGGAAAATCAAGCAAGGATGTATAATCGATAAAGGAAATGGAATACAAACAACGATTGTTTTATATAAAAATTTAAGAAATTACGAAAAAGAAAGTACCTGTGACTATAGCTGAAGGAAAGAAAGTGATGAAAAACGGATGAAATTAAAGGTGGCGAAGGAAGGAAATTGGGGAGAAGTCAAAGGTTTAAAAGAAGGATTGGTGGGTGGGGTTAAATCGTAGAAGCTGAGAATAGTAACCAAGGGCAAATATATATTTATAAATTTAAACTTTTAAGGTTTAAGGTTCCTATTTTAGGGTTAAGTTATTTTTAATTAAAATTAGAGCTAATTTGAAATAATGTGTAAATAATGAGGGTTAAATTTATTATTTCTTTCGAATTATAACTAAATTATTTGAATGTGCAAACATGGAAGATTAAATGTGTTATTATACAAAATATTTTAACTGTAACGTCACTAGTGGCCAGATTAGAGCAAAACTAAAAAAATAATAATAACATTAAATCTATTGGAAGTTTAATTACTAAATTGATCAAAGTTTAGTGACCATATGTGGACTTTTAATGATTGCGATTAATTCTAGGGTAGAGTACACAAATGATCACTAAATTATCCCTAAAAATATAAAATGGTCTCTAAACTTTCAAAAAGTATATAATAATCATTAAACTTTAGTTTTTATGACAAAATAGTCACTGGACCGTTAACTGTCGTTCACTGAGAGACCTGGCAATTACGAAAACTTGTATAATAACATATTTAATCCTCAATATTTACACATTCAAACAATTTAGACATCAATAATGATGGTTAAATTAAAAATAAATTGATTAAATTTGTCAATATGAATGATTAAATGTTATATTATTTAAATTTCTATAACTGTCACGTCACCTAATTAACGACAGTTGACGGCTCAGTGACCATTTTATAATAAAAGCTAAAGTTTAATGCCTATTGTATAATATTTAAAAGTTTAATAATCATTTTATACTTTTAGAGATAATTCAGTGACCATTTGTGTACTTTGCCTTTAATTCTAACTCTGCGTATGATCCAATGGCCCCTATTCCTTTACCTTTACCTTATATTTGAACTTCTTCGCTTAGATTTATCCTAAAACCCCCAAATACTACGTTTCAAGCATACATGCCCAGTAGGCCAGTACTGCCACTCTCCGATTCTCCATAGCGCAATTCTCTTCAAATCGACAAGATTACTATTGAAAAACATCCGAGATAGAAATTGGGCAAGTGTCAAAGGAAAAAAAGAAGGAAAGATGATGGCGAAGGCGAAGGCGTTTAAGGGATCGAACGTGTTCATGTCACGAAACCTCGTCCCTCCCGAAGTATTCGACAAACTTCACGGCGTTCTCAAGGATAACGGTGCCCAAGTCTTCCTCTGCTGCGACCCTTCTCGAAACGGCCCCGACGACTTCCACATTATCTCCTCCATCGATCATGTAATCCTCGCCATTCTTTTCATTTCACAGTATATTTGAAATCTTTCTAATATATCTTCTTTTTTACTCAATCAATTTTACTTATTCTTGTCCCTTTTCAGGAGAAATTTGAGGATCTTAGCGCTAAAGGATGTAATTTGCTAGGTAATGCTTTCCAGTTGTTGATTGAAGCCCTCTTAAGTTTACTATGCTAGTAATTTAGTGGTGATTTTTTTTTGTTTTGGGTCTTAGGCCCTCAATGTGTGATTTCTTGTGCAATTGGAAATAGAGCTTTACCGAAACAAAGATTTAGTTGCTGCCTTGCAATGGACGGTCTCAAAGTACTGGCATCCGGTTTCGACATGGATGAGAAGGTATTACAACTGGTGTTCATGGAAATACGTTTATTCTTATCTACTGGAATTACTTATATGAAGCCCAAGTTTGACCGTTTCTTATTATGATTTTTGGTCGTAGGTTAAAATTGAAAAATTAGTTACAGCCATGGGGGGAGTTTTGCATACTAAAGCATCTTTAGATGTTAGCTTTGTCATTGTAAAGAATGTCCTGGCTGCAAAGTACAAGGTATGATTCTCCTAAAATAATTCCCCCTCTTTCCTGCCTGCATGTGTCATGTCTACGTGTGCAAACATTGTTTCATTAGTGTCCTTATCAACTCATTGTTTCATCGATATTCTTAAAAGCTAGTGGATTTATGAACTTAGAATGCATCGTAGTGAGATCAGTTAAAATACTATTATTCAATATATTTCCATCTTGAGTTAGGTGAGAGGTCTATGTTACAGGTGTTTGGTCACAAATTTGGAGATCCTGCATGCATGTGGGAGGAAAAGCTTGACCACATGCCCGGTACTGCTAATAGGGAATGAATGTTCACATTGTAGAATATTTTAGTAACACTTTTTTTTTTTTTAATTTTGTGCACATTTGGATTTGAGTTGGTGTTTCAATTAATCCTTTTTCTTTTACGATGACATTAAGAATGACTATCTTTGGAGTTTTTTGAATAAGGTATTATCATAAAGAAGTTAAAGGTTGCACATCACTTTATTATAGGCCACTACTGATTATTATTATTTTCTATATTTGCAGTGGGCTTTCAATGTTTTAAAGAAACCGATTGTTACTGTTCAATGGCTGTATCAGTGTTGGAGTGAGCACCGTGTTGTTCCTCAGGATTCATACCGGGTTCTTCCTTTTACTGGATTGACAATATGTGTTACCAGAATTCCTGCAGGTTATTATGTGAAGTACATATTGGGCCTGCTTGTGACAGACTACTTAATCATTGAATTCTAATATTCTCTTCCTCTCAGATGAGCGAAAAGAGATTGAAAAGCTGATCATACAAAATGGTGGAAAATATTCAGCTGAACTCACCAAGAAGTGCACACATTTGATTTGTGATATATCCTTTGCGCTGTTCCTTAAGATGACAGAATTGTTGCTCTTAGTCTCTACTCTCTCATGCTCTAATCAAATACTTCAAGTTTATAATGCCCTATGGCATTTATTTATTTAAATTTCGTATGGCTATCAATTCATTTCTGTTCAAGGAACGTTATACAGATTTTGAGCGTTTTGTAATTTTCTTGCATCTTTTTTATGTTTAAGCATTGTACCTCAATCAACAGCTTATTTCCATTATTTACTCTTCTCAGAATAATCATCCTTGATCAGTTATGATTATTCATTTGTGATCTTGACTTTCTGTAAGCTCCTGAAGGTGACAAGTATAAAGTTGCCCGAAGATGGGGCCATGTTCATATTGTAATTCGGAAATGGTTTGATCAATCCATTGCTAGAAGAGGTAATGCTTTATGTTGTTAACAATGTCTAGTACTCTTGAGTTTATGATATTTTTGCTAGCATGTTTTATCAATGGCTTTAGTCATTGTATCTGACCATGAATAGTCTGTTTTGTCCCTAATGGATAGCATGCCTTAATGAGGAGTCCTATCCTGTCGAGGATGGCAGTGCATCTTCAAAGAAAAGTGTTAGTGTTCCCTTGTCAGCTCAGTATAGTCAAGACAAGCTTAGGGGAAGTTCAGTGCCTGCAACTTCCTCAGTGGTTCCTGAATCTAATTTGTCCACTGTGCCTTCTACCGGACTGGGAGATCCAGATCTTGAAGTTACTCTCTCTCAAAACATGTCTTGTGCGGTATCAGATGCTCAGGTCAATTTTAAAGAGGATGGTGGTGAAGCACCAAGTTTGCAGCCTTCTAGTGAAACAAAGCTTGATGGTTGGGTTGCCAATGACTCTCAATCTGAAGACAATGATCTATACTTGTCAGACTGTAGAATTTCACTGGTTGGCTTTGAAGCACCTGAAATGCGTAAGCTGGTTACCATGGTGCGTGGAGGTGGTGCATCCCGGTATATGTCATGCAATGATAAATTGACACACATAGTTCTTGGGACTCCATCTGAATCGTAAGTATTTCTTCTTTTTTCTTTTTCACAAATAATGTTGTTTATTTCCTTGATTCTTCTTTTCTTCATTTGAATATCTTCCCTTGGGTTCTATTGAAATTGCGGTTAGCAAGCCATGCTTTGACATCTTCAAGGTTCAGTGTTATGACACCTTTGTTACATGGCTATTCAGTTAGCATGCTCTGATTATTTTGTAGTATTTCCTCCTGTTTTCATAAAGCCTCCTCTTTCACATGTTTATCTTATTGAAATTGTTCTTAGCAAGCCATGCTTTGACATCTTCTGGGTTCAGTGTCATGATACCTTTGTTACATTGACTATTCAGTGTGCATGCTGATTATTTTGGAGTATTTCATCCTGTTTTCGTAAAGCTTCCTCTTTCACATGTTCATCTTATTGCATAGGGAAAAGAAAGAGGTAAGAAGTTTTGCAGCTTCAGGGGTCATCCATGTGGTAAAGACCAACTGGCTTGAAGACTGTGATCGTCAAAAGAAAGAAATCCCTGTTCATCAGAGGCATGTTGCGTATGACTTGCTTCTTCCAAAAGGTTTCAATTTTCTCTGAAGTCAATCTCTTGGTCTTCTCTTGTGTATCTTCATCTTGATTCATGTTCATGCTAGATATATTTTGTTGTTATTTTTGTCATTTTTTACCATAAAATGATAGATTTTTTTTTCTGGATTGTTGAATTAGAGATGTCACCAGTAAGCACTATATAACTTTTGTTCTGAATTATTTTTCATTATGTTTAACTTATAATAGTGCTTGCACAGATTCTGTAAACTCTGTCAGAGGAGCAGTGACAGGAATCAGCAATTCAAATTCTAAATCTCCAGTTCTTACAAACTCTGGAAATGGAATGCCATCATTCTTGGGGAAATGTCTAGATGATAAGCTCAAAAGCAATATAAATGGTGACAACTGTTTGAAAGCTACTGTAGGATCATCCAAACAAGTTCTACTGCCTACAATAAGTAGTACAAATAATGTTTGGCAGAAGAAGCAATGTGACCCAGTAGTCCAAAATCTTAAGAATGGGATTTCAACTGTATTTAAGGGGAAAACATTTTGTTTTTCAGTTTCCTTTCCTGAAGATAGGGTAAGAAATATACTCTTGAAAACTAAGACTATTGGGTTACATTCTTAAAGTTTCCCCCTATGTTTTTGTTGTCTAACAACTCAGATATTTAACTGTTTTTGAACTGTTTTAGCATGTTGTATTTGTTTTTATCTGATATATTTTTTTACTTTGGATCTATGTATTGTTGTTTGTATCTCCTTTGCAAAGTTGACTTTTTCTATTGTTATTTTCCCCAATATTCCTAAGTTTGTGATTCCTTCTTCCAGAGAGCTGAAATTGTTGAATGGGTGGATCAAGGTGGAGGAGAGGTTGTTGAGGATCATGTAAAAAGGAATGTTAATTTCATTATTGAGTGTCATGGTGTGATGCCAAGTTCTATCACTGGTTCCCAGATTACTTATGTTTCTACTCACTGGGTCCGGTCTTGTTTAGAGGTATGCCTGGTTATTTTAACCAAAGTTGACTTTTTCTAGTGCTATCTTCCCCAATATTCCTAAGTTTGGTAATGATATTCCTTTCCCCCCATTACATATAATGCAGTAACTGTACTTTGTTTATAACTGTTGCAATAGCTGTCACTGCAGTTTCATTTGGTTTCTTTGCTCTAAACCATCATGCTTCATTATTTCTTTTAACCAGTGAATTGAAAGTGGTAAGTAGGTATTCTTCTCAATGCTGATGGAAAAGTGGTATTTTAGGATGGATGCTTGCTGGATGTTGGAAGTCATATTCTCTATTCACCACTTCCCTGTCAAATTCCTTTTCCTGGGTTTATAAGCTTTCGCTTTTGTGTTTCGCAATACGAAGAGAAGGATAGATTGCTATTAAGAAACCTGTGCTTTATTCTTGGAGCTAAGTTTGTGGAAAAACTTACGAAAAAAGTGACGCATTTGTTATGCAAGTTTACCAGTGGACCGAAATATGAGGCTGCTTGTAAATGGGGAATACAATCAGTTACATCGGAGTGGATTTATGAATGTGTAAGGCAGGTATGGTTCTGTCCCTCTTTGCTCATCTGCTTAATTATGCATTTGCAATCGTGTCTGCCCCAAGTTTATGTTTGTTTATCCGTTTCCTTGGAAATGATAAGATCAACAAATTTTCATGTGTGCAATTTATTTCTCGTAGAATAAAGTTGTTTCTCTGGATCCATTTTGGCCAAAAGAAGTTACCGCTCAAGACCAAGATGCAGGATTATGCCCCGTGAGCCAATTTTCGACTCAAGCCACTCAACAGATGTTTGTGAATGTTCCATCTCAGTTTATGAGTCAATCACAGGGCCTGATGACACAAGATCTTTGTGTTAAAAATGGATGCATTATCGGTGGTAGAAACGATGGCTCTAGAGATGAGGCCAAACAATCAAATGGTCATCTTAAAAGGGCAAGGCACTTGGAAGATGATGTCCAGAATGCTTCTGGAGTTCATATATGCCAGCCCATTCCCAACGAAAATTCCACTGAAAATGACAAATTAAAAATTGCAGGTGAAGCAGCTCAAGTTTTGCCTGATGTAGCTACTGCTATAGAAGACTTACTGGAGCAAACTAGTAAGGTGAGCATTGTTGTTCCTCCTGATCGTATTTTCTAATTGTTTTATTGTTTCAAGACTTCTGGTTGGTTGACTCAATTATCTCTGCCTTTTAAGATTCATGATCAGAAATCACCAGAGAGGAATGGGTGCGACAGAAGTGTATCCTTATATCAGTTGATATTCCGAAATCTGAATGTCTACTCTTTATCTCTTTATAAATTTTTTTTATCAATCCTTGATGTAGAACAGATATTTACATCGGATTGTACGGGCCATCGTCAAGATCCTACAGATCCTCATTCTGTTATTGGTTTATCTAGACACTGGTTAAACCGGTAACCGCTTTATGCCATTACCAAATGATTGTTCTCCTTTTTATCATTTTTATTACTAATGGCTGAACATTTCTTAACTGCCTTGCATATGCGTACAAAAGCCTAATAAAGTAAAAACCTACTGAATTTTGGAATATCAGCCCCAATGGGGAATTATGTTTATTTATAGAAAGAATATTGTTTCATTCTCATCTATTATTGATTGACTCAAAGCTGTTTTTTTCCTTCTCAGAACTCTGAGAAAAGATGAAATCAGCAGTCATTCTCAAGATATAAATGTGGGTGGCCTATATGATGGTTTCAGCGAAACACAAACAGAGTCTCAGGTTGCAGATCTTACTCGTCTTAAAAGTTCCATCCCCCTTTATAATTTTCAACCTATGTAATTGTTTTGGAAAATGCAGGTGGTGGGCTATGAAGAAGATTTGTCTGGCAGGCAAATGCTTATCGACCGAGTCCGGACCCGAAGTAGCATGACCTGAAGCACCGAAGTCCATCCTTGCCAAGCAAGTAGACTTGATACCAGCAGCCAAATGAAGCTTGATAGTTAAACTCAGGTATGCTGCTTTCAGGCTTTATTATGCATCGGTCAAGTTCTGAAGCCATCAAGCATATATATATGTAATGCATATTCTGAAGGGGGAGATGATGTTATGGAAATTGTAACAACAATAAATGCTTGTATTCTGAGCCTGTAAATCATTTATTGATCTGTGGAAAAGTAATGTGCTAATTGTGTATCGACTGTATTCTTCTCTTTTTAAACAGTAATTGCGTCTATTCTAATCGGTTGTTTTCGTGAACTATTTTCAACTATATTGACTTCATTATATGATGCTCTCTAGTTCTAATGGCAACTTGAACATGAAGGCAATTTGTAGTTTCTTTTGAGTACGAGACCCGTTGATTTGTACATCCATGTTATGTTTGTGTTTTTTTTAGGAAAAAAACTGATACAGTGGTATAAATTTTTATTTACACAAGCCCTAGTTTAAGGGTTAGTGTTTAAAGTTTAGGAATTTAGGGTTTAGAATTTAATAATAGTGTTTAGAATTTACGGTATAGGGTTAGAAATTTAAGATTTGAGTTTTATATTATAAATATACTTTGTGTATCAAAATTTTACCGTTTTTTATGTGAATCATTTTTAAGGTATTTTACATTTATATAAATTGAGTCCTTAAAAATTGTTATCATATGGATTGTAGTGTGTTAATATTTTCGTCCTGTCAATGTTTCATGTTGTCAGGTTTGATGCGTTTGGTTGGTTATATTTTCATTCTTTTCGTTTTTTTTGTAATTATGACATTATTTTATCCATCGCACACGCACATATATGCTAATCATTTCCCTTCTCCATGCAAAAGGAAAACAAATTTTTCTCACATCGTTTGGTACAGCGGATATAAAAGAGGTGTGTAGTATTAAATAACACTTATGTATTAAAAAGATTGATAAAAGATGATTGTTACTACATCCAAATGTTTGGTTGTAAAATTTGTGATGAAATTAAAAGATAAGTGTTACGTATGAATGTACTTTTTTACCCTTAAAGTTTTAATTTCATATTTTCCTCTTGTTTTGACATTGCTTATTATATTGTTTTTATGATTTATGATCTAAGGTTTAATATTCGTGTTTTTGGTTTAGGGTTAAAGGTTTAGAGATTTGGATTTTAAGGTTTACGATTTAAGGTTTATGATTTAGAGTTTATGGTTTAGAGTTTGAGGGTTGAGTTTGGGGTTATAGTTTATTGTTTAGGCTCTAGAGTTTGTGGTTTGATGTTCGATGTTTGAGCTTTAAGGTTTATGGTTAGGAGTTCATGATTTAGGGCTTGAGGTTTGGGATTTGGAGTTTGGGTTGTGGTTTATGGTTTGTTGTTTGATGTTTGGGGTTTAGGATTTGAGGTTCATGATGCAAATACGTGAAAATTAGTATGAGGGTATAATTGACAAAACTTGCGTAAAACTGCCGTGTTAAATAAATACTTCTACCACTCCTGTCATAAATATCACCCAATTTTTATATAAAATAATACGGATTAAATTTCTCATCTACTAATTTTATTTGCCCGATTTATGTATTCTACATTGTTCCAAATTAAATTTAAAAAATGATATTTTTAATCCATAACATAGTTATACAATTGTTAGTTTTTAAAATTATTGTCGTTATATTCGTTAAGTCTACTTTACTTTTTAGCTTTTGCTATTCGAAGGAATATATATTATGGTTAAAATTTTCGAAATTTAATTTTTTTATTGTTTAAAAGATTTTATAGATTAAGGTGTAATACCAAAATAAGTGCGTAAATTATACTATTTTTTTAGGATAGGTGCTAAATTATTTTTAGGCTTAAATAAGTGTAACGCTTATTTTTTTGCTGAAATAAGTGCTTAACACCCAATTTGTTTTTATTTTTTAATTTAAAAAATAAAAAAAAATCTAAAAATCTTCAAAAAAAAAGGTCTTAAATCTCTAAAAACTCAAACCCCAAAATCTTAGAATTATGCCACTATTGCGGTCGATAACATCATTGGACCTCAACGCTATCGTTGTCGGAGGCTACCACCCATTTTTTCCAACCACTCATCGCTAATAACCGGTTAGAGGCGTGCTAAATGCACGTTGAACGATTGGAGTCTTTCGCATTAGTCGTTCAACCAATCTTACTTTAATCTTAAAACAATTTTAACACTACGTGTATCGATACGCCATGGGGTCATATCGATATGCCTCTATGCGGTTCGGTAATTCAGTTTCTAATTGTAACCTCCTTAGCCCGGCCTAGCTGAAACCGAACTAAAAGAGCCACATTAGGTTTGCCAAAGCAAACCCGAACTAAAACCCTAAACCGAGCCCTATTTTTTTATCTTGTCTAGATGCACTTCACTAATATCCTATGTGAACATGCTACAGTGGTCGTGATACATTCAGATCATATTACAAAACAAAGTCCAATAGACCAAGAATTCACTTAAGGGACTAAAACGTAAATACTACAAATTACAGGACATGAAACACAATTATGATTACCAACCCTTGATTAATCCAATTACATGCTTGTTGGTTAATTTCCATTCCAAAACAATCACTCAATCTCAAATAATTTCATTCATAACAAGTAGGGACTAATTTGCAAGATATTCAAATTTCAGCACAAAATATCACAGATTCAACAGGGCGTACCGAAATAGGAAGACCCCGTACCGATACGGACCAACTAACAAAACGGCTTCCCGTACTGATACACGTGTGTCCATATTGATACGGTTTGTTGACCAACCCGTACCAATACGGCCTTGACCCCGTACCGATCCCCTCTTTAAAATTACAAAACTCTGAATTCTAGTAGCTAAAGCCCGTACTGGTACAGTACCCCGCGTACCGATACGGCAAGCTTAAACTCAAGGGTTCATTTCGATATGCTATCTCGTGTATCGACATCAAGACTGTTTCCTCTTAAATCTTACCGATACGATGGCTAGGCGTACTGATATGCTAGGCTTAATTTTAACGTTTTGAGCCTCAACAGGACCTTGCGTACCGAAACTAAGGCTATCCGTACCGGTACGCAGAGGCCTGTTGTGACCTCTAGGTCCAACATATGACACTTTGGCTCATTCCAACCCATATTAACTCTTAACTAATCATCACATAACATCAACATATCAACCATATAAGCCAACCTAGCATACACATACACCAAATCTAGAGGCATGCTTCCTAGTCCACTTTCAAATCATTAAACCAATCACAACTCAACCACTTTAAACTTATTACAAGTCCAAAATAACAATTAAAGCTTGCAACAATAGGGATTTCATCAAATAACCTCCCAAAACCCCAAACGACACATTGCCATTATTACTACTTTTCAACGTTACAAACCGTACTTTGAAAACTAGTCTTTGAAATTCCTTCCCTTGCTTCCTCGCTGCCTCAATCTCAATTCTCTGCATTGATGGAAAAGAGAGCGTAAGCACACTAGGCTTAGTGAGGGTTGCTCAAACAACAACCATCATCAATGCAAGTTAAACCATTTCACATTTCTTTTGAAACACATGTTCAAAAAATCTTTAAAACATCAACACAACATCATGCCTTATCAAAAACCATGCACTTAACATTACGAAAACAACATATTAAACCATATGCAACATGTATCATAGATTCTACAGCCAAGTCCCATTTGGTACCCTCAATTTAAGCTTTCCCAAGCATACTACCAATGCAAGGCTTAAAGAGTAAAACACGTTTAAACCACATTAAACAACATAATCCATCTCATGATACATAAAAAATTATATTGGCATACAAGTGATCATTAACCAAATTCCACTTTCAAAACATAACATAGGATACACGGATATAACAAGTGTTCTCTCAACACTTAACAAACAATCTACCGGTAACACGAGGCTCACACACGAGAGTATTCAGTACACATAAACCCCTCTACCTTTGTGACACCCGTGGTGGAGTATTCAGTACACATAAACCCCTCAACACCACTCATCGGTATGATGTTTAACCCACTAACGGGAGTCTTCGGTACATATAAACCCCCTCGACCTTTAGGGTACTTGGATGGAGTATTCGGTACACCGTATAAACCCCTCGACATCCAAGGCGCCTTTTTATAGTGCACTATATGTAACACCATCTTCCCGTATTTGTTACCAAACACGAGTTGATGATGTCACAAAACAAGATTAAACAATTTTCACCATTTGAAACAAAACCGGTAGCTTGCACTGTCTCTAAACAAATTTTTTTTATAAATTTTTGTAAGCTTCAAAACTTCATTTGGAAAATTCCTAGCAAACTAGATTCATCAGGCTATTAATCCATACAAATTAGAGTTCTTAACTTATAACACATAAGTGCAGAAAATTCATTAAACATACACTATAATGCAGATCTGTTGTCTGGAAATTCTGACCTTTAATCGAATAAAAATTCATAACTTTTTACACAGAACTCAAAATCAATCACCGTTTGTTTTAAAAGAAACTAGACTCAATTTGTAGTTCATACATATAAGTTTCATTTTCTAATTCAATCTATGGAATTTATGGCAATTTTTCAAACTTACTGCCTAAAATAGAGTTTCTGAACAGCTTTAACTTATTTCCAATATAAGTTCATTAACTAGTCAAAAATCATTCAAAATCCAAATAAAATACGATTCATATCAGAGTAGGCTTCACATTTTACTATACATGCTGACTAGTAAATATCAAACAATATGAAAATTATATTACTGATACTGATGTACCTGTTTTCGATAGATTATGTTCGCTAATGCTCTTTACTCCCAACACTTCTCTTTTCCTACACGTGAAACAATCACACGCTAAGTATAACTTAGTAAGGCATAAGATAAGTAACATTTATAATTAATAATGCATGATACTTTTATATGCATGATAATCAATAAATCATATAACTTGTAATGCAAGAATATTTATGCAATAAAGCATACTGTAATCATTCTTAAACATAAAAGCATATGTTATCTTGTAAAACCATATAGTTATCATATGACATCATATATCCCATAGTAATTATCAAGTGACTTGTATTATTCTTTTCTTACTTGTAGACACATTGAAATGTCGAGACACAATGAAGTGTCAATATCATGCTCGTAGACACATTAAAGTGCCGAGACACATAGAAGTGTCGATAACTTACTCGTAGACACAGTAAAGTGCCGAGACACATAATAGTGTCAATATTTTACTCGTAGACAAAAGGAAGTGTCGAGACACAATAAAGTGTCAATAACTTTATAATACAATATTCAACATTATAATTACCAAGGGCAAACTTTTAAAAACAATTCCTGCAATTAATGGCTAGTAACCCAAATTCCATACTTTCAAACATACATATATACATCATGTAAAGCATCTTTATACTGGAGCAGTTCATACTCCAATATACTTTATAACATTCATGGTATACTGCCACTTAAAAATTTCATCAAATAACTTTGTCAAGCATTTGTCATGCTATAAAACATATAAGCATGAAAATGTATCATAATCTTTAAATTATTAAAATAAAGTATCATGCTAAAATTAATGTCATGCTTTATAAAAATAAACCTTTACCTTTAAAAAAATGCATGTTAATAAACATACAAGTTAAAACGTGTATGCACTCACCTGGGCCATTTATTTTCTTGCCTCGCTAAGCTTACTCATTAATCTTTTCATTTCCTTGAATACTTGTACCTTCCCCAGTATTTCTTGCAACCGTAGAAATCAATTAAATATACTTATTACTATACACTTACTTAATTCGATTCTAACATTGCCAAATAAAATACTAATGTTTGCCATGTATCTTATTTTGGGTCCTTAGTGACCATTTTGAACATTTGGCAACTATTTATGCCTTAATTTTCAATTCTTCCATTTTAATCCCTCACTTTCTTATTCTTGCCAAAATGGTCATTTTTCATCAATTCAAGCTAATTCGATCTTAATTTCAACATTTTACAGATCAATCTCCCTTTAAAAAAAATTCCAAAACCATACCCTTATTTCTTCAAATGGCCGGCCAACTATATCCGATAACAATTTTAAAACCACATCACTTGCCAATATAATTAACCATTTTAACATTTACCTCACAGTTTTAAACAAGCATTAACCAAAACACTTTTCCAAAGCAACAACCATGCTTTAAACCACAAGTATAAACCATACTTACAAGGATCACTTACCATTTGCATACTTCAGCAAAACATGCTCAAAAAACAGTATATCGAATACTTTAAAACATGCTTAAACAGTAGGTACATGGACATTAAACCAAGTGCATAAAATCATTTGAACAAGCACGACCGAGAGAGTAAAACCATTTTATACTTGCTTTCGAGTCTAGGTAAGAGTTTCAAGCTCTACCTTAACTCCCAAAACTTTGTTCCAAAACATCAAAACGCTATAAACCACGTTTTCACTCACCGATACGCGAAACCTCGATTCGCTGACGCGAAATCAAGTATCCGAAACCTCCAACGCTTCTCAAATCACTTCCAGATCAACCTCCCATGTTTTTACCACAAAACAAAAAAGGATTAATGCATCATAATGCATTCTGAACATAACAACTACAATCCTTCTCGGATTTCCACAAAACCTTCACAATTAACCCTCCACAACAACCAAAAACATAACTAAAACACTTTGATTCACAACCCAGCCCATATCTATCAATCTAACATCACCTTCAACATCAAAACACATCTAAAAATAGATCCAAATCAACCTACCACCTCCAACAACCTTACAACCATAGAAAACCACAAAACCTCAAAACTAACAACCTAAACAAATAGAGATTCTTAAGTTTTAGGATTCCATTGATAAAAATCACCTATCAACATTATTAAACATCCAAAATATAAATCAAAGCATCCTTAATTACTGGAAATTAGATCCAATCTGTGAATTAACTCATTTTCCCCAAATAACTCAATTAAACATTGGAAAATCATCAAAATCAGATTAGAAACACAAAAACAAGATCAAATGCTTGGGAATTTCAATAAAGAACCATACAATAGAGGAAATCTCGGACCTTACCCCTATTGTGAAGTTTCTCCCTCAATTGATTTGTGAAAAGCTAAGAAAACACAAGATTTCAATGAGATTTTGCAAAAAGTTAAAGAATCAAGTTAAAATCAATAATCTGAGTGAAAAGAATCTATCGCCTCTAGATTTTGATGAAATTCTGATTGTTTGGCAGAAAAGAAGTTGAGAGAAAAAGGTTTACTAAAAAGTTACGTAAATTTTCTTTAAAAGCTAATAACTAACTTAGATACTTTAATCCCTCTTAAACCACCTTTAGAACACATGTTTAAAATGATTTAATTGAAGGGAGAAACCACCAGCAAAAACTTGGTAATTTAGCTCTATAAGGATTCTAAGAATTTGACCATTTTCATTTTAGTCGCTTTAAAATAGTTTTCAAAAATCGCATTTTGGTCACTAACCAAAATGTCACATTTCCAAATTTCATTTTCCAAAATTTATTCCACCAAAAATCAACATATATTAAAAAGATGATTTTTAACTATTTTCCACATTTTTATCTTACTGAAAAATATACGGTCTCAAAACTAACTCGAATCCCTACTCTGGTCCACCTGACCGTCTAAGAAACCACCAAACTGTTAAGCCCTAAAATCGGGGCATTACAATGACAAACGCCGCAAAACGACGACGCGTGGTGGCTATTGCTAAAGTCAAGGTAAGGCAGCGGTCATGACAATATTGGCGGTGACAGCCACGACACGGTGGCGACAGAGATCAAAACTATGGACAGTGGGGGGTTTAGAGACTTTTAAGATTCAGAAACTTTCTTATATATATATTTTTCATAGGTTTCATTAGGAAAGACTTGTTGGTGAGGGAAAATTAATGAGAAGTGAAGAAAGTGATTGAAGTATTTCAGAGATATTTTGTTTTTTGGATACGCAAAGGATATAGTTTAAAATTAAATATTGCCAAGCTATAATCAAGACTAGCTCTAGTCTAGATGGCTAAGCCTATTGCTCTTCATGCCAAAGGGTGCTGGTTCAAACTCCCTTAGCTGTACACCTCTTTTCCTTTTTCATATTCTTTCATCATTTTTTTCATTTTAAGCATATATATATATATATATATCAAAGTGTTAAATTTCTCCCCCAAAAAGAAAATTTTGTCCTTAAAATTTACATGATCAGAACAGATATGGAAACTGCTCCATCATAGACTCCTCGGTCTCCCAAGTAGCTCCTGTAGTGCTACGATTACTCCACTAAAATTTTACCATCGAAATATGTCTATTCCTCAAAACTCTCTCATAGAAATCTAAAATCTAGATCGGTTCCTCCTTACATGACAAATTTGGCCTCAACTCCACATCCTGAACCTGAATAATGTGACCCGAATCTGGGTGGTATTGCCTCAACATGGACACATGGAAAACATCATAAATACGACTAAGCTGAGGAGGTAGCTCAATCTGATACGCAATCGGTCTAACTCTCTTCAGAATATGGTACGACCCAATAAATCTCAAACTCAGCTTACCCTTGCGTTCAAATCTCAAAACTTTCTTCCACATGGATACCTTCAGAAAGACCTGATCACCAACCTCAAACTCAATATCTTTTCTTCTGTGATCATCATAAGTTTTTTTTGTTAAAGGCCTCCCTCGGATGATCACGAATCAATCTGACAGTTTTTTAGTCTCTTGGACCAATTCTGGACCCAAAGTCTTCCTATCATATAACTCAGTCCAATAGATAGGGGTACAACACTTACGACCATACAGAGCCTCATACGGTGCCATACGGATACTAGTTTGGTAGCTGTTATTATATGCAAACTTTTCTAAGGGTAAGAAATCTTTCCAACTGCCACAAAATTCGATCACACATCCTCGTAACATATGTTCCAGAATCTGAATCACCCTCTTTGACGAACCATCAGTCTGCGGATGAAAGGATGTACTGAAATTCAGACGTGTACCCAAGGCTTCCTGCAATGCCTGCCAAAATTGAGAGGTGAAACTCGGATCTCGATCGGAGATGATGGACAAAGACACATCATGCAATCTGACAATCTTTGAGATATATAATCTATCAGGATTTTCCATAGAGTAGTTAACTCGAACAGGAATGAAGTGAGCTAACTTGGTGAGTCGGCCAACAATCACACAGACAAAATCCTTTTTAGAAAGAGTCAGAGGAAATACGATAACAAAGTCCATTGTGATACACTCCCATTTCCATTTGGAAATCTTAATGGGTTGTAATGGACTAAACGAATGCTGATGTTCTAACTTAACCTACTAACAAGTCAGACACCTCGACACATAATTAGAGATATCTTTCTTCATGCCAATCCAACAGTACCTCTGTCTCAAGTTCTGGTACATCTTGTCCCTTCCGGGATGCATATCATAAGGGCAATTGTGAGCCTCACTAAGAATGGCTCGCTTCATGTCTACATCATCAGGAACACAACAACGACCGTTGAAGCACAAAACCCCATCCTGATCAAAAGCATAAATAGATGTGGATCCCTGCTCAACCTATTGTATGATGAGAAGTAAGGAATTGTCTAAGAGTTGTTTGGACTTTATTTCCTTGGCCAAAGTTGGCTTAACCTACAACTCTTCTAGTAAACTACCATCATCAAAGATACTTATCCTGGAAAACAGAGATCTCAAGTTTGAAATGACCTTGCGACTCAAAGCATCGGCAACAACGTTGGCTTTCCCCAGGTGATACTCAATCTTACAATCATAGTCCTTAAGAAGCTCAAGCCAACGATGCTGCCCCAGATTTAACTCCTTCTAGGTAAGGAGATACTTTAAGCTTTTGTGATCTGTATAGATATAACACTTCTCTCTATAGAGATATTGCCTCTAAATCTTCAAAGCAAAGATCACTACATCTAACTCAAGGTCGTGGGTAAGATAATTACACTCATGCGGCCTCAACTAACATGATGCATAAGCGACTAGCTTTCCATCCTGCATTAAAACACAACCAAGTATGGAGCGTGAAACATCTCTATAGACTGAGAAATCTTTTCCAGGCTCGGGTTGTGCTAAAACTGGATCTTGGGTCAAAGTTATATTCAGTTTCTCAAAGCTCTCCTACTGAGCATCAATCCAAACAAAATGAATATTCTTCATCAATAGCTTTGTCAAAGGGGCGACAATGATAGAGAAACCCTCGACAAAGCATTGATAATACCCAGCTAAACCCAAGAAACTATGGATCTTAGAGACATTCTTGGGTAGCTTCCAACTGAGGATGGCCTAGATCTTACTTGGATCAACCTAGATACCCTTCGCAGGCACAACATGCCCTAGAAATGTCACTTCCCTGAGCCAAAATTCACACTTGCTCAACTTAGCATACAGACGATGCTCTCTCAAGGTCTGCAAAACAATCATGAGATGCTCGACATGCTCTACCGCTATCCGAGAATAGACCAAGATATCATCAATGAACACCACCACAAACTACTCTATATAGGGTCGGAACACATGGTTCATCATGTCCATAAAGGCAACCGGTGCATTGGTCAGACTAAAAGGCATCACTAAGAACTCGTAATGCCCGTATCTGGTATGAATGGCAGTCTTGGCAACATTAGAACCTTCTATCTTCAATTGATAGTACCCAGATCAAAAATCAATATTTGAGAAAATTGTGGCCCCCCAAAGTTGATCAAACAAGTCATCAATCTTGGGTAACAGATATTTATTCTACACGGTTAACTTGTTTAACTTTCGATAATCGATGCATAACCGAAGTGAACCATCTTTCTTTTTGACAAAGAGAACTGGAGCTCCCCAAGGTAAAAATCTAGGTCGAATGAAACCTCAATCAAGCATCTCTTGCAACTAAACTTTTAGTTCCTTAAGCTCCTTAGGATCCATATGATAAGGAGCCATGGATACAGGTGTAGACCCCAGATAGGTCTCAATCTTAAACTCAACATCCCTATTCGGAGGTAACCCAGAAAACTCTCCAGAAAATACATTAGGAAACTCTTTAACTATGCAAATTTCCTCAATCTTAGATAGAGAACCCTTCGTATTCAAGAAGCAAGCAATGAAGCTCTCATATCCATTATGAATTATCCTGTCAGTAGTCAGAGCAGGCACCATATTTGACAGGTAACCTCGATGCTCACCAACTAATACCATTGGTTGTCTATCAGAAGTCTTCAAGGTGGCTCTCTTTGTTTCACAATCCAGACTAACTCAATGTTTAAACAACCAGTCCATACCCATAATCAGATCAAACTTATCCAAAAAAAACTTCTATAAGGTTGACCAAAAAGATTTCCCCTTGAACCTCAAGAAGCCAATGTCTGAACACCTTATCCACAATCACTGACACACCCACTGGGCTCATAACTGTAACAACACTCTCTGTGGTTTTAATGAGAATTTGAAGGTCTCGGGATACATATCTCAAAATATAGGAGTGAGTGGAACCTTTTATCAAGGAATACAAAGTATGAAACAAAATAAATGGTAATTGTACCTGCAATGACATCTATCTCATCTCTGTCACCCCGACGTCTGTTATCATACACAAGACCTGGCTGTCTAGCCTCAGATAATATTAGACCCCTACTCTGCCACTCTGATGTGATCGAGCTCTACTGTTAGACCTGGTGGAAGATCTAGAAGGTTTTGTAATGCCCCAAATTTGGGCCTAGAAGTTAGCTAGGTAGATTAGACGGTTCGGGTGAGCTGGATTAGGCAATTCGAGCTAGTTTTTAGAATTAATTCACAATAAATGTTTTAGTGTGAGATAAAAATATGGATAAATGTTGGAAAATGTTTAATTAATATATTGAGGGGTTTGGTAAACTCAATTTAATGAAATAATTTTGAATTAAATGACATTTTGGTTTGGTGACTAAAATGTAAAGTTTTCAAAACTGTTTTGGTGACTAAATTGTAAAATGGTCAAAATTAGAATCTTTAAGGAGCTAATTTACACATGTTTTTAATCAGACTTTTCCCTTAATTTAGTCTAGGAGTAAACTGAACTAAGAAGTTTTACTAAAAAAACAAGAACTTTAACTTACTTGTAGGTAAGTTGTCGACAAGAATGTAAGATCAAAACGAAAAGAACCTAAACTTTCAAGCCTAATTTATTTATTGATTATTCGTGACCAGCTACCAGATAAAAGATACGTTTTATTTAAAACTAAACTCGATTAAAGAAGATTCACCTTAATTTATATTAGCTGACATCAATCATTTACATTTAAAGATATACAAGCGATTCTAACATCAATCCATATATAGAAACTATTTTTGATTAGATAGCCTAATAACCTTAAAAAATGAATAAACTAATCACCAAATAGTCATATAGCAATATCTCACATACATTAATTTGTAATCCATCGAATCAATTACATCAATTTACCTAAACATTAAGTAACATTCAAACACTTCATATTAGATTCTAATATCAGTTCAAGCCATTTTTAATTTCTTCAAAGCATAACTTACTCACATTTCTAAACCTTTAACCAACTTTTAATAAGACTTAACAACTATACAATCCATTCGAACCATAGCATAGCAATACTCAAAATAACCACAAACATATAAAGGGTTAAAGGCCATTACAAACCATAAAAATTACTTAGCTTGCTTATACACAAAAGTAACAAAAAGGAACATCTAGATGCAATATGCATAACTATTAAACATGTGCCACCTACTAGGAGTTGTTTGAAAGGTAAATATATAACATACATCTTGGATTCTTGTGATCTTGCCCGAGTTCACAGCTGACCAAAACAACTTCAACCTGAGGATTGGTGAAAGGATAAGTAAGTACAAATACTTAATGAGGTAACTTAAAGTATTAAAGCGTAACAAAAATATCAAATCCTTCCACTCAACAGTAGACAATCGAGTACAACACAAGCTTGGATAAGGTCATAACTAGTTTGCTAAACATAAGAGCATAGCCTAACCTTTCATGCTTATTCATAAAACTACTAATCCTTACACATTTAACACCAAATGTTATGGCATTGATCATTCGAAAAGTTATCACATAATCCTAAAGTGGTAAAGAAACACTTAACATGGCATAAAGATTATAGGTTTCTTAACACGGAAGTTAAAAGGTAAATCTTAACAAAATATGCATTACTTGCTTAATAATGTATCAATTTAATTTACTAATATATAAAAATTTATTTATAAAACATTTTAACATAGACTTGAAATCAAGATACAACCTAGGTACTCGAATCCCCAACCAACCATCGTCAAACGAAAAGGTACTCATAGTACCGGTCAATCCCTCATATTGTCGCCAAGTGACCACAAAACTTCCCTCATACTGTCTCCAAATAAGGACCGTAGTCCAGGACCATAGTCCACCCTAACACTGAGCTCTATGGACTCTATGGCATGCCAATTATACCTAAGACCGACTTGAGACCAAGGCTTCATATATTCTTATCTTATCAAATCAGAAGATGAGCTTAGCGCCATTATCATATAACATTATACATATTCCAATCTTATAATAATCGAATCTATTAAGTATTGCTTTTTATCATAATGCCAAATACTTATCATGTTACTCAAATAATGACACATATATGAACATGTAACATTATTTCATAGTCAAAACTTTGAGGTAACTTAATCAATATGTCATATCTAGCTTTTCATCTTTACATGCGCATACAAGTATCAATCTCTAACTCAAATCTTCTTTATATTAGATATTTGCATAGCATGAATTATATCAGCATATGAATACATACCTCAATCTTCTTTATATTCATTGCTTACCAAGATATAAAGTAAAGAATTTAAGTTGGTAAATTGCTCACTCACAGATCAATCCGAGCTAATTTTGTTCTTGAATCATGATCCCCTTATTCTTGTTTACTGATTGATCTACTATAGACTTTACACCTTCAATATCTTCTTGCTCTAAGGTAACAATAAGTGTAACTATGCATTAGAATAATTTACTAGCAATTAATCACATGTAGAGCTACTCTAATACTCATGAATACATATAATTCTGTACAAGCAGTCCACTAGCAATTATATGGAAGTAAAACAGTTTCAAATACATATCTAGACACATACACAGTTATTCAAAACAGTCCATTGTCGACATACACACATTTATATGTCCAAAATTTATTCATTAAATTCCTTCATCTGAATATAAGACATAGCAATAACATTCTTGCACATTTTTGTACACAAAACATCCCACATAAATTATATAACAGTCCTTAATCATGTACAGAACAATCCCCTATCCTATTCTCTTTTATTTTTATTCAAATCAATCCCATAAAAACTATATAGATACACAAGTACACAAAAAAATTGTCCATTATTCAAATCATCAATACAAAGCAGTAATTACATTAGCATTCATGAATGGATATTTTAGAACAATCTCTAAACTCTTAAAATAGTCCACACTTATTTTCACTAATGCAGGGCAGTCCAATATTTGTGTATATACTTCCATTCATGTTTCAAACAACTTACAAATGCTGGCATAGGTGCAAAACAGACCTTAACAAAATTGTTTTTCTCAATCAATACATCTCAAATAATCAAATTCAGCTATAAAACATACATATCAAATTCAATCGAATACAAAGTGACCCTATTCCATAAAAATTTCACTCTAGCAATATATCCATTCTAATTGTACATACAACTTCATAAAACAATTCGTTATCAACTAGTATACCATTCAGCCAATTCAAGAAATATCATACATATCTTCACACATAAAGTTTTTAACTACCAAAAATACTTTTGACATATCTAACAAAACACAAAATTAATCTAGCATGATTGTCTTAATTAAGAAGGAAAGATAAGGGGCTGTTACCTTGAGTTCAAATATCATACGAATAGTCTAACTGTTTTGAACAATTGATCCTAAGCAAGCTGGAAATTCTCTCCCTCTCTCTCTATGACTCAGTTGGCTAAGTGAAGAAGATGAAAGAGATGTTTTGTTTAATTAATTTATTTCTTATTTTCCTTTTCTTTCTCACCGAAACTCTCCCTAATGTATTGATTCAAAGACACATGTAAGAACTGCAATCAAGAATGTTTTTAGCATGCAACATCCACATTTCCATAATTTACAAACTAGTCTACTACAATCGGGTGATCCTTCTTTCCTTCTTTTCAAATTGGTCCCTAACTCCTTTAATTAAACAATACTACAAACACCAAACGAAACACAAAAAATTAGTTTATAGTAAATGAATCGTATTTAAGGATAACATCCTACTAGGTCATATTTCGGGGTATTATAGAGGTAGTGTTGGGCATGGTCTACTCAGTCAGAACACCTATGTTCAAGCACCCGAGGGTGGGCGGTATGGTAGGCGACATTCAGGATAGTGTTGGGGGACTCTTGGTACATGCTGAAGCTGTGGTTCGCGAGATCACGTAAGGCATGATTATCCACAGTTGGCTAAGTATAGACAGGCTCTTGCGATAGTAGTTGTACCACAGAGAGGCCATGGGCGCGGTCGAGGCAATTTTTAGCGTAGGGAGGAAGGACAAAGGATTATTGCTTATACAATGGTGGTTCAACCTGAGGGTGGTGGACACGCAAGGATCTATGTGCATCGCGAGGGAGGGAATGACAAGATGTGATTGTAGGTATTTTTACTTTGCAGTCCATATCAATACTTTCTTTAATAGATTCTGGTTTTACACATTCATACATTTTGCAAGAGCATGTAAGTTTAATTAATATGCCTGTAGAAGTGTTAGACGTGGGTATGCGAGTAACTAGTTCTTTTAGAGAGACAGTAGTTGCTAGGAGATTGTTTAGAAGATGTCCTTTGATGGTTCAAGGTCATGTATTTGCGGTTGATGTGATGGAGTTGTTGTTTCATCGTTTTAACATAATCCTAGGTATAGATTGGTTGACCGATCATAGGGCTATGGTCAATTTTGAAAATAATTGAGTTTCGTTGAAACTTGCTGATGGTTATGAAGTGGTGGTCATAGGCGACAATGTTAAATTCTTGTCTAATGTGGTTTCAACTTTCAAAGTGCAGAAGTTGTTAGAGCTTGGGGGTCAAACATATTTGGAAGCCAAATATGAATGCGATACATGTTAACTCATCAAAAGTACTAAATCTTATGCTTATTTCATATTGTCTTTGCTTGCCTTTAAGTGTGTTTAGTTGCATTTAGCCTTAAAATTCATGCATTTGCATAAGGAGTTAGGAATTGTGTTATGCCAGTGTGAAGGGTTGCTTTGTTGGCATTATTGCAGGCTCAGCAAAGAAGGATAGGTTTGGCAGAACAAAGCAGTGCAGAAAAGGAAGGAATGCCAGAGAGAATACTGAGTTTTTGTTGGCAGCGATGGACCAAAAAATGGCCAAAGCACCGGTTGGCAGAGAAGAGGAGTTTGATGCCCGGCTGAGTAGCTGTTGGACCTTGATGATGTCAGCCCTAGGATTCAAATATTGGATAAGATGATCACATCCCTTATCCCTTGAGCATTCAAAATTCAAATTTCAAGGCTTATCCTAGGCGTCCTGTGCTTACCTATTTAAAGAAGAGGAGGGGGATTGGAAGAGACGATCGGATTGAGAGGAAGGCTGTACCAAGGAGACGCGGTTCAACTAGCTTGACCGAGAGCTT
Source organism: Hibiscus mutabilis (assembly GCA_019671005.1). Taxonomy (NCBI): domain Eukaryota; kingdom Viridiplantae; phylum Streptophyta; class Magnoliopsida; order Malvales; family Malvaceae; genus Hibiscus; species Hibiscus mutabilis. Next base: position 34,460,903 of record CM033729.1, read on the forward strand.
AGACCTTGAAGGGCTACATCGACAGACCCCCTTCTAGCCCATTCTCTTTGTTTTAAATTGTTTTTAGTTTTAATGATGATGATGTTGAGATACGATTATGGTTTTTGGATGGATACCCCCACCATGAGCTAAACTTTTATAGTTGGTGGGGGATGTTTGCGTTTGAACGCTATTTTCATGTTTAGTTTTTAATAATAAAAAATGCCTTGGCATTGTTTTCCCTATCTAGCATGTTTTACAGTTTTCTAAATTCTGTGCTAAGCGACCGCCGACACAGTATGCTTGTTCCACCTTAATATCTTAACAGATTTAGAGGGCAACGATTAGTTGCTAGATACTAAGGTGAGATGCTTCGACGGAAGATATTCAAGTAAATGAACTTACTTCGGGAGTGAGTCTACCCCTTAGGAGTATAGATTTGAACTTAATCAAATTGATTTACGAAAAACTTTATTATAGAGATATAGTTTTTACATGGTTAATTTCGGGCATTGCCATTGACAGAGGCAACGCCAACTATGAATTTGCTTGGCAAATAATATCAAGGCAGAAAATTATTAAAGGCTGGCATGAAAAACGTGAAAAACAGGCATCCCTTGCCAACACTCATCACTCATTTAAACTCTCATTGTGCCAATGTAGTTTTTCTTTTATTTCTTTTCTTTTAAATTATTTTCAAAACCCACTTCAAATCAACAACACTTTCTCTTTGACTAGTAAACAAGCAAGGCAAACAAACACTTGGCCAATCCTTGTGGGATCGATAACTAGCTTACTGCTGTATTACTTGCAGACCATGTATACTTGCACGAAAAAGACTTAGTCTTGGCACTGTTTTCATACATTTCCAATACATTTTCCACCCTTTTGCCAAGCACTCACACAATCGAACAAGTTTTTGGCATCGTTGCCGGAGATTGCAAAGAAGTTTGTTGTTTTTAAAGTTTTTACTTGTCTTCTTTTTATTTTTGTTCTTTATTTTATTTCTTTGTTTTGACCGGTGTATGACCAGAAACTTCCATGTGGTGGAAGATTGGCTATACGATCCAGTAATCGAAAGAACCCTTCGAAGGTTAAAGAAAAAGATTCAAGAGATGGCTCAACAAGGCAATGGAGAAAATGGTGTGTTAAACATTGAGGAAAATACACCCAATAACAATGAAATACCACCAGCTCCTGTTGCCCCAACTGTTAAGGTGGAGGAAGGGAGACCTATTAGAGAACACTCAGCACCAAACATTGACAATTTGATGCCAGGACTAATTGGTCCTGAGGTAAATACACCCAATTTTGAACTCAAATCGGTAATGATACAAACACTTTTGAATGTAGGACAATTTGATGGAGCACCTACTGGAGATCCAATGCCACACTTGAAGCAGTTCATGGAAGTCTGCCAGCTATTTCAGCAACCTGGAGTATCGGAGGATATAATAAAGCTAAAGTTGTTTACATTTTCTCTAAGAGATAGAGCAAAAGTGTGGCTAAGTTCTTTGCCACCTGGTTCTGTCACCTCATGGGGAGATCTATGCCAGAAATTTTTGTTACGATTCTAGCCACCTAAACTCATAGCCAAGCTGAGGGGTGAGATCATCAAATTCGGAAAAGCTGATAATGAGACCCTATATAATGCCTGGGATAGATATAAAGATTTGTTGAGGAGATTTCCCATGCATGGATTCTCAAAATAGACCAAATGGAGACCTTCTACAATGGACAATGCGCAAACCAGAACAGTTGTTGATGCGTCGGCAAATGGCTCACTGCTTGACAAAAACTATACAAAGGCAGTTAGCATCCTTGAGAGGATTTCAATCAACAGTTTTGAATATCCTACTACCAGACTTGGGACTGGCACTAAAAATGGTGGGAAATTATAGATGGATGAGCTCACATCCATCAACGTTGAGATTTCCAATCTTACTAGCATGGCGAGAACTTTGCAAAAGAGTCATGAGACCCAAGAAGTTAAGGCATTAGCCCTATTCTGTACAATATGCGGAGAGGATCATCACACAAAAGATTTTTCTGTCAACCCTCAGTCGATAAATTTCGTTGGCAATTTTAATCGTAATTATAATCCAAATTCCAATACTTACAACGCAGGATGGAGATAGCACCCAAATTTAGCTTGGGGGAATCAAGAAGCAACCAATATAATGCCCAACAGCAGAACAACAATGCCCAGCTTTAACACAATGCCCAGTGTCAGAACAATGCCATGCCGGGGGTCAATCAGAATGCCATGCCAAAAGGGCACAAACAATTTTTATGTAGGACAAAGGAACAACCAGGGGATTTTGACAGAATACATAGAGAAGAATGATGCAACTGTCCAGAGTTTGGCAGCATCGATGCAAAACTTGGAGGTACAAATTGGACAGATTGCCAGTGCATTCAACAATAGACCCCAAGGAGCTTTGCCAAGCGATACAGAGGATGCCATGCAAAACCTTAATGAACAATGGAGAGTTGTGACTCTACGGAGTGGCAAACAATGCGAGGCTGAGACATCTGTCAAGCAGCCAAATAGTTGCCAGTAGAAGAAGAAACTACCAGTAGATGAACCAAAAGAACTAGAGAAGAAAGAAGCGGACATAAACAATGCCAGACCACAGTCTGATGCCAGACCTCAGTCATATGTCAGCAGAACCTTGGCAAAGCCGGTAGAGCTAGCATATGTTTATCCACCTCCACCGTTTCCTCAAAGACTACAAAAGCTCAAGAAGGATCAGCAATTTAAGCGCTTCTTGGAAGTACTTAAACAATTGCAAATCAATTTACCATTGGTGGAAGCTCTTTAGCAAATGCCCAACTATGTCAAATTCATAAAGGACATCTTGTCCAAAAAAAGGAAGCTGGGTGATTTCAAAACTGGCACTCTCACTGAGGGATGAAGTGAAATGATACTCAATCAGTTGCCACAAAAGCTGGAAGATCTGAGAAGTTTTACTATTCCCTGTACCATTGACAATAGATTTATGGGTAAGGCACTGTGTGGCTTGGAAGCCAACATCAATTTGATGCCAATGTCTGTTTTCAGGAAGCTTGGCATAGAAGCAAGGCCTACCACGGTGACACTTCAGTTGGCAGACCGATCCTTTGTGCATCTTAAGGGTAATATTGAGGATGTGTTGGTAAAGGTAGATAAATTCATATTCCCACCTGACTTCATTATCTTAAATTATGAGGCAAATTTAAATGTCCCAATTATATTAGGCAAACCGTTCCTTGCCACGGGTAGAGCCTTGATTGATGTTCATAAATGTGAATTAAATATGCGCATGAATGATCAACAGGTTAAATTTAATGTGTTTTAAGCTTTGAAATGTGTAGATGAATTAGATGAATGCCAAGCAAATGATAAGATGGAGTCCATTTTTAAGGTGGACGTGGCACAGCTGTGCCAAGATACTGATGACGATGCTAGCGAAAGTGACAGTGAAGGTGAAACAAGTGAGGACACTAAAGGAGCGGCCTTAGTAGAAGTAAGCTATTTTGGACAACCAGAACCGTTAGAGTTGTCTGGCAGAGAGATCGTGGCACTAAAATCATCTGTTGAGGAGCCACCCGAACTGGAGCTCAAATCACTGCCAGATCATCTCAAGTATGCTTACTTAGGTAAACACTCAACCTTGCCAATGATCATTGCTGCTGATCTCATTAATGATCAGGAGGAACGATTGCTAGAAATTCTAAGCAATTACAAGCAAGCGTTGGGATGGACCTTGGTTGATATCCGAGGAATAAGCCCAACTATTTGCATGCACAAAATCATCTTGGAGGAATATCATGGGAAGACCGTTGAGGGTCAGAGAAGATTGAACACGATCATGAAATAGGTTGTTAAGAAGGAGATTATCAAGTTGCTAGATGCCAGGATAATCTATCCCATTTTTGACAGCTTGTAGGTCAGCCCGATGCAATGTGTGCTAAAGAAAGGTGGCATGACCGTGGTTCAAAATAGCAACAATGAGTTAATTCCTTCCAGGACCGTTACTGGATAGAAAGTGTGCATGGATTATAGGAAGCTGAACAATGCCACCAAGAAAGACCATTTTCCATTGCCCTTCATTGATCAGATGTTGGACAGATTGGCAGGTAAGGCATTTTACTATTTTCTAGATGGTTATTCAGGATATAATCAAATTAGCATAGCTCTAGAAGATCAAGAGAAGACCACGTTCACGTGTCCATATGAGACGTTTGCCTTTAGAAGAATGCCATTTGGGTTGTGAAATGCCCCGATAACATTTCAACGTTGCATGATGTCCATTTTTTTGACAAGATTGAACAAAATTTGGAAGTATTCACGGATGATTTCTCAGTATTTGGCAAAACATTTGAGGAATGCCTTTAGAGTTTGGAGCAAGTCTTGAAGAGATGCATTGAGACAAACTGTAACACCTCCTTCCCTTATCCATACATTGAACACGAGACAAAGATGTTACGAGCTTTTAGAAATATCTTTTAAACTAAAAACTAGGAATTTTAAAAATTTTAAATTAACTTCCCAGGAGATCACCCATCCTGAAATTTCTCTAATCCAAGCATGCTTAACTTTATCTTATTTAGGGATTAAAATAATAATTTGAATGCCCGATAGTAAAACTTTTTACATAAATAATATAATTATGTCAAAACATATAATAATAATAATAATAATATGTTTAGTATTTATGAAAGGTTTATAAAACTATTACATACCCGGTTTAAATATTTATCAGAAAGACAGGTTTAGCTATGACATGCCACTATTAAATACAAAAACATGGATGTCATGAGTACTAAAATTAACCTGTCGATTTGGTACTCCCCAAAAGAGGCAGTGATGCAAAGCTCCACTCCTGTTTTCGTTTACCTACGTGTATAACAGAAATAGATGCTGAGTATAACTTAGTGAGGCACAAGATGAAAACATATATATATATATATATAAATATATTAATGCATGATACTTTTAAAAGCATGATAGTCATTAAATCATATGATTCTGTAATGCAGGAACATCTGTATAAGAAAACATATAGTTGTACTATATAATCATGTAGCCCAAGGTAAATATCAAGTGACTAATAAACGAGTCGCGTACTTGAAAAGTACTATCCTTTTCTTTAAACTTGTAGACACATTGAAATGTCAGACACAATGAAGTGTCAGATAACTTGTAAGACACAATGAAGTGTCAGGTAACTTGTATGACACAATGAGTGTCAGATAACTTGTAAGACACATTGAAGTGTCAGATAACTTGTATGACTCTAATGGTATACCACAATATTGTCCAACTTAATATTATACTACCAAGGGAAAACTTAAAACAATTCCTGCAAAATGGCCAGCAACCCATATACATTTTATATCAAGTAAAACATATCATATTAGAGCAGTTCATACTTCAATATGCTCTATAACTTTCATGATGTATTGCCATAAAAATAATTATATCAAATAACTTTGTCATGAATATATCATGCTATAAAACCATACGTGACCATAAAATATGCCAGAATCTTTAAATCAATAAAATAAAGTACTACGCCAAAAATATATTATGCTATTTATAAAAATTCTTTATCTTTTTGGGTGACTTATCGCAAGTCTCCCTATAGTATGTTAATAAAATACATTTAAAAAAATATGTATGCACTCACCTTAGCCTCGATAAATAACCTTGCTACTTGATTTCACTTATAATCCTTTTATTTTCCTTTTCTGCTGAAACGACCTTGATTTATATCGGAATCTATATTAAAATAACATATACCATTTCAAGTATATGTTAGTACATATTCATACCATATACAATAATGGAAAGTAATTAAAATAACTATCCTTTATGTACAAACTTGATCCGATAAAACTTTCTATATTCGAATCACAAATTCTCATACTTTTCTTTAAATCCCTAACTTTCCCAAAATATCTATTTTAGTCCCTAAGGACTCTTTTCAACTTCCAACCATAAATTTTCAAGTCTAAACCTTACATTTCTCATCCTTTACACTTTAGGACCCAAACTTTAAAAATTTGCACTTTGGTCCCTGAAGTAACCGAATATTCAATTTGACCCAAAATGATGATTTAAACTTCAAAATCAACATTTTAATCACTAGACTTAATTTTTCCAACATAATATACCTCAAATACAAGCTCAGCATCAAATCCCTAAACTTTTCATAAATTCAAGACTAATCCCTAATTTTCTTCAAATTGCCTTGTACTCTCAAAATTTTCCATTTTGATCCTTAAACATCAATTCATGCTATTTCAATCATAATTCATCAATTCAAGTGCTAAAATAAATTTTCAATAATTTCCCCTAATTTCTCAAAATTTTCGTAATGGTCCCCATAACTTTAATTGGGGAAATTATTTAATATAACATCAAAATTAAGCTTCCAACATCATAATTCATTCAATATCATCCTCATTTTAACTTCCTAATCAAAACCCCTAAATCTTAAGGTTAGGGTTTATAACTTCAAACATAGAATTAATCCAATTTCAAACTTGATTCCATGTTTTTAACATTAATTCTACACAAAACAACCTTAATTTCATCATCTACTATCAACTTCCATAACCATCTTCATCCATGAGCACAACTCATACTTGACTTTATCATGCAAAAATACTATCAAAATGTAGAGAATCAAGCATAGATCACTTTACCTTAATTAATTTTGCTTGAAACTTGTCTTGATTCTTCAATTTTGGACTTGAAAATTTGAAAACTCCTTCCCCCTTTTCTTTTTATGAATTTCAAAATGCCTAAGAAATAATATGAGGATGTTTTTCTCATCTTTCTAATTAATCCACATGTTTTAAAGTAAAAATGAATTTTTAATTCATTTTACATAGTGAAATTACTATTTTACCCCTTTAATCCAATGGCCAAGATTCAATCTCATCAGAAATCAATAGCCATGATTAATTCCATGTGTTATTCACCTTCCAAATTTTCCCTCAAAGTTTCAAAATATTTCAAAAATGCCATCCATGGAAAATGTCCAATTTGCCCTCCAACTAGTCTTTATTTTCAACAAGACTTCAAAATTGCCATTCCATTAAAATTGAACCAAATTGGTTCCAATCCAACCGTCCATGTCCCAAAATATCTTAGATTTTTATTTATGGCGTTTATTCCATCCAAATATTCGAATTTCACTCACTACGATTTCCAAATTTTCTTCCTACGAACTTTAAAGCTTTATAGCCACTAATATAAGCCTCGTACGAAAAATCCGAGTAACACAAAAATGTCACTCTTGGGAGTGAACTATTCATTAACGGGGTTAACTTACATAACTTTTAGAAATTACAATTTAGTCCCTAAAGTTTTCCAAAGTTTATACTTTGACCACCAAACTTTCAAAATTTTTATTTTGGTCACTGAACTAAAAGAACCAATCTTTAACTCTTTATGTTTTTAGTCACTACGCAAAATAATGGGGCATTACAATTCTCCCCATTAAGAAAATTCATCCACGAATTTTCAAGACATACCTGTTTTAAGCAAGTGCGGATATTGCTTTTCCATTGCATCCTTTGATTCCCACGTTGCTTCTTCCACTTTGTGATTGCGTCAAAGGAATTTCACCAATGGTATTTGCTTGTTCCTTAATTCTTTGACACCATACGCTCGTATCTTTACTGGTTCTTCTTCATATGTCAAATCTGATTGCAACTCAATTTCCTCCAGTACAATCATATGTGATGGATCAGATCTATATCTCTAGAGCATCGAAACATGGAAAACATTATGAATTTTACTCATCTCCGGTGGAAGAGCTAACTGATATGTCACAGGACCACCCTTTTTTAGTATTTCATACGGTCCAATATATCTGGGACTTAACTTACCTTTACGACCAAATCTCATTATTTTATTCCAAGGAGAAACTTTCAAGAATAATTTTTCTCCAACTTCAAACTAAATGTAATTTCTTTTCAAATCTGCATATGACTTCTATCGATTAGCGGCCTTTTTAAGATTGTCTTGCACAATCTTAACCTTTTCCTCCATTTCTTGCAACATATCTGGCTTAATCGACTTGCGATCATGCAACTCAAACCAGTTCAATGGTGATATGCATTTCCGACCATAAAGAACTTCATAGGGTTCCATTTGAATGCTTGCCTGATAACTATTATTGTAAGCAAATTCTGCTAATGGCAAGTACTTTTCCCATGATCCTTCAAATTCACTTATACAAGCTATTAACATAACCTCAAGTATCTAAATTATCCTTTCAGACTAACCATCTGTTTGAGGATGAAATGTAGTATTGAAGTTCAATCTTTTCCCCAAAGCTTTGTGCAATGCTTTCCAAAATCTTGATGTGAACTTTAGATCTCGATCTGATACTATAGATATAGGCACCCCATGTATTCAAACTATTTCTTTAATATATAACTCATCATACTTGCTCATCTGATAATCTGTTCTAACTGGTATAAAGTGAGCAGATTTAGTTAACCTATCCATAATTACCCAGATAGAATCTTTCTTGCTGGGGGTCAATAGCAATCCTGTCACAAAATCCATAGTAATTCTATCCCACCTCCATTGCGGAATAGAAATAGTTTGTAACTTTCCTGATGGCACTTGATGCTTAGCTTTTACCTGTTGACAAGTCAAGCACTTGGCAACAAACTCGAATATCATTCTTTTCATACTAGGCCACCAATATCGTCTCTTCAAATCTTGATACATCTTGTTTCCCCCAAGATGCATAGTCAAGGGACTATAGTGTGCCTCAGAAAGCAAATCTTGCTTCAGCTCAGCATCTTCAGGAATATACATTTTATCTTTGTAATAAAGACACCCATCAGATTTAATCTCAAAATCTTTAATTCCACTGGACTCCACTTGCTTTATCTTGGTTTTACAATCTTCATCTCATTGCTGACTTTCTTTAATCTAGTCTAATAATGATGATCTCAATTGCAGCTCTACTAATAACGAACCGTCAGGTCTCCCTTTTAACTGCGCATTTAAAGCCGGTAATGTAGCAAATGTTTTCTGACTCAAAGCATCTGCTACAACGTTTGGCCGACCTGGGTGGTAATCAATGATCAAATCATAATCTTTTATCAGTTCCAACCACCTCCATTACCGTAAATTCAACTCTTTTTGTGTCATTAAATATTTTAAACTTTTATGATTCGTATAAACATGACAACGTTCACCATAGAGATAACGTTGCCACACTTTTAGAGCAAAAAACTATAGCAGCCAGCTCTAAATCATGAGTGAGATAATTCATTTCATGTGGCTTTAACTACCGAGAAGCATAAGCAACCACCTTTCCATCCTGCTTTAATACACATCCCAATTTATTATGAGATGCATCACTGTACAAAGTAAACTCCTTTCCCGATTCAGGCTGTACTAAAACTAGAGCTTCTGTCAAAATTTTCTTTAACTGATCAAAGCTTTCTTGACACTTTTCAGTCCAAACAAATGGAACATTCATTCTCAATAACTTCGTAAGTGGGGCATCTATCATCAAAAAGTTTTTCACAAACCTTCGATAATATCCAGCAAGTCCCAAGAAACTTTGAACTTTAGTAATATTCTTGGGAACCTTCCACTCCACAATAGATTGTATCTTTTTAGGATCCACTCTAATTCCTTCAGCTGAAGCAATATGACCCAAGAAAGCTACTTTAGATAACCAGAACTCGCATTTTGAGAGCTTGGCATATAACTTATTTTCCTTCAAAATTTGTAATACTATCCTCAAATGTGTATCATAATCTTCTTTACTCTTCGAGTACACCAATATATCATCAATGAAAACTACGACAAATCGATCATGATACGGTTGAAATACTAGGTTCATTAAATCCATAAATGTTGCTGGAGCATTTGTAAGGCCAAATGGCATCACTACAAATTCATAATGCCCGTTCCTCGTTCGGAATGCTGCCTTTGGAATATCTCCCTCCTTGACTTTCAATTGATAATAACCAGACCGAAGATTGATTTTAGAGAATATTGTCGCTCCTTTTAGTTGATCAAATAAATCTTCTATTATTTGCAAAAGATTCTTATTCTTTATGGTCACCTTCTTCAGTTGTCGGTAATCAATACACAGTCCCAGCGAACCATCTTTCTTTTTAACAAATAACACTGGGGCTCCCCATGGTGATGTGCTAAGACGTATAAATCCTCTATCTAATAACTCCTACAACTGTGACTTTAATTCCCTCAATTCTACAGGTGCCATTCTATATGGAGTCATGGATACTAGTTCAGTACCAGGAATAACCTCAATTCCAAATTGTACTTCTCTCTCTGGAGGTAATCCTGGTAACTCTTTCGAAAATACCTCAGGAAAATCCCGAATAGTTAGAATTGCACTGAGGTTAGTATTAATCTGCTTAGTATCCACTACATGGACTAGAAAAGCCTCACAACCATGCTCTAGTAATTTCTTGGCTTTAAAAGCCGAAATCACATTCTTTATACATTGAGATCCTTTGCCCAACACTATAATCTCTGAGCCATCCGCAGTCTTTAAAATCAACTGTTGTTGGCGACATCTTACTGTAGCGTCATAGGCATGAAGCCAATCCATGCCCAAAATGATCTAACGATCACTAAATGGCCGTTTTAACAAGTCAGCTGGGAATTCAATTCCCTGAACTTTAAGCGGACATTTCCTACTTACTTTAGTTACCCTAGCACTTTGGCCTAGGGGGTTTATGGCTATCACATCACTCTGAGTTAGTTCTAAAGGAATTCCTCTTTCCTGAACTAATCTAGAACTAACGCAAGAGTGTGTAGATCCAGTATCTATCAGAACAAATACAGGTTGACCATAGAATTGGAAAGTACCTGTAACAATGTCAGGTTCTTCTCTATTATCTCGGTCGCTCTACGTACGGATGTGATATACCCTCGCTGAAGCTCTATCATCTCGACCTACAAAAGCTTCAGTCTCCTTTCAAAAATCCATTCTGGATGATACTGCAGATCCTTGAGCTTTGCCTCTTTGTATTCTAACAGATCTTTCAGTCTGAATCGATCTGTCATCTCGATTTGGACAGTCGCGTATAAAATGTCCAGTTTCACCACAACGGAAACAAGCTCCCGTGACCATCCGACACTCCCTTTAATGTTTTCGGTTACAAAACTTGCATTGAGAAGGTCCTTGTTTCTTTCTAGAGCCTTTCACTGATATTGAAGTGTTTTTGGACTTTCTAGCTTGACTTGATTGTCCCCGAGATGCTGAAAATCCAGATCTTCCCTGATGTGAATATCCTTTGCCTCGCTTTGATGATCGCGATGCAAAAGATGTTTCAGCAATCATTTTTTTGGCTCTGTGATTCTTTTTCAGCTTTTACCCGGACAATCTCCATTGCTTTATTAACTGCTTCTTGAAAGTCTCTGGGAATAATAGCCACATCACCTCTTGATATCTGGCATCTAATCCACTTATAAAGCTATTAGTAATGGCTCTCTCATTTGGTAGAAATCCAAAGGAAAACCTACTCAGTCTATTAAACTTGCATTCATATTCATACACCGAGCGATCTCCCTACTTAAGGTCCAAGAACCGCTGCCTCATTTCCTGAATAAATGCATCTCCAATATATTTCCTCCTAAACTCACGGAGGAAAAACTGCCAGTTCACCTCTTCTTGAACACGAGCAGTGACATTGCTCCACCATATCAGTGCTTGCTCTCTCAACAAGGAGACAACTCCTTCCAACTTTCCTCGATCATCACACCCAATCTGAGACAACATTGTTTATATGTCATTCAACCAGAAATCTGCCGATAGAGGATCCCTATCGACGCCGCCTTTAATGTAATACTCCAAAAGTGAGCTTAGAAGTATTCTACTAGTTCGATTGTTAAGATGATCATGAAATTGTAATACATGAAGGATTAATTAAATAAGTCTAGGACCATTTTTGAATCAAAGGAAATACGATTAGAATTTTGGAAAAGGGTTAAACCGAAATCTTTGGGTAAGTGAAGAATTGCTTGTTAAACCAAATTTTGTACAAGGACTTGTACACATGTCCAAGCTAAATTAAATGTGTATGTGTAGTGGATGATTTGGCTATGAGAGGAGGAACAAATTGTTATCTTTTTTCTCAAGGCCGAAGGTTAACATTGGAGAGATCTAGAGAGAGAATGTTACAAGCAAAACTTGTTTCTAATATGCAAATTTAGTTAATCGGTTGAATATCCATCCAAATTGATTGATATTTAAGGTAAAGGTATTGTTCTTTTATTTTGGTTTGAATGTTCGAATGCTATGTTAGATTATTACTTTGATTTTGTAAAATTTCAAGTATAATTGAATATGTTAGATTGTTTATGCTGAATTCTATGAACCATATGATAGTTGAGTATTCGACTAGATTTTTTATTTAGCTAAATAATTGTTATGATGGTGCCATGTTTTAGCATGAATTGGACAGCCCTAAATGATTGTTTATATGTAACAAATGTGGTAACATCTTAAGTTTAGATGTCACTTAGTTAAATATTGAAACTGAAGATATAGGATAAATTTGGGGGCTGTTTTGCATGTATAAGGGATTGTTATAATGTATATGGTTGCTGGAAACTTGATTGTACATGCTGGAAATTTGCTGGAAATTGCTGGAAATTTAGTACTAAATTGGTATGACTTGAATGTAACATGGCATGAAACTGTTTTGATCACATTGCTAGATAAGATTGTGTAAACATGTTTGATTATATAAAATGCTTTGTTTTGATCACATTGGTAGGAGAATAAAACTGACCTAGGCTTGTATTAATATGTATATAAGTTGAATTAACATGTTTGAAATGTCATCTAAGTGATTAAAGAAGCTAGAAACTCAAACTAGTGAAATCTGCCCAGAATGCTTTGTTCTGGGCAGTAACTTTGAAAAATCATCAAAAATTGTATAAAGGGAATTTAAGGATAAAAATTTTATGGACAATGCCTTAATATGTCGAAAATTATTAGGAGAAAACAGAACTAAATTCTAGATTGTAGAATGAATTGTAGAAATGAAACACTAAGGACAATGTAAACTGTCCAGTGTTGTAAATTGCCTTGTCTTTAAACAAAAAACTGTATTAATTGGAAAAGAATTAAAATGCAAGGCTTATATGGTTAGAAATATAATTAAGTTAGCTTTCCAAGGTGTAAACCAATTGAAATTACAACGTACGGAATGTAAGTTATGCATATTTTAGTAAGCAGTGCACAAGCTGCCAGGCAGTAGCAACAACACCCTTGATGTTTTGAAATGAATGAATTATGTATTGTTGCCTTGTTTTGAAGAAATGAATGTACTTTGTATTGACCTTGATTTAATTGTATGAATTGATAGAGCAATGAGTAAAACTTGTGGAGGAAGAAAGGAGTGGCCAAGCTAGTGGCAAACACAAAGGAATTTGGATCCAAGATTAGCTAAGCTTGGAGTATTGTGAGTGTAGTTTAATATAGGGTTGGGACTTAGTTCTAACCAAAGATGCATGCTTATTTCTTGCCATGTTAATATACTTGGTTTAAGCTTAATTGTGATGAAAAAGTGGAAGAATGGTTTAAGCTAAAACTTGGGATCTAATAGTAACATGTATGTTGTTGAATTATCTAGGAAGAAAAGTGAAAACAAATGCTTGAACCTTGATGCCTTGACTGTGATTAATTCGAATGAATACTTGGATGTACCACCATGATTTAAATGCTTATTAACATGATATAAATCTTGAATTAAATATTTTTCTTGATGCCTAAGAAATGGCATATGTTAATTGCTTGCTTGAATGACAAGATTAAATTGTAAAGTGTAGAGCTAAGGCTCAATTGGCTTAAGGGCTGTGTATATGAACATGATCTTGCAATGTATCACTTGAATTGATCCTTGAATAAGCTATTGCTTGACATAAACATGTAATACTTGAATAAGTGATTCATAATTGAACAAAGCCTTGGTTGTTAGTGGTCATAGGTAGAAGGGCATGCCTTAGAGTCTAGAGCTCATTGTGTCAGGGTGGACTACGGTCCAGGGCTAAGGCCACTAATTGGCGACAAACGGAGGGTACGTATGTGTGGTATTTGGCGACAGTAGGAGGGTTGACCAGTACTACGGTACAGTAGTATGGTACATCTTGTGTACTACGGTACATCTTGTGGCGAGAGTTGGTTGGAGACTCGATTACCTAGACAACTAAATACCAAAGGCTTAAACCAAAGACAACAAATAAGAAATAATAATTAAAGAGTAAAGCTTACATGATACTTGAGTGTCTTGATACTTGAACTACTTGATACTTGAATTACATGATACTTGAATTACATGATACTTGAATTACTTGACACTTGAATGCCTTGATACTTGATTTACTTGATACTTGAATTGCTACTTGAATGGTTTATAATCCTTCTTGCATCGATGTGTGCGTAATGTTTTGCTTGAAATGATATGTCACTAAATTTGAAAATGATAAGTATGTATTTAAAGCTTGAATTTGAACTGCTTCCAACTTTGACTGGGCTCAAACTTAGTTAATTGATACATGTCTTAACAATTGGTTAGAACTAGTTACTACCTCACTAAGTACATTCTTGTACTTATCAATCTCGTTTCTGTTCTTCCTAACCACATGTTAAAGGATTCGATCATTGCTTGATCCTGAAGCCTAATTTCTTGAGCTCAAAGCAAGACAAAATCATAGCTAAAGTATGGTTCATACTTGTTTTGTACTCCCCTAGTTGGTGGTACTTAGTTGTATATAATGTCTAATGCATGCATTTTGAACACTTGAAACTTGTATATGTATATGTCTTGAATGGGCCTATCATGTTATGAACTTGGTGGTTAATGTAAATTAAGTAATGAACTCTAAATCTATGTAATTGAAATGTATCTTGCTGCGCATATAAGTATTGATATGTATCTAATGAATGTTCAAAGTAATTGACCTAGACTATTATGCCTATTTGAATGACTTGTGAGTGGGCAACTTGTGAATTGCAGGAATTTGCTTTGAAGCAGTGGTTTGGAGATGCATTTTGATGCATGTTTCCTCTGGTTTTGTGTGGCCAAAAACATGGGATAATCAAGGCGAAGTATCTTGAGGTCGATTGTGGCTTACCGAGAGCTCGATTTGTATTGGCGAGCGAGGCGAGGTGTAATTGGTGAGTGGAAACTGGTTTAAATGCATTTAAAAGGTTTAATAAAGGTTGTTGGGAGTTTAGGATAAGTTTGAAACACTTGCCTAAACTCAGAAGTAAGTTTTTCCTCTTTTGCTCTTAAATATCGATTCAGATATGAGCATGTGTAATTCATGTTTAGGTCGTAAACATGGTTTGACTTACTTGCTGGAAAGTCATGGTTTTAAATACATATGCAGAGGTTTAAAAGTAATAGAAATGCTTGTGAGCATTGGTTTTCATTCCAGATATGTTTTGGAGGGTTATAAGTTGTTTTGAATGTGCAGATTTTGTAAACCTACAGGGAAGTTTCAGAACCATCTAGCAGGTTTCGAAACTAGGGGCCGTTTTCTCCAGACAGGTATCAAAACCAGGCCCTAGGTTTTGAAACCAGCAGTCCCAATTTGGCTACTGGAGTACAAGTTTCGAATCCACTTGTACAGGTTTCGATATTTATCGCAGGGACTCATCTATTAAGTCAAAAAATAGTTTCTAAAGTTATATTTTGGTCCCTGGTTGTTGAGTATGCAATTGGATGAGTTTGGGTGATCATTTTAAGCTAAAATTTGACATGTATGTATGTAACCTGACTAATTGAGGATTGGTAAATCTAATTTTAAGTAAGCCCTTATAGTTTTATAGATTTGCATTTTGGTCCCTAAATACATATTTGTATAATTGGTTACCTTTCCTATGTCCGTTTCTTTTGTATTTTCACCCGCTGCAAGCATGATCACTTAGGATTAATAATATGCATCTAGACAAGATAAAAGAGAAAAAATGGACCAGTTTTCATAATCTTTCTCCTATTTACTTTGGCAAACCTAATGTAGCTCGCTCGGTTCGGTCGGGCGATTAGGCTGGGTTAAGGGGTTACATTTGGTGGTATTAGAGCCAAGTTACGAACGGTTAGGGTGTTGTTGTTGGATTGATTATTATTGTTTGATATGCACATTGATTGTGTATATATGCGGTGATTGTTTTATGTCATTTTGGGGTATGAATTGGGAACACATTGCCTATTACCGAGGTTTTAAATGTTTTATAAAGTTGTCTCAGATTCGTTATCGAATGCTAGCTTGAATTTAATGTGTTTTGATGCTTTTTTAGTATGGCTCGATGTGAGACTCATTCGACAACTGGTGATGCCTGGTATGGGCAGAACAATGATAATATGGGGTATTTTCGTTTTATTCTACCTCTAGGAGGGGTACCTCATGCTCTGTAAGGGCCAGTCTTTGGAGATTTGACTCTGTTAATTCAAGCAATGATGAGAGCTTATCAAGCAACAATGGATGGAGTGCATGTGTAAGCACCAACACCTGTTGTGGTGATTAATCATGGTTTATTGTTGGGGCATCTCCAAAGTTTGAGAGGTATGGAGTTTAGGGGTTTGAGCCTGAAGCAGCCGAAGAATGACTGGAGAGCACAATTCGTATTCTGAATCATATGGATTGTTTTGGATGCGAGAAAGAGTGAGTTTATGTCGTTATCACGGGGTGGCATGTCAGTTGCCGAATTTGAGGTGACTTGTTCGTCTGAGAGTCCTTTCCTGAGGCTCTAGCAAGGTTAGCACTAGTTGGGTTTAAGATCGTTGGCCGATATGGCTATTTGTGGAATCGTCAAATGTGCTAGGACATTCGAGAAGATGTCATGTTGGGTATACTCTAAATACCTGGTTTGGGTAGTGGCGGGAGTGGTGGTGTTCTTGTGTGCTGTAGTACCGAGAAAGAGTCTTGATTAATATTTAAGGGTTGCTAGTGTGTTTTCAACGTGTTGAAGGGAATATTGGTATCGAGAATGTTATAAGTAAGTGTGGATGTTGATCATGCACAGTACAAAAACACTATATGTATATATTTAAATATGCCAGTACATGCATACATCTTTGAGCATGACATTAGAGGTTTTGCATCTATATGCATAGGCATCGAGGATGGCATATAAGGAATCATGCATACATATGCCCACACTTACGGATAATTTCTTAGAGGCCGATGAAGTGTTAGTAACTAGTTATTTTGATGAGACGGTTACTACTAGAAGGTTGTATTGGCGTTGTCCTTTGGTAGTGTAAGGTCATGAGTCTGCCGTGAATCTGATGGAATTGCCATTCCATGGTTTTGACGTTATTCTGGGTATGGATTGGTTAAGTGAGCACAAGGCGGTGGTGGATTGTGAATCCAAAATGATTTCCTTGAGGTTAGTCGATGATTTTGAGGTTGTGGTGGTTGGCAAGAATGTGAAATCTCTGTCCAATGTTGTTGCGGTTACTCGAGAGGAGAAGGTGATGTTTGATGGCTGCCAAGCTTATTTGGCTATCGTGATGATTCTGAAAGTTAAGGGTGTTCGAGTGTGAGACATCTGGGCTATTTGTGATTATCTGATAGTTTTCCTGAAGAGTTGTCAGGTTTACCTCTGGAAAGAGAGGTGGAGTTTGGTATTGAGACGTGCGTAGGTACAATACCGGTGTCCATTGCTCCCTATAGGGTGGCACCAAAGGAATTGAAAGAGTTGAAGACTCAGCTTCAGGAGTTGTTGGATCATGGGTTCATTCGACTAAGTGCTCCGCCTTGGGTGCTCTGATTCTTTTTGTGAAAAAAAGAGGATGGTACGATGCATTTGTACATTAATTATCGTCAGTTGAATAAGTTGACGACGAAAAACAAGTACCCGTTGCCGTGGACTGATGATTTATTTGATCAATTTTGCGAGGCAGCGGTGTTTTCAAAGATTGATTTAAGATTGTGGCATTATCAGTTGAAAGTTAAAGATGTGGATGTGCATAAGATTACCTTTCGTATGAGGTACAAGCATTATGAGTTCTTGGTAATACCGTTTGGTTTGTCTAATGCTTCGGCGGCTTTCATGGATATGATGAATAGGGTGTTCCATGAATATCTTAATCAGTTCGTGGTGGTGTTTATGGATGATATTCTTGAGTATTCTTGTATCGAGGAAGATATGTTTGGCTTTTGCAGAATGTATTGCAAGTTTTTTAGATGTATGCTAAGCTGAGTAAGTGTGAGTTTTGGCTGTAGGAAGTGATGTTCCTTGGCCATGTGGTTTTTGCAGAGGGTATTCGGGTTAATCTACAAAAAATTGAGGCTATTCTCAATTGGAAGCAACCAAAGTCAGTGTCTGAGATTCGTAGTTTTCTTGGGTTGGTAGGTTATTATTGTCTCTTTGTAGATGAGTTTTCTAGTATTGCAGCACCGTTGACAAAGTTGTTACAAAAGAATATTCCTTATGTATGGTCGGAGAAGCAACAATATAGTTTTGGAGAAGTGGAAGAAAGTTTTGACTCATGCTACTGTGTTGTTTCAGCCCAAGTTTGGGAAGGAATTTGTGGTTTATAGTAATGTGTCTTACGTTGGTTTGGGTTGCGTGCTGATGTAAGATGCCAAGGGTGTGGCCTATGTGTCGAGACAACTAAAATTTCATGAGCGGAACTATCCGACTCATAATTTTGAACTTGCGGCTGTGGTGTTTGCTTTGAAGTTTTGGAGACCTTGATGGATATAAGTGAGTTGTTTTTACAGATCATAAGAGTTTGAAATACTTGATGTCTCGAAAGGATTTGAACCTTAGGCAACGTAGATGGTTGGAGTTGCTTAAGGATTACGACCTGACAATCGAGTATCATCCTGGAAAGGCCAATGTGGTTGCGGATGCGCTGAGTCCTAAGGTTACAGTTGAGCTTAAGGTGATGTTCGCAAGCTTGAGTATGCCACGGAGGGTGGTTTGTTGGCTGAGTTGCAAGTTAAGCCTACATTGTCACAAATGATTAAAGCTAAGCAACCGTATGATGATTCTTTGGTTCCCCACGTTAAGGACATGTCAGATGGCAAGCCATCAGAATTTCATTTTAATGATGATGGTGTTTTGTGCTTTAAGGGCCGAATAGTGGTGCCAAAGGATTCAGAGCTTAGACATACTATTTTGGCGGAGGCACATTCTAGTCCTTTTGCTATGCATCTCGGTAGTACCAAGATGTATCGTGATTTAAAGGAAGCATACTATTAGGTTGGTTTGAAAAAGGATGTGCAGAGTTTGTATCTAAGTGCATGGTGTATCAGTGGGTTAAAGTTGAACATTAGTTTCCATCTGGTTGTTGCAACTGTTTAGGATTTCGAAATGGAAATGAGAGAGAATCACCATGGATTTCGTGTTAGGGTTGCTGTTAACACCATCTAAAAAGGATTCCATTTGGGGGATTGTTGATCGGTTTACGAAGTGTGCACATTTTCTGCCAGTGCATACGACATTTACCTCGGATAAATTGGTAGATCTGTACATTGCTGAGATTGCGCGTTTGCACGGGGTACAAAAATCCATTATTTCTGATAGAGATCCGAGGTTTACAGAAAGTTTTTGGAGATGTTTACACTAGGCTTTGGGTTCGAGGTTGAGTTTCAGTACCGCGTATCAATAAAGAACCATTCAATAGAGGAGACAAACGAACCTTACCTCTATTGTGTGATTTCTCCCTCAATTGTTTTATTTAAGCTAAGGAAACACAAGATTACAATAAGGTTTTGTTAATCAAAGATGGAAAATCATTTTCAAATCAAGAATATAAGAAATCAAGCCTCTCACCCCTAGAATTTGATGAAAACTTGAGTGTTTGGCTGAAGAGAGATGGAGAGAAAAGTTACATAAAAAGTTTTGTGTAAATATAACTAGCTTTAGATGTTTTAATTAACCTTTAAAACACATGTTTAAAATGTCTAATTGATGAGAGAATCACCAGGCAAAACTTGGTAAAATAGCTCCCTAATGATTCTAAGAATTTGACCCTTTTCAATTTAGTCACCAGTAAAACCAGTTTTCAAAAATTACATTTTGGTCACTAACCAAAACGTCATACCTCCGAACCTCATTTCCCAAAATTAATTTCACCAATATTAATCATATATTAAAAGATGATTTTTAGCCATTTTTTCATATTTTTATCTTACCAAAAAATATATTGTCCCAAATCTGACTCGAATATCTAACCCGGTCCACCAGACTGTCTAATAAGCCTCAAAACCGCTAGGCCCAAAACTGGGGCGTTACAATTCTCCATCACTTAAGAAATTTCATCCTCAAAATTTGCTCGGAGGTAACCAAGAGTAGAAACCACTCCAACATCTCTGATTTACATCCACACGTGGCTTCTCAACACTATGGTGTCTCCGTAACACCTTAACAAGGCCTACCATCATACCACGCAGAACCTTACTACTAGCATCAAGGATCTCCGTTGGATCCTTCGCACAAGATAACTCAGATATCAACACAATGCCTTTCACCGGTAAAACATGCGAGGAATCCAACCGATACCTCTGGAACCTCGTTACATGAAACACATCAAGAAACCCCTCCAACACAGGAGATAACTTCAAACAATAGCAACATTACCCACAAGCTCAACAATCTCATGTTGCCCACAAAACCTCGCCAGCCTTCCTTTCTACCCAAAAACGACACCTTCTTCCAAGGTGACACCAACATGATCGACCGATCATCAACAACACACTCTATAACATTACGCTTCAAATCTGTGTAGAATTTATGACGATCCGAAGCTGCTCTCAGGCACTCACATATCAACTTCATCTCCTCACTAGTGTCTTTCAACACATCAAACATGGAAACATACTTTTCCCTAATTCCAGCCCAGCACACGGCCGTACGACACCTCCAAGCATACAACACCTCGTACGGTGCCACTGCATACTTGCCTCATAAACACCATTAAAGCAAACTGTACCAAAGGCATTTGCTTTTAACACTCCCCCTTGAACTCAATGATATGCAACCTAACTTATCTTTCAAAACCTGAATTCCATGCTCTAACCTGCCATCCAACTGGGAAAGATATGGAGTACATACACCCAAGCTCAAGAAACACCCCGAAAACCTTGCCACAACTCACGGATCTCCATCCAAAACTATGGACTCAGGCACACAGTGAAACTGCACTAACCCGGCAATATAAAAATCTGCCACTTATCCCAAAACATATATCACAAGCATAGCCATAAAGGTGCGCACACTTTGCAACCCAATCAACAACCCCCCAAAGGAAATCCTTTTTGGTTGGTGTCAAAGGCAACCCAGACACAAAATCCATGACGATTCTTTCCCACGTCCATTTCAGTATCCTCAACGATGGCAACAACCCGAAAGAAAACTGATGCTCAGCTTCCACTCGCTGACATACCATGCATCGAACAACAAAATCAACCATATTTTCTTTTAGACCAACCCAACAATAATCCCTTTTCAAACCTTGATAAATCTTGGTATTACCGGAAGGCATATCTCAAGAACTAGCATGGGCCCCCATCAAAACCATGTACCGCAACTCAACTTCAAGATACACCACCTCTCGATCTTTAAAACACAACACCCTTTCACCTTTATCACGAAAATCCACCGAATTTCCTTCTCCCAATAACCTAAACATGAGGTACTGATGCATCATTACACGGTTACCTTCCTTTAAACAACTACGGCCAGAAAGACTTCACTTGCAGCTCGGCATCAAGCCTCCATCACGCATCATACCCAACCGCGTAAACAACATCCTCAACTCCATCGCAACCCTTATAAACAAAGCATCGGCTAAAACCTTAGCTCGGACGATATCCAACCATCAAGCTATAACTCTTAAACAACTCCAACCATCCAAGTTGTCAAAAACTCAAATTATCATTGTTTATTTTCCTAACCACACATGATCCGTATACACGACACACTTCTTATCATAGAATTGGTGTCTCTAAAACATTTAACTAACCACCATCGTGGCAATCTTCACATCATGGGTACAACAAAAGAGCTCGTGCACCTGTAACTATCTAGATGCATAAGCCACAACTTCACTTACAACACTAAAACCTCAACAACCCTCGACGCTAAAAACTGGATCTAGCAAACCCACAAACTGCCAATCTAACTTTGGTCACTCAAAAACTAGCGCAAGCCAAACTCCCAAGAACCATATCACCAAAATCACCTTCATACGCTACCTCACTTATACCACCACTCCATTGATTTCCAATCAGTCATCCATAAGTGTGAACATATGTATGCGTGATCACTTATATGCCCTCATAGATGTCTATGTGTATGTATGCAAAACCTCTAATGTTATGCTCAAATGTATACATGTACTGACATATTTACATATACATATAAGTGTTTTTGCATTGTGCATGTTTATCTGTTCACACTTACTAATAACATTCTCAAAACCAGAATTCTTAGCAACATACCCAAACCTCATACTTCCCAAACAAAGAGCAACATTCATTTCTCCCCAAAAATCCACCAAACCAACCATACTTATCGACCAAAACCCTTCTCGGTGTTTCTGTACACGGAAAGACCATCAATAAACACCACAACCAACTGACCTAAAAACTTATGAACTACTTAGCTCATCATATCTATGAACGTAACCCATGCATCAGTCATCCCAAATGGCATAACCCAAAAATGCATATTGTCGTAGCCTTTCAAAAGGTAACTCTAAACACAAACACATCCTTTACACTCAACAGATAACACCCAGACCTCAAACCAATCTTATAAACCACCAAAGGACCTCTAAAAAGATCAAAAAAATATCAACTTATTCATCTACCAAAACCCCATGCACATCTGCATCATGCCATCCTCCTTACCCACAACAACACCGGCACAACCCCCGGCGAAACACTAAGCCTAATAAAGCCTTGATTGAGCAATTTCTGTAGAGCAGTAAACACCAGAACATTGTTTCATACAACTCAATGCCAAACTCAACCTCTCAATCCAATGGCAACCCGACCATTCCCTCGATAACACCCAAAAACTATCATACCATATACATATCCTACACACACACTTCCCTTGACCCCAGATTCATAACATAGGCTAGGAATACCTTGCAACCAAGGATTCATCAACCGACTTGCCTCCAGCGCCTAAACAAAATTGGACAAGAATTTAACATTCTGACCCGTGATTACCACCCCGCAATCAATAGTAAGTTTCAAGACAACTTTTTAGGATCCAAACCAACAACAGCTTTGTGTTCCAGCCACTAATCCAAACCCAGGATTACATCAAAAATCGTAGAGCAGCAACTCCAACAAATCAACCGCAACCTTCAGATTTAAACCACCAAAGGGCATTTTCAAACATCCTTCCCACAACAACAGTCTCACCGGGGAAACCAACCCCTGCATTCGCACAACTAACACCTACGAGATGATCATTAAAACCACAATTCTCACAACCATCAATAATAACAAGCACAAGGGTTCACACTCTACATATCGAATACGGATAATCCTGCCTCATGAGATCACACGATCCATATACCCAACATGCATTAAATTTTGTTCTAGTCTGGATACTCTGACCCCGCGGTCCTCACCCAATACTGTTATCACCTCGCCTCAACTTGGGGTGATATCCCTTATCATACCTCTTTTTAAATTGAACATTACCGAAACTAGAAAATACAATTCTCTTGCCAGAGCCAGAACCTCCCACACTAAACCAATAAACCCAGGTTCTGCTCGATGTACTTCGCCTATGTACCAACACGTCGAAAATGGAGTAGTCAGAAGGCAACACGTACACTTTAACACCCTTCTCCAACTCATAACAGAACCGGTCACAACGATACCTCTCTACCGGTACCTGTTCAGGAGCATATCGGCTCAACCAAACAATCTTTACTCTAAACTCGGCCACATACACACAGCCCTGAACTCTCGTTCCTTTTTATCCAATTACCTAAACACCAAACATTTTTCTTAAAGACAACATGGAAAGACTCCTAATCCACCTCATAGGGTTCCATGCTCGCCTATACAGTTGTCCACCAACTAAAACATCATCATACAACAAGGATTCAACACATCCTAACTTATAGGTACCAATACACCCTATTTGGTCCAAACCCATATAACATTGGCCATCCCAATCTCGAATGCCTCGAGTGTCAACCCACAGTACTCAACTCCTCCCAAACTGCAGAGATATTCCAACGACAATCTCGTTTGCCCAATTATCGGTGCAAACACAGGCACTCCAGCAACAATAGCTTAAAAGCTCAAAACATCACCTATAGCAAGGCATCATATCACCCAACACTGGCTCAACCGGCACATGTGGTACATACTTCAAGGTGACAAACCCCTAAGAGACACAACAATCTCCTCACTCACTACCCAAAGGCAATAACATCACGCTAGTTCTCGCTTCTCCTCTCGGTCATAACATAACACATTTTCTAAGGCACGATAATCATTTCAAAACAAAATTAAATCAGGCCAACTTCAAGCAAGGATCCAAGACTTCCATTTCAAAATCATAATATTTTAGACTATAATAATAAGGCAATGGGTTTCCCAAATTTCCCCCAACATGGCATAAAGCAATCAACGTGCATTTTACAATCACCGTGCATAGAAAACAATAGAGTTCAACTCACAATAACATCAATCAATCATACCAACTCCCAATTATCGCAAACCTGGATTTGATACCACCAAATGTAACCCCCTTGACTCGGCCTAGTCACAAGACCGGATCGAGCGAGCTATATTAGTTTTACCGAAGTAAACTGAAAAGATAAAACCTGAAACGCAACTATTTTTTTCTTTTATCTTGTCTAGATGCTATATTACTTTCCTACATGTACATACTATTCACAGGTGAGAACTCAACTCAATCGAACATCGAATCGATATCCAATTGGTCACAAACTCAAATTAGGGACTAAAATGAAATTTTAAGCAAAATATAGGGACTTTTCCCAATTTTAAATTACCAACCTTTAATTAAGTATTTTTCATGCTTACATGTCAAAAATCAGCTCAATACGATCATCCAAACTCATTCAATTGCATCACCAAGATTCAGGGACTAAAACATCAAGAAAACAGAACCTTCTTTCCATGACATAAACAACTTTAACGCCCACCTGTATCGATACGCCACTAGCCATATCGATATGGCCTAACAGCCCCATTTCGATACGTTGCAAGCTATACCAGTACGCCACGTCAAATTTTAACATAATTTAAAATTTATCAAAGGTCGTACCGATACGGGTCACAGGTGTTTCGGTACACAGGATCCATCCCTAAAAAGCATTTTCCAGTAGTGTAAAAACGTACCGATACCCCTGAGCCCGTACCGATACGCTTAAGCTTTTCATGCCTAACTGTACCGATGCTCGGACACCCGTACCGATCCCAGATGCCTGAATTCGCCTAGCTGTACCGATACGGTCCCCCGCGTATCAGTACGTCTGGGCCTGTAATGTCATTTTAGCTGGTTTATCATACATTCAACCATACCAAAACATCCTAACATACATCCAGCATACTCAAGGTTCAAACCACATCAAAACATCACAGATTCAACAACATTTCATGGTATTTTTCTTCGAATGTAAATCTATAGGCATACACCCTATAAAACCATTCAAGCAACACATAAAACTCCAAACCATCACCAAAATCAAACTATAAAGACCACTTACAAAACAAGAACAACTAAACAAACTTGCTCAAATAGGGAGTTCAACAAAATATCTCCCAAATGTTCATGGAAACCTCCATTGCTCTTATTACTTATACTCTAGTTCAAACATACCTTGGTTACCAAGTCTTGTATCGATCCCTTGATTCCGCTGCCTTCCAAGCTTTTAAATCTCTGCATTGATGGATAAAGAGAGCGTAAGCACACTAGGCTTAGTGAGGAATGCTCAAAAACAAGACACCATCAATGCACTTAAAACCATTTCTTAACACACATTGAAATCTCATTTCAATCATTCTTTAAACATCATTTAAACATTACCATTGAAACATCATGCCTTGAAAATCGTGCACTTTTCATCTTTAAAAACCAACATATTAAACCATATGCAATATGAATCATTTCCAACAGCAAATTCCATTGCTAGACCTCAATTTATGCCTTCCCACGCATAACATCGATATGCAAAGCTTAAAGAGTAAACGTACAACATGTATTATTAACCAACAACAAATTTCTATTGCTAAACCTCAATTTAAGCCTTCCCATGCATAACCACCATATGCAAAGCTTAAAGAGTAAACATGTATAAATCACATTATACAACATAAACTACACATTCAACAAGTGTTCAACCAACACTTCAAGCCATCTCAACCGGAATAGCGATACAATAACAATCACGGTACATTACCAACCGGGTACACCTTTTAACCCACGAGGACTCCAACCTCAATCATTGAATTAGACGTTTAATCCACTAACAATAGTCTACGGTACTGTTTAACCCCTCTACCGTTAGGGTACTCGGATGGAGTTTTTGGTACACGGATCTAAACCCCTTAACATCCAAGGCAACTTATTATTGTGCACTCAATCCTATGGCCGACCAACTATATCCGATAACAATTTTAAAACCACATCACTTGCCAATATAATTAACCATTTAACATTTACCTCACTATTTTTAGCAAGCATTAACCAACCATTTATCCAAAGCAACAACCATGCTTTAAACCACAATTATAAACCATATACTTACAAGGATCACTTACCATGTGCATCCTTCAGCATTTCATGGTTCAAAACAGTATATCAAATACTTTAAATCATGCTTCAACAGTAGGTCACATGTAAATCAAAACAAGTGCATAAAACCATCTTACTCTAGCACGACCGAGAGAGAAAACTACGTTTTAATTACTTCTGAGTTTAAACCAACGTATCAAGCTAAGTTTAAACTTCCATAAACCACCTTTAAAACATTCAAAAGCTGGAATCCACGTTCTCACTCATTGATACGTGAAACCTCAATTCGCCAACGTGAAAACAAGCATCTGAAGCCTCCAAAGCTTCACCGATCACTCCCAAATCCTTCTACCCAATTTTAGCCACATCACAATAGAGGATTAATGCATCTCAATTCATTCAAAACACTGCAACAACAAATCCACATTGACTTTCACCATCCTCTCACAATTACCCAACCACAACAACCGAAAACATCATCTAATCCTTTTCAAACACAACCCAGCCACAACCTATCAATCTAACATCATACTTATCATCAATTAACACCTAAAAACAGAACCAAAGCAACCTTACACCTCCAACAAACACACAGCCACAACAACACCACAAAAATGCAATTCTAACAACTTAAACAATTAGAGATTCAAGAGTTTCAGGATTCCATTGATAAAGTCGACCTATCAACATCATAATATAATCAAATCATGAGCATGATCAATTAAAAACCCAGCAAAATAGATTCATTTTGAATTCTTATCAATTTCCTCCAAAAAAATCCCTATTAAACCAATTTAACATTAGAAAATCACAAAATCAGATTATAAAACATAGATCAAGGATCAAGTACTTGAGAATATCAATGAAGAACCATTCAATAGAGGAGATAAATGAACCTTACCTCTATTGTGTGATTTCTCCCTTAATTGTTTGATTTAAGCTAAGGAAAAACAAGATTACAATAAGGTTTTGTAAATCAAAGATGAAAAATCATTTTCAAATCAAGAATCTAAGAAATCAAGCCTCTCAACTCTGGAATTTCATGAAAACTTGAGTGTTTGGCTGAAGAGTGGTGGAGAGAAAAGTTATGTAAAAAGTTTTGTGTAAATATAACTAACTTTAGATGTTTCAATTCCTCTTGAATTAACCTTTAAAACACATGTTTAAAATGTCTAATTGATGAGAGAAATCACCAGCCAAAACTTGGTAAAATAGCACCTTAAAGATTCTAAGAATTTGACCCTTTTCAATTTAGTCACCACTAAAAACTAGTTTTCCAAAATTGCATTTTGGTCACTAACCAAAATGTCACACCTCCGAACCTCATTTCCCAAAATTAATTTCACCAATATTAATCATATATTAAAAGATGATTTTTAACCATTTTCTATTTTTTGATCTTACCAAAAAATATATGGTCTCGAATCTGACTCGTGTTACATTTATTGGTATCAGACCTATCAGATTTATTCCAAAAATTCCATATAATTTTTGGCCAGTGACCAAAATGTAATTTTTGAAAGTTTTAATTTGTAATTTTCTATGACTTGTAAATATATTTTTTCATACCAAAATTTAATTTGTAGTTTAACCCTTTCTCAGTTTTAAATTTAAAACTATGTTGTCTAGGTGCAGCTAGTTTTGACCCTGCATTTGTTTACAAAATTTATAATTGAATTATTAAAATAAAAACAATATAATTCAGGGTGAAAACTACGCAAGCTGCCTAGACCTTTTCTTGATTTTAAAATTTTTACGTGTTTAGGGCTAAACAACATTTTAACCATACCAAAGATTTTTCTATTGTTAACAATTCATATTTTCAAACTTATCCAACCATAAAAGCATATGATTACGTTGTAAACTTATGTTGTATATAGTTCAACTTTAAAATACTTACATGCCCACTAGTCTATCAAATTATGGTAAAGACGTACTTACTGAACTTATTGTAGTAACTTGATTTTCCCAAATTTCTGCTCCTCCTCGATAGACGATTTCCAGGAAACCTACGTGTGACATAAGACACACGCTAAGTATGAACTTAGTGAGGCAGTTAAACTTATTTATTTTAAAATCCTGAAATAAGTAATACAGTAAGTCATATATATAAGTGCATTTCGTTTTCTCTATAACATGGCAAGTATATCACAATGTACATATGTCATGTATTCTATCATGGTCATGTTTTCATTATGCAATCATTTGCATATAATGTATTCTATCATGTATCATGTAACATGTCTATCATATATCAATAACATTTCTATCATGTACGTCATGTATTTCTCTGTCATGTAACATGTAACTTCTTTTTCATGTATCATGAAATCATGTAACATCTTTTTCATGTATCACGTAATCATGTAACATCTATATCATGTATCATGTAATCATGTAACATCTATATCATGTATAATGTAACGTCTGTATCATGTATCATGTAATCATGTAACATCTTGTTATTATTATCATCATGTCTGGCTAAATGCCCATGGAAACCCCGTAGCCTATCTACACCGTAGTGCCTTGTAGAGTACGTACTTGAGAGGACGCTCTTTGCTCCTCATATAAGGACAACTCAGAATTCGATTCCGTTTGTTCTGAAAGAAACTAGATTCAATAAGATTTTCAACCATATGGTAAAATTTCATAATTTTTTAGTTCGATCCGGGTATCCAAATTCCACTTAAACTTTGATTGTGACTTCCCAATAATCGAAATATCGAATCAAACCAGTAATTCCACATTCGGGCCACACCAATAGGTGCTCTATCTATTTATGAAATAAAACACATAACTTTTGGGAAATTACAACTTTGGTCCCTCAACTTTTCATATTTTGACTTGTACCATACAAGTTTTGAAAACTTATCATTTTGGTCACTAAACTTTAACCTTGAATTCCCATTCCAATTTTCCTTGGATTTTAACCAATTTTCCTATTTTACTCGTTCTCTATCACATGACACCTTAAAACCTAATAAATTTCTTTTCTATAGTCCACAATTGAGAAAATCGTAACTTTTGCATTTTTGTCATTTTAGTCACTAAGTAAGCTTTTAAGCAATTATCTTAGCACTAAATGAAACTTAAACATTACTATAAATTTTGGGGTATTACAGTAAGCACACTAGGCTTAGTGAGGAATGCTCAAAAACAAAACACCATCAATGCATTTAAAACCATTTCTCAACAACACATTGAAATCTCATTTCAATCATTCTTTAAACATCATTTAAACATTCTCATGCCTTTAAAACCATGCACTTAAAATCTTTAAAACCAACATATTAAACCATATGCAACATGTATCATTAACCAACAGCAAGTCCCATTGCTTACCTCGATTTAAGCCTTCCCATGCATAACAACCATATGCAAAGCTTGAAGAGTAACCATGTATAAATCACATTATACAACATAAACCTTTCAATGATACATTAACAATTATATTGCCTCACAAGTGATAATTAACCAAGTTCTATTCCCAAAAGAGTTCATCGGATACACGGATTCAACAGGTGTTCTCCCAACACTTCATACATTCTCACCGGCAACACAAGGTTCACACATGGGAGTTTTCGGTACACATAAGCCCCTCCACCGTTGTGACACTCGTGGTGGAGTATTCGATACACCACATAAACCCCTCAACACCACTCATCGATAGATGTATAACCCACTAACGGGAGTTTATGGTACCATATAACCCCTCAATTGTTAGGGTACTTGGGTAGAGTATTCGGTACACCGTATAAAACCCCTCAACATCCAAGGCGACTTATTATAGTGCACTATCAATCCTATGGCCGGCCAACTATATTCGATAACAATTTTAAAACCACATCACTTGCCAATATAATTAACCATTTACCACTTACCTCACTGTTTTCAACAAGCATTAACCAAACCAATTTTCCAAAGCAACAACCATGCTTTAAAACACAAGTATAAACCATATACTTACAAGGATCACTAACCATGTGCATCCTTCAGCATTTCATGCTTAAAAACAATATTTCACATACTTTAAAACATGCTTTAACAGTAGGTATTATATAAATCAAAACAAGTACATTAAACCATATCACCCTAGCACGACCGAGATAAAAAACGACTTTATACTTAGTTTCGAGTTTAAACCAGCATATCAAGCTAAGTTTAAACTCCCAAAAACCACCTTTAAATCATTCCGAAGCTGGAATCCACGTTCTCACTCACCGATACGCGAAACCTTGATTCACCGACGCGAAATCAAGTGTCCAAAGCCTCTAAAGCTTCACCGATCACTTCTAGATCAACCTCTCATGTTTTAACCACAATAAAACAGAGGATTAATGCATCTCAAAGCATTGAAAACACTACAACATCAATCCTTCAAGGATTTTCACATTCATTTCACAATTACCCAACCACAACAACTGAAAACATCATCTAATCCTTTCCAAACACAACCCAGCCATAATATAACAATTAAAATCCTTTAATATCATCAATCAAAACCTAAAAACATGATCAAAACATCCAAACACTTTCAGCAACTATATAGTCACCACAACTCCACAAAAACACAATTCTAACAACCTAAACAATTAGAGATTTAAGAGTTTCAGGATTCCATTGTTAAAATAAAATTAAAAACATTATAATACATACAAAATATGTTTAAAATCAATCCTCAACACTGGAAAATAGTTCTTATTCAGATCTCTCACTATTCCATCAATTAAACCCAATTAAATTAATTAATTCCATATAAAAACACAAAATCAGATTATAAATCATAAATCAAGGATCAAACACTTGAGAATATCAATAAAGAACCATTCAATAGAGGTTATCACGGACCTTACCCTTATTGTGTGATTTTTCCCTCAATTGGCTTGTTTAAAGCTAGGAAAACACAAGATTTCAATGAGGTTTTGTAAATCAAAGTTAAATAATCAATTATAGATCAAGAATCTAGATAAAAATGATCTCTCACCTCTAGTTTTTAATGAGAACTTGAGTGATTGGCAGAAACGAAGTGGAGAGAAAAGTTACGTCCATTTTCATTAAAACCAAATAACTAACTTTAATATCTAAAATCTCTTTTTATTATCCTTTAAAATACATGTTAAAATGATTTAATTGAAGGGAGAAATCACCAGAAAAAACTTGGTAAAATAGCTCCTTAAGGATTCTAAGAATTTGATTCTTTTCATTTTAGTCACCTTTAAAAACAATTTTCAAAAATCGCATTTTGGTCACTAGCCAAAATGGAACACATCCAAATCACATTTTCAAAAATTGATTTCACCAATATTAATCATATATTAAATGATTATTTTAACCATTTTTCCATATTTTTATCTTACCAAAAAATATACGGTCCCGAATTTGACTCGAATCTCTAAGCCGGTTCACCGAGCCGTCTAATAAGTCTCAAAACTGCAAGGCCCAAAACCGTGGGTTACACCATGGTTTTGATGTGATTTTGGGTATGGATTGGTTAACCGAACATAGGGCTATGGTGGATGTAACCCCCTCTACCCGGCCTAGTCGCAAGACCGGTCCGAGCAAGCTACATTAGGTTTACCGAAGTAAACTTGAAAGATTAAACCTAAAATGCAACCTTTTTTCCTTTTATCTTGTCTAGATGCATTAATGCTTTTCTGCATGATCATATTGTTCATAGGTGAGCACTCATCTCAATCGGGGATCGTAATGACATCCAATTGGCTACACTACGAACTAGGGACCAAAATGTAATTTCAGCAATATAAAAGGATTATTCCATTTTTTAAGTTCCCAGCCTTTAATTAAGTTCATTTCATGTTTATATGTCAAAAAATGGCTTCAGACGATCGTCCATGCTCAAATAATTGAGAAAACAAGATTCAGGGACTAAAATGAAAGAAAACAGAACTGGCATTCCATGAAATTAACAGATTTAACGGCATCCGTGTCGATACGGTTGTGAACACATTGTTTCGATATGGTTAGGCCCATACCGGTATGCTACTTCGAGTTTAAAATAAGGTTCAAAATCATTTCTCATCGTACCGATACGGTACCTTGGTGTTTCGGTACGCGACATCGTCTTCAAAAAGTAAAATTCCAGTGACCACTAGGCGTACCGAAATGCCCCTGCTTGTATCGATACACTCTAGCCTTGTTTGCCTGTATGTATCGAAACACCTCTGCATGTACCAAAATGCTTGGCCTTAATAGAGTAGTCGTACTGATACGGTCTCTCACATATTTGTACGCCTAAGCCTATAATGTCAAGATTAGCTATTTTTTTCACACAATTCTAGATTTAATTGGTCCTTATCAACTTCCAAACATGCATATCAACACTTCAATATACATAATATAACATTTATACCAAGATTAGGCAAACAAAACAACATCAAGCTTACAAAGGACCACTCTAGAGGCATGCTTCCTAGACCACTTTGCCAAACATACCAAAATGCACAATTAGGCCATTCTCAGCATAAGCATAAGCAACATGCCAACACACTTAACATAGCATACTAAACTTGGTCAAACCAGCACGACATAACAATCCAAAAGGAACTCTAGATGCATACCTACACATCCATTCAACCTCAACCATGGGCAAGTAATAACATCAAGCTAAACAACATATAACCATCATCAAAAACTAGCATATAATCATTCTGAAGAATCGCAATGCAACGAATTTACAACTCCCAAAAACCTTGGCGAACACATTGCCTTATTAACCAGAAACATAGGCCGAGTTCATACTCAAAAGTAGTTTATCTCTTGGATCCTTGCAAACCTTGCCTCGCTGCCACGAACTTTAATGCTCTGTATCATTAGGAAAAAGATAGCGCAAGCACACATGCTTAGTGAGGATGCTCATAAACAATGATGCACTAAAACCATTTAAAAATCACATGCTTGCTTTTCCCAAAACATGCTTACAACCTAAGCATTTTTCCATGATTCCAACCAAATCAAAACATAATAATCAACATTTAACATCATATACAATCCATGCTTAAACCCCAAAGCATTTTAAACAAACCATTCTTAAATCCTAAAGAGTTACAAACAAGGTTCAACACATGAACTTTCTCATATATTGGCATTTATAGTGACCTGGATAGACTACCTCTATCATATACACATATCAGATGCACGGATCTCTCATACCATGCCTAGTTAAACTGCATGATATCCCAAACCTTGCCTAGTTAAACCTTAAGATTTGACACCCTTGCCTAGTTAAACCGCGAGATCTCACCCTTGCCTAGTTAAACCGCAAGTATATCGACCTTTCCTAGTTAATCCGCAAGATCACCATCAATTTGGGTTGCCTAGTTAAACCGCAAATCCCCAAATGAGGTTCCCAACAGTTCGAGTGGCCTTGTTACACCGCCATACCTCAAGGACCCATGGCCACGATCGATTTTGTCCATATTTTATAGTGAACTTTTAATTCTATGGCATGCCAACTATATCCGATTGTTTTCTCACCTTGTCACATAGCCAATATATCATTTACTTATTTTTTTACAATGCATTTCATAAAACAACACATATGCAAATCTCATTGCCAATGCAATAACACCATTCCCAACCGGAATGAAAACCAATGCTCAACAGCATTTAATATACTTTCAAACCCCTGCATATGTACTCAAAATCATGCATTACCAGTAAGTAAAACATTCCATGTTTATCACCAAAACATGTAAACAACATGCTCATATCTAAGCCGATATTCAAGAGCAAAATAAGGGAAACTTACTTCCGAGCTTAGTTAAGCATCTTACGCTTACCCTAAACTCCCAAAAACCTTTACAAACCTTTTTAAAGCATTTAAAACCAGTTTCCACTCACGATATGCCTCGCCTTCCTTGCCAAAGCGAATCAAGCTCCCAGCAAGCCACCAAACAACGTCAAGCTTCGTCACCTTGACAATCCCCTATTTTCAACACATAAAACCAGAGGATAAATGCATTAAAATGCATTCAAACCATTGCCTAAAAACAATCTCTCGCAACTCCTAAGTTGCTGACTCAAAAAAACATCCGAACATATCGAAATCATCATCAAACGTTTCCGAAACTTAACCCAGCCATAAAACAACAATTCAAGCCATCAATCAACATCTAACAACATCCAAAAACCCTTTTCTAACATCCTTTTATCTCTAGCAAAGATTAAGCTTGATTATCTCCATAATAACTCAAAACTAGCAACCTAAATAATTAGAGATTCAAGAGTTTGGGGACTCTATTAATAAAAACAACTTATCAACATCAAAACACATCCAAAACATATATTAAATCAATCTCAAATACTGGAAATCAGATCCACTTCGAAAATCACCATGTTTCATCAATATTTCCAAAGTAACTCAATTAAACATGGATAAAACATTAAAATCACATTACAACTTATAAATCAAGGATCGAATACTTGGGAATATCAATAAAGAACCATTTAACAGAGGAGATCACAGACCTTACCCCTGTTATGTGATTTCTCCCTCAATTGGCTTGTTTAAAGCTAAGAAAATATAAGATTTCAATGAGATTTTGCAAAACAAAGTTAAAGAATCAAGTTAAAATCAATAATCTGAGTGAAAAGAGTTCCTTACCTCTGGATTTTGATGAAATTATGAGTGTTTGGAAGATAAGAAGTCGAGAGAAAAGGTTTAGGAAAAAGTTACGTGAATTTCTTTTAAAATCTAATAATTAACTTTAGATATTTAATCCCTATTAACACCCATTTAAAACACATGTTTAAAATGTTTTAATTGAAGAGAGAAACCACCAGCAAAAACTTGGTAGATTAGATCCTTAAGGATTCTAAGGATTTGACCCTTTTGATTGTAGTCACTTTAAAATAGTTTTCAAAAATCGTATTTTGGTCACTAACCCAAAATGTCACATTTCCAAATTCCTTTTTCTAAAATTGATCCCACCAAAAAGCAATATATATTAGAAGATTATTTTAACTATTTTTCCATATTTTTATCTTACCGAAAAATATGTGGTCCTGAATCTGACTTGAATCTCTAACTCGATCCACCGGACCGTCTAATAAACCTCAAAACCGCTAGGCCAAAGACCGGGGTGTTACAACTCTCCCCCACTTAAGAAATTTCGTCCCCAAAATTACTTGGAGGAAACAGATGCAGAAATTGCTCCTTCATATCCGCCTTGCTTTCCCAAGTAGCTTCCTCAACACCTCGGTGTTGCCACACGGCTTTCACTAGCTCTATCGTCTTACCACGTAGAACTTTCTTACTGGTATCGAGGTTCTCTACGATTTCCTCATCAAAGGTTAGATCCGGCCTCAACTCCACACCCTCTACCGGCATAACATGCGATGGATCTGATCGATACCTCCTTAACATCGAAACATGGAACACATTATGAATTTTCTCCAACTCAGGAGGCAACCTCAACCGGTATGCCACGGGACCCAGACACTTAATAACCTCGTATGGTCCAATGAACCTCGGACTAAACTTACCCTTACGTCTGAATCTCATCACCTTTTCCATGGTGACACTTTCAAGAATACGCGATCGCCCATCGCATATTCAACCTCCTTACGCTTCAAATCTGCGTAAGATTTTTGCTGATCCGTAGCCGCTTTCAACCAGTTGCATACACGCTTAACCTTCTCAATTGTGTCTTTCAACACATCCGGTAGGGTAACATGCTTTCCCCTCACCTTAGCCCAACATAAGGGCGTCCGACATCTCCGGCCATATAATGCCTCATAAGGTGTCATCTGTATACTCGCCTGATAACTGTTATTGTAAGCAAACTCAACTAAAGGCAAATGCTTCTCCCAGGTTCCTTGGAGTTGTATAATATAACATCTCAGCATATCCTCCAAAACCTGGATAACCCACTCAGACTGCCCATCCGACTGAGGATGATACGCGGTGCTAAAACTCAACCTTGAACCCAAGGCCTAGTGCAAACTCCTCTAAAACCTTACCGTAAACCTTGGATCCCTATTTGAAATGATGGATTTAGGTACACCATGCAAGCGCACAATCTCCGCTATATACAAATCTGGCAACTTCTCCAATGTGTACGTTGTATGCACTGGTAGGAAATGTGCACACTTTGTGAATCGGTCAATAATCACCCAAACAAAAGCCTTCTTAACCGGTGTCAACGGCAAACCTATTACAAAATCAATGGTGATCCTCTCCCATTTCCACTACAAAATTTTTAGCGGTTGCAACAACCCAGATGGAAATTGATGTTCAGCCTTAACCCGCTGACATACCATGTAGTTGGAAATAAATTCAGCCACATCCTTTTTCAACACAACCCAATAGCATGTCTCCTTAAAATCACGGTACATCTTAACACTACCAGGATGCATAGCAAAAGGTCTAGAGTGTGCCTCCGTCAAGATAGTGTGCCTCAACTCTGGATCATCCAGCACCACTATTCGACCCTTGAAATGCAAAACTCCATCATCATCCAAATGAAAATCTGTCAGATTACCCTCTGCTATATCCTTAACATGCTCAACCAACAAATCATCGTACGATTGCTTAGGTTTAATCAACTGTGATAATGTAGGCTTAACTTGCAATTCAGCCAGCAAATCGCCCTCCCGCGTCACACTCAACCTCGCAAACATAGCTCGAAGCTCAACCCCAACCTTACGACTTAATGCATCCGCCACTACATTGGCTTTACCAGGATGATACGCAATGGTCAAGTCATAATCCTTAAGCAACTCTAACCTCCTAATTTGCCTAAGATTCAAATCTTTATGGGACATCAAATACTTCAATCTCTTGTGATCCGTAAAGACCACGTACTTCTCACCATAGAGGTAATGTCGTCAAATTTTCAAAGCAAAAACCACATCTGCAAGCTCCAAATTATGAGTTGGATAATTGCGCTCATGAACTTTCAATTGCCTCGATACAAAGGCCACAACCTTCCCATCCTGCATCAGCACAGAACCCAAGCCAACATACGACGCATCACTATAAACCATAAACTCCTTCCCAAATTTAGGCTGAATCAACACAGGAGCGTGTGTTAAAACTTTCTTCAACTTCTCAAAACTGTGTTGCTGCTTCTCCGTCCACACATAAGGAACATTCTTCTGTAACAACTTGGTCAACGGTGCTACAATACTCGAGAATCCCTCAACAAAACGGCGATAGTAACCAGCCAACCCAAGAAAACTACGCACATTCGATACAAACTTTAATGGCTTCCAATTGAGAATAACCTTAATCTTCTGCAGATCAGCGCGAATACCCTCCGCAGAAACCACATGACCAAGGAATGTCACTTCCTTTAGCCAAAACTCACACTTGCTCAACTTAGCGTACAATTGATTATCCTTCAACACTTGCAACACTATCCACAAATGCCGAACATGCTCCTCCTCAGTACGGGAGTACACAAGAATATTATCTATGAACACCACCACGAACTGATCAAGATACTCATGGAACACTTTATTTATCATGTCCGTAAACGCAGCTGGGGCATTTGTCAAACCGAAAGGCATGACCAGAAACTCATAATGCCTATACCTCATTCGGAATGCGGTTTTATGCACATCCACATCCTTAACCTTCAACTGGTAATACCCCAACCTTAGATCTATCTTTGAAAACACCGCTGCTCCACAAAACTGATCGAACAAATCATCGATCCGAGGTAGCGGGTACCTGTTCTTTACCATTAACTTGTTCAACTGACGATAATCAATACACATATGCATCGTACCATCCTTTTTTTTCACAAAGAGAACATGAGCACCCCACGGAGAAACACTTGGTCGAATGAACCCATGGTCCAATAACTCCTGAAGCCGTGACTTCAACTCCTTAAATTCTTTCGGTGCCATCCTATAAGGAGCAATAGACACCAGTGTTGTACCCTCGTATGTCTCAATACAAAAATCCACCTCTCTATCCAGAGGTAAAGCTGGCAACTCCTCAGGAAAAACCTCAGAAAAGTCACAAACAGCCTGAATGTCCCGCACTCGAACACCCTTGGCTTTCGGATTCATAACAATAGCCAAATAGGCTTGGTAGCCATCAAACATCATCTCTCCGCTCTAATAGTCGAAACTACATTGGACATAAACTTAATATTCTCGCCAACCACCACAACCTCATACTCGTCGGCCAACCTCAAGAAAATCCTCTTGGATTCACAATCCACAATTGTTCTATGCTCACTCAACCAATCCATACCCAAAATGATATCAAAACCATGAAATGGTAGTTCCATCAGATCTATGGCAAACTCATGACCTTGCACCATCAAAGGACAACACTGATACAACCTTCTTGTTGTAAATGTCTCCCTAAAGAACTTGTGACCAACATACCAACATCTAAGATCTCAATAGGAACATTCAGCAAAGATGCATGTTCACTCAAGATATATGAATGCGTAGGCCAATCAATCAAAGATAACAATGACAAGGATTGCAAAATGAAAGTACTTGCGATCATATCCGTGCCATTACGACCCTTAGGGTGAGCAAAGACCCGAGTCGGTCCACCACCTTCAGGTCTCACTGATGTAGCATGAGCCATACCCCTCTGACCATCCTCGCATCTCTGAAAATTGCCCCTGCCACGGCCTCGACCCCTAGCAGGTGCAGCAACTTGTGCTGGTGCATCTCTCGTAGCCCAAGGACAATAACGCTTTAAGTGATCAGATGAACCACAAATCCAACAAGCTCCAGCATTACCCCAGCACATACCCGCATGGCATCTTCTGCATCACTCACACTTTGGTGTACTACGAGATCCCTAAATACCCTGGCCAACTCCACCACCACGCCTATGATCTGGCTTATGCCTCTTATCCCTGAACCTCCTATTCTACCTCCCAGAATAGCTAGAGTCCGCCACTCTTTTACCCAAATTCACAACCACAGCTTGAACTGGTGCACCCAAGGACTGCTCGTTATCCTTGGCCTGCTTGACCAACACATCAAAATTCGTGTAATCTATAGCCAAGAGGTACATCTTAGTGTCCTTAACAAGACCATAACGAAACCTGTCACATCTCTGTTGGTCATCTGGAACCAACTTTGGAGTATACTGACTCAACTGGACAAACATCACCTCATATTCAGCAACAGACATGCCTCCCTGAGATAGTGACATAAACTTACGCTTATTCATATCCAAATACTGTGTACCAAGATACTTCATCTTAAAAGCTCTCTGAAAGAACTCCCAAGTAACGTCCGCCTCAAGAATGCCAGCAATTGGGTCACTCACCAATGATATGCATCCCCTGCAGTAGAGATGCAGTGCAACCCAACCTGCGCTCCTCATTACATCCCATCTGATTCATGATGCGAACTGTCATTTCCAGCCAACCTTTGGATGCCTCAGGGAT
This sequence comes from Hibiscus mutabilis, assembly GCA_019671005.1. Taxonomy (NCBI): domain Eukaryota; kingdom Viridiplantae; phylum Streptophyta; class Magnoliopsida; order Malvales; family Malvaceae; genus Hibiscus; species Hibiscus mutabilis. The sequence continues at coordinate 34,501,044 of CM033729.1, forward strand.
CTATCACCTCTCCAAAAGTACTATTTTTAATGCCAATCTTATAATGGTTTTGCTTGTTTTTAGGTACATTTAGTTGCATTGGGATGTTAGAATCATGCATTTGCATAAGGAGTTTAGAGTTTTGTCTATGCCAATGTGAAAGGTTGTTTTGTTGGCAATTTTGTAGGTTTGGCATAGGATTTGGCCCAGGAAAGCACCTCAGAAAGGAATGCCAGAGAGAATGCTGAGTGTTGTTGGCGCAGATGGACCAGACAATGCCAAGCACCGGATGGCAGAGAAGTGAACTTGATGCCACGCCAAGACGTTGTTGGACCCTGAAAAAATTAGACATGATCAGGCTCTGAAAAAAGTAGCAATAGAAACAATCTCTGAAAAAATAGCGGATAAGATGGTGCCAAGACTTGTTGGCAGATTCATGCTAAGCTTGGATACCAAGACAGCGTCAACAGGATGATGTCAGCCTTAGCCTGATCAGCTCTCATTCAAATTTGGATAAAAAGATAATCCCTTATCCATTGGGCAGTTGAAATTCAAAATTTGAAGAGCTAGTCCTATCCCTTCCTCGCACGCCTATTTAAACACCAACCAAGCTAGACTTTGGAAAGGAGAGAAAAAGGGGGAAGAGAGTGAAGAGGAAGATCTGAGTGAGGAGTTGGTGTATGACGATTGACAACTGGCTGCACCTAGGAAGGGTGGTCCGACCAACTTGGCCGAGAAGCCTAGATCGTGAAGGGTTGCATCGAGAGACCCCTTCTAGCCCATTCTCTCTTTCAAGTTATTTTATTTTGTTTTTAAGGATGATGTATTTTGAAAACGTTTGTGGGTTGTTGGTAAATCCCTCACTATGAACTAATTTATTAGGTCGTGGGGGATGTTTGCGTTGAATGCTATTTTATGTTTTATATTTTAATAATAAATATGCCTTGACAATGTTTTCACTATTCAGCATACTTTAATATTTCCTAAATACTATGCCAAGTGAGAGCCGACACTGTTGGCCTATTTCTCCTCAATATCTTAACAAACTTGGGGTGGCAACGATTGAGTTGTTGAATACTGAGGAGAGAAGCTTCGAGAGAAGTCGTTCAAGTAGGTGAACTTACTTCGGGAGTGAAATCTACCCCTTAGGAGTATAGATTGGAACTTAATCAATTTGGTTTATTTAAAAAAAAACGCTATAGAGATATAGGGGTTTTACATGATCAATTTAGGGAAATGACCAACGAGAGAGGCTTTGCTAATTTTGAATCTGCTCGGCAAACAATGCCAAGACAAGTTGTTGTTAAAGGCTGGCACGACATGAATAGCATCAAAACCAGGCATTCCCTGCCAATGCTCATCATTCATTAAAGCACCTTCCTTACCAATGTCTTTACTTTACTTACATTCCTTTACTTTTTATTTATTTTCCAAAACCAATTTCAAATCAAATCAGCCTTTTTCTTAAGGCAAGTAACAAACAAGGCAATTGAATTCCAAGTCAATCTCTGTGGGATCGATACTCAGCTTATCAGCTGTATTCTTGCAGACCGTGTATATTTTGCACACAAAAGACTCATCTTGGCACGTTTTACACTTTTCCAACACATATCTTTGCCACTTTTGCCAGCATTCACTCAGAGAGTCTACAAGTTTTTGGCGCCGTTACCAGGGATTGCATCAAAATTGATTGTTTTTAAATTCTTACTTGTCTTTCTTTTTTTTTTTTTTTTTTTTTTTTTTATTTTTGTTGGTGTATGACCAGAAGCCATCTTGTGGTGGACAGTTAACCATACGATTCAGAAATTGAGAAAACCTTACGGAGGTTAAAAAGAAGATTTTGAGAGATGCAAAACCAAGGTAATAGAGGGAATGGTGTGGTGAACAATATTGGAAATCCATTTAACAATGAAATACCACCACCACCTGCTGTCCTAGATGTTAATGAGAGACCTATTAGAGAACACTCGACACCAACCATTGATAATTTGATGCCAGGACTTGTTGGCACAAAGGTAAACGCTGTCAATTTTGAACTTAAGTCAGTAATGATTCAAACTCTTTTGAATGTAGGTCAGTTTGATGGAGCACTCACTGGAGATCTGAGGTAACATCTAAAATAGTTTATGGAGATTTGCCAGCTATTCCAACAAAATGGAGTACCTGAAGATACCGTGAAGCTGAAGTTATTTATTTTCTCTTTGAGAGACAGAGCAAAGGCTTGGATTAATTCCTTGCTACCTGGCTTAGTTACTTCATGGCAGACTTATTCCAAAAGTTCTTGACAAGGTTCCAGCTGCCAACACTCACTGCCAAACTGCGGGGTGAGATCATTACATTCAGAAAGGCTGAGGATGAAACCTTATATGATGCCTGTGAACGATTTAAAGACCTATTGAGAAGGTGTCCTATGCATGGATTCCTGAATTGGACTCAAATCCAAACCTTTTACAATGGACTGAACACACAAACGAGGAATGTAGTTGATGCTTCAACAGTTGGATCGTTGCTTGATAAGACATATACTGAGGTTGTTGGCATTCTAGAGAGGATTGCAATCAATAATTTTGAATATCATATTGCAAGACTTGGGACCGGAACTAAAACCAATGGGAAAATTTAGGTTGATGAACTAACGTTCATTCATGCCGAGATTTCCAACCTTACTATCATGGTAAGAACGTTGCAAAAGAAAAATGACTCCCAAGAAGTCAAAGCATTAGACCCATTCTGTACAATCTGTGGAGAGAATCATCATGTGGATGAATGCCCGATCAACCCTGAATCGGTAAATTTTGTTGGCAATGTTAATCGTTACTATAATCCTAACTCTAATACTTATAATGCAGGTTGGAGACAACACCCTAACTTAGCATGGGAACATCAGGGAGGTAACCAGTACAATACCCAGGGCCAGAATACCCAGAGGTAGAATAACAATGCCATGCCAGCATTCAATTAGAATGCCATGCCACAGAAGCCCAAAACTATTTTCAATAAGGGCAGAGACTCAACCAATGAGGCACTCTCACAGAGTACATGGAGAGGAATAATGCCACAGTCCAGAGCTTGGCTGCATCAATGAGAAATTTAGAAGTTCAGCTTGGGTAGATTGCCAGTGCACTCAGCAATTGACCCCATGGAGCATTGCCAAGTGACACAGAAGATGCTCGGCACAAAGACAATGAGCAGTGCAAAGCTATAACTCTTCAGAGTGGTAAGCAGTGCGAGATGGAGAAGGTTGCTAAGCAGCCAATTAATTGCCAAGTTGAGAAGCCTGTGCCAGCAAATAATCCCAAGGAAGTAGAGAAAGAGGAAGAAAAAACAAATGATGCCAGACAGCATACCGATGCCAGAACTGATGCAAGAACCGATGCCAGATTGCACACAGATGCCAGCACCGAGGCCAAATAGACTGATGCCAGCACTGCGTTGGCAAAGCCAGCAGAGCAGGCATGTATTTATCTACCACCACTATTTCCAGCAAGGCTTCAAAATCATAAGCAAGACCTGCAATTCAAGCACTTCTTGGAGGTTCTTAAGCAATTGCAAATCAACATTCCATTGGTAGAAGCCCTTGAACAAATGCCCAACTATGTCAAATTTATGAAGGACATTCTGTCCAAAAAGAGAAAGTTGGGAGACTTTGAAATTGTTGCTCTAACCGAAGGATACAGTGCCATGATCCTAAACCAATTGCCACCAAAGCTGAAAGATATGGGAAGTTTCACTATTCCCTATACCATTGGCAACAAATTCATGGGCAAGGTACTGTGTGACCTAGGAGCCAGCATCAACTTGATGCCAATGTTAGTTTTTCGGAAGCTTGGCATAGAAGCAAGACCTACCACCGTGACACTTCAGCTGGCAGACCGATCCTATACACATCCCAAGGGTAAGATTGAGGATGTGTTGGTAAAGGTAGACAAATTTATTTTTCCAGCTGATTTTATCGTTTTGGATAATGAGGCTGATATTAATGTTTCGATTATTTTGGGGAGACCTTTTCTTGCCACGGGTAGGGCTTTGATTGATGTTCATAAAAGGGAACTAACAATGCGCATGAATGACCAGCAAGTTACATTTAATGTGTTTCAAGGTTTGAAATGTGCAGATGAATTTGATGAGTGCCAAGCAGAGGAGATGATGGAGTCCATTTACACTTTGGACATGACATAGTTATGCTAGGATACAGAATTTGATGCCAACAATTTAGATGGCATAGCCAATCTGTTCGAGGAACCAGAAGAAACGGTCTTGGAGGCTGAAGAGGTGAGATATTTTGAGCCACTATAGTTGGCCGGTAGAGAAATCAAGGCACCTAATCCATCAATTGAGGAGCCACTGGCGTTGGAACTGAGACCACTGCCAGATCACTTGAAGTATGCTTATTTAGGTGAACACTCAACTCTGCAGTCATCATTGCCACTGGTCTTGCTAATGATTAGGAAGAAAGATTGTTGGCAATATTACGTGACTATAAGCAGGCATTAGGGTGGACTTTGGCAGACATCAGAGGAACTAGCCCAACCATTTGTATGCACAAAATTATCTTGGAGGAGTACCATGGCAAGACCATTGAAGGCCAGAGAAGGCTAAACCCAAGCATGAAAGAGGTAGTAAAAAATGAGATCATAAAATGGCTTGATGTCGGGATTATATATCCCATTTTCGATAGCTCTTGGGTTAGCCCGGTGCAATGCGTGCCAAAGAAGGGTAGCATGACCGTGGTATAAAACAGTGAAGCTGAGGTAATCCCCTCGAGAACTATAACAGGATGGAGAGTGTGCATGGACTATAGGAGGCTGAACAATGCCATTAGGAATGACCACTTCCCATTTTCATTCATTGATCAGATGCTAGACAGGTTGGCAGGTAAAGCTTTCTATTGTTTTTTGGAAGGTTATTTAGGTTACAATTAGATTGCCATCGCCCTTGATGATCAAGAGAACACTACGTTTATGTGCCCTTATTGGACATTTTCATTTAGAAGTATGCCATTCAGCCTATGTAATGCTCGGATAATGTTTCAACGTGCATGATGTCCATTTTTTCCTGATATGATCGAGCACAACATGGAAGTGTTCATGGATGATTCCTCGGTGTTTGGAAAAATATTTGAGGAATGTTTTTTGAGTTTGGAGCAAGTCTTGAAGAGATGCATAGAGACAAACCTAGTGTGGAACTGGGAAAAATGCCACTTCATGGTGAAGAAGGGCATTGTTCTCGGGCACGAGGTAACTGAGAGAGGGTTATAAGTGGATCAAGCAAAAGTTGAGGTAAGTAAACAGCTACCGCATCCAACAAGTGTCAAAGGTATAAGAAGTTTTTTAGGACATGTCGGTTTCTATCGGTGTTTTATTAAAGATTTTTCAAAAATTGCCAAACCTTTATGCTTGTTGTTAGAACATAATGCCACTTTTGCATTTGACGATTCTTGTTTGAGAGCATTTTAGGACCTTAAAGAAAAGTTAATCAATGCCCTTATAGTTGTGGCACCGGATTGGAATGAGCCCCTTGAGCTCATGTGCGATGCCAGCGACTATGCCGTCGGAGCAGTCCTGGGACAAAGGCATGGCAAGGTTTTTCATGCCATCTACTATGCCAGATGAACCTTGAATAAAGCACAACTGAACTACTCTACGACCGAGAAAGAATTTCTTTAGGTTGTATTTGCTTTTGACAAATTTAGAACTTATTTAATTGGTAACAAGGTTGTGGTTTTTACATATCATTCGGCATTGAAGTATCTCTTGGCAAAGAAGGAATCCAAGCCAGACTAATCCGATGGACACTCCTGCTGACCTTGAGATCCGAGACAAAAAGGGCAGTGAAAACTTAGTAGCTGACCATCTCTCACGTTTGGAGCATCATCTTGAAGATGGTAAGACCAATTCGATAAGAGATGAATTTCCTGACGAGTATTTGCTTGCAATTAATGCATGCCATGGTACGCCGATGTTGTCAACTACTTGGTAAGTAACATTCTGCCATCAGACTTGGCATACAATGCCAAGAAAAGGTTCTTGCGAGAAGTCAGACAATACTATTGGAAAGGGCCAATATTGTTCAAACAGTGTGCTGACCAAGTGATCCACCGGTGTGTGCCTGAGGATGAACAGCATAACATATTACATCTATGCCATCCCGCGCCATATGGAGGTCACTTTGCTGGGGTAAAGACTGCTGCCAAGGTACTGCAGTCAGGATTTTTTTGGCCCACACTATATAAGAATGACCATGAGTATGCCAAGGCATGTGATCGATGCCAACGGACAAGAAACATCCCTGGCAGACACCAACTACCGCTTCAAAACATTATGCCTGTGGATTTATTTGATGTATGGGAGATAGTCTTTATGGGTCCTTTTCCACCCCCATTCGGTAATGTATACATTCTTGTGGCCGTTGACTACGTATCTAAGTGGGTAGAAGCTGTTGCTCTTCCAACAAACGATGTAAAGGTTGTTGTCAAGTTCTTATATAAGCATATCTTTACTAGATTTGGCGCCCCTAGAGTGATTATTCATGATGAGGGCACCCATTTTAAGTGTAATCTAATATTTAAAGCTTTGTGCAGGTATGGTATACAATAAAGAATTACCACAACATATCATCCACAAACAAACGGGCAAGCCGAGATTTCAAATAAGGAGATTAAGAACATTCTAGAGAAGACTGTTAAGCCATCAAGAAAGGACTGGTCCTTGAGACTAGACGAGTCTTTGTGGGTTTACAGGACTGCATTTAAAACTCCTTTGGGTACGTCACCATTTCGACTTGTTTTCGGAAAACCATGCCATCTGCCAGTAGAGCTTGAGCATAAAGCCTACTAGGTCATCATACCACTTGGCATGGCATGGAGAGCTACTGGAGAAAAGAGCTTACTAGTCCTAAATGAGTTGGACGAATTCAAAAGCCTATGAGAATGCCAGGATTTACAAGAAAAAAGCAAAATGTTGGCATGATAGTAGGATAATGCCAAGACAGTTTGAGGTAGGCCAACGTGTTTTGCTATTCAACTCATGGCTAAAGTTGTTTCCAGGGAAACTTAGATCAAGATGGACGGGCCCTTATGAAGTTGTGAAGCCCTATGCTCATGGAGTTGTGGACATCAAGAATTTGAAGACGGGAGAAATCTTTAAGGTGAATGGCCAACGTTTGAAGCACTACATGGAAGGTGATCAGAACAATGCCAAAGAGGTGATCCTCTTGGTAGAGGTAACATGAAAACGCCATCAGGTTTAAACCTTTGTAAATATTAGGATATATGTTTTATTTATTTTTTAGGTTTCAAGGTTTTTATTTGTTTTTTCTTTCTTTTTAAGTTTCATTTTTTCGTTCCTTTACTGTGTTGAAAGGTTTCATTTGAGTTGTGCAAATTCATTATGCCAGGAACACTGCCAGGGTCGCTGGCAGGGGCTAACGCTTCAATAGAAAAATCTGTCAGACGCAATGTTGGAGTAGCTTGGCATGTAGCGGTGCAAAAGATAAAAGGAAGAGAAAAAACCCTAGTTTTATCGGCCCAGTAAAATAAGAGAGAGTTGTTTTTTCATTTGACTTTAAACCCTAGCCACCCAAAATCTCGGTTGAAATTTAAAGTTTCAAATTAATTACCTTATCACTCCAATCCTTACCCTATCTTATCACTTTAACCTTATCACTCCACCCCTTTTTAAATTAACTCTTTTCATTTCCCATCATTATCCCTAATTACTAATCCCATTAAAACACTCAACTAACCCAAAATCTTTCACTTTCTCACCTTTGCTGCTTAAAGAAACCAAACATCTCTCTCACTTTTTACGTTATTTTCGATAAGCAAGTGCAAAACCAAAATCGTCTTTTTCTTCATCTTTCAACATCGTTTCAAGTTCCTTCAACAAGTTTCAATTGCTTCACCCTCTATCCCCTTCAAGCGATTCTTCAACGAGGAGATCGAGAAAAACTTTGAAACCAATTTTGCCTCGAAGAGCTTTTGCTATGAGAAGCACTTCGACCTCAACGCAGAGACGAACAATGGCTTCCCTCCGAAAGTCATGTCTATGATTAACTTGCATAAATGGACTCAGTTTTGCCAACAAAAAGGGGAGGTTTATGCCACAATCGTCCAAGAATTTTATGCGCACCTTGTGACCAAAGATTCGTCATTCTTGATGATTAGAGGTAAATGTGTTCGTTTCGATGAATGATATATTGATAATATGTTTGAGTTGGATGGTGCAGGAGATGAGTATTTTGAGTATGTTGATTCAATGAATACTGCCAAGAGAAAGACACTGCTGGCAGATCTGTGCGAGCCTGGCACGGCATGGACAGCGTCATCCAAGGGGCACTGTACGGTGAAAAGGCTGGCATTGAAGCTCCAATGGAGAGGATGGAATCACTTTCTCAAGGCGAATCTGATGCCAACATCCCATAACGAGACCGTGTCAGAAGAAAGGATGATCCTATTGTACTCCATTGTTATGGGGCGCAAAATCAATGTTGGCAAGCTCATTATTGAGGAAACTTACAAGTGCGCAGTGAAAGGTACTAGCAGCTTGTTTTTCCCATTGTTGATTTCTAACGTTTGTATGCTCCATGATGTGCCAAGGCTTGATACGGATAACAGGCAAACGATCAAGGGAACAACAATTATTGTTGCTATATGGAGGAATCTTGTTACTGTCGAGCCCAAGGACAAAGGGAAGGGAAAGGCAAAGGCCCCGATGCCACAGCCCAAGGTGTCAAGGTTCGTGCCAGCAACCACGCTAGAAACTATGACAGACAATTCAATGGCAATGCTGTCCCAAATTCATCAACGCCAAAAGATTATTCTCCAAAATCTGGAAAAGGCTGAGGAGCTCAATGTTAAGATGCAAGACTACATCCAGGCCAGGGATGTTGTGATCAGAGAAGCTCTTACAAAATTATCAACTAATTTTGTGCCAGAGTTTCCGGACTTCCCTGCCAAGCTCTCTTCCGGCGACAATGCCATGCCAGCTAGTCTAGTTCATACCTCGTCTGATGCCATAGTCCCGTTGTCTCTAGTTTAAGTCGAGTCTGCCAGTTCTGATTCTTCATCTAAAACAAAGGAAACCAAAGCCAAGTCTGCCAAAGCCAAGTATCCAGCGACACCTGCTTTACATACGCCATCTGTTGCCACCGATGCACCTACTGCATCGGAGCCTGGCAAGGAAAATGAGGAAGTTGGAGCCTCCACTGCCGCTTCAAAACTGAGCCTGAAAAGAAAGAAGCACATGGCCCTTGATTGAGGGCCATTTGTGAGAAGAAAAACCCGTGTCGCACGGAAAATAGTCTCCGAAGGGGAGTCCCCTTCTTCCTAAACTCCTTTTACATTTCATTGCACTACATTACATGATCATGCATTTTATTTTACTATTTTTGTATATATATGTTGATTCATTCATTGAGGTTAATGCACATCTTGGGTTTGGGGGTGTGCATTTCTTTACATTTATGTCATGCATTTCATGTTTAACTTTTGTTGTCATGCCATCCATGTCATTTAGAGTAGATGCATACCGAACCATTAAAAAAAGAAAAAGAAAATTTTATCTTGGTTTAATTTTGAAAAATGTTAACAATTGTTAAGCAAGCTTAATTTGATCTAGGTGTCTAGCCAATGAGGAAACTTTAATATTTAGTTGTCATGCCATGCCATTAGAGTAGTATGCTAGGTTTGCTTGGCAGTTGATCTCTAGTTTAGGGAATTGAACTTACACCTAACACGTAGTATGTATCTAGTTCCTTAGCAAACTTAGACTTTTTGAAGCTATGCTCAGATATGAAAAAAAATTGCTAGGGTAAAAAGAAGTAAATAAGGCAGCAATGTTCTGCCAATGCAAGAAGAAACATAACTCTCATCTACCTTAGGGATAATAAGCTACTTGGGGCTTCGTGGTTTGCTCCCTCTTAGTTCTCAAGTCCAAAACCTTAGGGTATGAGTTGAAGAGAAAGCCTAGTGATGTCTAGATTAAGGTAGGGATTTGTGTTATGCTCCCTCTTATCTCTCACGCTAAATAGTGTCACGAAGCAAGCTTAAATGAATGCCAGCAAGAAACCCTTGGCAAAGAAAAAATGATGAAAAAAATATATATGAGTTTGGGTAGTAAAATTTGTCTAAGGGAGTGAAAGGAAACTTGATGCATATTGCCTACACTCATGCACTCTTCATGAACTTTGACTAGAGTTATATTGCTGCACTTGAATTACTACCTGCTTGGCATTACTGCACTGAGATACTGAGGACAGAAATAGAGCCAAATTCTGCTTGCCAGCATGTGTTGGCATTCAACCAAAATTTTTTTGATGTAACTTTTTCACAGTTTTTTTTATTTTGATTGCATTACTTGAGGACAAGCAATGAGTTAGGTTTAGGGGCGTGTTACCTCTCCAAAATTACTATTTTTAATCCCAATCTTACAATGCTTTTGCTTGTTTTTAGGTACATTTAGTTGCATTAGGATGTTAGAATCATGTATTTGCATAAGGAGTTTAGAGTTTTGTCTATGCTAGTGTGAAGGGTTGTTTTGTTGGCAATTTTGCAGGTTCGGCATAGGATTTGGCCCAGGAAAGCACCTCATGAAGGAATGCCAGAGAGAATGCCCAGTGCTATTGGTGCAGATGGGCCAAACAATGCCAAGCACCGGATGGTAGAGAAGTGAACTTGATGCCACACCAAGAAGTTGTTGGACCCCGAAAAAATCGAACATGACCAGGCTTCGAAAAAGTAGAAATTGAAACAATCTCAAAAAAAAAATAGCGGATAAGATGGTGCTAAGACTTGTTGGCAAATTCATGCCAAGCTTGGATGCTAGGGCAGCGTCAGCTGGATGACGTCAGCCGTAGCCTGATCAGCTTTCATTCAAATTTGGATAAGAAGATAATCCCTTATCCCTTGGGCAGTTGAAATTCAAAATTTGAAGAGCTAGTCCTATCCCTTCCTTGCACGCCTATTTAAACACCAACCGAGCTAGACTTTAAAAAGGAGAGAAATGGGGGAAGAGAGTAAAGAGGAAGATTGGAGTGAGGAGTTGGTTTGTGACGATTGAAAACCGGCTGCACCTAGGAAGGGTGGTCCGACCAACTTGGCCGAGAAGCCTGGATCTTGAAGGGCTGCATCGAGAGACCCTTTCTAGACCATTCTCTCTTTCATGTTATTTTATTTTGTTTTCAAGGATGATGTATTTTGAAAACATTTGTGGGTTATTGGTTAAATCCCTCACCATGAACTAATTTAATAGTTGGTGGGGGATGTTTGCGTTGATCGCTAGTTTTATGTTTTAGTTTTTAATAATGAATCTGCCTTGGCAATGTTTTCACTATTCAGTATACTTTAATATTTCCTAAATACTATTCAAAGCGAGAGCTGGCACTGTTGGCCTATTGCTTCTCAATATTTTAACAGACTTGGGGTGGCAACAATTGAGTTGCTGAATACTGAGGAGAAAAGCTTCGAGAGAAGTCATTCAAGTAGATGAACTTACTTGGGGAATGAAATCTACCCCTTAGGAGTATAGATTGGAACTTAATCAAATTGGTTTATTTAAAAACAAATGTTATAGAGATATAGGGGTTTTTACATTATCAATTTAGGGCAATGACCATCGAGAGAGGCTTTACTAATATTGAATCTGCTCGGCAAACAATGCCAAGACAGGTTGTAGTTAAAGGCCGGCACGGCATGAATAGCGTGAAAACCAAGCATTCCCTGCCAATGCTCACATTCATTAAAGCACCTTTCTTGCCAATGTATTTACTTTACTTGCATTCCTTTACTATTTAATTATTTTCCAAAACCAATTTCAAATCAAATCAACCTTTTTCTTAAGGAAAGTAACAAACAAGGCTATTGAATTCCAAGTCAATCTCTGTGGGATCGATACTCAGCTTACCAACTGTATTACTTGTAGACCATGTATACTTGCACGCAAAAGACTCATCTTGACACATTTTTACACTTTTCCAACACATATCTTTTGCCACTTTTGCCAACATTCACTCAAAGAGTCTACAGGCTCAAACCCTGAAACTCCTCACCTCTCAAACTCCTCAAACGCTCCAAGGGTAAACCTTGATTTGCCACCACAGCAGGTGCCAATGACTGTGCCTGTACTCCAGCCATCGCTGCCTAAAAGGCTCCCGTTATCGCCTGAACTAACAGAGTCAAATCACCATATACTGGCACTTTGTGAACCTGGGGTGCTTCACCCGCCCCAACGTCAACTAGAGGAACCACTGGATTAGGAGGTAAAACATGAGGGAGGTTCTGTAACACCCTTAACGTATACTCGTAGACCGAATATACATTAAAGATGTTAAGGAGTCATTTAAAGAAATCCTGACTTATAATAATTTTTTATACATATAAATCTTGTCTTTATTAATCTAACCCTTTTCTCGATTTTCTTGAAATCATAACTTATGTGTAGTTGGCTAATTTCGACCTTGATTTAGTTTGTAAAACATATTAGTTAGTTATTAAAACGATAATGCAATTTGGGGTGAAAAATAGGTTCATGGCCTAGGCCCTTTCTTGATTTTAAAATCCTTATGCAATTACCGATAAATAAAAATTCAAACTGATTAAACACGATTTACTACCTTTTTAAGCTTACCGATTATTCATATTAACAAAGTAAGCTTCCTTTCTACTTTAGTTTATTCTTTCAAATTATTAATACCTTATCTTGCTTTATCCATATATGATTCATCATTAAAACTGATCAATTATCTATCGTTTAATTTAATTTAATGCACCATATACTACCAGCGGATAAATAATTACATGCCCACTAGAGATTATCATAAGCTAGAATATTTTACTGATATTTTGTAGATTGAAGCTTGATCATCATGCTCAACTCATCTTCAAGTACTCCATCTTAACCTACGTGTGAATCAAACACATGCTAAGTTTTCACTTAGTGCGGCAATAAACAAAATTAATAATAATTTAAACTTATTAAACTTTATGGCTACATTTATATAGCATGATACATGCCAATGCATTAACTTTTATGTTGCATTAGTGATAACTTACCATATGCTAATATCATAATATTTTCTTGTTTGTTCATTTATCATAATATATCATTTATACCTCAATGCATGAACATATATATCATGTTACAAGCTAATGAATGTGCTTGTTCTATTCCTTTAACATCATATCACTACTTACCATTAATGTTAAACTTTTAAGTTTAACTTACTTACCATTTGCATGCCTAATAACATACGTTACCTTACATGGACTAACATATATCAAAATTTTTCCTTTGTCATGTAACATGTAAAAATCAACATCTCATATACATATGTTTGGCATGGTAAGTCAATTCAATATTCCCAAAAAATCTCTTGTTTCCCTTCTGAATCATATTAAGATTACTTATACCAATTCTTTATACCTTTAGCCCAAGAATTTTATGTAGAGAGAAACTTAAGTATGCGAGATTGCTACTCCCAGAGTACTGGTCACCGAAGTGACAGTAAACATATAGACACATAAAGTGTCGGGAACATATAGACATATAAGTATCAGCATCATATAGACACATAAGTGTCGATATATATAGACACATAAGTGTCGACATCATATAGACACATGAGTGTCGGTATCATCTAGACACAAAAGTGTTGGCATCATATATTCACATAAGTGCTGGTAAACATATAGATCCAAAGATCGGTGTGTAGCTACACACAATCCCAGACTACTAGACCTCTAATGGCATGCCACTATATTGTAACTCTCTATAATATAATTTTATGTATGGAGAGAAACTTAAGTATGCGAGGTCGGTACTCTTTGAGTACTAGTCACTGAAGTGACAATAACTTGTAGACACGTAAAGTGCCAAAAACATATAGATACATAAAGTGCCAGTAAACATATAGATCCGAAGATCGATGAGTAGCTATACGCTGTCCCAGACTGGTAGACCTCTAATGGCATGCCACTATACTATAACTCTCTATCATAAACTTGGGCAATAAATCCATATCAATAACTTGTAAATTATCATTTTGTAAATGATTCATATATCACCATTATTCAATAATAACTTGCCATAATAGAACATAATAGGGCAGTTCATACTCTATCATATACTAATCTTTTTCCTTTGCTTGTAAAAATCATATAACTTATACAAAAACCATGTTATCATTTCAATAAAATCAAGTAAATAAAATTCTTAAAAGTCTACTAAAATACATATCAAAACATATAAATGCATTCACTTGAGCCATTTATTAGCTTGCCTCACTAAGCTTTATTCAATCCTTTCTTTCATAGTACCTCGAACTCTCTTTTGATTCGGATCAAACTCAAAACCGAGTTTCGGGGCTTGAATCGAGCTTGGAAAAATTTTCTCTTTCTTTCCCTAGCTCTCATGTTTTTGGTTGGAAAAGCTGAACATTTTTTTCATCTTTTCACCTTTATGTTACACATATAACTATTAAATGAATATTAAATTCATTTAATAGTGAATTACAATTATACCTTTTTTATCCAATGGTTGAGATTGATTTTATCATCAATCAAGGGCCAAGATTTAATCTTCCATTTCCTCTTTCCAAAATTACCCTTATAACTTTTTAAATATTTCAAAATTGCCATTGGGGCCAAATGACCAATTTGCCCTCCAACTAGTTTTTATTTACTAGTTTACCATTCTTGTAAAAATTCAACTAAGTCTAGTTGGAATTCAACCATCTATAATAAAATATTCATAAAATAGTATTTTATGACTTTTCCATGGCTTTTGGATCAGCCTCTGAATTTTCAGTTCAATCCAATTTCTCGATATTCATAAAATACTTATACTGCGATTTTACCTTTATCGAGCTGTCAGATTTATTCCAATAATTTTATATTTCCATATTCGAGAAATCCACAATATCATCTCATAAAATTATCCATTCCTAAGATCTTAGACTAAATTTTATTAACTCATTCTATTTTCCCGATACTTATTGAAAATATTCATAGAATAAAATTTCTCTTAGAATTCCTTTATCGATAATCTATACGAATATTCTCTATTCTTACTGAGTCCAAAATATCAATCCGAAACACTTTTATGGGACCTTCCCGGAGGTCACCCATCCTAATATTCCTTGGTCTGAGCACGCTTAACAATTTTATTAGATCCAAATTCGGTACCTTTTACTACATCTTAATTCTTAAAACCGATATCACAGCACTTATTTCGATCCGATTCACTCTTATACTAAATAAAATTACTTATTGGGGAAATTTACACTTTAGACCCCAAAATTTTCCAAACTTTATACTTTAACCCCAAAACTTTCAAAATTTATATTTTGGTCACTAGCCAAAAATTTGGGATAGTACAATTCTTCCCCCTTTAAGAAAATTTGTCCTCAAATTTTCAACAAGTACCAGTTTCAAACATTTGCAGATATTGTTCCCTCAATTTCTTTCAATTTCCCAAGTGACTTTTTTCAATCTTGTGATTCCTCCCAGAGCTTCAAATATAATCTCTTAACAGATCAATTCTTTCTTAGCTTCTTTTTTAACCATCTCAATAGTATCACTACTTAACTTTCTAATTCTCCCCTTATATGTACTGACAGTACAAACATCTTATAATGAGATACCACTGAGTTATTTTCATCATAACTTATATCCTTAGCAGGAGCTAACTTCCATGCTTATTTCACAGTATCATATATGCTATGGTTCATTTCTTGACCTCCAAGATTCATCAATTGACGAAATCTATCATCGTTTTGCTTTCCTTATTCTAGTCTCATTCCATCTTATACTAATGAGGAGCAGCATCAAGTCATACAATCAGCACATTAGTAATATGATATCCTAGGGGCATGTACTTACAGACAAATTCATATCAATCTTGGTTTAGCATCCAGAACCGGCTAAACCTTTGCTCTGGTACCATTAAATATAGCACCCTTAACGTATACTCGTAGACCGAATATACATTAAAGGTGTTACAGAGTCGTTTAAAGAAATCCTGACTTATAATAATTTTTTATACATATAAATCTTGTCTTTATTAATCTAACCCTTTTCTCGATTTTCTTGAAATCATAAGTTATGTGTAGTTGGCTAATTTCGACCATGAATTAGTTTGTAAAACATATTGGTCACGTATTAAAACGATAATGCAATTCGGGGTGAAAAATAGGTTCACGACCTAGGCCCTTTCTTGATTTTAAAATCCTTATGTGATTACCGATAAATAAAAATTTAAACTGATTAAACACGATTTACTACCTTTTTAAGCTTACCGATTATTCATATTAACAAAGTAAGCTTCCTTTCTACTTTAGTTTATTGTTTCATATTACTAATACGTATCTTGCTTTATCCATATATGATTCATCATTAAAACTGATCAATTGTCTATCGTTTAATTTAATTTAATGCATCATATACTACCAGCGGATAAATAATTACATGCCCACTAGAGATTATCATAAGCTAGAATATCTTACTGATATTTTGCAGATTGAAGCTTGAACAGTATGCTCAACTCCTCTTCAAGTACTCCATCTTAACCTACGTGTGAATCAAACACACGCTAAGTTTTCACTTAGTGAGGCAATAAACAAAATTAATAATAATTTAAACTTATTAAACTTTATGGTTACATTTATATAGCGTGATATATGCCAATGCATTAACTTTTATGTTTCATTAGTGATAACTTACTATATGCTAATATCATAATATTTTCTTGTTTGTTCATTTATCATAATATATCATTTATACCTCAATGCATGAACATATATATCATGTTACAAGCAAATGAATGTGCTTGTTCTATTCCTTTAACATCATATCACTACTTACCATTAATGTTAAACTTTTAAGTTTAACTTATTTACCATGTTCATGCCTAATAACATACGTTATCTCAATGTACTAACATATATAAAAACTTTTCCTTTGCCATGTAACCTGTAAAAATCAACATCTCATATACATATGTTAGGCATGGTAAGTCAATTCGATATTCTCAAAAAATCTCTTGTTTCCCTTTTGAATCATATTAAGATTACTTATACCAATTCTTTATACCTTTAGCCCAAGAATTTTTTATAGAGAGAAACTTAAGTATGCAAGAATGGTACTCCCAAAGTACCAGTCTCCAAAGTGACAATAAACAAATAGAAACATAAAGTGCCGGTAACATATTGACACATAAGTTTCGGCATCATATAGACACATAAGTGCCGATATCATATAGACACATAAGTGTCGACGTCATATAGACACATAAGTGTCGACATCATATAGACACATGAGTGTCGATATCATTTGACACATAAGTGTCGGCATCATATAGACACATAAGTATCGATAAACATATAGAGCTGAAGATTGGTGTGTAGCTACACGCAGTCCCAGACTGCTAGACCTCTAATGGCATGCCACTATACTGTAACTCTATATAATATAATTTTATGTATAGAGAGAAACTTAAGTATGCAAGGTCGGTACTCCTTGAGTGCTAGTCACCGAAGTGACAATAACTTGTAGACACGTAAAGTGCCAAAAACATACAGACACATAAAGTGCCGGTAAACATATAGATCAGAAGATCTGTGTGTAGCTACACGCAGTCCCAGACTGCTAAACCTCTAATGGCATGCCACTATACTGTAACTCTATCATAAACTTGGGTAATAAATCCATATCAATAACTTGTAAATTATCATTTTGTAAATGATTCATATATCACCATTATTCAATAATAACTTGCCATAATATGACATAATAGGGCAGTTCATACTCTATCATATACTAACATTTTTCCTTTGCTTGTAAAACATCATATAACTTATATAAAAACCATGTTATCATTTCAATAAAATCAAGTAAATAAAATTCTTAAAAGTCTACTAAAATACATTTCAAAACATATAAAAGCACTCACTTGGGCCATTTATTAGCTTGCCTCACTAAGCTCTATTCGATCTTTTCTTTCATAGTACCTCGAACCCTCTTTTGATTCAAATCAAACTGGAAACCGAGTTTCGGGGCTTGACTCGAGCTTGAAAAAATTCTCTTTCTTTCCCTAGCTCTCATGTTTTTGGCTGGAAAAGATGAACATTTTTTTCATCTTTTCACCATTATTTTACACATATAACTATTAAATGAATATTAAATTCATTTAATAGTGAAATTACAATTTTACCCTTTTATCTAATGGTTGACATTGATTTTATCATCAATCAAGGGCCAAGATTTAATCTTCCATTTCTTCTTTCAAAAATTGCCCTTATAATTTTTTAAATATTTCAAAATTGCCATTGGGGCCAAATGACCGATTTGCCATCCAACTAGTTTTTATTTACTAGTTTGCCATTCTTGTAAAAATTAACTAAGTCTAGTTGGAATTCATCCAACTGTAATAAAATATTCATAAAATAGTGTTTTATAAATTTTCTATGGCTTTTGGATCAGCCTCTAAAATTTTAGTTCGATCCAATTTCCCGATATTCATAAAATACTTCTATTGTGATTTTACCTTTATTGAGCTGTCGAATTTATTCCAATAATTCTATATTTCCATGTTCGAGAAATCTACAATATCATCTCATAAAATTATCCTTTCCTAAGATCTTAGACTGAATTTTCTTAACTTATTCTATTTTCCCGATACTTATCAAAAATCTTCATAGAATAAAAATTCTATTAGAATTCCTTTATCGATAATCCATATGAATATTCTCTACTCTTACTGAGTCCAAAATATCGATCAGAAACACTTTTATGGGACCTTCCCGTAGGTCACCCATCCTAATATTTCCCTAGCCTGAGCACGCTTAACAATTTTATTCGATACAAATTTGGTACCTTTTACTGCATCTTAATTCTTAAAACCGATATCAAGGTACTTATTTCGATCCGATTCATTCTTATACTGAATAAAATTACTTATTGGGGAAATGTACACTTTAGTCCCCAAATTTTTCCAAAGTTTATACTTTAACCCTAAAACTTTCAAACTTTACATTTTGGTCACTAGCCAAAAATTTTGGATATTATAGATTCTCTATTGTCTCGATGTTCTGCCCAACCTCGGCAGTATTAGCCATAGATAATGTCCCACGTCGAGCCATGCTAAGAAAAACATCAGAACACATTAGAGTTAGGCTAGCGTCAGGCAAAGGATCCAAGTTAACTTTAAAACGCATTTAAAATCCACACTAATAGGCAATGTGTTCCCAAACATACCCCAACAGAACATTAAGCAAACACCGAACATATACACAATCACCGTGCAGTTCAAACAATATTAGCTAGTCGAACAACAACATCTCAACTTTTCATAAACCTGGCTCTGATACCAAGAAATGTAACCCCCTCAACCCGGCCTAGTCGCAAGACCGGTCCAAGCAAGCTACATTAGGTTTACCGAAGTAAACTGGAAAGATTAAACCTAAAACACATCATTTTTTATCTTTTCTAGATGCATTAATGCTTTCCTACATGATTATATTGTTCATAGGTGAGCACTCATCTCAACCGGGCATCGTAATGACATCCAATTGGCTACACTACAAACTAGGGACCAAAATGTAATTTTAGCAATATAAAAGGACTTTTCCAATTTTTAAGTTACTAACCTTTAATTAAGTTCATGTCATGCTTATATGTCAAAAATCGGCTTCAGAAGATCATCCATGCTCAAATAATTGACAAAACAAGATTTAGTGACTAAAATGAAAGAAAAACAAAACTAGCCTTCCATGACATTAACAGATTTAACGACATCCGTATCGATACGGTTGTGAACACATTGTTTCGATACAGTGAGGCCCGTATCGGTACACTTCTTCAAGTTTAAAATATGGTTCAAAATCATTTCTCAACGTACCGATACGGTACCTTGGTGTTTCAGTACGTGACCTCGTCTCCAAAAAGTAAAATTCCAGTGACCACTAGGTGTATCGAAATGCCCCTTCTTGTATTGATACACTATGGCCTTGTTTTCCTATCTGTACCGAAACACCTCTGCCTGTACCGAAACGCCTTGGCGTTAATTGCCTAGCCGTACCGATATGGTCCCTCGTGCATCGGTACGCCTGGGCTTGTAATGTCAAGATTAGCTAGTTTTTCACACATTTCTAGATGCAATTGGCCCCTATCAACTTCCAAATATGCATATCAACACTTCAATATACATAATCTAACATTTATACCAAGATTAGGCAAACAAAACAACATCAAGCTTCCAAAGGACCACTCTAGTGCATGCTTCCTAGACCACTTTGCCAAACATACCAAAACGCACAATTAGGCCATTCTCAGCATAAGCAACATGCCAACACACTTAACATAGCATACTAAACTTGGTCAAACCAGCACGACATAGCAATCCACAAGGAACTCTAGATGCATACGTACACATCCATTCAACCTCAACCATGGGCAAGTAATAACATCAAGGTAAACAACATATAACCATCATAAAAAACTAGCTTATAATCATTCTAAAGAACCACAATGCAATGGATTTACAACTACCAAAAACCTTGGCGAACACATTACCTTATTAACCGGAAACATAGACCAAGTTCATACTCAAAAGTAGTTTATCTCTTGGATCCTTGCAAACCTTGCCTTCGCTTCCCCAAACTTTAATGCTCTGCATCATTAGGAAAAAGAGTGCGTAAGCACACATGCTTAGTGAGGATGCTCATAAACAATGATGCACTAAAACCATTTAAAAACCACATGCTTGCTTTTCCCAAAACATGCTTACAACCTAAGCATTTTTCCATGATTCCAACCGAATCAAAACATAATAATCAACATTTAACATCATATAAAATTCATGCTTAAATGCCAAAGCATTTTAAACAAACCATACTTAAATCCCAAAATCATTACAAACAAGGTTCAACACATGAACTTTCTCATATATTGGCATTTATAGTGACCTGGATAGACTACCTCTATCATATACACATATCAGATACACGGATCTCTCATACCATGCCTAGTTAAACTACATGATATCCCAAACCTTGCCTAGTTAAACCGCAAGATTTGACACCCTCACCTAGTTAAACCGCGAGATCTCACCCTTGCCTAGTTAAACCGCAAGTATACCGACCTTGCCTAGTTAATCCACAAGATCACCATCAATTTGGGTTGCCTACTTAAAATGCAAATCCCCAAATGAGGTTCCCAACAGTCCGCGTGGCCTTGTTACACTGCCATACCTCAAGAACCCATAGCCACGATCATTTTGTCCATATTTTATAGTGCACTTTTAATCCTATGGCATGCTAACTATATCTGATTGTTTTCTCACCTTGTCATATAACCAATATGTAATATCCCAAATTTTGGCTAGTGACCAAAATATAAATTTTGAAAGTTTTAGGGGTTAAAGTGTAAACTTTGGAAAAGTTTAGGGACTAAAGTGTAATTTTCATAAGTTCTGTATTTTAACCCCGTAAATGAATAGTTCACCCCCAAGAGTGAAATTTTCGTGTTACTCAGATTTTTTGTATGGAGCTTGTATTTTTGGCCATAAAGCGATAAAGTTTGGAAGAATATTCGGATAATCGGATCGAATCGAATATCAAGGATATTTTGAAGGATGATAAGCTAGGGTTGATTATGTCATTTTAAATGTCTAAGATATTTTCTTTGTGTTGGAAGAATATGAACCCTTGGATTTAAGCTGATTTTCCATGCTAAATATGAGCCGTTGGATGAAAAATGACAAGATCGTAATTTTGGAAAATCACAAGGGCAAAATTGGTAAACTACTAATTCAAGATTTAAATTTAGGTCATTTGATTAAGAATAATGATACAAGGAATATTATGGAAATATAGAATTTTCGGAATAGATCTGATGGCTCGGTAAAGGTAAAATCGTAGTAAGAGTATTTTGTGAATATCGGGAAATCGGGTCTAATTGAAATTTCATAGGCTTATCCATAAGTGATATAAAAATCATAAAATGATATTTATGGAATAGTGGCTGGTTGAGAAGGAACTAATTTAGTTAGATTTTAATGGAATGGAAATTTTAAAACAAACTAGTAAATAAAGACTAGTTGGAGGGTAAATTGATCATTTGGCAAGGATGGCAATTTTGAAATATTTTTGAAATGTTGAGGACGTTTTTGGAAGATGAAATATACATGGATTTAATCTTGACCCTTGATTTTTGATGAGATTAAATAAGCCATTAGATTTAAAGGATAAATTGGTAATTTTAATATTAAATGAATTTTAAATTCATTTAATAGTTACAAGTGTAAATTAATAGTAAAAAGATGAACAAATGTTCATCTTTTCCAGCCATAAACCATGGAGAAAGAGGAAAAAGAAGAGGGAAATTTCCAAGCTAGATTTAAGCCCCGAATCTCGGTTTTAAGGTAATCTTTTGAACTAGAAAGTTGTTCTACTTTTCAAGCTCTATCTTTTGATGTATTTAATTCATGGAATACATGCTTGATTGATGTGAATTTTACATGAGAAGGAAATTAGGGTTTATTAACAAAATTGGAGCTTTTGAGATTTTATGATTCCATGGATGAATTTAAGTTGGAATCAAGCTTATATGATGTTAAAATCATGTTTTTGAGTTAGGATTTAAATTCTACATATTTTGGTTTGTATGGAGAAGATTAGGGTTTATGGATTTTAGTCTAACTTAGGATTTGTGATGTTGAATTAATGATCTAGTAAGATTGGTTTGTTGTTTGGAAGCAAAACCCTCAGTTAAAACTTAAAGGGACCAATTCAGAAAGCTTCAAAGTTAAGGGACCGAATATGAAATTTATGAAATTGGGGTGTCCTTATGTAATTTATGATGTTGAAGATGTGAAATTGATGTTGGAATGCTAAACCGATGTTGAATCGAATTAGTGACCATTTTGATAATTTGTCAAAATCTAGTGACCAAATAGAAAATGAATTCTTGGATGGGGATTAAATCTGATTTTTAGTTAAAATAATACAATTAAGGTAGTAATGTTGATTTGAGGACTAAATTGCAAAGTTAAGAAGTTTGAATCCTTACCTTTGCATTTTAGTGACTATTTTGGCAAAGAAAGAAAATTAGAGGGAATTATTTTGAATAACTATTTGATGAAGAAGATGATGAATTGGTGTTTTGAAGCAAGTGATGGGACTAAATTGAGAAGTAGAAAAATAAGAAGTTAGTATAAATTAGAAGTTTATTACTGAAAGCTATGTAGAAGATTGAATTTTTGCAGTGACTTCGAAAATTCACCATAAATTGTAAAAAAATGGTTAGATGATGAATTTTATACCGTTATAAAGATGTGTTCATCTAGTTTCATTTCCAACAAACGGAAACTGATTTTGAGTTCCGAGATAAAAGATATGAAGTTTTAATCAAATGAAGGTCAGAAAATTTACAAAGCAATTTTCTGCCTGGACAGTCTGTGACGGGAGTTTGAAGAATTTTCATAATTATTGTAGATTTTATTAATTTATGTGGCTTATACCGTTAGAACCGTTATCGAATCTAGTTTTTCCAGTATAAAGGAAATTAAGATCCAGTTTGTATTCTTCCCGGTATAAGTAACTCTTTGAAGATAGCGCAAGTTGCCAAAAAATAGAATTTGATACATTGTGTATCTAAATGTGTGATAACGAGCTCGGAAGAATTATTAGAAGTTCAGAATGGTCATTAAGGACCAAAATGAGTTTTTGAAAAATAAAAGGAAAAAAGGGAAAATATTTGGAAATTTTATATTCAAATGATTATATTAGACAACACGTTAATGTATTGTTTGATTTGAATCTAACAAATATTTTATCTTGTTCATGTGATTAATGAAGTCAAGTCCGAATCAACGAAGGTTCGAGGTTCTATAAAGGAAAGGATCGAGTAGAATTTAGTGAGGCATGCTAATAAATGGCCCAGGTAAGTGCAATGCATACATCACATGATACATGGCTATTTTATACATCATTGGGAAGACTTGCGATAAGTCTGCCTAGTTTATATATTGACATGATATTTATGTTATTGATCATATATTTGACATATTTTAAATATGTCAAAGGTGGAACACAAATGCACGGATCACTAGTTATATATGATGTGATATTATGAATGTTAATTCGGGTATGAACTGCTTAATTTAAATTATGTTGATATGCATTGCCATGGATGAAATAAATACGGGAATTATGCCCAAGTAAGTCATTGAAGGACAGGGTATAGTTGGCATGCCATAGAGCCCAGCAGCATGCTGCATAATTAGGAATTCGGGATTGCACTATAGTGTTTAAAGTACTTTTAGTGTATATGGTTAGCACAACCATAAAATGTGCGGCATATTCGGTTATCCGGGATAGCACTATAGTGTTAGTATTTGACACAGGTTAGGGAGTATATGAACTCTCGGGATATATGACAAGTATATCGGTAAGGAAATTTATAATCGGTTTATATTATGTTGATATATGATGGTACTACTTTTCTAGTGATCATGATGCATTTATGAATATAAGGCATATTATGATAAACGTGCAAGCGTGAAAATCTTATGACATTGGCATATAGTAAATAATTACTAATGCAATATGAATGTGGATGCATTGGCATATATCATGCTATATAAATGTAGCCATGTAATGTATATAAAGTTTAAAAAATTGTTATTACTTCCTTTATTGTCTCACTAAGTTCGTACTTAGCGTCTCTTTGATTGTGCACACGTAGGTAAATCAAGATAAGGGTGAGAAGAGCATTGCATCAATATTAGAAAGCTCAACAGGTAATCACAAAGAATGACATCCTAATTAAGGTTTGGTTATTATAGTGGCATATATACTTGCTAAACCTATTTAACGTGTGATTGGCCTTTAAAGTTCGTTATGGGTTTATGATACTTGGCGATTCTGGAAAGATTCAAGGTTAAGAATAACCTTTGATGACGGGTTGTTTGCTAAGATAATTGATTTATGATTGGAACTCGAATAAATAATTTATGTCGATTTTAAATAAAGTTAAGTGTGCTTAGGCTAGAGAAATTTTAGGATGGGTGACCATTGAGAAGTTTTTCTAAAAATTTTAAGTTACCCTAATCTTTGAATAAAAAATTCATAACATTTCTAAATCGTATCCGGTGTATGGATATGGGAAGGAGGTGTTACATTTATTGGTATCAGAGCTATAGATTTAGCCGATTCTGGAGCTAAACGAAGTATGGTAAAGGTCAAAAGTGTATACATGTCACTAGGATATCAGAATTACTGATGATTTTACTTGTTGGAATGGATGCAATTGCTTACTTCATTATAATAATAATGTTAAATTTCAATGTGTGAGTGTAAAAGAATCGTGTCAGGTGTTTAGGTGAGTGGATCAACAAGAGATTCACGAGAGTGATAAGGTTAATGATAGTATTCTACCCTCAGCTTAGCAGGGTGCAGAGGCACCAAAGTAACATGATATGCATGTTCTGATTAAGAGCTTTTCTTCTAGACATTAGATTCGATTATGAATCAGACTGCTTAGGCACCGATTGTAAAAGAATTGAGAGTTCTGGCACACTAGATTTTTAGAGAGATATTAATGGAGGTCCTATGATTGTTAATCTATGGTTAGAGGAGACTAAAAATAAAGTAGTAGCTCATCTGAAAGGATTAGACCCGTATGTGATTAAGTAATGTTACGGTACATACTCAAAAGTGTGTTAGCTAGAAGTTTTTTCTTTGAGTGTTCCGTAACAAAGTTTATTCTAGAGATGCAACGGAGTTCTTGCATCTTAAATTGGTCAATTGGATTATTATGGATATGAGTGCAAGTTTAATAAACTGTACTGATTTGCTTCTAAACTGCTTCCTACAGACAGAACATCATAGAATGTTAGAGGTCAGGTACAAAGAAGTACCGACTGCCTTATGTATTTCAAAATTTCATGAAGCAGTAAATTATGTTGAATGCAATGGAAAGGGTTTAGAATGAAAAAATATCTAAATAGAGGTCATAGCTCATAAAGAGGAATAATGAATCATTATTCATTTCACCACTTCTAAAAAGTGGTGAGGATTCCTGGCAAAGATAACAAGTTGAATTTATTACATAGTTTCGCTAAGAGATCGGGACAAGGAAAATTAGGAACTCTCTGACATTTATAATTAATGTTGAAGATTCAAGAAAACTACAAAACCAATCATGTGAGTGTTGTGATCATTGGCATGAATGAGCATGCAAAGTTTTTATAGGAATTTGTTACCAATGTGAAAATGATTTAACTTATGTTATGGATACCGAGCATCAAGGGTGAGCTGGAACAGTATTCCTATTGTTTGTGAGTTTTAAATGGGTTGCTCAAGAGGAGTTGTCAGGCTTGATGCTTAATCGAGAGACTAAGTTGGGATTAGATTTAATCCAATATTGGACCTATATTGATTACACTCTACAGAATGGCTCTTACTAGATTGGAAAAGCTAAAGATCTAGTTGCAAGATTCATTAGATTGAAGTTTCATATGACTCGGTATATCATGTTGGGAAGCTTCAGTGAGGTTAGTAAAGAAGTAGTAATATTCCTCTAAGATTAAATTGTGACTATATTATTACTAGTAAAAGAAGATTTGATGGTAGCACTAGTATTAGTGCAGTATGAATCTAGTAAGGTTTCTGCCTTATTCAATAATACGTCCCATAACAGGTTGGGATGTTCATATTATTAAGGGGTAATTTATATCCCCGATGATAATGAGTTAGAAAGAGAACTAAAAGGTGATTGAATCTGATTTATTTCAGGATGTAAAAAATAAAGTAAGAATGGTTTGAAGCAATCTAGAATTGTTTTAGAATGATGGATATTATATACTGATCTTGAAAGAAAAGATATTTCTATGAAGTTAAGGATAAAGTATTTCATAAAAGTTTCACCTTGGAGGAAGGTGTTATGGTTTGGACAAAAAAGGAAGCTGAGTCTGAGATCTTTTGGACCATATATGATTGTGGAAAGAGTTGGTCTGATGATTTATTAGTTAACCTTACCTCCGGAAATAGACAAGATTCACAATATATTTCATGTATTGATGCTCAAGAAGTATCGATCAGATCCTTTATCTATATAATTACCTCGGAGGGAATAGAGATTCAACCGGATTTGATTTATGAGAAAGAATCAAAAAATATTTTGGCACATGGAGTCAAAGGACTTAGAAATAAGATGATTTTGCTTGTTAAAGTTCTTTGGTGAAATTATGAAATCAAAAAGCGACTTGGGAAAGAAAAAAATATGAGAAAAATAGTTTTCTCATTGTTTTTAAATCAGGTATGTATTGAAAATTCGAGGACAAATTTTCTTAAGGGGGAGAGAATTGTAATATCCCAAATTTTGTCTAGTGACCACAATATAAATTTTGAAAGTTTAGGGGTTAAAGTGTAAACTTTATAAAAGTTCAAGGGCCAAAGTGTAATTTTCAAAAGTTATGTATTTTAATCCCGTAAATGAATAGTCCACCCCCAAGAGTGACATTTCCATGTTACTCAGATTTTTCGTATAGAGCTTGTATTTTTGGCTATAAAGCGATAAAGTTTGGAAGAATATTAGGATACTCGGATCGAATCGAATATCCAGGATATTTTGAAGGATGATAAGCCAGGGTTGATTATGTCATTTTACATGTCTAAGATATTTTCTTTTTGTTGGAAGAATTTGAACCCTTGGATTTAAGTTGATTTTCCATGCTAAATATGAGTCGTTGGATGAAAAATGGCAAGATCGTAATTTTGGAAAATCACAAGGGCAAAGTTGGTAAACTACTAATTTAAGATTTAAATTTAGGTCATTGGATGAAGAATAAGGATACGAGGAATGTTATGGAAATGTAGAATTTTTAGAATAGATCTGATGGCTCGATAAATGTAAAATTGTAGTAAGAGTATTTTGTGAATATCGAAACCGGGTCGAATTGAAATTTCAGAGGTTGTTCCATAAGTCATGGAAAATTATAAAATGATATTTATGGAATAGTGGCTGGTTGAGAAGGAACTAATTTAGTTAGATTTTAATGGAATGGCATTTTTAAAACAAACTAGTAAATAAAGACTAGTTGGAGGGTAAATTGGTCATTTGGCAAGGATGGCAATTTTGAAATATTTTTTGAAATGTTGAGGACGTTTTTTGGAAGATTAAATATACATGGATTTAATCTTGACCCTTGATTTTGGATGAGATTAAATTAGCCATTGGATTTAAAGGATAAATTGGTAATTTCACTATTAAATGAATTTGAAATTCATTTAATAGTTACAAGTGTAAATTAATAGTAAAAAGATGAACAAGTGTTCATCTTTTCAAGCCATAAACCATGGAGAAAGAGGAGAAAGAAGAGGGAAATTCAAGCTAGATTTAAGCCTCGAATCTCGATTTTAAGGTAATCTTTCGAACTACAAAGTTGTTCTACTCTTCAAGCTCTAACTTTTGATGTATTTAATTCATGGAATACATGCTTGATTTATGAGAATTTTACATGATAAGGAAATTAGGGTTTATGAACAAAATTGGGGCTTTTGAGATTTTATGATTTCATGGTTGAATTTAAGTTGGAATCAAGCTTATATGATGTTAAAATCATGTTTTTGAGTTAGGATTTAAATCCTACATATTTTGGTTTGTATGGAGAAGATTAGGGTTTATGGATTTAAGTCTAACATAGGGTTTGTGATGTTGAATTAATGATCTAGTAAGCTTGATTTGTTGTTTGGAAGCAAAACCCTAAGTTAAAACTTATAGGGGACCAATTCGCAAGCTTCAATGTTAAGGGACCGAATATAAATTTTTATGAAATTGGGGTGTATTTATGTAATTTATGATGTTGAAGATGTGAAATTGATGTTAGAATGCTAAACCGATGTTGAATCGAATTAGTGACCATTTTGACAATTTGTCAAAATCAAGTGACCAAATAGAAAATGAATTCTTGGATGAGGATTAAATCTGATTTTTTGTTAAAATAATACAATTAAGGTAGTAATGTTGATTTGAGGACTAAATTGCAAAGTTAAGAAGTTTGACCTTTGCATTTTAGTGACTATTTTGGCAAAGAAAGAAAATTATAGGGAATTATTTTTAATAACTATTTGATGAAGAAGATGATGAATTGGTGGTTTGAAGCAAGTTATGGGACTAAATTGACTAGTAGAAAAATAAGAAGAAGTTAGTATAAATTAGAAGTTTATTATGGAAAGCTATGTAGAAGATTGAATTTTTGCAGTGACTTCGAAAATTCACCATAAATTCTAAAAAAATGTTTAGATGATGAATTTTATACCGTTGTAAATATGTGTTCGTCTAGTTTCATTTCCAACAAACGGAAACTGATTTTGAGTTCCGTGTTAAAAGATATGAATTTTTAATTGAATGAAGGTCAGAAAATTTACAGAGCAGTTTTCTGCCTAGACAGTCTGTGACTAGAGTTTGAAGAATTTTCATAATTTTTGTAGCTTTTATTAATTTATGTGGCTTATACCGTTAGAACCATTATTGAATCTAGTTTTTCCAGTATAAAGGAAATTAAGATCTAGTATGTATTCTTCCCGGTATAAGTAAATATTTGAAGGTAGCGCAAGTTGCCAAAAAATAGAATTTGATACATTGTGTATCTAAATGTCTGATAACAAGCTCAAAAGAATTATTGGAAGTTCAGAATGGTCATTAAGGACCAAAATGAGTTTTTGAACAATACAAGGAAGAAAGGAAAAATATTTGGAAATTTTATATTCGAATGATTATATTAGACAACACGATTAAGGTATTGTTAGATTTGAATCTAACAAATATTTTATCTTGTTCATGTGATTAATGAAGTCAAGTCTGAATCAAAGAAGGTTTGAGGTTCTATAAAGGAAAGGATCGAGTAGAATTTAGTGAGGCATGCTAATAAATGGCCCAGGTGAGTGCAATGCATACATCACATGATTCATGGCTGTTTTATACATCATTGGGAAGACTTGCGATAAGTCTGCCTGGTTTATATATTGGCATGATATTTATGTTATTGATCATATATTTGACATATTTTAAATATGTCAAAGATGGAACACAAATGCATGGATCACTAGTTATATATGATGTGATATTATGAATGTTAATTCGGGTATGAACTGCTTAATGTTAAATTATGCTAATATACATTGCCATGAATAAAATAAATACGGGAATTATGCCTAAATAAGTCATTGAGGGACAGGGTATAGTTGGCATGCCATAGAGTCCAGTAGCACGCTGCATAATCGGGAATTCGGGATTGCACTATAGTGTTTAAAGAACTTTTAGTGTATATGGTTAGCACAACCATAAAATGTACGGCATATTCGGTTATCCAGGATAGCACTATAGTATTAGTATTTGACGCATAGTGTATGGTAAGCACAGCCTTATAAATGTGCAGGTATTATGGTAAGCACGGCCTTATAAATGTGCGAGAAGCACTTCAGTGCATATTTGACTCGTGTATCTAGGGTCCTCATAGGTATATATTTGAGCTATAAATAAAGGGATAATAAATGGTAACAGGTTAGGGAGTATATGAACTCTTGGAACATATGACAAGTATATCAGAAAGGAAATTTATATCTGGTTTATATTATGTTGATATATGATGGTAATACTTATCTAGTGATCATGATGCATTTATGCATATAAGATATATTTTGATAAACGGGCAAGCGTGAAAATCTTATGACATTGGCATATAGTAAATAATTACTAATACAATGTGAAAGTGGATGCATTGGCATATATCATGCTATATAAATGAAGCCATGTAGTGTATATAAGGTTTAAATAATTGTTATTACTTCCTTTATTGCCTCACTATTTTCGTACTTAGCGTCTGTTTGATTGTGCGCACGTAGCTAAATAAAGATAAGGGTGAGAAGAGCATTGCATCAATATTGGAAAGCTCAACAGGTAATCACGGTAATGACATCCTAATTAAGGTTTGGTTATTATAGTGGCATGTATACTTGCTAAACCTATTTGACGTGTGATTGGCCTTTAGAGTTCGTTATGGGTTCATGATAAGTGGCGATTCTGGAAAGATTCAAGGTTAAGAATAACCTTTGATGATGAGTTGTTTGCTAAGATAATTGATTTATGACTGGAACTCTAATAAGATCATTTGGCAAGGATGGCAATTTTGAAATATTTTTGAAATGTTGAGGACGTTTTTGGAAGATGAAATATACATGGATTTAATCTTGACCCTTGATTTTTGATGAGATTAAATAAGCCATTAGATTTAAAGGATAAATTGGTAATTTTAATATTAAATGAATTTTAAATTCATTTAATAGTTACAAGTGTAAATTAATAGTAAAAGATGAACAAATGTTCATCTTTTCCAGCCATAAACCATGGAGAAAGAGGAAAAAGAAGAGGAAATTTCAAGCTAGATTTAAGCCCCCAATCTCGGTTTTTAAGGTAATCTTTTGAACTAGAAAGTTGTTCTACTTTTCAAGCTCTATCTTTTGATGTATTTAATTCATGGAATACATGCTTGATTGATGTGAATTTTACATGAGAAGGAAATTAGGGTTTATTAACAAAATTGGAGCTTTTGAGATTTTATGATTCCATGGATGAATTTAAGTTGGAATCAAGCTTATATGATGTTAAAATCATGTTTTTGAGTTAGGATTTAAATTCTACATATTTTGGTTTGTATGGAGAAGATTAGGGTTTATGGATTTTAGTCTAACTTAGGATTTGTGATGTTGAATTAATGATCTAGTAAGATTGGTTTGTTGTTTGGAAGCAAAACCCTCAGTTAAAACTTAAAGGGACCAATTCAGAAAGCTTCAAAGTTAAGGGACCGAATATGAAATTTATGAAATTGGGGTGTCCTTATGTAATTTATGATGTTGAAGATGTGAAATTGATGTTGGAATGCTAAACCGATGTTGAATCGAATTAGTGACCATTTTGATAATTTGTCAAAATCTAGTGACCAAATAGAAAATGAATTCTTGGATGGGGATTAAATCTGATTTTTAGTTAAAATAATACAATTAAGGTAGTAATGTTGATTTGAGGACTAAATTGCAAAGTTAAGAAGTTTGAATCCTTACCTTTGCATTTTAGTGACTATTTTAATCAAAAGAAAGAAAATTAGAGGGAATTATTTTGAATAACTATTTGATGAAGAAGATGATGAATTGGTGTTTTGAAGCAAGTGATGGGACTAAATTGAGAAGTAGAAAAATAAGAAGTTAGTATAAATTAGAAGTTTATTACTGAAAGCTATGTAGAAGATTGAATTTTTTGCAGTGACTTGAAAAATTCACCATAAATTGTAAAAAAATGGTTAGATGATGAATTTTATACCGTTATAAAGATGTGTTCATCTAGTTTCATTTCCAACAAACGGAAACTGATTTTGAGTTCTGAGATAAAAGATATGAAGTTTTAATCAAATGAAGGTCAGAAAATTTACAAAGCAATTTTCTGCCTGGACAGTCTGTGACGGGAGTTTGAAGAATTTTCATAATTATTGTAGATTTTATTAATTTATGTGGCTTATACCGTTATCGAATCTAGTTTTTCCAGTATAAAGGAAATTAAGATCCAGTTTGTATTCTTCCCGGTATAAGTAACTCTTTGAAGATAGCGCAAGTTGCCAAAAAATAGAATTTGATACATTGTGTATCTAAATGTGTGATAACGAGCTCGGAAGAATTATTAGAAGTTCAGAATGGTCATTAAGGACCAAAATGAGTTTTTGAAAAATAAAAGGAAAAAAGGGAAAATATTTGGAAATTTTATATTCAAATGATTATATTAGACAACACGGTTAATGTATTGTTTGATTTGAATCTAACAAATATTTTATCTTGTTCATGTGATTAATGAAGTCAAGTCCGAATCAACGAAGGTTCGAGGTTCTATAAAGGAAAGGATCGAGTAGAATTTAGTGAGGCATGCTAATAAATGGCCCAGGTAAGTGCAATGCATACATCACATGATACATGGCTATTTTATACATCATTGGGAAGACTTGCGATAAGTCTGCCTAGTTTATATATTGACATGATATTTATGTTATTGATCATATATTTGACATATTTTAAATATGTCAAAGGTGGAACACAAATGCACGGATCACTAGTTATATATGATGTGATATTATGAATGTTAATTCGGGTATGAACTGCTTAATTTAAATTATGTTGATATGCATTGCCATGGATGAAATAAATACGGGAATTATGCCCAAGTAAGTCATTGAAGGACAGGGTATAGTTGGCATGCCATAGAGCCCAGCAGCATGCTGCATAATTAGGAATTCGGGATTGCACTATAGTGTTTAAAGTACTTTTAGTGTATATGGTTAGCACAACCATAAAATGTGCGGCATATTCGGTTATCCGGGATAGCACTATAGTGTTAGTATTTGACACAGTTAGGAGTATATGAACTCTGGGATATATGACAAGTATATCGGTAAGGAAATTTATAATCGGTTTATATTATGTTGATATATGATGGTACTACTTTTCTAGTGATCATGATGCATTTATGAATATAAGGCATATTATGATAAACGTGCAAGCGTGAAAATCTTATGACATTGGCATATAGTAAATAATTACTAATGCAATATGAATGTGGATGCATTGGCATATATCATGCTATATAAATGTAGCCATGTAATGTATATAAAGTTTAAAAAATTGTTATTACTTCCTTTATTGTCTCACTAAGTTCGTACTTAGCGTCTCTTTGATTGTGCACACGTAGGTAAATCAAGATAAGGGTGAGAAGAGCATTGCATCAATATTAGAAAGCTCAACAGGTAATCACAGTAATGACATCCTAATTAAGGTTTGGTTATTATAGTGGCATATATACTTGCTAAACCTATTTAACGTGTGATTGGCCTTTAAAGTTCGTTATGGGTTTATGATACTTGGCGATTCTGGAAAGATTCAAGGTTAAGAATAACCTTTGATGACGGGTTGTTTGCTAAGATAATTGATTTATGATTGGAACTCGAATAAATAATTTATGTCGATTTTAAATAAAGTTAAGTGTGCTTAGGCTAGAGAAATTTTAGGATGGGTGACCATTGAGAAGTTTTTCTAAAAATTTTAAGTTACCCTAATCTTTGAATAAAAAATTCATAACATTTCTAAATCGTATCCGGTGTATGGATATGGGAAGGAGGTGTTACATTTATTGGTATCAGAGCTATAGATTTAGCCGATTCTGGAGCTAAACGAAGTATGGTAAAGGTCAAAAGTGTATACATGTCACTAGGATATCAAATTACCGATGATTTTACTTGTTGGAATGGATGCAATTGCTTACTTCATTATAATAATAATGTTAAATTTCAATGTGTGAGTGTAAAAGAATCGTGTCAGTGTTTAGGTGAGTGGATCAACAAGAGATTCACGAGAGTGATAAGGTTAATGATAGTATTCTACCCTCAGCTTAGCAGGTGCGAGGCACCAAAGTAACATGATATGCATGTTCGATTAAGAGCTTTTCTTCTAGACATTAGATTCGATTATGAATCAGACGCTTAGGCACCGATTGTAAAAAAGAATTGAGAGTACGGCACACTAGATTTTTAGAGAGATATTAATGGAGGTCCTATGATTGTTAATCTATGGTTAGAGGAGACTAAAAATAAAGTAGTAGCTCATCTGAAAGGATTAGACCCGTATGTGATTAAGTAATGTTACGGTACATACTCAAAAGTGTGTTAGCTAGAAGTTTTTTCTTTGAGTGTTCCGTAACAAAGTTTATTCTAGAGATGCAACGGAGTTCTTGCATCTTAAATTGGTCAATTGGATTATTATGGATATGAGTGCAAGTTTAATAAACTGTACTGATTTGCTTCTAAACTGCTTCCTACAGACGAACATCATAGAATGTTAGAGGTCGTACACAAAGAAGTACCGATCGCCTTATGTATTTCAAAATTTCATGAAGCGATGAAAATTATGTTGAATGCAATGGAAAGGGTTTAGAATGAAAAAATATCTAAATAGAGGTCATAGCTCATAAAGAGGAATAATGAATCATTATTCATTTCACCACTTCTAAAAAGTGGTGAGGATTCCTGGCAAAGATAACAAGTTGAATTTATTACATAGTTTCGCTAAGAGATCGGGACAAGGAAAATTAGGAACTCTCTGACATTTATAATTAATGTTGAAGATTCAAGAAAACTACAAAACCAATCATGTGAGTGTTGTGATCATTGGCATGAATGAGCATGCAAAGTTTTTATAGGAATTTGTTACCAATGTGAAAATGATTTAACTTATGTTATGGATACCGAGCATCAAGGGTGAGCTGGAACAGTATTCCTATTGTTTGTGAGTTTTAAATGGGTTGCTCAAGAGGAGTTGTCAGGCTTGATGCTTAATCGAGAGACTAAGTTGGGATTAGATTTAATCCAATATTGGACCTATATTGATTACACTCTACAGAATGGCTCTTACTAGATTGGAAAAGCTAAAGATCTAGTTGCAAGATTCATTAGATTGAAGTTTCATATGACTCGGTATATCATGTTGGGAAGCTTCAGTGAGGTTAGTAAAGAAGTAGTAATATTCCTCTAAGATTAAATTGTGACTATATTATTACTAGTAAAAGAAGATTTGATGGTGAGTTAGAAAGAGAATTCAATAAAAGGTGATTGATATTATTAAGGGGTAATTTATATCCCGATGATTTATTTGAATCTGATTTATTTCAGGATGTAAAAAATAAAGTAAGAATGGTTTGAAGCAATCTAGAATTGTTTTAGAATGATGGATATTATATACTGATCTTGAAAAGAAAAGATATTTCTATGAAGTTAAGGATAAAGTATTTCATAAAAGTTTCACCTTGGAGGAAGGTGTTATGGTTTGGACAAAAAAGGAAGCTGAGTCTGAGATCTTTTGGACCATATATGATTGTGGAAAGAGTTGGTCTGATGATTTATTAGTTAACCTTACCTCCGGAAATAGACAAGATTCACAATATATTTCATGTATTGATGCTCAAGAAGTATCGATCAGATCCTTTATCTATATAATTACCTCGGAGGGAATAGAGATTCAACCGGATTTGATTTATGAGAAAGAATCAAAAAATATTTTGGCACATGGAGTCAAAGGACTTAGAAATAAGATGATTTTGCTTGTTAAAGTTCTTTGGTGAAATTATGAAATCAAAAAGCGACTTGGGAAAGAGAAAAATATATGAGAAAATAGTTTTCTCATTGTTTTTAAATCAGGTATGTATTGAAAATTCGAGGACAAATTTTCTTAAGGGGGAGAGAATTGTAATATCCCAAATTTTGTCTAGTGACCACAATATAAATTTTGAAAGTTTAGGGGTTAAAGTGTAAACTTTATAAAAGTTCAAGGGCCAAAGTGTAATTTTCAAAAGTTATGTATTTTAATCCCGTAAATGAATAGTCCACCCCCAAGAGTGACATTTCCATGTTACTCAGATTTTTCGTATAGAGCTTGTATTTTTGGCTA
This sequence comes from Hibiscus mutabilis, assembly GCA_019671005.1. Lineage (NCBI taxonomy): Eukaryota > Viridiplantae > Streptophyta > Magnoliopsida > Malvales > Malvaceae > Hibiscus > Hibiscus mutabilis. The sequence continues at coordinate 34,537,551 of CM033729.1, forward strand.
TAAAGCGATAAAGTTTGGAAGAATATTAGGATACTCGGATCGAATCGAATATCCAGGATATTTTGAAGGATGATAAGCCAGGGTTGATTATGTCATTTTACATGTCTAAGATATTTTCTTTTTGTTGGAAGAATTTGAACCCTTGGATTTAAGTTGATTTTCCATGCTAAATATGAGTCGTTGGATGAAAAATGGCAAGATCGTAATTTTGGAAAATCACAAGGGCAAAGTTGGTAAACTACTAATTTAAGATTTAAATTTAGGTCATTGGATGAAGAATAAGGATACGAGGAATGTTATGGAAATGTAGAATTTTTAGAATAGATCTGATGGCTCGATAAATGTAAAATTGTAGTAAGAGTATTTTGTGAATATCGGGAAACCGGGTCGAATTGAAATTTCAGAGGTTGTTCCATAAGTCATGGAAAATTATAAAATGATATTTATGGAATAGTGGCTGGTTGAGAAGGAACTAATTTAGTTAGATTTTAATGGAATGGCATTTTTAAAACAAACTAGTAAATAAAGACTAGTTGGAGGGTAAATTGGTCATTTGGCAAGGATGGCAATTTTGAAATATTTTTTGAAATGTTGAGGACGTTTTTTGAAGATTAAATATACATGGATTTAATCTTGACCCTTGATTTTGGATGAGATTAAATTAGCCATTGGATTTAAAGGATAAATTGGTAATTTCACTATTAAATGAATTTGAAATTCATTTAATAGTTACAAGTGTAAATTAATAGTAAAAAGATGAACAAGTGTTCATCTTTTCAAGCCATAAACCATGGAGAAAGAGGAGAAAGAAGAGGGAAATTCCAAGCTAGATTTAAGCCTCGAATCTCGATTTTAAGGTAATCTTTCGAACTACAAAGTTGTTCTACTCTTCAAGCTCTAACTTTTGATGTATTTAATTCATGGAATACATGCTTGATTTATGAGAATTTTACATGATAAGGAAATTAGGGTTTATGAACAAAATTGGGGCTTTTGAGATTTTATGATTTCATGGTTGAATTTAAGTTGGAATCAAGCTTATATGATGTTAAAATCATGTTTTTGAGTTAGGATTTAAATCCTACATATTTTGGTTTGTATGGAGAAGATTAGGGTTTATGGATTTAAGTCTAACATAGGGTTTGTGATGTTGAATTAATGATCTAGTAAGCTTGATTTGTTGTTTGGAAGCAAAACCCTAAGTTAAAACTTATAGGGACCAATTCGGCAAGCTTCAATGTTAAGGGACCGAATATAAATTTTTATGAAATTGGGGTGTATTTATGTAATTTATGATGTTGAAGATGTGAAATTGATGTTAGAATGCTAAACCGATGTTGAATCGAATTAGTGACCATTTTGACAATTTGTCAAAATCAAGTGACCAAATAGAAAATGAATTCTTGGATGAGGATTAAATCTGATTTTTTGTTAAAATAATACAATTAAGGTAGTAATGTTGATTTGAGGACTAAATTGCAAAGTTAAGAAGTTTGACCTTTGCATTTTAGTGACTATTTTGGCAAAGAAAGAAAATTATAGGGAATTATTTTTAATAACTATTTGATGAAGAAGATGATGAATTGGTGGTTTGAAGCAAGTTATGGGACTAAATTGACTAGTAGAAAAATAAGAAGAAGTTAGTATAAATTAGAAGTTTATTATGGAAAGCTATGTAGAAGATTGAGTTTTTGCAGTGACTTCAAAAATTCACCATAAATTCTAAAAAAATGTTTAGATGATGAATTTTATACCGTTGTAAATATGTGTTCGTCTAGTTTCATTTCCAACAAACGGAAACTGATTTTGAGTTCCGTGTTAAAAGATATGAATTTTTAATTGAATGAAGGTCAGAAAATTTACAGAGCAGTTTTCTGCCTAGACAGTCTGTGACTAGAGTTTGAAGAATTTTCATAATTTTTGTAGCTTTTATTAATTTATGTGGCTTATACCGTTAGAACCATTATTGAATCTAGTTTTTCCAGTATAAAGGAAATTAAGATCTAGTATGTATTCTTCCCGGTATAAGTAAATATTTGAAGGTAGCGCAAGTTGCCAAAAAATAGAATTTGATACATTGTGTATCTAAATGTCTGATAACAAGCTCAAAAGAATTATTGGAAGTTCAGAATGGTCATTAAGGACCAAAATGAGTTTTTGAACAATACAAGGAAGAAAGGAAAAATATTTGGAAATTTTATATTCGAATGATTATATTAGACAACACGATTAAGGTATTGTTAGATTTGAATCTAACAAATATTTTATCTTGTTCATGTGATTAATGAAGTCAAGTCTGAATCAAAGAAGGTTTGAGGTTCTATAAAGGAAAGGATCGAGTAGAATTTAGTGAGGCATGCTAATAAATGGCCCAGGTGAGTGCAATGCATACATCACATGATTCATGGCTGTTTTATACATCATTGGGAAGACTTGCGATAAGTCTGCCTGGTTTATATATTGGCATGATATTTATGTTATTGATCATATATTTGACATATTTTAAATATGTCAAAGATGGAACACAAATGCATGGATCACTAGTTATATATGATGTGATATTATGAATGTTAATTCGGTATGAACTGCTTAATGTTAAATTATGCTAATATACATTGCCATGAATAAAATAAATACGGAATTATGCCCAAATAAGTCATTGAGGGACAGGTATAGTTGGCATGCCATAGAGTCCAGTAGCACGCTGCATAATCGGGAATTCGGGATTGCACTATAGTGTTTAAAGAACTTTTAGTGTATATGGTTAGCACAACCATAAAATGTACGGCATATTCGGTTATCCAGGATAGCACTATAGTATTAGTATTTGACGATAGTGTATGGTAAGCACAGCCTTATAAATGTGCAGGTATTATGGTAAGCACGGCCTTATAAATGTGCGAGAAGCACTTCAGTGCATATTTGACTCGTGTATCTAGGGTCCTCATAGGTATATATTTGAGCTATAAATAAAGGGATAATAAATGGTAACAGGTTAGGGAGTATATGAACTCTCGGAACATATGACAAGTATATCAGAAAGGAAATTTATATCTGGTTTATATTATGTTGATATATGATGGTAATACTTATCTAGTGATCATGATGCATTTATGCATATAAGATATATTTTGATAAACGGGCAAGCGTGAAAATCTTATGACATTGGCATATAGTAAATAATTACTAATACAATGTGAAAGTGGATGCATTGGCATATATCATGCTATATAAATGAAGCCATGTAGTGTATATAAGGTTTAAATAATTGTTATTACTTCCTTTATTGCCTCACTATTTTCGTACTTAGCGTCTGTTTGATTGTGCGCACGTAGCTAAATAAAGATAAGGGTGAGAAGAGCATTGCATCAATATTGGAAAGCTCAACAGGTAATCACGGTAATGACATCCTAATTAAGGTTTGGTTATTATAGTGGCATGTATACTTGCTAAACCTATTTGACGTGTGATTGGCCTTTAGAGTTCGTTATGGGTTCATGATAAGTGGCGATTCTGGAAAGATTCAAGGTTAAGAATAACCTTTGATGATGAGTTGTTTGCTAAGATAATTGATTTATGACTGGAACTCTAATAAATAATTTATGTTGATTTTAAATAAAGTTAAGCGTGCTTGGGCTAGAGAAATTTTAGGATGGGTGACCATTGAGAAGTTTTCTAAAAATTTTAAGTTTCTCTGATCTTTGAATAAAAAATTCATAATATTTTCGAATCGTATCCGGTGTATGGATATGGGAATGGGGTGTTACACAATATATCATTTACAAAACCATTTACTTACTATTTTACAATGCATTTCATAAAACACCACATATGCAAATCTCATTGCTAATGCAATAACACCATTCCCAATCGGAATGAAAACCAATGCTCAACAGCATTTAATATACTTTCAAACCCCTGCATATGTACTCAAAATCATGCATTACCAGTAAGTAAAACATATTGTGTTTATCACCAAAGCATGCAAACAACATGCTCATATCTATGTCGATATTCAAGAGCAAAATAAGGGAAACTTACTTACGAGCTTAGGTAAGTGTCTCACGCTTACCCTAAACTCCCAACAACCTTTACAAACCTTTCTAAATCATTTAAAACCAGTTTCCACTCACCAATATGCCTCGCTTTCCTTGCCAACGTGAATCAAGCTTCCAACAAGCCACCAAACAACGTCAAGCTTCGTCACCATGACTATCCCCTATTTTCAACACATAAAACCAGAGGATAAATGCATTAAAATGCATTCAAACCATTGCCTAATCGCAATCTCCCGCAACTCCCAAGTTGCCCACTCAAAAAACCATCTGAACATACCGAAATCATCAACAAACGTTTCTGAAACTTAACCCAGCCATAAAACAACAATTCAAGACATTAACCAACATCTAACAACATCCAAAAACCCTTTTCTAACATCCTTTTATCTCCAGCAAAGATTAAACTCGATTATCTCCACAATAACTCAAAACTAGCAACCTAAATAATTAGAGATTCAAGAGTTTCAGGATTCTATTGATAAAAACAACTTATCAACGTCAAAACACATCCAAAACATATATTAAATCAATCTCAAATACTGGAAATCAGATCCACTTCAAAAATCACCATGTTTCATCAATATTTCCAAAATAACTCAATTAAACATGGATAAAACATTAAAATCACATTACAACTTATAAATCAAGGATCAAATACTTGGGAATATCAATAAAGAACCATTTAACATAGGAGATCATGGACCTTACCCATGTTATGTGATTTCTCCCTTAATTGGCTTGTTTAAAGCTAAGAAAATATAAGATTTCAATGAGATTTTGCAAAACAAAGTTAAAGAATCAAATTAAAGTCAATAATCTGAGTGAAAAGAGTTCTTTACCTCTGGATTTTGATGAAATTCTGAGTGTTTGGAAGAAAAGAAGTTGAGAGAAAAGGTTTAGGAAAAAGTTACGTGAATTTCTTTTAAAAGCTAATAACTAACTTTAGATATTTAATCCTTATTAACACCCTTTTAAAACACATGTTTAAAATGTTTTAATTGAAGAGAGAAACCACCAGCAAACACTTGGTAGATTAGCTCCTTAAGGATTCTAAGGATTTGACCCTTTTGATTTTAGTCACTTTAAAACAGTTTTCAAAAATCACATTTTGGTCACTAACCCAAAATGTCATATTTCCAAATTTCTTTTTCTAAAATTGATCCCACCAAAAATCAATATATATTAAAAGATGATTTTTAACTATTTTCCATATTTTTATCTTACCGAAAAATATACGGTCCCAAATCTGACTCGAATCTCTAACCCGGTCCACCGGACCGCCTAATAAACCTTAAAACCGCTAAGCCCAAAACTGGGGTGTTATAGTGGATTTTGAGACCAAACGGATATCTTTAAGGTTATCAGATGATTTTGAGGTGGTAGTTGTTGGTGAGAATGCTAGGTTTTTGTCTAATGATATTTCAGCTTTGGAAGCAAGTCAAATGTTGGATTTTCGATGTCGGGCTTTCTTGGCCTATGCTATGAATCCTAGTTTGAATGAGTTGAAGGTGCAAGATATTCGCACCATATGTGATTTTTCGGGTGTTTTTCTGAAGAGCTGTCGTGGTTGCCACCAGACCATGAGATTAAGTTTGACATCGAGGTCTTTACGGATACAACACCAGTGTCCATTGCTCTGTATCGTATGGCCCTGAAGGAGTTAAAGGAGTTGAAGACGCAACTGCATGAGTTGCTTGATCGAGGCTTTAATAGACCTAGTATTTCACTGTGTGGTACACTGGTGTTGTTTGCAAAGAAGAAGGATGGTACGTTGCGGATGTATATAGACTATCGGCAACTGAACAAGTTGATGATAAAGAACAAGTATCCTTTGTCGTGGTTAGATGATCTTTTTGATCAGTTTAGAGATGCCTCAGTGTTTTTTAAGATAGATTTGAGATTTGGGTACTATCAGCTGAAGGTGAAAGATGTAGATATGCTCAAGACAGCTTTTCGTACGAGGTACAGACATTATGAGTTTTTGGTGATGCTGTTTGGTTTGACCAATGCACCGGCTGCTTTCATGGACATGATGAATCGTGTGTTCCATGAGTTTTTGGACCAATTTGTAGTTTTGTTTATCGACGATATCCTTGTGTACTCTCGTACCAAGGAGGATCATGATAGACATTTACGAATTGTGCTTCAGACGTTGTTGGCTAATCAGTTGTATGCCAAGTTAAGCAAATCTGAGTTTTGGCTCATGGAGGTTGTTTTCCTTGGGCATGTTGTGTCAGCCGAGGGAATTCGTGTTGATCTGCACAAGGTTAAGACTGTAATGAGTTGGAAGGTGCCTAAATCTGTGACAGAAGTTCGGAGTTTCCTTGGGTTGGCTGGTTATTACTGTAGGTTCGTGGAAGGGTTCTCCAGTTTGGCAACTCTTTTAACCAAGTTGTTATAGAAGAATGTTCATTTGAGTGGACAGATGATAGGCAGTTGGGTTTTGAAAGATTGAAGGAAGCTTTGACACGAGCTCCAATCTTGGTTCAACTTGTATCGGGAAAGGAATTTATTGTTTATAGTGACGCGTCATATGTTGGGCTTGGTTGCATGTTAATGTAGGAGGGTAAGGTAGTTGCGTATTGTTGCGCGTAATAAGTGCTACGCAAATGTGCAAGTATACACGTCGCAAGTTATAGTATAAAAGATATCGTCTCCACAGGGATTGGTGTCACTTCAAGAATCTAGTCTCTTGCACTGTAAAAGTAAAAACACAAGTAAAGGATTATAGGAGTTTAACTAATGACTAATCTAGAAAACAATAAAGTAAAAGAAAAGATGAATTCAATTGAGAGAGAGATAGGCCAGGTTATCGTGAGTTGAGGTGTGATAGCCAATTGGATTGTCTTGGTAAAAGAGTGCATGGGAAACTCAGTTGCCGTGGCAACTTGCACAACGGGGTTGCCTTGGCAACTAATCGATGGTTGCCTGGGCGACTAGTTGGGCAATTACTTGGGCGTCTGGGCAGCAACCTTCAAGGTTCGGCAGAGCGTTCTTTAATGGTTTCTTCTTATCCCTAAGTCGAAACTCTAGCTACTTGTGCATGCCTTGATAATACATCCCTGTGTGAATCAAGGGTGAACAACAACCAATCTTGCGCTCCTCTTAGCCGTTGAAATCCCTAACTTATTCCTAAGCCGGATTAATCTTCACCATTAATAGATTGAATAAAGATCATATTCATTCGTTTCTTGAATCTAACTCTCCCGATATTAGATAAATAGATGAAGTATGAGATCCTCTCCCAATTCACTCGCAAACAAGAATAAGAACCAAGAATGAATAAACCTTGAAATAGAAAAGTGCAAACTCTTATTACCTAAACAAAAACCAATAGTTTCTTACAACCACAAAACACAATAACCATAGCCAAATAGATTTAGTTCATGGCTAGGTTCCAAAGAAACACAAGATAAACAATCCCTAGCATGAACCCAATCGAACAAGAAAGAAAAGGATGAAGAAGGAGGCTTGTCGAAATCCTCCTTGCCCTAGATGCTTGTCGAAAATTCTCTCCTCTTGCCCTCCTTGGACTTGTCGAAATTCCCCTAATGCTCTCTCTATGGATGGACGAAATCTCCTTGCTATTTATAGGGCTAGGCCAAAGTCCTTCTTTGAGGAGGAGTTTGAGTTGGAATTAAATTATCTTTAAAGAATATAATTCTTTATTATAATTGTATTCCTACTAGAACTTCTCCTATCTTCTTGGAATTTAATTCTTCTTTAATCTCTGCATGGAAATCAAATTCCTTTGGGTTTGGGCTTTGCTCCACGTCATCTTGGGCTTGTATAGTCATTAATTTCGACATCCCTATTGCATTTTCTCTTTGTCGACCATTGCCATGGCAACTGGCTCGTCGTCTCCTTCATGCATTGCCCTGGCAACTAGCTCGGCGTATCCTTCATGCATTGCCCTGGCAACTAGCTCGGCATTGCTTTGGCAAGTGATCCTGCACATACACACACAAAGCACACCAAAGCAGCATTTTTTCCACAAAAACTACCATGTTATGTAATCAAGCTCAACGATTGAAGGAAACATGGATTAATGCATGAATGGCTAACTATGCAACTAATATGAGCCTAAGTCTAACAATAATATGAGTAAAAAGGGTAAGAAAAATAGTACTTTTGAACACTTATCACACCCCCAAACTCGAACTATTGCTTGTCCTCAAGCAATGCAAACTCATAATTACCTGCCAAGACTTCAATTTTCACAAACTTATCTTTGAACTTGATTTCAATTCTCTGAACCGGGGCACAAAGTATGATTGGCTTTTTAGTTTTCGGAAAACTTAGGAGTTACTCGGAATCAAACTATAATGCTTGTGAGTGTGTGCGGAGTTGTGTGCAAGTTGATTTTTCGGATTCTATGCAAACAATAGGTTTTCAAATTACTTCATTGGGTTCTTTTTAACATGTTTTAACTAGAGCCAGTTTTGGGCACCTCTAGTGTTTTGTTTTTAGTTTTCTTAAGTTAATTTAATCGACTAGAGCCGGTTTCGGGCACCTCTAGTTAAAAATTTTTTAACACATCCTAGAGCCAGTTTCGGGCACCTCTAGCATTCATTCAGTTTTTATTCTAATCCCCCAATTTGTTAATTATCAACCTAAGTTCACTAGAATTCCTTAAATCAATCAAACCACAACAGTGTTTCATCAAATTTAGCATCATAGTAAAATTCTAAGTTTTTCCATGGTTATCCTAGAATAAAAATTCTATCAATTAAGTGCATTGGCAAAGTCATCATTGAATATTCATCAAATCTAAGCAATTCTTGTTCCAATTAAAGGCATGGCAAGCAATTTATGTATCCTAAATGTAATACTTAAGATGAATGTAATTAAACATGGTAACTGCTAATAACAATCCCCCCCCAAACTCGAGTAAGGCATTGTCCTCAATGCATGCATAAAAATAACGAAAAATAAAAATAAAAATGCATACGAGGACTTACTCCGGGAGTTCGTCATCATAGATGATTAGTTTCCTTTTAGTCGGTGTCTTGATTCTCTTGCTTGAACGCGATGGTTGTTTTCTTGTTACCGGGATGTCTTTAGCTTTGGCTTTTTCAGTGGTTGTCGGGATGTCTTTAGGTTTGGTTGCCGTGGCATCTTCAGGGTTGATTGTCGTGGCGTCAGCTGTTGAGGTTGCCTTGGCGTCTTCTTCATTGGTTGCCGGGGCAAGGATCTCGGTAGTAAATTTCCTTAGCATAGTAGTTGTGAGTCTTGTTGTGAAAAAGAAAACAAAGAAAACCTGAAAACTAAAGATAATGAAGAAAAATAAAATATCTCCTAAAAATAAAAATAAAAAGAAAAAGAAAAAGAAAATATTGAAAGGAGAGCATGCTCATGCATCTCCCAAGTTGACCACTTCTTTGTTACGTTCCACATGGGCACCATTGTAGTGCTTCAATCTTTGTCCATTAACTTTGAATTCATGGTTGTCAGAGATGGACTTGATTATCACAGCACCATGGGAGAATGGTTTGACGACTTCGAATGGTCCCGACCATCTTGATTTCAGCTTTCCCGGGAAAAGTTTTAGCCGAGAATTGAATAGGAAAACTAGTTGCCCTGGCGTGAATTGCCGTGGCAATAGTTTCTTATCGTTCCATCGCTTTGTTTTCTTCTTGTAGATTCGTGCATTGTTATAGGCGAGTGCACGGAATTCTTCTATCTCATTGAGATCCATCAAACGCTTTTGTCCGGCACTTTCCTAATCCATATTCACGGTCTTGATTGCCCAGTACGCCTTGTGCTCGATTTCCACCGGTAGATGACATGTTTTACCATAGACAAGTGAGAAGGGGACATACCTAAGGGTGTTTTGAATGCAGTGCGATATGCCCAAAGTGCGTCATCTAGTCTTAATGACCAATCCTTCCTTGAGGGATTTACGACTTTCTCGAGTATTCCCTTCAACTCTCGGTTGGAAATTTCTGCTTGCCCGTTGGTTTGTGGGTGATATGCCGTGGCGATCTTGTGTGATATGCCGAAGCGTTGCAACATCTTGGCAATTAGTCTGTTGTCAAAATGCTTGCCTTCGTCGCTGATAATTGCTCTCGGCATCCCAAACCGTGTAAATATGTTTTTCTGCAGGAACCGTTGCACGGTCTTGGAATCGTTGTTGGGAACTGCAGCTGCCTCTACCCATTTAGACACATAGTCGATGACAAGTAGAATGTAGAGGTTGCCGAATGAAGATGGGAAAGGTCCCATAAAGTTGATCCCCCATACATCGAACAGTTCCACCTCGATGATGTTCTGGAGTGGCATCTCATGTCGTCTAGAGATATTGCCCGTCCTCTGGCAATGATCACATTGCTTGTAAAAGTCTTGGGTATCTTTGTACAATGTTGGCCAATACAAACCGGATTGCAAAACTTTGGCCGCGGTACGAGTTCCTCCAAAATGTCCTCCATAGGGTGAAGAATGGCATTGCCAGAGTACATTCTGTTGCTCTTCTTCAGGGACACATCGGCGTATAACCTGATATGCACATTGTTTAAACAAAAGAGGCTCATCCCAAAAGTAATGCTTAGCATCATGGCGGAACTGCTTCTTCCCTTGGTGAGTAATGCCATAAGGAAAAATACCACAAACAAGGAAATTAACTAAATCCGCGTACCAGGGTATTACCGAGGCATGTGCTGCCGTGGCGACTGCTCCCAAGATTGCCGAGGCGTGTGCGTCAAAGACTTCTACGGCGTTGAGAGTTGCCGAAGCGTGTTCATCCATGGTTGCCGAGGCGTCTAGGGTTGCCGAGGCGTTGAGGGTTGCCGAGGCAACTAGAATTTGTTCATCCGGGAATGCATCGCATATCTCTAGATCCGCGTCCTCCTCCCTATTGCATTCCAAACGTGATAAGTGATTGGCCACTTGATTTTCTGTTCCTTTCCTGTCCGTAATTTCAATATCAAATTCTTGTAAAAGTAATATCCAACGAATCAAACAAGGTTTAGCATCCTTTTTAGCAAATAAGTATTTGATTGCCGAATGGTCCGTATGAACAATTACCTTTGTACCAATTAAATAGGATCGGAACTTGTCAAATACAAAAACTACAGCTAGTAACTCTTTCTTCGTTGTTGTGTAATTCACTTGAGCACCATTAAGAGTTTTACTAGCGTAGTATATCACATGGAAGGTCTTACCTGTGCGTTGGCCTAGGACTGCTCCTACCGCGAAATCACTTGCATCACACATGAGCTCAAAAGGTAGCGTCCAATCTGGTGGAACGACAATGGGTGCCGAGGCAAGCTTTTTCTTTAGGGTTTCGAATGCTTGGGTGCAAGAATCATCAAAATCGAAGACTTTATCCTGTTCAAGCAGATTACACAAGGGTTTAGTGATTTTAGAAAAATTATGAATGAACCTCCTGTAAAAACCTGCATGTCCGAGAAAACTTCGAATTCCTTTAACCGAACTTGGTGGGGGTAATCTCTCGATCACGTCCACCTTGGATTTGTCTACTTCAATTCCCTTGGATGAAATCTTGTGGTCGAGCGCTATTCCTTCATCTACCATAAAATGGCATTTCTCCCAATTGAGGACTAAATCCGCTCTTCGCATCTTGCTAACACCCTCTCTAAATTGCCGAGACAGCTGTCGAAGTCATTACCAAAAACAGAAAAATCATCCATGAAGATCTCAAGGAAGTCTTCGACCATGTCTGAAAAGAGTGCCATCATGCATCTTTGGAAGGTTGACGGGGCGTTACACAATCCGAACGGCATCCTTCGGAAGGCATAAGTACCGTATGGGCATGTGAAGGTTGTCTTTTCTTGATCTTCTGGTGCTATGGCAATCTGATTGTAACCTGAATAACCATCAAGAAAACAATAAAAGGGTTTACCTGCAAGACGGTCAAGCATTTGATCAATAAAGGGTAATGGGAAGTGATCTTTCCTAGTGGCTTTGTTTAGCTTTCGATAGTCCATACAAACCCTCCAACCGGTCACAGTCCTGGTTGGGATAAGTTCATTATTTTCATTGCTTACCATTGTTATACCTCCCTTTTTCGGTACACATTGTACCGGACTTACCCACGTACTATCGGAGATAGGGTATATAATGCAGGCGTCAAGCCACTTGATGATTTCTTTCATTACAACCCCTTTCATGGCATGATTCAGTCTCCTCTGGGCCTCAATTGAAGGTTTGTGATCATCTTCCAACAAGATCTTGTGCATGCACACCGCCGGGCTAATTCCCTTCAAGTCGGCAATTGTCCACCCTATTGCCTTTTGTGTAGCTTCAACATCTTGATCAGCTTCTTTTCCTGCTCAGGCTGTAACTTAGAAGAAATAATTACAGGTAATGTATTATCGGTCCCTAAGTATACATATTTTAGTTGCTCTGGCAATTGTTTCAACTCAAGAATTGGTGGTTGTTCAATAGAGGGTTTTTGGAGCTTACCTTCCTTACCTGAGTAGTCCAATGGTTCAAAGTATGTACCTAGTCGGTTGACTAGCCAATTTGCCTCTTCTTGTTGTTCCTCATCGACCGATTCTTCATACTCCTCGGGTTCCTCTTGATCGGCAATGTAGTTGCCGAGGCAACTAAATTCCTCATCGAAGTTAAACTCTGTCGTGGCATGAAGTAGTTGGCATTCTTCTGGATCATCGGCATGCCTTAGTGTTTGAAACACATTTAGTTTAACTTGCTGGTCATTCACCCTCATTGTGAGTTCTCCCTTTTCAACATCAATCAAGGTTCTCCCTGTTGCTAGGAATGGTCTCCCGAGAATGATAGGTGCATGCTCATCTGCTTCATAATCCAAAATAATAAAGTCAGCGGGAAAAATAAATTTATCAACTTTTACCAGTATGTCCTCGATTTTTCCCTCTGGATGCACATAGGATCTGGCTTGCTAGCTGCAGCATGATCATTGTAGGTCTTGCCTTCCCAATTCCTAGTTTCGAAAACCGATTTAGGCATCAAGTTTATGCTAGCCCCAAGGTCGCATAATGCTTTCCCGACATAGTGATTTCCAATGGAACAGGGTATTGTGAAACTTCCGGGATCCTTCAACTTAGGTGGCATACGATTGTGCAACATTTCCATGCATCCCTCTGTTATGGCAATCAAGTTTCAAACTCTCCTAGCCTTGTTCTCTTGGACACAATGTCTTTAAGAAACTTGGCATAGTTTGGCATTTGTTCAATTGCTTCCACCAGTGGCAAGTTGATGTGGACTTGCTTTAGGATATCAAGAAACTTCTTGAATTGGTATTCTTGCTTTTGTCGCTTCAACCTTTGTGGGAATGGTGGTGGAAGTCGGATATCTTCAATTCTTTCATTGGTTTGGAACCTGATTGACGGCATTGCCGGGACATCTGAAGTTGCTGAGGCGTCTTTATCGTCGGTTGCCGAGGCATGCTTATTTCCGGTTGCCGCGGCAATTCCTGGTTCAGCATCTGAGGCTTTGCCGCTAGGTTCGTCTTGATCTTTTTATGGAGTTTTGTTTGACGAGCGGGTTTCAACCTCTCTAAGTTGTTGGCCACTTCTAGTGGTGATTGCCTTACATTGCTCATGGCCAATTCCTCTTGCGACTTCAGTATCGCTAGGTAAACCTCCTTGTGGTCTAGTATTCAGATCTTGAGCAAACTGTCCGACTTGATTTTCCAATGATTTGATTGCCGCCTCTTGGTTTTGCAATCTCATCTCGGTCCTGTTAATAAAAGCATCAGTTCTTTTTATGAAATTACTATTCTCAGCCATATAAGATTCAGTTTTCATCATAAAAGCATTTAGAGAATTTTCCAAAGAACTAGATGTCGCTTGTTGTTGCTTTGCGGCATCTGTTGTCGTGGCATATTCTCTGCCGAATCCCGATGCTTGTGCATTCTGATTGTTCTGGTTTAGAGCATTGTTGGGATTACTCCAGGAAAAATTCGGGTGCTTCTTCCAAGCTGGATTGTATGTATTGGACATCACGTTGTTGCTCCGATTGTAATTCCCCACATAGAAGCTGGATTTCAGATTCTGCATACATTCAGAAGAATTATGGTTATCACCACATAACTCACAAAAAGAATCCATTACCTTGACTTCATGTGTGTTGTTTAGTTTTTGCATGTTCTGGACCATCTTGGTTAAAGTGGCCAATTGTGCCGAAATTGAATCTGATGATCCTAGTTCATGTATTGTGGCTTGGCGCCTAACTCCTCCTCTTCTAGTGGATGGGAATTGATAATCATTCTTGGCCAGCCTGTTTAAGATTTGCATTGCTTCTTCCGGCGACTTATCTAAGAGTATGTCGTTTGCCGAGGCATCTAGCATCATCTTTGTTGGTGTATTCACGGCGTTGTAAAACATTGTTACTTGAGTCCACACCGGGAATCCGTGTAAGGGGCATTTGTGTAGAAGTTCTCTATATCGCTCCCAAGCCTCGTACATAGATTCATCATCCGCTGCGAAAAGAAGTAATGTCGTTACGAAGCTTATCACCAAATTTGTAGGATTAAATCTAGTAAGGAAATCACGACAAAGATCAGTCCAAGACGCTATGGATCCGGCATGAATGCTATTCAACCATGCTTTCGCCCTATCCCTCAGTGAATAGGGGAATAATCTTAATCGTAGGACATCGGGGGAGACTCCGTGTATCTTGAACGAGTTGCAAATCTCGAGGAAAGATTTCAGATGTTGTTGTGCATCTTCGCTCTTTGAGCCACCAAATTGACCTATTGTGTTGATCATATTAAACATTACCGGTTTCAACTCAAAGTGGTCGGCTTCAATTTCAGGTGCGACAACTCCGGGTTAAGTCCATCAAGATCTTCTTCAAGATAGTCTCGAATAGTTCTGTTTAGCAAGAAATCACTCCTCCTCCTGCTCGAACATCTTGATTCATATTGCCGTCTTGATTTGCCATTACTTCTCTTATCCTTCGTCTAAGTCTTTGTAAGGTTCGTTCGATTTCTGGATCAAAGGGATATTCTGATGAAGTCGGTCTCGCCCTGGTCATATACCAATGCAAAACCAAAGTTTGTTAGCCCTTTGAATTTTAAACAAGAAAAATAAAAAGAAAGTGCAAGAAAGTAAAAACCAAGTCGCTATTGCCAATCCCCGGCAACGGCGCCAAAAACTTGTTGCGCATAATAAGTGCTACGCAAATGTGCAAGTATACACGTCGCAAGTTATAGTATAAAAGATATCGTCTCCACAGGGATTGGTGCCACTTCAAGAATCTAGTCTCTTGCACTGTAAAAGTAAAAACACAAGTAAAGGATTATAGGAGTTTAACTAATGACTAATCTAGAAAGCAATAAAGTAAAAGAAAAGATGAATTCAATTGAGACAGAGATAGGCCAGGTTATCGTGAGTTGAGGTGTGATAGCCAATTGGATTGTCTTGGTAAAAGAGTGCACGGGCAACTCAGTTGCCGTGGCAACTTGCACAACGGGGTTGCCTTGGCAACTAATCGATGTTTGCCTAGGCGACTAGTTGGGCAATTACTTGGGCGTCTGGGTAGCAACCTTCAAGGTTCGGCAGAGTGTTCTTCAATGGTTTCTTCTTATCCCTAAGTCGAAACTCTAGCTACTTGTGCATGCCTTGATAATACATCCCTGCGTGAATCAAGGGTGAACAACAACCAATCTTGCGCTCCTCTTAGCCGTTGAAATCCTTAACTTATTTCTAAGCCGGATTAATCTTCACCATTAATAGATTGAATAAAGATCATATTCATTCGTTTCTTGAATCTAACTCTCCCGATATTAGATAAATAGATAAAGTATGAGATCCTCTCCCAATTCACTCGCAAACAAGAATAAGAACCAAGAATGAATAAACCTTGAAATAGAAAAGTGCAAACTCTTATTACCTAAACAAAAACCAATAGTTTCTCACAACCACAAAACACAATAACCATAGCCAAATAGATTTAGTTCATGGCTAGGTTTCAAAGAAACACAAGATAAACAATCCCTAGCATGAACCCAATCGAACAAGAAAGAAAAGGATGAAGAAGGAGGCTTGTCGAAATCCTCATTGCCCTAGATGCTTGTCGAAAATTCTCTCCTCTTGCCCTCTTTGGACTTGTCGAAATTCCCCTAATGCTCTCTCTATGGATGGACGAAATCTCCTTGCTAATTATAGGGCTAGGCCAAAGTCCTTCTTTGAGGAGGAGTTTGAGTTGGAATTAAATTATCTTTAAAGAATATAATTCTTTATTATAATTGTATTCCTACTAGAACTTCTCCTATATCTTGGAATTTAATTCTTCTTTAATCTCTGCATGGAAATCAAATTCCTTTGGGTTTGGGCTTTGCTCCACGTCATCTTGGGCTTGTATAGTTATTAATTTCGACATCCCTATTGCATTTTCTCTTTGTCGACAATTGCCATGGCAACTGGCTCGGCGTCTCCTTCATGCATTGCCCTGGAAACTAGCTCGGCGTATCCTTCATGCATTGCCCTGGCAACTAGCTCGGCATTTCTTTGGCAAGTGATCCTGCACATACACACACAAAGCACACCAAAGCAGCATCTTTTCCACAAAAACTACCAAGTTATGTAATCAAGCTCAACGATTGAAGGAAACATGGATTAATGCATGAATGGCTAACTATGCAACTAATATGAGCCTAAGTCTAACATTAATATGAGTAAAAAGGGTAAGAAAAATAGTACTTTTGAACACTTATCACGTATGCATCTAGACAGTTGAAGGTTCATGAACGTAATTACCCTACTCATGATCTTGAGCTTGTCGCAGTTGTGTTTGCCTTGAAAATCTGGAGGTGTTACCTTTATGGTGAGAAATATGTGGTTTATACGGATCATAAAAGTCTGAAGTATTTGATGTCCCAGAAGGAGCTGAATCTTAGGCAAAAAAGGTGGTTGGAGTTGGTTAAAGATTATGATTTGTCTATTGAGTATCATCCGGGCAAAGCTAACGTGGTGGCGGATGCTTTGAGTAGGAAGGCTGCTGTGGAGTTGAGAGCTATGTTTGCTTGGTTGAGTGTGACGTATGATGGTGGGTTGATAGCTGAATTGCGTGTGAAATTGTCCTTGTCGCAGTTGATTAAGGAGAGACAACCACATGATGAGAGTTTGGTTCTGCATGTGAAGGATATCATGGATAGAAATCCTATGGATTTTCGTTTTAATGATGATGGAGTGTTGTGTTTTAAAGGTCGAATTGTGGTGCCTGATGATGATGAGTTAAGGCGTACCATTCTGACCGAAGCACATGCTAGTCCTTTTGCTATGCATCCTGGTAGTACTAAGATGTATCGTGGGTTGAATGAAGAGTACTATTGGTTGGACTGAAGAAAGATGTGGTTGATTCTGTTTCTCGATGCATGGTATGTTAGCGGGTGAAAGCTGAGCATTAGTTTCCATCTAGGTTGTTGCAACCATTGAGGATACTGGAATGGAAGTGTGAAATGATCACCATGGACTTTGTGTTTGGGTTGCCTTTGATGCCGACCAAAAAGGATTCTGTTTGGGTGATTGTTGATCGGTTTACGAAGTGTGCGCATTTTGTGCCGGTGCATACCACGTATACTTTGGATAGATTGGCTGATTTGTACATCTCTGAGATTGTGCGTTTGCATGGGGTGCCTAAATCTATAGTTTCAAATAGAGAGCGTTTCACAGCAAGGTTTTAGGTGTGCTTGCATCGTGCTCTAAGAACTCGGCTGAATTTTAGCACTTCGTATCATCCTCAGACGGATGGTCAGTCGGAGTGGGTGATTCAGGTTCTAGAGGATATGTTGAGATGCTGTATTATTGAGTTCCAGGGAACGTGGGAGAAGAATTGCCTTTGGTGGAGTTTTTTTATAATAAAAGTTATCAGGCTAGTATACATATGGCACCGTATAAGGCATTGTATGGTAGGAAGTATCGTACGCCTGTGTGTTGGGCTGAAGTTAGGGAGAAACATCTTTCCTTGACTGATGTATTAAGAGGCACGAACGAGAAAGTAAAGTTGATATGTTAGTGCTTGAAAGTGGCTTTGGATCGTCAGAAATCCTACGCGAATTTGAAGCGTAGGGATGTTGAGTATGAGGTTGGTAATCGAGTGTTTTTGAAGGTATCGCCTTAGAAGAAGGTGATGCATTTTGGGCAAAAAGAGAAGCTTAGCCCGAGGTTTATTAGACCATATGAGGTTGTTGAGTGTGTGGGTCCTATTACATACCGTTTGAGGTTACCTCCTGAGTTGGAGTGGATCCATGATGTGTTTCATGTTCCGATGTTGTGGAGGTATCAGTCAGATCCCTCACATGTTATGCTAGTGGAGGATATTGAGTTAAGGCCAGATCTATCTTATGATAAGGAACCGATATAGGTTCTTGATTCTAGCAGTAAGGTTCTGCGTGGAAAGATAGTCGAGCTTGTTAAGGTGTTGTGGAGGCACCACGGTGTTGAGGAGGCCACGTGGGAATGCAAGTCGGATATGTTGGAACAGTGTCCGCACCTGTTTCCTCTAGGTAAAATTTCAAGGACGAAATTTCTTAAGTGGGGGAGAGTTGTAATGCCGCGGTTTTGGGTCTAGAGGTTTTGTGGCTTGTTAGGCGGTCTGGTGACCGGGCTAGGGATTCGAGTCAAATTCGGGAGTAAATATTTTTCGGTAAGATAAAAAAGTGGAAAATGGTTTAAAATCATATTTTAATATATGATTAATATTGGTAAAAAAATTTGGAAAATGGGTTTTGGAGGTGTGACATTTTGGTTAGTGACCAAAATGCAATTTTTAAAAACTGGTTTTTAAAGGTGACTAAAATGAAAAGGATCAAATTCTTAGAATCCTTAAGGAGCTATTTTACCAAGTTTTTTCTGGTGATTTCTCCTATCAATTAAGTCTTTTTAACATGTGTTTTAAACGTTAATTAAAAGGGAATTTGGTTATTAAAAAGTTAGTTATCACTCTAAAGAAATTTGACGTAATTTTTCTCTCAACTTTTCTCTCCACTTCTCTTTTTCCAAACACTCATGTTTTCATTAAAAATCAGAGGTGAGAGATCATTTTACTCATATTATTTATTTGTAATTGATTCTTTAACTTTGATTTACAAAACCTCATTGGAATTTTGTGTTTTCTTAGCTTTGAACAAGCCAATTGAGGGAGAAATCACACAATAGTGGTAAGGTTCATGATCTCCTCTATTGAATGGTTCTTTATTGATATTCTCAAGTGTTTGATCCTTGATTTATGGTTTATAATCTGATTTTTTGTTTTTATGTTGAATTAATTGATTTAATTGGGTGAATTTGATGAAATAGTGAAACATTCGTATTGGATCTGTTTTCCAGTGTTGAAGATTTATTTTAATCATATTTTGCATGTATTATCATGTTGATAAGTTTTTTTAACAATGGAATCTCGAAACTCTTGAATCCCTAGTTGTTTAGGTTGTTAGATTTGTGTTTTTTGTGAAGTTGTGGCGGTTGTTTAATTGCTGCAAGTATTTGGATGAATTAATCATGTTTTTGAGTGTTAATTGATGATTGTGGAAGTGTTAGATTGTTAGATTGTGGTTGTTTTGTGCTTTGGAAAGGATTAGGTGATGATTTCAGTTGTTGTGGTTGGGTAATTTTGAGAGGATTGTGGAAGTCCGTGAGGAATTGTTGTTGCAGTGTTTTGAATGCATTGAGATGCATTAATCCTCTATTGTAATGTGGTTAAAACGGGGTAGGTTGATCCAGAAGTGATCGGTGAAGCTTTGGATGCTTCAAACGCTTTATTTCGCATCATCGAATCGAGGTTTCGCGTATCGGTGAGTGAGAACGTGGATTCCAACTTTGGAATGTTTTAAAGGTGGTTTATGGGAGTTTAAACTTAGCTTGATATGCTGGTTTAAACTCGGAAGTAAGAATAAAGTGGTTTTCTCTCTCAATCGTGCTAGTATGATATGGTTTAATGCACTTGTTTTGATTTGTATAATGCCTACTATTAAAGTATGTTTTAAAGTATGTGAAATACTGTTTTTAAGCATGAAATCCTGAAGGATGCACATGGTAAGTGATCCTTGTAAGTATATAATTTATACTTGTGGTTTAAAGCATGGTTGTTGCTTTGGAAAATTGGTTTGGTTAATGCTTGCTGAAAATAGCGAGGTATATAATATCCCAATTTTTGCTCAGTGACAAAAATGAAATTTTTGAAAGTTTAGGGGTTAAAGTGTAAACTTTAGAAAAGTTTAGGGACCAAAGTGTAATTGTAAAAAATTATGCAATTTAACCCCGTAAATGAATAGTTCATCCCCAAGAGTGGTATTTTCGTGTTACCCAGATTTTTCATACAAGGCTTATATTATTCGAAATTGGATCGAATAAAATTGTTAAGCGTGCTCAGGCCAGGGAAATATTAGGATGGGTGACCTCAGGGAAGATCTCATAAAAGTGTTTTTGATCGATATTTTGGACTCAGTAAGAGTAGAGAAAATTCGTATGGATCATCGATAAAGGAATTCTAAGAGAAATTTTATTCTATGAAGATTTTCGATAATTATCAGAATAATAGACTGAGTTAGAAAAATTCAGTCTAAGCCCTTGGAAAATGAAGTTTTTATGGGATAATAGAGTTTATTTCCCGAATATGGAAATATAGAATTTTCAGAATAAATCCGATAGCTCGGAGAAGGTAAAATCGCAGTAGAAGTATTTTATGGATATCGGTATATCGGATCGAATTGAAATTTTAAAGACAGTTCCAAAGATTATGGAAAATTCATAAAATATTATTTTATAAATATTTTATTAATGTTGGAGGGTTAGTGATTATAAAGCTCAAAGAAAGAAAATTTAGAAATCGTATTGAATGAAATTCGAAGAATTGGATCAAATAAATATTATAAATTAAAATTTATGATATTTTGGGAAGGAGGCTGGTTAGAATGGAACCAATTTGGTTCAATTTTTATGGAATGGCAATTTTAAGTCATGTAAGTAAATAAAGTCTAGTTGGAGGGTAAATTGGTCATTTAACATGGATGGCATTTTTGAAATATTTTGAAACTTTGAGGGCAATTTTGAAATGTCAAATACGCATGGATTTAATCATAGCCATTGATTTTTGATGAGATTGAATCTTGGCCATTGGATTAAAAGGGCAAATTAGTAAATTCACTAGTTAAATGAATTAAAAATTCATTTAAACTTTACACATGGATTAAATAGAATAAAAGATGAATAAAAAATCATCTTCATCAGCCAATGGGCTGTTCGAAACAAGAAAGAAAGGGGGAGAAATGAAGTTTTTCAATTTTCAAGTCCAAAATTGAAGAATCAAGACAAGTTTCAGGCAAAATTAATTTAGGTAAATTGTTCTACACTTGATTCTCTTCATTTTGATAGTAATATTGCATGATAAAAGCTTGAATTTGGATTAATTCCATGTCCAAGGTTATAAACCCTAACCCTAAGAATTGGGGATTTTGGTTAGGGAGTTAAATTGAGGATGAAATTGAATAGATTATGATGTTGAGAGCTTGAATTTGATGTTAGATTAAATAAATTCCCCAATTGAAATTATAGGGACCTTTTCGAAAAGATTGACAAAAATTAGGGGAAATTATTAGAAAATTTATTTTAGCATTGGAATTATTGAATTATGGTGAAAGTAGCTTGAATTGGAGATTAGGGACTAATGAAAATTATGAAAAGTTAGAGGACCATTTCGGCATTTTGAAGAAATTAGGGACTAAATTTTCAAAACTTTATTTGATGTTGGAAATGGGTAGAAAATAATATTTTAAGCCTAAATTGACAATTTAGGACCAAAATTGTACATTTGGAAAATTTTGGTGACCTATTCGGCAACTTCAAAAAGTTAAAAGGGGGATTTTGAAAATATTAGATTAAGGAGGGATTAAAGAGTAATTATTGAAAATGTGATCAAATTGGCTTGAAATGATGAAAAGGACCATTTTGGCAAGAAGGGGAAAACAGAGGATTATTTTGGAAATTTATTGTTTTGATAGTGGCTTAGATGAAAATGAGCTAGAATTGAAGATTCAAGCATGTTATGAAAGTTGAAGGATTGAAATGACAAGAAAAGGAAAAATTTAAGGTCCTTTTCGAAAATAAAGAATTTAGTGAAGGACCAAGTTGAATAAAGTTGAAAGTTGAAGGAAAAATTTAAGAATGTTAGAAAATAGATGAATGGTTTATTTGTACATGAGTTTATGTACAAAAGTGAAGTAGTGACTAAAATGTTACTTTTATGAAGTTTGAGGATAAAAAGGTAATAGTCCAAAATTAGTAAATGATTATGGAAATTGTTCAAATTAGGCTTGAACAATTGTTTAATGTTCAAAATGGTCACTAAGGACCTAGGGACCAATTCGGCAACTTTGAAGAATATTGGGGAAATTTTCAAAAAAAATTATATTTGAATAGTTATGTTTAAGAATCAAGTTAGCAATGTTAGATTTAAGTTTAACGTAAGAGAAATGATGAAAATATTCGATTGGTCTTATACAGTTCTAAAAGAGATCGAAGGAGAACCAGTGATAAAAAGAAAGATAAGAACCTCGAGTAAGCTTAGTGAGGCATACTATTACATGGCTCAGGTGAGTGCATTTCTAAATGTTTGCATTTCATTGAAAATGGCATTGCATTTCTCTATAATACATGATATGATACATTGCTCGACATGAAAGCTTGAAGGAATACCAGGTAAGAATTATTGTGTGCATAACTGATGATGCATTATGCATACATGAAATATGGATAATGACAAGATTAAAATGAAACAAGATACACCATGGGGGTGCAAATGGCACTAGCGAGGTGTTTTAATATAAGGAGCAAATAACGTCCTTATATGAGGAGCGAAGAGTGTCCTCTCGAGTATGTACTCTACATGGCACTACGGTGCATATAGGCTACGGGGTTTCCATGGGCCTCTAGCCAGACACGATGATAATAAAACAGGATGATTACGTGGTAGATCATGAGCATGCAAATGACTGCATGACGATACATGATTCATATGACAGAAATGATACATGATACATAGATGCTACATGATACATGAAGTAGATGTTACATGATTTCATGATAGAAGATAAAGAATTTATATGTTATATGACTGAGAAGTACATGACATACGAGATAGAAATGTTATTGATATATGATAGAAATGTTACATGATACATGATAGAAATATTAT
Organism: Hibiscus mutabilis; assembly: GCA_019671005.1. NCBI lineage: Eukaryota > Viridiplantae > Streptophyta > Magnoliopsida > Malvales > Malvaceae > Hibiscus > Hibiscus mutabilis. Next base: position 34,560,743 of record CM033729.1, read on the forward strand.
ATGCTATATGATAGAATACATGTTATGCAAATGATGGCATAATGAAGTATGACCATGATAAAGTACACGATATGTAAATGATTACATGTTGAAAGCATGTCCATGATAGAGAATATATTATACAATAATAACATGATTTATATGATAGTTATGATACATGACATGTACATTCTGATATACTTCCCATGTTATAGAGAAAACGAAATGCACTTTTATATATGCCATACTGTATTACATTATTTCATGTTCCTAAAATAAATAAGTTTAACTGCCTCACTAAGTTCGTACTTAGTGTGTGTCTTATGTCACACGTAGGTTCTTCGGAATTGCCTAGCGAAGAGGAGCTGAACGTTTGAAAAAATCAAGTTACTACAGTAAGTCACAGTAAGTACATCATTATCGTAAATTGATATCTAGTGGGCATGTAAATATTTTATAGTTAAACTGTTTTAAAGTATACATTTACTAGTTAAAGATATGCTTTTGTGAAGAATAAGTTTAGAAATATAGTTTGTTAATAGTAGCAATAAATTTTGGTACAATTAAACATAGTCTAACCCTAATCATGTAGAAGTTTTAAAATCAAGAAAAGGACTAGGCAACACGCATAGTTTTCACCCTAAGTTATATTTTTATTTCAATAACTCAATTATAAGTTTTGTAAACCAATTCAGGGTTAAAACTAGCTGCATCTAGATGACATAGTTTTAATTTAAAACCGAGGAAGGGTTAAACTAAAAGCTGAATTTTGATAAAAAAATTACAAGTCAAGATCTTTTCCAACAATTTTGTAACATTTTTATTGTATATTCGGCCTATGAGTATATGTTAAGGGTGTTACAAGGTAAATGGTTAATTATATTGGCAAGTGATGTGGTTTTAAAATTGTTATCGGATATAGTTGGCCGGCCATAGGATTGATAGTGCACTATAATAAGTCACCTTGGATGTTTAGGGGTTTAGATCTGTGCACCGAAAACTCCATCCAAGTACTCTAACGGTATAGGGGTTTTACAGTACAGTACACTTTTGTTAGTGGATTAAGCATCTAACCGAGGTAAGGGATTGGTGTCCCCGTGGGTTGAAAGTGTACTCGGTTGTTAGGTACTGCGATTGTGATTGTATCACTCTTTTCGGTTGAGATGGCTTGAAATGTTGGGAGAACACTTATTCAATCCGTGTATATGATGAACTCTTTTGGAAATGGAACTTGGTTAATTATCACTTGTAAGCTAATATAATTGTTAACGTATCATTGGAAGGTTTATGTCGTATAATGTGATTTATACATGTTTACTTTTTAAGCTTTGCATATGGTTGTTATGCATGAGAAGGCTTAAATTGAGGTTAGCAATGGGATTTGTTGTTGGTTAATGATACATGTTGCATATGGTAATATGCTGGTTTTAAAGATGTTAAGTGCATGGTTTTAAAGGCATGATAATGTTTTAAAGGATGTTTGAAATGAGATTTCAATGTAATGTTGAGTAATGGTTTTAATGCATTGATGGTGTGTTGTTTTTTAGCACTCCTCACTAAGCCTAGTGTGCTTACGCTCTCTTTGTCCATCAATGCAGAGAATTAAGAGCTTGAAAGGCAGAGGGGAGCAAGGGATCACAATAAGACTTGATCACCAAAGTATGTTTTTGGTATAGACTATAAATAATAAGGGTAATGGGGGTTCTGTTATTTCGGGAGGTGTTTTGTTAAACTCCCTGTTTGAGCAAGTTTGTTTTGTTGCTCTTAGTTTGTAAATGGTCATTAATGATTGTTTGGGGTGATGGTTTGGAGTTTCATGCTTTGCTTGATTGGTTTTCTGGGAAGCATGCCTCTAGATTTCCTTTTGAAGTTTAATGCCATGAATTGATGTTCAAGTTGGGTCGTCTTGGTGTGGTTTGATCTTTGAATATTTTGGATGTGTGTTATGGACTTGTTAGGATGTTTTGGATTGATCAAAGCTTGTTAAACCAGCAAAAATGGACATTTCATGTCCAAGCGTACCGATACGGGTGCCATGTTTCAGTACGGGTAAGCCATTTTAGGCTTAGCGTATTGGTACACGGGCAACCATTCCGGTACGGGCCAAGGCAATTTAGGCAAGCGTTTTGGTACGCGGGTACCTATTTCGGTACGGCATAGTGTTAAATGAGGGTGTTTCGATACGTGGGGGCGTATTAGAACGAATTTTGGCTACTGGAAAAGTGGGGTTTTGAATCAGCAAGGGCATACTAAAACGGGAGTAACCGTACCGATATGGCTACCGTTAAATCAGTTATTTGGGATGTTCTGAAGTTCTGATTTCTTACGTTTTAGTCCCTGGATGTTGTCGATGCAATTGAATGAGTATGAATGATCCTTTTGAGCTGATTTCTGACATGTAAGCACAAAACCTGCTTAATTAAAGGTTGGTAATATAAAAATGAGTTAAGAATCTAAATTTTTTTGATTTTACAATTTGGTCCCTAAATTGTTTATATGATTAATTGGATGTCAATTCGATACCCAATTGATTTGAGTTTTCACCGGGAATTAGTATGTACATGTAGGATAATAATTTTGCATCTAGACAAGATAAAAAGAAAAAAATGGTCGAGTTTTGGGCTTAGTTCTTTACGATTTACTTCGGTAAACCTAATATCGGTTCGGTCTTACGACTAGGCCAGGTCAAGAGGGTTACATCAAGTATACTTCGAGGGAAAATGATGGTTCAATCAGCGATGAGGTGGCCAGCTTGAGTATTAGCTTCCATTTAACCTTCAACCATTGACTCAAGGGTGTAGATCGGCTTCAACGTTCGTCGTAAGTCAAGACTATAGCCCTTCAAACAAGTGTATCAACTTTCGTTGCATCCAATCAACTTTCGTTGTAAAAACTCATTAATCTAACTTGTCTTTGTATCGGTCGATACTAGTGGCTAGTTTAACGCTCTCATGCAAAACGTAAATCAGATCCAACAATTAAATCTTAAGAAAAAGTTAAAACAAATATATATTAAACTGAAAAAAATAGTTTAAACAAGTTCATAAAGCTCCAGAAAATTAAGCCATCGTCAATTTGTGCACAAAATACAAAGTAAATCTCTATAAACATCAAAGTAGAGAAACGTTTAAGAAAAGAACAAGGTATTTCCTTGATTCAATACTTGATTCCTTATTTCCTTGGATAAATCTGCATCACTCCGCCTCGGATCTCCAGAAACAAGCTTAAGCCGCCATGGAATGAGGGAGAAAGCTCGAAGGTTGAAGATGATATAAAAAATGGGAATAACGTGACTCTATCTCTTCCAAAATAGTCTTTTTATAGGACACCCAAGGAATGACACCTGTCCTGCAGGTTAATTGTGTGCCCAGGGCCATATAGAATTTGTTATAACAAACTGGACAACTGGCAAATTTATCCTTATCCTGAAGCAAACTGGACAACTAGCAGATGCAGAGTCGAACTGGCTGCAATGGTGAAAATTTCTTCTACAAGGACATTAGTAATGCAACGACAACAAGGTAAAAATATACAAAACGAGCCACTAGAACTAAGTTAGAAAAGATGCATAAATAGACATAAAAAACCAGAAATGGATGCAATAGACACCAATGTGGGGACAATTAGACCTATAAATCAAGGGAAAATATGTGCTATTTAAAGAGCTATCAACCATCTACAAACATATCACCCCAAACGAGTAGCCCACATTGCCTTACAATTGGTAAAACCAAAACACATACTTAAGTCTCTTGATTGTCTTGGATTGTCGCTTTGCCATGATCAACAACCCTATAAGATCGAATCTCCTTTATTAATGGAATGAAACAAGCATAAGCTATATAGCTTAGTGAGTGCATCACATTAAAACTTCCATTAATAATTTAAAACAAAACTAGATAAAAACATATCTTAAGAATTTGAGAAAGAAATGTGAATTCAAAGTGTTCCAATAGTTCCATACCGAAACCAAATGTATCACATTTCATAAGTTTATAAATAAGATAATATTACAAGAGCTTTCAAATAATTTTACATCAAATCTTACTTCATCATATTCATATCAGATCAAAACAAAGGTATATTGGTATTATATATATATGTGTGACCATACTTATATTCAAAACCATCGGATACACGAATCAAACTTTCAAAATATGGGTTGAAAGGTCCCCACCCCTATCAAAACAAATTATATATATTCCATAGCCATTAGTCACCCGACCTTACGATTCACATTCAATAAATGACTATAGTCACCCAACGTTGTGAATTAGTGACTATAGTCACCCAACCTTGCAGAATATATACAAAATATATCATATCCGTTAGTCACCTGACCTTACCATTCGCATTCAGCAAATGAATGTAGTCACCCGACCTTAGGAATCAATGACTATAGTCACCCGACCTTGAGAGGCATATAAACCTATAGACGATCCATTGATTAGACTCAAAGAGTCCATCGACAAACGTTGAAAACATATTAAGTAATCTTATCCTACGACATGCCAACTATATCCGACATCAAACTTTATTTGTCACAAGCCAATATATCTGACAAAACCATATTTACTTATTATTTTATCTTATGCAAAACATAATGGTTCATAATAAAAATGCATCGCTCAAAGCAAGGATGCATGTCATAATTGTTCATAGTCATTCGTATTCAAATAGATGTTACTAAAAGAAACCAATACATATCATTTCAGAAACATATATCGGTGCACTTAAGCACTCCCATGCTTTTGTAAAACTTAGCATATCAAATAAGATGCATAAAAAAATAAGTTTACTTCCGAGTTTAATGTAGCTTGCTAGGATACCATTAAACTTCCATAATGGTTTCAAACCTCGCGAAATAGCAACTCTTTAGGTTCACCCTCACCAACACACATCCATTTGATGTCAAACATTGTCAAAAGTTGTCCAAACGATCACCAAGCTTCCATTAACGATTTTGGATCCTCTACAACTCACTAACAATTTAAATCCATATCATTATACATTCCAAAAGTTTCAACAACTTAGATAATGCTAAAACAACATCGAGATCCTCCTTAAATACCGAAAATCACCCAAACTGCACTTTTATCATTCCCAAACTAAATATCCACATTTGTTTCACATTTCTTAACTCAATTTCATCAAGATAATTTGTAGTTAGCTCCTTAAAACAATACCTAACATCAAAGAACCCATATAAACATAATCTTATCCAAATCCCTCAAGAACACAAACTTCAAATTAATCAACTAAATTAAACACATTACATTGACATTAGATTATCAACAATCATTAAGATTACATTAAACCCAATAGAAACCTTAAGGTTTAATAAAAAAACAACCCAATCTACCATTAAATCATCCATAATTCTCATTTACCCATTTAATTCCCTTTTTAAATCCATAAGCCAATAGAAACACTAATTTAGAGACACAAAACATGTTGAATTTCAATAAGAAACTGTTGCTCACCTTGATTGATGGAAAACCAACTTAAGATGAACTCCCCTCTTGATTTTCAACGTAAAAATTAATGAAGAAGATGTATAAATCAAAATTCAATGTTTAATGAAGGTTTAGAAATCAATGGAGAAAGAATTAAAATAGAAAAGATTAAGAACCAAGAAATCTAGAGAATGTGTATAGAATAAAATAAGAGAACTTGAGAGAAAACTTTTGAGAAAATTGTCTTACGATAGAGAATGATTAACTGTAATTAGTTTAGAAAATAAGATGAAAAATAAATATTAAAACATAAGAGGGTGAATTGCTCCTTAAGGATTCTTAGTTTGTGTCTCCTTTTTAGTTTAGTCACCGAAACTTATTTATCTAATATTTATGAAATAATCATTTTCGTAAATGAATCGTTATTTGGGCAGCTTAGATAAGCTTTCATATCTCAATTATCGTTAATGGCAATATATTGATCATTTCTTAAATGAATAGTTATTTGGGCAACTCATACCATAAACATCATATTATATCATAGCATGAATATGTCATGAACATGTTAAAGAAAACTTATCATTTATTAGTAGCTATGTAATTCACATGTAAACAATGTCCATACCTCCTTTTGGTGAACATGTAAGAAACATGTCACTGGATATTTACCTCTTAGAATTGGACAAGTAAAGGATATGTCAATGTAAACTTGTCAATGCAATATTATGTAATTAACATTTTAGGTTGGCTTATCACAAGCATTCATAATCTTACATAAATGTAAAATGCATATAATGCACTCACCTTGACACTTCTTATCCCAAACTAATTTATATGAATCAATCGAATTTTAAGCTTGTTGTTTTTTCTAAAGTTCTAAATTACCAAAACTTTGTGCTTATTTGAGTGCCTCACTTTTATCCCTTACATGAACAATTAATAACACCTACAAGACACTCATTTTTGTAATATGTCAATTTGTACTACCTTTAAAAAATATTTTATAAATCAGAATTCGATTCCGTTTGTTCTAACAAAAGCTAGATTCAATAACATTTTAACCATATAAACCACTATTTTTTATTCAACTTGTAAGATTTATGAAAATTTTTCTCATTCACATCCAGTGTTATTTTTGGGAAAATATTCTACAAATCAGAATTCGATTCCGTTGGTTCTAACAAAAACTAGATTCAAAATCAGTCGTCGTTTGATATAAATGAAACTAGACTGACTAACGATTCCAACGATATAAAAAATCACTTCCAAATTATTTTATTAAATATTTGGTGAATTTTTAAACTTATTGCCAACTTGAATTTCCTGGGCAGATTTCACCAATTTAATTGCTTAGCTTCATTCAAACATGAACATGATAAAACAACACGTAATCCTTCATAATCAAGCAAAAAATTAATAGGGTCTTTAAACCCTAAATTATCTCTCTTCCATTTCAATAACACATGTCTATCAAATCTATAAAATAATGGTACCAAATGAAAGAGAATTTAATTGAGAACAAATTTGTATTTCATACCATAACCCTAAATCCAAGTATTTAAGGATTAAAATTTTAAAAAATTGAAATTCTCACCTTGTTCTTCGCCATGGACAACTTTGAAGAATGAAGAAATCTCTCTAATTTTCAATTTTATTTAATTATGCCCTTTGTCATGTTTTATAACAAAATATAATATAAAATTCATTTTTAGCAAAATGATAATTTTGCTCTCAAATCCAGAGCTTCTCATTATGCCACATGTCACTACTTTAAAACTAATGTCCAAGATTAACTCTTGAGTTTGTAGTTTACATTTTTAGCCTTATAAGAAAATTAAATTTTAATCTTGTCCCCTTTTAAATCTAAAGATTATATTCAACATGGAATTAAATTTAAATCGAATGGTTCAAATTCTTCCAAAAATCCATCATCTTAATCTAAGGGCTCATATTATTCCTAACATTAAGAAATGACATACTTGGCCCCTAAATTTAATGTCTTGAATTAATTCTTGAATTTTCTATTCGATCTAATTATTCAAAATTTCTTGAAAAACTTTAACAATTAATTCGCTTCAACTGAAATCTCGGATCAGCCTCATAATTTCATTACACAACCCACTTCTCAGAGGTAAACTATCTATTTACACGATAAAAATTATTTCTTGAAAATTTACCATTTAAAGGCCCATACTTCTTGGAAAATTCAACTATTCGATTTGAGTAGTTATTTGATGCACCGCTTATGAAAATTTTTTTTCTTCCACAAATAGACTTCTAACACTGCCACATATCTTTTTTAGGGCCTTAAACCTAGCCTTTAAATTTTAAACTTTAAACCATAAAATCTATTCTCACACCTAAAACTTAATCACAAACACTAAATACCTAGCCTTAAACTTTAAACCATATAAACTCTAATCCGGTTCACTAGTCAAACTATCCCGAAATTCTGGAGACGTGTATTTTGTATTTAGGGCATAAAGGTTTGGTGAGTTAGTTTACCTCCCTAAAATCCCAGCAAATACGGACGCAGTCGACACTCATCGGTACGGTAAGGAGGAAAGCCAATCTCCCCGAGCCCAAAAGCTTGTTACCAAAAGGGATGTATTAATGCAAGACAATTGTTATCATAATTCGTAGGAAAGCTAAAATCCCACATGGCCACTGCGCCTTCTCTTCTCAGCGCCCCTTTCCTCTCCCCAAAATCCCTCACTCAACTTAAAATCTTCGCCTCTGCGAAGCCCACTTCTCTTTTCTTCTTCCCTTCATCTTTCCCTTCTTTTCTTATCCTCCGACGACTACATTCTAATAGACAAACGCCTATAGCTGCATATCTCAAGGTCCTCTTTTGCTTCGTTTTTCACTATTCTCAATTGGTGACCAACTTTTTGATTATATGTTTCTTTGGACTTGTTTCTGTTCACTTTCAATGTTCCCCATTTTTTTAGGAGAACGTGGGTCGTTTTAAGAAGACTTTGAGTGACTTTACTAGCTTAAATTGGTGGGTTGTTCGGGATTATTATCGTCTTGTCGTCACTGTCAATGCACTTGAGCCAGAAATTCAGAGGCTATCTGATGAGCAGGTTGGTTGGGTTGTTTAGAATCAATTACTTGCCTGGTTTTTGTATGGATCATCGGAATGATGGACTGGGCTTATTTATTGTAATTGACTGCTAAAACTTCCGAGTTTAAGAAACGTTGAACCAAGGAGAGATTGTTTCGGATATTCAAGCTGGTTAGTGTTTATCAATCTTCTATCCAAGAGGGTTGATTTATGAAATTTATATGACAGTTATGTTCTTCTAATTGATCTTTTACAGAGGCATTTGCTGTTGTTCGTGAAGCTGCGAAAAGGAAACTTAGCATGCGCCATTTTGATGTGCAGGTATTGACCTTTTTATTTATACATATTTAATATAAAAAGCATGTATGACGGTGTAATCATGTATCTTTGATTACATCACAGTATACAAGTGTTTTTTTTTTTTTCATTTTGAAGTCAGATAAAAAGCATGTACGACGGTGTGATCATGTATCTTTGATTACATCATACATGTATGTTTTTTATTCATTTTGATGTCGGGTATTATTCTAAAGTCTTTTAATGGTAGATTATTGGTGGAGCGGTGCTTCATGACGGGTCCATTGCCGAGATGAAAACAGGGGAGGGAAAAACATTGGTTTCCACATTAGCCGCATATCTTAATGCACTGACTGGTGATGGTGTCCATGTATGCTTTGATTTCTTCCTTTTTCTTGAAAAGAAATTAATCTAAAGATGTTCTTTATAGTTTCTATTGATACTCTAAACGGTTGAATTTGAGGTTCACAGGTTTGCGTATATGAATGTCAGATATTAATATACAAGGATCTAATAAAATGTTCATTGAAAGGGACAACTTGTTCATCCATAGTATAAAATGGCGCAAGACGCACTAAGGCTATAGGGGATCCTATAGCCTAGGCGCAAGTCGCAGGTGCGCGCCTTATTGAAGTGAGGCGCAAATTTTAAAAATTGAAGATATACTTACTAATCTACATATATAAGATTAAAATAGACCATTGAGTCATATAATAGTTCAACAAAAGCTCTCTATTTCATTAATTACCTTTAACTTTCTAATCAAAAAGCATATAACATCATATTTTATCATGTAATAGGAAGCATATATACTATAAATAGACAAACCTAGCTATATGATAATGTCAAAAAGGATATATGATAATATAACATTATATGTAATCATCTTGAAATAACACATTATGCTCTAATATCGTTGGACGAGTCATGATAAAATGGAAACATTGTGCGTTATAACATCATATGTATTGAAAGGATCTTAATATAATATCTCAATGGGAAACATCATACATTATGTTTTAATATTGTTGGACAAGTCATGATAAAAATAACTTGAACCATGATTAATATGAATTTAAATATCTCAGCACCTTATGCGCCTCTATGTGCTTCATTGAAGTCGTCTCGCCTCGACAAAATTAGGCGCTTTGCTTGCGCCTCGCCTCGCCTCGCCTCAGTGCCTTAAACACTATGTTCATCTACTTTACCTCTAACTAGATTTAAGCAGTCCTTTGAATGCCCTTTTATTGCAGGATAATCTGGTCACAGTTTGTTACTCTTATACAGGCTCATGTTGACCAAATGATAATGTGTTAATTTGACAGTGTTACTTTTTCTGTTAACAGTGGTAACTGTGAATGATTACCTTGCTCAGCGTGATGCCGAGTGGATGGGTCGTGTTCATAGCTTCTTAGGTCTTTCAGTCGGGCTTATTCAGGTATTTGTATACTAAGTGACAGAATGTTGTAAAACTTGCGTCATTCTTGCAGAGTCAACCACCAGACAATTTTATTTCATTTATGCATCAGAAGCAGATCTAAATGGCCATTTGCATGCTTATATACTCTAACTGTAGTAGTTTTCGCCTTTATTTATTGCATATAGAAGGGGATCACAGCTGAAGAGAGGAGAACCAACTACAAATGTGATATAACATACACCAACAATTCGGTAAGTGTTCCTAATTGGCTGGTGCAATTGAATGTTGACTACTGCTGATGCCTTTTCTTCCCCTCGGCCCTGCCATGCCAAGTATCTCATCACATTGTTTCTGAACATATTTCTAGGAATTAGGTTTTGATTATCTCCGAGACAATCTTGCTGGAAACAGTGATCAACTTGTGATGAGATGGTATGTCCAAGAGTGCTATTTCAATTTTGATTTTGTTTTATATTATTGGACTACTAGTAATAGACTTGCAAAAACAGGCCAAAACCATTTCATTTCGCAATTGTGGATGAAATTGATTCTGTTCTCATTGATGAAGGGAGAAATCCTTTGTTAATAAGTGGTGAGGTAATATAAATTAGTCTTTCGTCCACTATTAACTGTTTTTTGGTTCCATGAATAATACTAAATATTTTGAATCACAATTTTTATAGCTATCTATTTTAAAACTGTTTAACTGATTGCCATTGAAATTTTTTGGAAGTGTTGTGAGGACATCTCAAAGCTGTAGAAATAGCTTGTAATAGCCTGTTGCCTCTTGTCTGTTCTGTTCCAGGCTAGTAAAGATGATGCAAGATATCCTGTTGCTGCAAAAGTGGCTGAGCTGCTAACGAGGGGTCTGGTGAGTTCAGTTGGTTGGTTTCATCTTTTTGCTTAAACCATAATATTTTGTTGCTATAGGCAGTGTTTAAAAAGGTGCAGGCGCGTCCAGGCGTTGAGGCGAGGCGAGGCGCTTGCGCTTGCAAAACGCGTAATAGTGCCTAGGCGAGGTAATTTCAATGAAGCGCGGGTGCGCGCCTTTCAGCGCATAGTTTAAATTAGACCTGAAAATGGCTTGCAGCGCATAGTTTAAATTTATCTTATTGATTATTATGTATTATATAATTAATCATATGTATATAACCATGTTGGCTATACAATAAAATCATATTATCCCCAAGCAGGGATTTAAATCTCGGTCGCTGTTGGGTTTTCGGTCGCGTCGCAGTTATCGCATTTTCGGATATAACGGAGGTTATTGCGGTCATTGCGGGTGTCGCGGTCATGATTTTTTTTAAATTTTGCACAATTTATTGTAAAACATACTAATTGTAATTATAATTATGAAAACTCAATTTCAATGGTTTTTAGAGTATTTTTTAACACTTGTGAACTTTTATTAATATGAATTTGAAAGTGAGTGATATTGTTTAAAGAATTCTAGATTGTAGTGTGATTTTGTTTAGTTAAGTTTGGATAATAAAATCATATGAATATTTTAAATTAACAATTTGTACCAATAAAAAGACTAAACATGTGATAAACTTAAACAAAAAAATATTAATATAATGAAAATAATTAATAATATTAATAAATAATAAAAATTAAATAAACATATTATAAACAATTAAATAATTATAATATTATTAATGGACAATTATACCACATTAAATATAAGTCTTTATTCTCATTTATTTGATTTTCTTTTTCAATACTTATATTTAATATATACTCTAGTTTTATTATTAAGTAAAAGGAAAATAAAATTAATATAATGTTTAAGTACTAGATTTAACAAAATATCAAATCTTTAAGGACTTAATTGAAATAAAATATAAATTTAAAGGCTTAATCAAGAAGTTTTGAAAGTGTAAGGGATCAATTTGAATATGACTTAAAGTATTGAGGTCAAACTGAGAACTTTAAAAAGTTCAATGTCACTTCACATAATTAATCCATTTTTTCCAGAATTTTAAACCAGCAGCCGCGTTCTTCCTCCTCCCGGCAAGAACGCAATTGCTCAGAAATCGAGATTGCATCCCGTTATAGCCGCTACAAATGCTATCGCACAAAATCGCGTCATCGACAGGACGCTATCGGCGTGAATCCGATACCTACCGCGAAATTTTCCAAAAACAGTTTCGGAGAGTGGCGCCACTGCTATTTCGCGGCCGCAATCGCGTTAGTGGTATGCGATTTGAATCCTTGTCCCCAAGAGCTCCAAGCTCTCTCTCTGTGCTAAGATCCCTTTCTTTCCTCGTTTCCCCTTGCTTGTGCCTTCCTGCTTGGTAGTGTTAGTTTTCATCATGTGGCCTGCTTGGAGTGTTTGTTTTCTTCTGTTTCTCTCAATGACTTTCTCGTCTCCTTGCTTCTCTTTCTCTCCAACTACCTTATTTACTCTTGCCTTTCCTTGTCGGTTTTCTCATGATGTCTAAGCCTTTTGAGGGAACCATTGCAACAACAACAAAAAACGACTTTTCTCATTCAGACAGCCTGGAACTAGATGAAGACTGTGTCATTAACACAGCCATCAATGAACATTCCTTGGTAGGAAAGATCCTATCTAACCATGCTGCTAGATACCTCACTGTCACTGCCATCCTCAAGAAAGCTTGGAAATGCAAAGAAGATCTGGAGTGTCATGATTTGGGAAAAAAACATGTTGCTGTTGGTATTCAAGTCGGTGGAAACAGAAAAAAGAACCTTCCTGCAAAGGCCTTGGTCGGTCCAGGATTGCTTTCTTATTCTAAAGGATTGGCCACAAGAAGCTACCTTGGAGGAAATAGATTTCTCCTTGGAAGAATTCTGGGTTCAGGTTCATAATGTTCCTTTCTTTTTTATTAACTCCATCAATGTTCCTCTCTTTAACGTGAAAGATGACCAGCAAGTTAAATGGGATGGTCAATTACGTATTAGAGTTACTATGAGAGTTGAGGATCCTCTTAAAACTGTTTTCACTCTTAATAGGACAAGTTATGAACCTATTGATGTATTTTTAAGTATGAAAGAGTTCAGGGATTTTGCTACAGCTGTGGTCTACTTAGACATGCTGAAAGAGAGTGCTGGTTCGACCACAAACTGTATAAAAGAGCTGCAAGATTCGGGCCATGGTTGAGAGCCCCCACAATCTGGAAGAAATTAAAAAGTAGTGACAAAACTACAACAAAATCCCAAGGGCCTCCTAGAGGTGATCGAGTAGCAAATGTGTTAAATATGCTGAAAACAGTTGTGAAATCTGATGAAAAAGTGTTTTCTCATAGAGTATTATTCTTGTAACAACGGCCCACGCCACGCGGTTGGGTTCTTGCGGTCTTACGAAAAAATAGTTTGGAATGGAGTCGCTACCAATCTTTTTATTTAGGTGAGATTGGATCACCTGAAAATTCGGATGTTTTCATAAAACTTGTTTTTGCATCATTTCATTAAAACAATGAGTTTTGGTCTGCGAAACCAGAAAAATAAGTTCGAGAGTCAGTTACGTGTGGGAAGGGTGAGCACCCCACAACACCCAAAATTGGTACCTGGTCGATTATTTATTGTCTAAATAAGGGAAATTAAGAATTCGAATTTAATTTAAAATTTGTGATCCCTTAATATATTTTAAAAGAATACTTTTGTATGAAAGGAATTTACACCCCAACACCTGAGGCATAATTTCTGTTAGATTCCCGAATAAAGGGAACTTGTTTTGAAAATTATAATTTAGAAAAAAAATGATATTTTTCGATAGAGATTAACGGAAAGCGGCACCTCTTACGTTCGAGGAACGTTTTTCACGATAACCCCTAAAAATATTTTTGGTTTAAGTTTCGATTAAAACAAATGACTACAGAATATATAATAATATATAATAATATGTATTAAACTATGAATAAGTAAATAATAATAATAATTACTAACAATAATAATATAATGACAATGATTATAAATAATATACATAATAAATTATATATATACTATATATATTATACAAATATATACATATATTACATAATGAAAATAATAACAATATACATATACTTAATATATGTATATATATGTTCCACAATATACTAAATATAGTAAAATTATAATACAACATACATAATAATAATAATAACACATAATAATAAAAATAATTAAATAAATTAGAATACTGAATTAAAAAAACAACAACCTGAAGAACTAGAAAAAATGGACTAAATTGCATGGAAATATAAATTAAAAGGCATGCCCGAAAAGGATACTGAAGCGGAGGGACCATAGCTGCTATTATCCTCTTTTAAAATTGGTCAAGTTGGATTTCAGGATTGGATTGCAAAACTTTTGAAACTTTAGGGACTAAAAAGGTAATTAAACCATGCGGTAGACTCAAAGTGAAAACATATCTGGGGCAGAAGGACTAAACCAGTAATTTTCCCATTGAAAACTTAATGAAAGTTGAATTGGTGACCAAATTGAAAAGCCAATGAAACCTACAAGGACTGGTTTGTAAATAGCCCATGTGGAAGAACTAAAATAAAATTTCCCATTTTTTTCAAAAAACGCGGATCTTCCCCCGGGTCGGGTTTGCTATGCGGATCTTCCACTATACTGTACTGACCTTGCATACTTAAGTTTCTCCCTATACAAAATTATATTATAGAGAGTTATAGTATAGTGGCATGCCATTAGAGATCTAGCACTCTGGGACTGCGTGTAGCTGCACACCGATCTTCGGATCTATATGTTTACTGGCACTTTATGTTTCTATATGTTTTCGGCACTTTACGTGTCTACAAGTTATTGTCACTTCGGTGACTAGTACTCTGGGAGTACCGATCTCGCATACTTAAGTTTCTCTCTATATAAAATTCTTGGGCTAAATGTATAAAGAATTGGTATAAGTAATCTTAATATGATTTAAAAGGGAAACAATAGATTTTTTGAGAATATTGAATTGACTTACCATGCCTAACATATGTATATGAGATGTTGATTTTTACAGGTTACATGACAAAGGAAAAATTTTGATATATGTTGGTACATGTGAGGTAACATATGTTATTAGGCATGAAAATGGTAAGTAAGTTAAACTTAAAAGTTTAACATTAATGGTAAATAGTGATATGATGTTAAAGGAATAGAACAAGCACATCCATTAGCTTGTAACATGATATATATGTTCATGCCTTGAGGTATAAATGACATATTATGATAAATGAACAAATAAGAAAATATTATGATATTAGCATATAGTAAGTTATAACTAATGCAACATAAAAGTTAATGCATTGGCATATATCATGCTATATAAATGTAGCCATAAAGTTTAATAAGTTTAAATTATTATTAATTTTGTTTATTGCCTCACTATGTGAAAACTTAGCATGTGTTTGATTCACACGTAGGTTAAGATGGAGTACTTGAAGAGGAGTTGAGCATACTGATCAAGCTTCAATATGCAAAATATCAGTAAGATATTCTAGCTTAGGATAATCTCTAGTGGGCATGTAACTATTTATCCGCTGGTAGTATATGATGCATTAAATTAAATTAAACGATAGATAATTGATCAGTTTTAATGATGATTCATATATGGATAAAGCAAGATAAGGTATTAGTAATATGAAAGGAATAAACTAAAGTAGAAAGGAAGCTTAGTTTGTTAATATGAATAATCGGTAAGCTTAAAAGGTAGTAAATCGTGTTTAATTAGTTTAAATTTTTATTCATTGCTAATCGCATAAGGATTTTAAAATCAAGAAAGGGCCTAGGCCGTGAACCTATTTTTCACCCGAATTGCATTATCGTTTTAATAACTGACTAATATGCTTTACAAACTAATTCAGGGTCGGAATTAGCCAACTACACATAAGTTATGATTTCAAGAAAATCGAGAAAAGGGTTAGATTAATAAAGATAAGATTTATATGTATAAAAAAATTATTATAAGTCAGGATTTCTTTAAAGGACTTCGTAACATCTTTAATGTATATTCGGTCTACGAGTATACGTTAAGGGTGTTACATTTAATGGTATTAGAGCAAATGTTTAGTCGGTTCTGGATTCTAAACCAAGATTGATATGAATTTGTCAGTAAGTACATGCCCCTAGGATATCATATTACTGATGTGCTGATTGTATGACTTGATGCTGCTCCTCATTAGTATAAGATGGAATGAGACTAGAATAAGGAAAGTAAAAATATGATGGATTTCGTCAATTGACGAATCTTGTAGGTCAAGAAATGAACCATAGAAGATATGATACAGTGAAATAAGCGTGGAAGTTAGCTCTTGGTAAGGATTGAAGTTATGATGAAAATAACTCAGTAGTATCTCATTATAAGATGTCTGTACTGTCAGTACATATAAGGGGAGAATTGGAAAGTTAAGTAGTGATACTACTGAGATGGTTAGAAAAGAAGCTAAGAAAGAATTGATCTGTTAAGAGATTATATTTGAAGCTCTGGGAGAAATCACAGGATTGAAAAAATCACTTAGGAAATTGAAAGAAATTGAGGGAGCAATATCTGTAAATGTCTGAAACTGGTACGTGTTGAAAATTCGAGGATGAATTTTCTTAAAGGGGGGGAAGAATTATAATATCTCAAATTTTTGGCTAGTGACCAAAATGTAAATTTTGAAAGTTTTGGGGTTAAAGTATAAACTTTGGAAAAATTTGGGGGCTAAAGTGTAAATTTTCCAGTAAGTAATTTTATTTAGTATAAGAGTGAATTGGATCGAAATAAGTACTTTGATATCGGTTTTAAAAATTAAGATGCAGTAAAAGGTACCGAATTTGGATCGAATAAAATTGTTAAGCGTGCTCAGACCAGGGAAATATTAGGATGGGTGACCTCTGGAAGTTCCCATAAAAGTATTTTTGGTCGATATTTTGGACTCAGTAAGAGTAGAGAATATTCGTATGGATTATCGATAAAGGAGTTCTAAGAGAAATTTTATTCTATGAAGATTTTCGATAAGTATCGGAAAAATAGAATGAGTTAAGAAAATTCAGTCTAAGATATTAGGAAAGGAAAATTTTATGAGATGTTATTGTGGATTTCCCGAATATGGAAATATAGAATTATTGGAATAAATTCGACAGTTCGATAAAGGTAAAATCGCAGTAGAAGTATTTTATGAATATCGGTAAATTGGATCGAGTTGAAATTTCAGAGGCTGATCCAAAAGCCATGGAAAAGTCATAAAATACTATTTTATGAATATTTTATTACAGTTGGTTGGATTCCAACTAGACTTAGTTAAATTTTTACAAGAATGGCAAACTAGTAAATAAAAACTAGTTGGAGGGCAAATTGGTCATTTGGCCCCAATGGCAAATTTGAAATATTTAAAAAGTTATAAGGGCAAATTTGGAAAGAGGAAATGGAATATTAAATCTTGGCCTTTGATTGATGATAAAATCAATCTCAACCATTGGATAAAAAGGGTAAAATTATAATTTCACTATTAAATGAATATAATATTCATTTAATAGTTATATATGTAAAATAATGGTGAAAATCCAGCCAAAAACATGAGAGCTAGGGAAAGAAAGAGAAATTTTTTCCAAGCTCGATTCAAGCCCCGAAACTCGGTTTTCAGGTAATCTCTTCAACGGCAAAGTTGTTCTACTCTTCAAGCTCTATCTTTTGATATTAATAATTCATGGAATTCATGCTTGATTGATGAGAATTTACATGAGAAAGAAAATAGGGTTTATGGATCAATTGGGTTTTGAGATTTTATGATTCCATGATTGAATTCAAGTTGAAATCAAGTTAGTATGATGTTAAAAATATAATATTGAGTTGGGATTTAAGTTCTACATATTTTGATTTTTATGAAGATGATTAGGGTTTATGGATTCAAGTTTAATTTAGGGTTTGTAATGTTGAATTAATAATCTAGTAAGCTTGAATTGTTATTTGGAAGCAAAACCCTAAGTTAAAGGTATAGGGACCATTTTGGCAAGTTTAAAAGTTAGATGACCAAATCTGATTTTTATGATTCTGGTGTGTATTTATGTTATTATAGAGACATGAAATTGAATTTAGAATGTTAAATTGGTGTTGAATCGAATTAGTAACCATTTTGACAAATTGTCAAAGATAAGTGACCAAATCGAAATTGAATTTTTGTATGGGGGCTAAATCTGATTTTTAGTTGTAATGATGGAGTTAAGGTAGTAATGTTGAATGGAGGACTAATTTGCAAAGTTAAGAAGCTTGAATCCTTATCTTTGCATTTAGTGACTATTTTGTCAAAGAATAAAAAATAAGGGAGAATTATTTTGAATTATTATTTGGTGAAGAAGGTGATGAGTTGGTGGTTTAAAGCAAGCAATTGGACTAAATTGAAAAGTAGAGAAGTAAGGAGAAGTTAGTATAAAAATTTGAAGTTTATTTATGGAAGCTGTGTAGAAAACTGGATTATGGCAGTAAGTTTAAAAATTCACAATAAATTCTACAAAAATGGCTAGATGGTGAATTTTATGCCGATGTAAAGATTTGCTTGTCTAGTTTCGTTTCCAACAAACGGAAACTGATTTCTTGTTCCGAGTCAAAAGATATGAATTTTTAAGTGACAAAAGGTCAGAAAACAGAGTATCAATCTGTTCCGAATTCCAACTCTGTAATTGACTTTGAAAATTCGCCATAAATCGTACAAGTTGAATTCGGACTATTAATTTATATGGGTGCAAAGCTTATTGAATCTAGTTTCTTTTAGAACAAACGGAGTCAAATTTCGAGATGTATATTATTTTATAAAAATATTTCTTTAAAGGTAGTGCAATCTGCCAGAAAATGAGAATTGATATATTTTGTATCTAAGGTTAATTAGTAAGCTTGAAAGGGGTTAATGGAAGTTCAAATTGATCACTAAGGACCATAATGAGTTTTCGAACAGTTGAAGGGAGGAAATTTTGGAAATTCTGTACATTCGAATCATTAGATTTGATAGCATGTTTGAGAAATTGTTAGATTTGAATCTAACAAATTGTTGTTTACATTCATTGTATTAATGGAGTTTGATCGAAATCAAAAGAGGGTTTGAGGTACTATGAAAGAAAGGGCCTAGGTCGTGAACCTATTTTCACCCCGAATTGCATTATCGTTTTAATAACTGACTAATATGTTTTACAAACTAAGTCAAACTTAGCCAACTACACATAAGTTATGATTTCAAGAAAAATGAGAAAAGGGTTAGATTAATAAAGACAAGATTTATATGTATAAAAAATTATTATAAGTCAGTATTTCTTTAAATGACTCCGTAACATCTTTAATGTATATTCGGTCTACGAGTATACGTTAAGGGTGTTACAACCCCTTTACATTTGGTTTTCTTTAATGTATTTAAAAACCCAAAATAATCCGATAATGATTGCCTTTTTCTTCTTTTGCAGGGCGGTGTGGCGGAGGCACAGTGCGGCTTGGCGGTGGTGGGCGGTGGCCGGCGCACGTGGCCAATGACAACGCGCGTGGCGGCCACACGTGAGAGATGGATGGTCACAAGGGGCGGTTGCGGCAGATAAGGGATAGGGTTTAGTTTAGGTTATCATTTAGGGTAATTAGGGTTTTGGGTATTTTTTAATTGGGCTTGATTTGGGTATTTAATTTCAGATGGGTTAATTAGGTAGGTGGGCTTTGTAATTTAGTTTGAGTTTGGTTAATGTTTAATTGGGCTTTAGGCCCAGACTAAAATGGGCTACTACAATTCTTATCGACATCATTTACTGTTCAGTCTTTTAAAGACTTGATACAAAGAGTCTTACTCTAGTTAGAAGTTCTCTAAGTTACAACTCCTATCTAATAGGATAGAGTTAAACTTAACTACTTTAGTTTATCTATTGTAAATAACAATCTCTAAATTAATTATTTACAACTAACACTCCCCTCAAGTTGGTGAGTATACATTGTATAGTCCCAACTTGGATATGAACTCATCAAATGTTGCTTTTGGAGCACGTCAACTAGTTGATCTTGAGAACGTATATAGGATAAATCAGCTACTCCACCATTGACCTTTTTCGATATGAAGCGTCTGTCAATTTCCACATGTTTTGTTCGATCATGTTGGAATGGATTTTTAGCAATTTTAATGGAAGACTGATTATCACATAGGATCTCAAAATTTCCACGTTGATTTAGCTCCAACTCTTTTAGCAACCTCTGTAGCCAAATACCTTCGCATAATCCTAGTGTTAAAGCTCTATACTCGGCTTCAGCACTACTCCTAGAAACAACAGATTGTTTCTTGCTTTAACAAGTTACCAAATTCCTCCATACAAATGAGCAGTAGCCACTAATAGATTTTTTGTCAGTCAGCTCACCAGCCTAACTTGAATCTGTGAAGACCTTCACTGTTCTGTCTTCAGTTTTCCTGAAGATTAATCCATGTCCCGGAGTCTTTTTTAAATACCTTAATATTCTGTGAGCAGCCTCAAGATGCTCCTCTCTAGGGTCTGTCATGTGTTGGTTTATGATGCTAATAGAAAAACTTATATATGGTCTATTTCTCAGCTTTTTGTTTCATTTTTTGAATCACTCAGCTTTTTGTTATGTTGGCCAATATTATGCAGGCATTTAGGGTGGGAGTAAAACATTCTCTATGCAGAGCCAGTACATCATCTAATTTCGAAACACACTTTTGATGGTTTTATTTCTCATTCATCTAGTTAGTATATTTCTCTAGGAAGATAGAGTCTAGATGTTATTTAATAAGCAAATGCAAGACAAAGCTGTAAGTTTCTGTTGAATGATTGTTATCTCCTCTCCACAAATGTTAACGTGTAATTGTAAGATATGTAGAATTTTTGGTGAGAAAGGAAAAATTTTCACTTGTATTATTATGCGGAAAAACACAACCTTTAAATAGGTTGTGTGTTTTACATAAACTAGAATCCTAAGCCTACTAGTTTTCTTGTTTACCAACACTCTTATCTTATCTCTTAAGAAAGAGAGTTCTAATTAAAATAAAACTTATCCTAAAAACCAGTAGAGAAGAAACAACTCATACTAAAACTTTAAATTAAAAATCGACAAAAAGCAGATTCCTAATACATCTTTCTACAAGATATGAACTGCCCTATTACATGCTTAAATGTGCACATATATGTTAGAGTCATAAGTTCTATTTTACGAGATTTCATTAGCCCCAAATTCATTAAATAATCATTTTGAGTTGACAAATTGTTTGAATTTGGATAACTTTGGCATTCATTATGTTCTTATCTAAATTTTTTCAAGTGATGATCATGGTACGTCTGGTTGATGAATATACTCTTTCTCCCTCCGAGAATCACTTCATGTTACTACTGAAGACTTACACATCCAACAACTGAATACATTATGATAGAATATTACTTGAAAAACAATAATATTAACCTTGTTCATGTAGGGCTTATGTTCTTTTTGTTTTGGGAATGGCTAGAGAGAATATTGCTAATGCATACTTTTTATTTATTTTCTATTTGTTGCAAGTTATACATGACTCTAATTTTTAAGTAATAATGACAATGGTCTTTAACAGCTTCGTGGTAGAGCAGGAAGGCAAGGGGATCCTGGATCCACACGGTTTATGGTGAGGTAGGTTCTATTAATTATTTATTTACATTTTTTAAGACTACAATGTATTTTGTAGCATTTTTCTGAAGTTAACTAGGCTACAGTTGCTTGGTTGCTAGGGATTGGTTAAATGAGTTTTCTTGTTCATCATGTTGGTATCAAACCATCTTAATCTGTTTTGAGTTCTGATGCTATGGAGATAGGAGGTAATGTTATCCCACAAGATTCTACTGTGAACTTAGATGACTTTCCTATTGCTATTAGAAAGGGGTAAGGAAATGTACTGTTCATCCTATTAATAAATTTGTTGCCTATGGGAAGTTATTACCTGGTTTCAAAGCTTTTATAGCCAGCATTGATAGTGTGAATATCCCTAAGACAGTAGAAGAGGCGTTCGAAAGTCCTGTTTAGAGGAAGGCTGTTGAAGAAGTCAAAGCACTACAAAATAATAATACTTGGTGTTTGACTGATTTACCAGAAGGGAAAAAGGCTGTTGGGTGTAAATGGGTCTTCACAGTCAAATATCACTCAGATGGGAGCATTGAGAGATACAAAGCAAGACTGGTGGCTAAAGGTTTTACTCAATCATATGGAGCAGACTATCAAGAAACCTTTGCACCAGTAGCTAAACTGAACACCATCAGAGTATTACTGTTAGTAGTTGTTAACAAGGATTGGAAGTTGCACCAATTGGACATCAAAAATGCTTTCCTTAATGGAAGCCTTGAAGAGGAAGTATACATGGAGGTTCCACCAGGTTTGGAGGAAAATACCACGAAGAGGATAGTGTGCAAACTAAATAAATCACTGTACGAATTAAAGCAATCCCCTAGAGCATGGTTTGACAGGTTTGCTAAGGCTATGGTTTAGAATGGGTTCAAGCAAAGTCAAGCATACCATACATTGTTTCAAAAGGTTGCATCAGATGGTAAGTTGACTCTTCTAATTGTCTATGTTGATGATATGATCATTACTGGATAATATTGAAGAAATGGAGATGCTTAAAACTGTTCGAGCAAAGGAGTTTGAAACTAAGGATTTGGGAAGCCTTAGGTACTTCTTAGGAATGGAAGTAGTAACATCGAAAGAGGGAATAGTTATCAACCAAAGAAAGTACATCCTAGATCTACTCACAGAAACTGGGATGCTTGGAAGTAGACCAGCTGAATCTCCAATGGAACCAGGTTTAAAGTTCAGTAAAGATGAAATGGGGAATCAAGTAAATAAAGAATCTTACCAAAGACTGATTGGAAAACTAATCTATCTCTAACTTACTAGGCCTGATATTGCATACTCAGTGAGCATAGTTAGTCAACATAGGAGTGATCCTCGAGAAAAGCACATGGATGCAGTCAATAGAATTTTGAGGTACTTGAAATTTACACCAGGATCTGGACTAATTTTTAGGAAACATCAGGATAGGACAGTGAGAGTCTACACAGATTCAAGCTGGGCAGGAGAACTGACAGATAGAAGATCTGTTAGTGGCTATTGCACATTTTTGTGGGGAAATTTTGTCACCTGGAGAAGCAAAAAGCAAGCTGTGGTTTCTAGAAGCACCGCAAAAACAGAGTTTAGAGTTTTGGCTCTTAGGATATGTGAAGGAATGTGGATCAAGAAACTTCTCATGGAATTGGAGCTGGATGGAAACACAGAATTTGAAGTTTACAGTGACAGTCAGTCATCAATGAGCATTGCTAGAAATCCAATACAACATGACAGGACTAAACACATTGAGATTGATAGACACTTTATCTATGAGAAGGTCAACAACGGGGTTGTAAAGCTTCACTATATTCCTACTAGGAACCAACTAGCTGATATTTTAACCAAAGCACTTCCAAGAGTGAGCTTTGATGAAATATCATCCAAACTGGGTGTACATAACATATACACACCAGTTTGAGGGGGAGTGTAGGTTAGCACGTAAATAATAAGATTTGTAAATCTATCCTAAGTAAGTAGTTTAGTTTTAATCTAACTCTATCCGTGTAAGGGATAAGAGTCCTATCCTAGAGGATATCTACTCAATGTAAAACTCCTTGTAAAAGTCTATAAGTAGACTTATTTTCTGTATATCAAAATAACAGAGTAGAAACTTCTCTAACCCTATTTTCCACACTACTAGAATTCCTTAGTATAACTCTTGTACTGAGTATATTTAACACCAGTGTAACGCAATCAAGTAAATAAGATTTGCAGAGTACTCACGTTGAGTCTTCTCCTAAAACTTCTCATAAACTACACATGTATTAAGCTATTAGTACCAGGTAAGCTATGGTGGATAATCAAGTTGTGCTTCACATTGCTTCTAATCCAATTTTAACGATCAAAACACATTGAGGTTGATTGT
Source organism: Hibiscus mutabilis (assembly GCA_019671005.1). NCBI lineage: Eukaryota > Viridiplantae > Streptophyta > Magnoliopsida > Malvales > Malvaceae > Hibiscus > Hibiscus mutabilis. The sequence goes on from CM033729.1 coordinate 34,584,860, forward strand.
CATTTCATTCCCAAAAAGATCCAACAAGGTTTGACTACTGTTGTCTATGTGAAAATTGGAGAACAAATGGAGACATCTTCACCAACGCTCTTAATGGGGTCCTGATTGATTATCTATGTAACAAGCTGGGCATGATTAACATTTATGCCCACAATTGAGGGGGAGTGTTACGGATTTGTAGGCTACATATTAGAGTTGATATATATTGTATTTAATGCATGATATTACTTTACATATTATAGGACTTTTATACTTGTATATATACCCATAATATTGATGACTAAATCACAAGAAAATACTTTTCCTAATATCTTGAAAGATTTAAATTTTGTTACATTTTTCTAGCTATTGTACAAATACCTTCTTAGTTGGATAAACTATGTAGAAATTCTTTACTCTTCGTATTTGATTTTTAGTTTTCATAATTGTGTTTTTATTCTCTTTTATGTAATAAGACCAAACCCTATTTATAGAGACGCATGAAATAATGAAACCTTAAGAAACCCCCTAGAGAAAATTAGGTGTCTCTTTAACGAGTCCTAAGGTTTTAGTCCTCCTTTATGAGTCCTAAGGTTTTAGTCTACCTTTAACGGTCCATATTTGATCAGAAGAAATGAGAAGCTGGTCAACCCCTTTTTGCGTGTGGCCCCCACGACAGCAACCTACCTCACGGCTGCCAGCTTTCAACCTGCAGATTGGAAGGAAACAAATTGATTCAAAATGAAACAAACAAGGAAGGAAATGGATGGTGGAATCATATCTGGATGACACGCAGCAAAGAAGGAAAGAAAGCATAAGCTGTAATCAAATATAAACTAGGAAAAGAGAAAGTAAAATTGGTCAAATTGAAGAACATTGCAATTGGAATTGAATCAAGGAAATTAGGGGAATAATTTCACCCAAATTTTGGGATTTTATGGGTGAATTTCCATGTATATTCAATTGAAAAATCCTATATAAACCTCCCCTCCCACACACAACAGACAACACATTTTCATTCATCACCATTCACTACACTCCTTTGTAATCATCACCACACCATTCTTGATCCAGGAGTTATAAGAGAAGCAAGAATTTTGTACTAAATCTTTGTTGGAAATACAAGAAGCAAGCATTCTCTTTTCGGTATTCCTTCTTTACTGTCTTTATTTTATTTGTTCATAGTTTCTAATATTTTGAAAAAAGGGGAAAACATTCAAATATGTTCTTGGGGGTTTTAAGCTTTTAATGAAAAAAACACCAAATATAAAGTGGTTTTATGTTTTTAAAGATCAAAGTATGGTTTTTGGGAAGAACTGACGTTAGACGTATGATGAATGCATGGTTTTGATCCAAAAATTTTTGAAAGGAAAAATAAAAGGTGTTTTTTTAAAGTTGGGTTTTATACCCACGTGTTTTAAAATAAAATGGGTAAATTACACTCATTAAGTCCTTCCTCCCCATTTTTTTATTCTGCAAAATAATACATTTTCAAAAGTTTCAAAATGGTCACTATTTTCAAAAATTTGGCTTCTGATTTTTTAATTCTTTTCAATTTTGGTCACCAAATTTGTTTCCCTTTCAATTCAAGAATTTTTAATTGTCATCTTGTAAATATCCTTTTATTTTAGTTTTTTTTTAAATATCCTTTAAGCTCTCAAATTGAAATTTTAGGTTAAATGAAATTCTTAGGATTTAATCTCAAGAGCCTTAGGTTTAGGTCCTTTAAATTTAAATTTTATCCTTGTGTAGAGCCTTTAGATTAGATCCCTTAAAATAATATTTCCTTGCTGTAAAGTTAATAAATAAACACTTAACCAAACTTGAACCCTGCAAATAAAATTCACCTAGATTCTTAGGTAAAATTTTAAATCTAATAATAAACACTTAATAAAACTTGAACCCTAATTGGTAAAATTCACCTAGACAATTTTTAGGGTTAATAATTATCAACTTAGAATAACAAAAAATTTCAACACACCAATTATCTATTGTTGTTTTCTTAAAAATGAAATCTAATTAAAGCGATGTCCTGTCAAAAGGAGATGACGAGTTAGCGCCAGAAATGTTGGCGGTGATTAGAGTTCATTCTCCGGATGGTAGAGCCGTTAAAATGAAATCATATTCATAAATGGATAATAAATTAAATTTTATACGAACTTGCAAATTCCGACATTAAAACATTTTGTAATCGGCTAGGTACCAATTTTGGGCGTTGGGGGTGCTAATCCTTCCCCATGCGTAACCGACTCCCAAACTCATTTTTGTGTTTTTCGCGGACCAAAACTGTTGTTTTAATAAAATAAAATTATTTTATTAAAATAACCCATTTTAGGTGATCCAATCAACCTTATAAAAAGATTGGTGGCGACTTCGTTGTTTTTGTCTTTTATAAAAAGCTTGGTACCCGAGCTTCGTCCCGATCGCTTAAGTGAGGGGAAAAAGCTTTAATCATGTAAGAATATTGATTCTCTGTATGAGCCTAACAAGTACTTTAGGGACGCATATGCCCTTGTCTTCGTAAGGATTCTGATCCTTCATGAAGACATGGGAAATGAGTCCTCCTGAGTTGAACTTGGTTCGTTTGAAGCCTATAATGGGTGAGAATTAAGGGTCTTGCTACCCTTAGTAGGGGACAACAAGTACAGCTCGAGGACCTTTCTAAAACCAAACCGTGTGTGAATCTATAAGCTTACCCCAATAGAGCCATGTGGAGAACCATAGTAGTAGAATTTGGTCAAAATTATTTTGTAAGAATAGTATGTGGAGACATGTCCAGAAATGTTAGAATGCGCTGCCCAGTTATTATTCATACAATGAAATTATTTTGAACCTTTTATGTTTAAATTCTGTTTACTAATCCTTTCTTTTTGTCATGTTTTCTTATTTTGCATATTTGTTGCATGCTACATCATTTTATATTTAAAAGGGGTTAGTTCTCGAGACACTTGCTCAATTAGAAAATAGTTCTTGACCATGGATGGAAGGTACCTAAAGAAAGAAGAAGACAATGTAGATATACGTCACTGGTCTGAGGTCAACCAGCGAACATATGGGGATAGTCTGACGATTGATCATGCGACAGAGACGTCAGAGTATGACCACATCAGCGTTAAACAGAATAGTATGCATGAGCTGAAGGAAATCTGGGATCGTTTTGACTATGTGACCAAATAGTTGTTCTATGATACCTATGGCGATATAGCCTATCTACTGTATGTGAAGGTTGATGAATCGTTCCTCAAGGCCTTGGTGCAGTTCTAGAATCCAAGATATTGTTGTTTTACCTTCAATGGAGAGGATATGATGCCCACGTTTGAAGAATACTTCTCACTATTCAACTTGCGCAAGGTGAAGAAGAATTGAGTTTATGCTAAACCCCCTAAGAACATGAATACACACCTGAGGCTCAAGTTTTTTGTCGGTATGAGCGATGGATGGGTTAAAAGCCTGATACGAAAGAGAGGGGGTAGCTTTTCCTTCCCTTGGTCGAGCATTCAAAATATAATCCTTACTTATCTGGATAGGGAGAAGAGGGTGGATCTCTTAGCTATAGCAATCTACGGTATTGTTATCTTCCCAAAGGTTCTGGGTAATATTGATATACCTCTACTAGACTTTTTTCAACAATTGAAGAGGGATGTTAATCCAGTGCCAGAAGTACTAGCGGAAACCTTCATCTCTTTAAATACGTAACAGAAAAAATAGAAGGTGTGCATTTCGGAAGGTTTGCCTATTTGCTCCAAGTTTGGGCCCTTAGCCGTTTCTGGAAGTGTTCGACTTTGACTCTGTCCAATGTGTTTTCTCCAAACTTCTCTCTGCTCTGGGAGTTTTTGGCAAAAGAATGGCCAATAGCCAAGAAGAACAAATGAATTGACATTTTCAGAGATCGTCGAGATATGCACATCGTATGGAGAGTTCTGTGGATGGGCCACACCAAGGTTTTGTACAAGTATGGAGATTATAATCATCTGATGCTACTGGGCCTTTGGGGTGGAGTTGGTTCTGCTCCTTTATTGGTGTCATGAAAATATGGTTTTCGGTAGTTCGTCCCTTTCACTACTGGTCTTAGTCTTAGCTTTTTCAAGTTTGAGTTCCAAAGGGAATTCAAAGAGAAGATCCATACTGTAAATGAGTCATGGAAGAATTGTTACCTTATGGAGATTGAACATGATAGTAAGTGTATGTTCAACCCCGATTATGATGTATGGAGGCATGTCAGGGTGATTAACAAAATTTTGCCACCTACCTTGGGGCAAGATAAATCCCTAGAAGAACATCTGAAGGTGGTCCCGTCAGAGGCCGAAATCCTAAGAGCTGAATTGAAAAGAGCCAAGGCTGAGATAGAAGATATGCAAAGCCATCATACGAAGGACTTGTTTGAGGTGAGCCTAGATGTGGACAAGTATAAGGGAAAGACGGACCGGGTAGTGAAGCTGTATAAGGACCTAGATGTAACACCCTAACCAATTATCCTATATTAAATACTAATTAGAGTATCACATAATTTTTTTATCGCGTAGAATCATATTTTAAATTTTTATTCTATCGAATTAAGTTTGATTTCAGGTAGCAAATTGACAATTCTTATCTATGATATAAAAGGGATATAACTGCCTAAAACAAAAATCTACCTAACTATTCTATATAACCTTTTTCTAGTCATCACCCAATTTTAACGTTAATATAGCTACTCATTATTTGTTAAAAACATAAACAAGTTTAGAAGTTCATACAAACCATATAAAGAAAACTAGTATGTAACCAATTAATTTTAACATATACATGCCATCTCGAAACATCAAAACACATCAAGGGATATTATTACTGATACTGTTATTATTCTCCGGATAAGAAGGATGCCTGCTCCTTACTCCAATTTTTGCTTTTTACCTACGCGTGAAAACCATCACACGCTAAGTATATACTTTGTGAGGCAATAATAATATCTAGTGAAATATAACATAACCATAACTCATAATATGTAACCATATTCATGCATTTTGAATCACTAGATATGTTTACCATCATGTTAATTATACATCAATATGATATAAACCGGAGACAAATTTTGTAATATCCTGAAATTAGGCTTAGAAGAATGTTACTATTTTTTATTTCTAAGAATTTATTTTAATATGTGTTAAGGCAGCATGTTAGGAGGTGAAGTGATAACAGTGTTGGGTGAGGATCGCGGGGTTAGAGTATCCAGACTAGAACATTATTTAATGCATGTTGAATATGTGGATCGTGTGATCTCATGAGGAGGGATTATCCGTATTTGATATGTAGGGTGTGAACCCCTGTGCTTGTTGTTGATGGCTGTAAGAATTATGGTTTGAGCGATTGTCTCGTGGGCGTCAGTTGTGAGAAGAATGTTTGAAAATGAACTTTGGCGGTTTAAATCCTGAGGTTGCTATTGATTTGTTGGAGTTACTGCTCCACAGTTTTTGATGTAATCCTGGGTTTGGAATAGTAGATAGGACACAGAGCTGTAGTTGGTTTTGGATCCTAGCGAGTTGTCTTGGAACTTGCTAATAATTGCAGGGTGGTAATCACGATGAGAATGTTAAATTATTGTCTAATGTTGTTTAGGAGCTGAAGGCGAGTCGCTTGATGAATCCTTGGTTGCAAGGTATTCCTATCCTATGTTATGAATATGGGGTCAAAAAAAGTACATGTGTAGGATATGTATATGGTATGAGAGTTTTTGGATGTTTCGAGGGAATGGCCGGGTTGCCATTGGAGTAAGAGGTTGGGTTTGGCATTAAGTTGTTTGAAAACACTACTCTGGTGTTTACCGCTCTTCAGAAATTGCTCGATGAAGGCTTTATTAGGCTTAGTGTTTCGCCGGGGGTTGCGCCAGTGTTGTTTGGGAAAGGAGAATGGCATGATGCAGATGTGCATGGGGCTTTGGTAGTTGAATAAATTGATGTTCTGTTGATCTTTTTAAAGGTGCTTTAGAGGTTTATAAGATTGGTTCGAGGTCTGGGTGTTATCTGTTGAGTGTAAAGCATGTGTTTGTCATTAGATCTGCCTTTTGTAAGGGTTGCGATAGTATGCATTTTTGAGTTATGCCATTTGGGTTGACTGATGCATGAGTTACGTTCATTGATATGACGAGTTGAGTAGTTCATGAGTTTTTAGGTCAGTTGATTGTGGTGCTTATTGATGGTCTTCCCGCGTACAGAAGCATCGAGAAGGGTTTTGGTCGATAAGTATGGTTGGTTTGGTGGATTTTTGGGGTGAAGTGAATGTTGCTCTTTGTTTGGGAAGTATGAGTTTTGGGTATGTTACTAAGAATTCTGGTTCTGAGAATGTTATTAGTATGTGTGAACAGATAAATATGCATAGTGCAAAAACACTTATACATATATGTAAATATGTCACTACAAGCATACATTTGAGCATAACATTAGAGGTTTTTCATATATACAGACATACATCTATGAGGGCATATAAGTGATCATGCATACATATGTTCACACTTACGGGTGACTGATTGGAAATCAATGAAGTGGTGGTATAAGTAAGGTAGTGTATGAAGGTGGTTTTGGTGATATGGTTCCTAGGAGTTTGGCTTGCGCTAGTTATTGAGCAACCAAAGTTAGAATTGGCAGTTTACCGGTTTGCTACATCCAGTTCTTAGCATAGAGGGTTGTTGAGGTTGTAGTGTTGCATGTGAAGTTGTGGCTTATGCATCTAGATAGTTACAGGTGCACCAGTTTTTCTTTCTACGCATGATGTGAAGTTTGTCGTGATGGTGGTTGTTTAAATGTTTTAGAGACACTGATTCTATGATGAGAAGTGTGTCGTGTACACGGATCATGTGTGGTTAGGAAAAAATGAATGATGATTTGAGTTTTTGGACAGGCTGGAGTTGTTTAAGAGTTACAGTCTGATGGTTGAATATCGCCCGAGCTAAGGTCTTAGCTGATGTTTTTTTATGAGGGTTGCAGTGGAGTTGAAGATGTTGTTTGCGTGGTTGGGTATGATGCGTGATGGAGGCTTGATGGCTGAGTTGCGAGTGAAGTCATCTTGGTCACAATCGATTAGGGGAAGGTATCTTTGTGAGGATGCATGAGTACCATATGTCCAGGTTATTGGGGAAGGAAATTCGATGGATTTTCACGTTAATGATGATAGGGTGTTGTGTTTTAAATATCGGTAGATGGTGCCTCTTGATGTTGAGTTGAGGTGTATGGTTTTGATGGATGCGCATGCTAGTTCTTATTGGGTAGGTTTAAAGAAAGACGTGGCTGATGTTGTTGATCGATACATGGTATGATAGCAAGTGAAAGCTGTGCCTTAGTTTCTTTTCAGGTTGTTGCAATTATTGAGGATACCGGATTGGATGTGGGAAAGAATCACCATGGATTTTGTGTCTGGTTGCCTTTGACATCAACCAAAAAGGATTTCCTTTGGGTGGTTGTTGGTTGGGTCTCGAAGTGTGCGCACCTTTGTGGCTATGCTTGTGATGTATGTTTTGGGATATATGGCGGATTTGTACATTGTCGGGTTAGTGCGGTTGCATTGTGTGCTTGAGTCTATAGTTTTGGACGGAGATCCGTGAGTTGAGGCAAGGTTCTAGGGGTATTGCTTGAGCTTGGTTGTATGCACTTCATACCTTTCCAGTTGGATGGCGGGTTAGATTATGGAATTCAGGTTTTGAAAGATAAGTTGGGTTGCGTATCATTGAGTTCCAAGGAAAGTGTGAAAAGCAAATGTCTTTGGTAGAGTTTGCTTTAATGGCGGTTATGAGGCAAGTATACAGGTGGCACCGTTTAAGGCGTTGTGTGGTTAAAGGTGTCGTACGCCCATGTGTTGGGCTGAGATTAGGGAAAAGTACGTTCCCATGTCTGATGTGTGGAAAGGCACCAGTGAGAAGGTGAAGTTGTTATGTAAGTGCATGGAAGCAGTTTCAGATCGTCAGAAATTCTACGCGAATTTGAGGTGTAGTGTTTTAAAGTGTGTTGTTGATGGTCAGACGGTCATGATGGTATCGCCTTGGAAGAAAGTGATGTGTTTTGTGGACCATGCGAGGTTGTTGAGCGTGTGGGTCTTCTTTCTTATTGTTTGAGGTTATCTCCTGTGTTAGAGGGGTTTCATGGTGTGTTTCATGTGATGATGTTGCGAAGGTATTAGTTGGATTTCTCGTAGGTTGTGCCGGTGAAAGGCATTGTGTTGAGATCCTTATTGCCAGCAATAGAGTTTTGCGTGGTATGATGGTGGGCCTTGTTAAGGTGTCGCAGAGACATCGCAATGTTAAGAAGTCACGTGTGAATGTAAGTCGGAGATGTTGGAGCGGTTTCTGCTTTTGGTTACCTCCGAGCAAATTTTGAGGACGAAATTTCTTAAGTGGGGGAAATTGTAACGCCCTAATTTTAGGCCTAGTGATTTTGAGGCTTATTAGACGGTCTGGTGGACCAGGTTAGTGATTCGAGTCAGATTTAGGACCATATATTTTTTGGTAAGATAAAAATATGAAAAAATGGTTAAAAATCATCTTTTAATATATGATTAATATTGGTGAAATTCATTTTGGGAAATGAGGTTTGGAGGTGTGACATTTTGGTTAGTGATCGAAATGCAATTTTTGAAAACTAGTTTTAAGTGGTGACTAAATTGAAAAGGGTCAAATTCTTAGAATCTTTAGGGAGCTATTTTACCAAGTTTTGGCTGGTGATTTCTCTCATCAATTAGACATTTTAAACATGTGTTTTAAAGGTTAATTAAGAGGAACTAAAAGTATCTAAAGTTAGTTATATTTTCTCAAAACTTTTTACGTAACTTTTCTCTCCACCTCTCTTCAGCCAAACACTCAAGTTTTCATCAAATTCCAGAGGTGGGAGGCTTGATTTCTTAGATTCTTGATTTGAAAATGATTTTCCATCTTTGATTTACAAAACCTAATTGTAATCTTGTGTTTTCTTAGCTTAAATCAAACAACTGAGGGAGAACTCACACAATAGAGGTAAGGTTCGTTTCTCTCCTCTATTGAATGGTTCTTTATTGATATTCCCATGTATTTGATCCTTGATCTATGTTTTATAATCTGATTTTGTGATTTTCTAATGTTAAATTGGTTTAATGGGATTTTAGGAGGAAATTGATAGGAATTCGAAATGAACCTGTTTTGCTGGGTTTTTAAATGATCTTGGTCATGATTTGGTTGTATTATGATGTTGATAAGTCGATTTTATCAATGGAATCTAAAAACTCTTGAATCTCTAATTGTTTAGGTTGTTATAATTGTGTTTTTGTGGTGGCTGTGCGTTTGCTGGGGATGTAAGGTTGCTTTGGTTTTGTTTTTAGGAGACAAGTGATGATAAGTATGATGCTAGATTGATAGGTTGTGGCTGGGTTGTGTTTGGAATGGATTAGATGATGTTTTTCAGTTATTGTGGTTGGGTAATTGTGAGAGGATGGTGGAAGTCAGTATGGATTTGTTGTTGCAGTGTTTTGAATGTATTGAGATGCACTAATCCTCTGTTGTAATGTGGCTAAAATAGGGGAGATGGATCCGGGAGTGATCGGTGAATCTTTGGAGGCTTCGGATGCCTGTTTTCGCGTCAGCAAATTGAGGTTTCACGTATCGGTGAGTGGGGACGTGGATTCCAGCTTTGGAATGTTTTAAAGTTGGTTTATGGGAGTCTAAACTTAGCTTGATACGCTGGTTTAAACTCGAAAGTAAGTAAAAGTGGATATTTTCTCTTGGTCGTGCTAGATTGAAACGGTTTTATGCACTTGTTTAGAATTAAATATTACCTACTGTTTAAGCATGTTTTAAAGTATTTGAGATACTATTTTTAAGCATGAAATGCTGAAGGATGCGCACGGTAAATGATCCTTGTAAGTATATGGTTTATACTTATGGTTTAAAGCATGGTTGTTGCTTTGGAAAATGGTTTGGTTTAATGCTTGTTAAAAACAATGAGGTAAATGGTTAATAATATTGGCAACTGATGTAGTTTTAAAATTGTTATCGGATATAGTTGGCTGATCATAGGATTGATAGTGCACTATAATATGTCGCCTTGGATGTTGAGGGGTTTATATGGTGTATCGAATACTCCATCCAAGTACCATAACGGTCGAGGGGTTATATGGTACCGTAAACTCTCGTTAGTGGATTAAGCATCTAACCGATGAAAGAGGTTGGTGTCCCCGTGGGTTGAAAGTCTACCCAATTGTTAATGTGTCGCGGTTTTTATTGTATAGCTATTCCGGTTGAGATGGCTTGAAGTGTTGGTTGAATGCTTGTTGAATCCGTGTATCTGATGAACTCTTTTGTTAATGAACTTGTTTAATGATCACTTGTAAGCCAATATAATTGTTGATGTATCATTGGGAAGTTTATGTTGTATAATGTGGTTTATACATGTTTATTCTTCAAGCTTTGCATATGGTTGTTATGCATGGGAATGCTTAAATTGAGGTATAGCAATGGAATTTGCTGTTGGAAATGATTCATATTGCATATGGTTTAATATGCTGGTTTTTAAAGGTGAAGTGCATGGTTTTCAAGGTATGATGTTTCAATGGTAATGTTTAAATGATGTTTAGAGAATGATTGAAATGAGATTTCAATGTATTTTAAGAAATGGTTTTAGGTGCATTGATGGTGTTTTGTTTTTGAGCATTTCTCACTAAGCCTAGTGTGCTTACGCTCTCTTTGACCATCAATACAGAGAATTTAAAGCTTGGAAGGCAGCGACAAGCAAGGGATCTGTACAAGACTTGGTAACCAAAGTATGTTTGAACTAGACTATATGTAATAAGGGCAATGAGGGTTTCCGTGGACTTTTGGGAGATGTTTTATTGAACTTCCTACTCGAGCAAGTTTGTTTAGCTGCTCTTGTTTATTAAATGGCCTTTACAGTTTGATTTTGGTGATGGTTTGGAGTTTTATGTGTTGCTTGAATGGTTTTATAGGGTGTATGCCTTTAGATTTACATTTGAAGCAAAATGCCATGAAACGTTGTTGAATCTGTGATGCTTTGATGTGGATTGAACCCTGAGTATGTTGCATGCATGTTAGGATGTTTTTGTATGGTTGAATGCATGATAAACAAGCTAAAAGTGACATTACAGGCCCAGGTGTACCGATACGCGAGGACTGTATCGGTACGGCTAGGCGATTTTAGACATCAGATTGGTACGGGTGTTCGAATATCGGTACGGTTAGGCAAGAAAAGCTTAAGTGTATCAGTACGGGCTTAGGGGTATGGGTACGGTCTTTCGCTACTAGAAAATGCTTTTGGGATGGATCTCGTGTATCGGAACACCTGTGACCCGTATCAGTACGACCTTTGATAAATTTTAAATTATGTTTAAATTCGACGTGGCGTACTGGTACAGCTTGCAACGTATCAAAACGGGGCTGTTAGGCCTTATCAATACGGCTAATGGCGTATCGATACAGGTGGCCGTTAAAGCTATTTATGTCATGGAAGGAAGGTTATCTTTTCTTGCATTTTAGTCCCTGAATCTTGGCGATGCAATTGAATGAGATTGGATGATCATATTGAGCTGATTTTTGACATGTATGCATGAAATATATTTAATTAAAGGTTGGTAACTTAAAATTGGGAAAAGCCCCTGTATATTCCTGAAACTACAATTTAGTCCCTATTTTGTGTTTTTGTCAAATTGGATATCGATTCGATGCCCCTTCTCACATGTGAATAGTATGTACATGTAGGAAAGTAATAATGCATCTAGACAAGATAAAAGAAAAAAATAGACGCGTATTAGGTTTCGTCTTCCTGGTTTGAATGAGATTGGATGATCATATTGAATTGATTTTTGACATGTAAGCATGAAATATATTTAATTAAAGGTTGGTTACTTAAAATTGGGAAAAGCCCCTGTATATTGCTGAAACTCCAATTTAGTCCCTATTTTGTGTTTTTGTCCAATTGGATATCGATTCAATGCCCGATTGAGATGAGTTCTCACCTGTGAACAGTATGTACATGTAGGAAAGTAATAAAGCATCTAGACAAGATAAAAGCAAAAAATGGACGCGTATGAGTTCTCACCTAGACAATTTTTAGGGTTAATATTTATCATCTTAGAATAACATAAAATTTCAACACACCAATTATCTCTGGTTGTTTGCTTAAAAATGAAATCTAATTAATGCGGTGTCTTATCAAAAGGAGATGACGGGTTAACGCCATAAATGTTGGCGGTGATTAGAGTTCATTCTCCGGATGGTAGGGCCGTTAAAATGAAATCATATTCATAAATGGATAATAAATTAAATTTTATAGGAACTTGCAAATTCTGACATTAAAACATTTTTAATCGGCTAGGGACTAGTTTTTGGGTGTTGTGGGGATGCTATCCTTGTCCATGCGTAACCGACTCCTGAACCCGTTTTTGTATTTTTCACAGACCAAAACTGTTGTTTTAATAGAATAAAAATGTTTTATTAAAATGTCATTTTTTAGGTGATACAATCACACCTTATAAAAATATTGGTGGCGACTCGTTTTTGTCTTTTATTTAAAAAATACGCTGGGACCCCCTAAAAATGGTTGTGACAAGGAGGTATGGTGTTTTACGATTCATCTGGTTATGTTTTACGATTCAAAGAGAATGTAAACATCCAAAGATAATAAATCAACATAAATTATGAAATAATGGTGTTTTACGATTCATCTGGTTATGTTTCTATAGGAGGTATGGTTGACCGTTGACGGACGAAGCACAAAGCAGATATAGAAGCCAGAGCTTTCAATTTTCAGATTTCATGTTCACATTCAAAACGCTTTAGATCTACAAAAATTTAGAAGAAAAATTATTCAGATATAAAGCAAAAATCACCTAAAACTTTTAAAGATCCAAATAAAGATTAACTATACCTGATAGAATAAAGCTTCAAATGGATTTAGAGAATACTTTTTTTGATGGTTCAATTTTTAAAGAAAACAATCAAAGAGAAATTGTTGATTTTCAGAGAAGATGCAAAGAAAAAGGTGGTGGATAAAGAGAGGGATAAGACAGAGAGAAAGGCGTTGGGGGAAAGATTGAAGATTCACTATTCTGCCGACTAGATTTTTTTTACTTTTAAGGGTGAAATTGAAATGTAGTTAATCGTTGGGGACTAATCTTATTATTATAACTTAAGTTAATGCCTATATTCTTTTTAAAAATATGACGTGTCAGTGTTTGATTCGTTAGTACATACCACGTCAACTTCCGTGACGGAAGTGGGCAAACCCGTTAATGGCGACATACCCTATGTATGAAATTGAGAATTTTAAAACATTATGTATGAAACTGAGAACTCGGTATAGTTCATGTACCAATGGAGTAATTAAACCATTCTAGAAAACACCACTCAACTCTATTTTAGGCTTTGCTCATGTCGAGCTTGAGGCAAAAGAGCCAGATTTTTTGAAAAACTTATTTTTCATATGGTGGAAGAGTTCGTAAGCAACCAAAATATTATCTGTATTAATCTGTCAGGGGAAAAAGTTCTTTGGGCTTCGTCTATATGGTATGTTTATAGTCTATTTTCCAACATCTTTGAGATGATTTTGTAGAATGTTGCAAAGACTTATGGGACGAATCTCACTCATATGCTGAGGAGTATTGTGATAGGCTCGATGTACTTCAACCAAATTGCCAATGAAAGATGTGAATTTATCCTTTGAATCTGGGAAGCAAAAACTGAAATAAAAATGATAATTTGGCACGATCGATTTTAGAGTGGTTCGACTTTCTCAACCAAGGTCTACATCCACTATCTTAGCATCCACACTAAGGATTTCCCAATTCACTCACGAATTCTTTCATTTTTATAGGCTCAAGGAGATAACCTTTACATATCTATCTTTTCAAAGGTTAATATAGGTATTGACAATGTAAACTTAATACCTCTCTAGGTAAGTGTTTACACAATTTGGCTCACTAGGATTGGACTAAAGAAATACCATAGATTACAAAGAAAAATACAATTAAACATTATTCTCTTGATTTTTAAGCTTGGATGTCCATCTTCTTGTTCTTCAAGTGTCCTTGGCTTGTATTTAAAATATGGAATGTGAAACTAGTCGTTTATATCCGTTGGGGATGTTTTGGAGCTATTGGAGATTTTATTTCCAGCATTAAATGTAGTTTTGCAACCATGGGTATCAGTACACGACCTTGGGTATCGATACCTACCAAAATAAGAAAGAGACGTTGCAGTATTTAAGCAGAGCATACCGGTACACGATACATCTGTATCGTACGATACTTTGGGTATCTGTACGGAGGCTTCTATATTAGTTCACGAAGTGCTCTTTAGAATTTTAAAAATAGAAGCGTATCAGTACAGGGCATTGTCGTACCGGTACAGGCAGCTTCGTATTGGTATTGGGAGTATTGTACATGTAATGAAGGCCTGTTTTTGACACTTAAACCATTTTGAAAATGTTTTTTCAAGTCCAAAACACTTTTAAAATCTTTCAAACATATTTTCCAAGTTAAATGGACTTTGAATTATTTTTGCAATATTTGTTCAAGTCCAAAAACCTTTTTCTTTGCGTTATATCAAAATAAATATCTCATGAATCTCCCCTTTTTTGATATAACGAAAACACTTGAAATTATTTTTGAAAATCTCCCCCTTTGGAAAAAATTGAAAAATAGAATATTTTTAGAAAAATATTTAAGCTCCGCTTTTCCTGATTGAAATTAAAATTTTCAAACTTATCTCTCCCATTTTTTATTATATCAAAAATAAAAATCATTTAAGGTTCAACATAACAGTGGAGAGTAAGTAATTTATTTTGAAAACAGAAGTTCCACCTAAGTGCATTCCATTTTAAATTTTAGCTCAAAATACTTCGGCACTTAAGAAAATTATTAAATTTCAATAAAATGATCAAATTTAAAAATTCATGAAATTCAATTTATCCAAGTCTTTTTAGAGTTTATGCAAAAATAAAAATGAGTATGTTAAATACACTTATGCATAAAATCTCTTTCAATGTCATGCATTTATAAAATATTTAACAATAAATGTATGCATGATCATTAAAAATCATTAAAAATAAGTAACCATATAATCAAAGAGATTAAGCTGAGAGGTTACATATCTTTAACGTGTGAGCAAGCCACCTTTGCAATTGAGAGGAGGTAGATGGTTCATCCTTAACGTGTGAGCTTAATGTTGATATTTCTAGCTCTTCAAGGTCGGTTAATGTAGAAATTATTCGAGCACTCTTAGGATCTCCTCAAAGGTTATTAGATCGTCGATTTGACCCTCGCTCTGATACCAATTGATAGGCTCAATGCACTTCAACATAATTGCCAATGAAATGTGTGAAGGTATCCTTTGAATTTGGGAAGCAAAAACTAAAATAAAAATGCAATTTGGCACGATCGATTTTCGAGTGGTTCGACCCTCTCAACCAAGGTCTACATCCATTACCTTAGCATCCACACTAAGGATTTCCTAATTCACTCATGATTTCTTTCCTTTTTTACAGGCTCAAGGAGATAACCTTTACATTCCTTTCTTTTCAAAGGCTAAGATAGAACCTCCATAGTTTTTCTAAGGCTCAACTAGAACATATCCCTCAATCATGAAGTCTTGAAATGTAAACTTAATATCTCTCTAAGTGGGTGTTTACACAATTTTACTCACTAGGATTGGACTATAAAAATACAAGAAACTACAAAGAAAAAGACAATTAAACACTACTCTCTTGATCTTTAAGCTTGGATGTCCATCCTCTTGTTCTTCACACTACAAGAAATTTATAATATTGCAACAAAATTATTTATCACTGAAAGTACTAAATTTGTCACGATAAATTTATTTTGACAAATTTTGTTTCTTACCATGTTTGTTAGAATAATCTCGTCATGTAAAGTATATTGTGACGAAATTGTGTCTGTTACCATTTTATATTATTTATCGTAACAATGAAATTTTGTTACTATAATTAACTTATTACGACAAAATTTTTTCACAATAAATTAACTATTTCATCATGAGAAGTATGTTTTGTCACAACTAAATTGTATTTTAACATCAAATATAAAGAGTTTTTGTGACAAAAATTCATATTGCAACAAGAAATAATTTCTCACTACTTCCATTTTGTCAGTAAATGTAACTTACAGAAACAAAATATTTCTTAGAATAAAATATTTATTTCATCAAAAAAATAAATTTTGTCACAAGTAACTTAAATTTTAACATCGGACGAAAAAAGTTCTTTTCATCGGCAAAAGCGTACGATTTTATTAAGTGGAATCACACAAAGACATCACACTCAAAGGCCTCATTAAAAACCTCCATAATCCTAAATAGAGGAAAAGAGTGCCAATGAGTGTGATCAAAGGTTACAAGCGCCCAAAAACAATAAACCATAAAACGTAAAACATACATAAATCACCCTTCAGCACAATTAACTCATAACATCATACGAATCGAAGTGCATCAGGCAACACCACTTTTTGCCAGCGAATCAGCTAGAATTTTTGGCTTCCCGATATATATTACTAAAACACACACAGTGTAAGGATTCACACACCTCATCATTCTGTCGGAACCATTGTCAATGAATCCAAGTGTGTCGAGCAGTGCATAAAATCCAGGATACTACTACCTTCGAATCCAATTCAATCACCACTGATTGTACACCTTTCCACTTAGACTCGCACACCAACCCCGACGCATGACTCAAACACTCAAAACATATCTAAAACTTTAATCCGCTTAACCATTGATTAATGTTTCCAAACTACTCTTATTCCATTCCTTTATCTTTTAATTTACTCGCCATGGTCGGATGCCCCTCTAAAGTACTCAATTGACAACCATTCTTGTCCCATAGTGTGTATATTACTCGGATTTGATAAACAAGCATTGTTATTGGCTATCAAATTTGCAAACCTTGCAATCTACTCAAGACGGCTACATCGATTTCCAAGGCCAAACCAAGTGAAGCGTTTTCCATCGATTTGGATTAGAGTAGCCAAGATGTTCATCGACCTTAATGACCATGTTGAAGTTACCTCCCAAGCACCAGTCTATTTGACACGCAACAAACATTCCTCCCAAAACATCCCAAAAACTTGCTTGATCAACCACCATACATAGGAAATCACCCCTTAATCATCACCTGCGTATCGACTTCGAGGAAGTGATGAAGCGCGATGTATCCCAAATCGCTACCACTCCTTCTAACCTACCACAGACAGTGCAAACACATAATCAAAGCTATCTGTATACCAAATCCAACTCACCAAAATATCATTTAGCATCTCCAATTTAGTCTTCTGTAAAAGAACCATCTCACACTTTTGATGTCGCAATAGACATTGAACCATTTTACGTTTTGACGCCGAGCCAACTCTCCTCAGCTTCCACGACAACAATCTCATCGCGCAACTAGATTATTTTCACTCGTACGCTTTGATCATTCGCGCGATATCCTGCAAAATTTTCTATTCGTTACCAATCGTTATAGCCCCAATCAATTTTCCCAAATCAGTGTTTCTCGTGTCTCCTTCAATATCACATGCTTCCGATTATAGAAATATAAATTCGGCAAAGATCCATTTGCAATTGCCAACAATGGTTGAGGATTTTTCTTTGTTTTGCCCTTATTCATTTTTGCAAGTTTCTTTTCATCCTTACTACGTTCGCTTGGCGAAAAAAAACTCAACAAAACTTCATTTACTTGCCGCACTCGTCTATTCTCCCCATTATACACTATTGTTGTTTCTTTATTAGCCCTAGGCATTTCACTCCTTAGCTCATCCCCCAATCGCGGGTTCGTTCCATCGACCACTAAATCCACCACCATCGATAAGCCCTCGTCAACCTTACTCAATTCAACAATACCCTCACTCGACAGCACATTCATATTCTGTTGGCTCTTCCCTTCTCGATGTACAACACTTACATCCTCATCCACCATCCAACTTGCCATACTCATCACACGCCAATCTACTCTATTGTTCCATCCCAAATACGCTCAATATGGCTCGACTCTACTACCTCAAGAGTGAAATAATTAGGCACCACTGTTCCCTCATTTAATTTCTCATTTCCTACCTTCTTGCCCGGGCTAGATATCTCAATCTCTGAGTCATTTTTGCTTACTGTTTCATCAGAACTAACCTCTATTTCACAGTTGCAATCACACTTTGGACCAATTGCTTCCTCAATTTTTGTAACACGAATCTGGAATATATTATCACTCATATGTAGGTCAATCAATTCATCGATGTATGTATTCCAATCTGTTTCAATCTGAAAACGACAGCTCTCAAACGTTGATGGCGACAATGTTCTCTATATCAATCCTAACGAGTTCACCCAAAGCGCCGCAATGTTTTTAAATGTTTCTTCAGACCAACCATGGATTGGAATCCATTCACAGACAACCAGACCCTTCATTCGGCAATGGCATCGCAGGCAACCATTCCATTAATATTTTCTATTTTGAGAAAATATTGTGACTAAATAAATTTGACATAATTACTTATCTAAATAAATATGTCATAATTTGTTAATGTTACAAAATAATCTTTGTCATAATTTGTTCTTTAACTAAATTAATTTTCATAATTGGTTAATGCTAAAAAATGGCACTTGTTAGAATTTGTCTTGAAAATACTCTAAGTCAAAATTCAATATACCATTTCTCTTGAAAATGCTAAGTACATATAACTTGAAAATAATAGAATAAAGCTTCCAGGTTCGAATTTGGTGAAACAGACATCGGATTCAAACTCAGGACATCAAAAAATATTAAGCTCAATTTTAACCAAAAAAGTCAACTTCAATCAAAGACTCAACTTGATCAACAGGTCGGGTCAGAACAACTTTAGTAACACCACCTTACAATAGTTGATACATTAATATTTGAAAACAATAATAACAATCCTATTATACAATATACATAACAATAATGAGATAGTAGTACATATATATATATATATAATAAATAAATATAGAAGTATAAATACATAAATGTGTATATAAAAGCATATGTTTTTATTTAACGTATATACATATTAACATACGGTTTTAAAACATCTATATACATTATAGCTTATCGTTGAAAATGTATATATTAACATAATGTGTATTAAACTTTAGTTTTTATTATAAAATGGTCACTGAGCTGTTAATTGTCGTTAATCGGGAGACGTGACAGTTACAAATATTTGTATAATAACATATTTAATCCTCAATATTTATACATTCAATCAAATTCGACATCAATAATGAGGATTGAATTAGGAATAGATCGATTGAATGTGTCAATATGGAGGATTAAATGTTCTATTATTCAAATTTCTATGACTGTCACGTAACCACTTAACAACCGTTAATGGCTCAGTGACCATTTTGTATCAAAAAATAAAGTTTAATGCCCATTATGTAACTCTTGAAAGTTTGATGAGTATTTTGTATTTTTGGAGATAGTTTAGTGACCATTTGTGTACTTTAACCTTGAAATAATATAAATACAAACATAATATATCACAAAAACTTGAATCTTATTATTTGATGTGATAACTTTTTTATGTAACAATAACTATAAATTATAGTTATAAAATATATCACTATATAATTTTTTTGTACCAAAAAAGGAGGGAAACATCTGTGATAATATATTTTGTCAATATAACTGAAACATATAACTACAAACATAATTTGTAACAAAAGGCTTGAATCTTATAATTTTTGTGACAATTTTTTATGTAACAATAATTATAACATATAGTTACAAAACTTGTCACTATATGACTTATTTTTGAGCCAAAAAATGGAGGGAAAAATTAAAATATATAGCTACAAACATAATTTGTCACAAAAAACTTGAATCTAATTATTTGTTGTGACAATTTTTTTCTGTTACAATAATTATAACTTATAGTTACAAAACTTATCACTATATGACTTTTTTTATGCGCCAAAAAATGGAGGGAACCATTTGTGACTATACATTTTGCCACTATAATTAAAATATATAACAACAAACATAATTTGTCACAAAAAACTTGAATCTCATTATTTTTGTGACAAATTTTTCTTGTAACAATTATTAAAACTTATAGTTATAAAACATGTCACGATATGACTTTTTGGCGCCAAACAAAAGAAGGGAAACATTTTGTGACAAAAAATGGTAACAAAATATATTTTGTCACCATATGTTGCACAAGTTTGCTAATTGTGACAAAATATTACGACGATATTAGTTTTTGTCACAATTGTAAATTTTTTTTACTTTAAAGTGACGCTTATTTATTTTGTCACAATAAAACCACTTATAGTGACAAATAATTTTGTCAAAATTAAATTTGTCACAACAATAGAAATTTCTTGTAGTATCAAGTGTCCTTGGCTTGTATTTATAGTGTGGAATGTGAAACTAGCTGTTTATGTAACCCCTCAACCCGTCCTAGTCGCAAGACCAAACCGAGCGAGCTACATTATGTTGACTGAAGTAAACCGTGAAGATAAGACTCGAAACACGTCCATTTTTTTCTCTTTTATCTTTTCTAGATGCATAATTATTGACCTACATGTACATACTGATCTCAGGTGAAAACACAACTCAAACGAGCGTTGAATTGACATCCAATTGATCGCAATTGTAATTTAGGGACCAAATTGCAATTTCAAAAACCTACAGGGTCTTAGCTCAATTTTATATTACCAACCTTTAATTAAGTAGGTTTCATGCTCACATGTTAAAAATCAAGTCAAAAAGATCATCCAATCTCATTTAATTGCATCCACAACATTCAAGGACCAAAACATAAGAAAATAGAACTTCAGAAGATTCCAAATAACCAAATTAACTACCGTCGTACTGGTACAGACAAGGGTGTTTTGATACGTCTTCATTATTTTAAAACACCATAATTCCAGTAACCAAAACTCGTTTCGATACGCCCTTGCATATCGAAACGCCCTTCACAAAAACTCTGTACCGTATGGAAATGCCTCCCCGAGTACTGAAACACTGGCCAAATTTGCCTAGACCCATACCGAAACAGTTGCCCGCGTAGCGGTACGCTAAGCCTTGAATAGCTTACTCATACCGAAATAAGAACACCCGTACTGGTATGCCTGACCTGAAATGTCCATTTTTGCTGGTTTAACATGCATTTAGCCATAGCAAAACATCCTAACATATCCCTAACACACATCCAACATATTCAAGGATCAAAACACAACAAAGAAAGCTAGTTTCAACAACAACAGAAGGCATCATACCTAAATTGTAAATCTATAGGCATGTGTCACGCCCCTAGAGTCTGAACGCTCAGGAACGTGCGGCCTGAGGCACCCACTGACGCTACTATGTCGATTCCATGCCTAAGTAAGCCTTCAACTAGCCTTGCGAGACCTCCTGCTTGGCAAAGGCTCGGACAAGCCCTCAAGGCTTTGATGGATATGAAAGCTTTAAGCACTAAGGTGGCTACTCTTAGCCACTAGAGAGGCAACTAGATCAAAGAGCTTGAGAAACAAAGACAATTGAAAGGGACAAGAGAAATGTGGCAAATGCCTTTGAGTCTTATTACTCAAGTGATAGTGAATGGAATGAGATGATACAAATGAGAGTGGGAGGCTCTCTTTTTATAGTTGAGTTCCCACTCAACCAATGGTCCAGAGTGATTTACACGGATGGACAGGATTAGCCCAATTAAATACAAAATCTCCTAATCTAAGGAAACTTTATCAAATAATATCTAATTATATCAATTAGTAGGAA
The DNA here is from genome assembly GCA_019671005.1 of Hibiscus mutabilis. NCBI lineage: Eukaryota > Viridiplantae > Streptophyta > Magnoliopsida > Malvales > Malvaceae > Hibiscus > Hibiscus mutabilis. The sequence continues at coordinate 34,606,591 of CM033729.1, forward strand.
ACTTTCCTTGGATAGGTGATCACTCCCGATATGGCAAGATTCCCCCTCAAACTTAGCTGATTTGTTGTAACTTGCCATTTCTGAAAAGGGCTCTCTAGCATTCTCCAAGTGTTGGGCCAAGTCTGGTGGTCTTGGTAAGCCCGATGCTCCATATGGAACCTCTTAGTCGGATACTTGCGCAACTATCTCAGACCATGGAATTTGGGCCATGACATTCTCCCCAACCGAACTTAGCGACGCCCTCTTTGCTCCACTAGAACGATCTTGGGTAAGGCCCCCCTCAGGTGCTGCTACTCGTTGCCTCGGCTTGATGCAGTTCCCCCATAGAACTGCTTGCATCGGCTCTTGCCTCCATGTAACTCTTTGATCCTCTGCACCATTCTTTACATCATCTTGGTGGCTTCTCGACGTCTTGTGTTGCTCATGTCCCCCATAAGGACTGCTCGCTTCGACTTTTTTTCCGCGTGATGTCGTGTGCTAAGACACCATTGGGTACATCGCCATCGTCGGAGCCTTCTCCAACTAGTCTTGATCTGCCTTGACTTGGACACTCCGGGTCTCGCGGGAAAGTCTTGGGTGTCACCACATTGAACACTGGACGAATTCTCAGACTCGTTTGCCCATCAGTTTGGCTCCTTAGAACTCTGAAAGGTCCCTTCCAAGCTTCATTTCCTCCGCACTGGTTAGGTCTACTCGACCTATACTCATTAAAGACGACAAATCAAACTCAAAAACACTAGAGTTGTGTTTGAGATGTACCTTCCTCTCAGTTGCATTTACTCTAAAATGGGTTAGCCCTTCTTTGTCCTCGAAGTTTGGCCCCCTTTGTATCGGACCCACTCTGTTGAAGTTCTTTGCATGCATCGGTCCTTCTGCCACAAAGTCCATTACCCCTTGTTGCATCCGCCCTTCTAACTTGAAGTTTGGTGCACTCTTCTTGCATCGACCCTTCTTCCTAGAAGTTTGGTACCCTTTTTTGCGTTGGTGTTTCTTTCTTGAAGCTTTTCGCCCCTTTCCCACCTTGACCATGGGTTGTGTCTCCACAGTCGCTATGTCCCTCTTCTACACTCCATTAGTCTCAAAAGTGATGTTCTTTCCCCGAACATCCTCGACACGCACTTCTATAGCCTTCTCATACATGGCCACCCTATTATGCCCTCGGTCTATCCATGCATTAGCAAAATTCATCAAGCAATCTCACAACTTGTGAGGCCACTTACACTGGTAGCACTCTAATTGCTTCTTCACCCTCAGCTTGACGGCTTTTTAATTTGTTATCGCATCGGGCCTCGCCCTTGGCTCGACTACTTTGGCACTCGTAGTCGCACCGTGGATATCCCTTGGCTTATTAACACTCGTAATTGCGCCAAGTCTGACTACTTCTCCTTCTGGTTCATCTTTCTTCTTGATGATGGCATCAAGGCGATCCTTGTCAGGACATCCCCAGATCAGATAGGGACCATCACAGAAGTAGCACTTTATTTTCTTGCTCACTTTTTTCTGGCACAAACTTAGTCTCGCTACACCCATGGTCACTCGTTGTGGGTTTAGACACCTCGATGCTGGCTGGCTTGTCTTCTACAAGCTCGGTCAGCAAATCTGTCATGTCTGTGGTCTCTCTCTGGGAACTTCCTTGCTCTAATGCGAGCTTCACCCCAAGACTAAGTCCTTGTAAGAAGGTGGCAAGTGTACCTCATTCTCTCATTGCGGTCTTACAACTGAGTAGCTCTTCCTTGAGCTCATCCACCTCGATCCGCAAAGCCTTCACCTCGGCTTTGCAAACATTACTCTGTCGAACGGTCACCAACTTGTTGCGAACTTGTCGCATCTCGTCTTTGAACCGATCCTCCATGGACTCCACTTTGTCAAGACGGGACTCGAAAACACCTTGGGTCTCTTTGGCCTCCTCGAAAGATTCCACAAGTCTAACGACCCTCTTCTCCAACGATGTTGAGATTTTAACCAAGTCCTCTTGAAGGGAATTGCCTTGTTGGCTCAATTTCTCATACATCGAGTCAAGAAATCCTTGAAAAACTTTCACGATTTCATCCTTGACGGAGTCGATCTTCTCGAGGAATGGGTCTGTCTTCTCTTGTTCCATTATATCGACCCTAGCATCCAACACCGTCGTGAATTCCCCCAGGTTCTTCTCTTGTGAATTAAGAGAGAAAATTCTCTCGTCAAATTCTTCAAGAGATACTCTTACCTAATTCAATGTCTTTCTCTTTGATGCCATCTCGGTCACTTCTTTGCAACGAACTACTTCGAATGCAAATCCTCGCCAAGCTTGACTACAACTGCAAGTTGGATCGAACGTAAGCCCACTCGACTCGATCTGATACCACTTGTCACGCCTCTAGAGTCCCAACGCCCGAGAACGTGCGGCCTTAGGCACGCACTGACGCTACTCAGTCGATTCTATGGCTAAGTAAGCCTTCAAACAGCCTTGCGAGAACTCCTGTTCGGAAAAGGCTCAGACAAGCCCTCAAGGCTTCGATGGATTCAAAAGCTATAAGCACTAAGGTGGTCACTCTTAGCCACTCGAGAGGCAACTAGTTCAAAGAGCTTGAGAAACAAAGATAACTGAAAGGGATAAGAGAAATAGAGCAAATGCCTTTGAGTCTTATTACTCAAGTGAGAGTGAATGGAATGAGATAATACAAATGAGAGTGGAAGGCTCTCTATTTATAGTTAAGCTCCCACTCAACCAATGGTCCAGATCGATTTACACAGATGGCCAGGATTAGCCCAATTAAATACAAAATCTCCTAATCTAAGGAAACTTTATCAAATCCTATCTAATTACATCAATTAATAGGAAACTTTCCTTGGATAGGTGATCTCTCCCGATATGGCAAGATTCCCCCTCAATCTTATCTGATTTGTTGTCACTTGCCATATCTGAAAAGGGCTCTCTAGCATTCTCCAAGTGTTGGGTCAAGTCTGGTGGTCTTGGCAAGCCCGATGCTCTATATGGAACCTCTCCGTCGGATACTTGCGCGACTATCTCAGACTAAGGAATTTGGGCCTTGAGACATGCTTCCTAGAAAACCAATCAAGCAAGGCATGAAACTTCAAACCATCACCACAAACAATCATTAATGGCCATTTACAAACCAAGAGCAACAAAACAAACATGCTCAAATAGGGAGTTTAACAAAACATCTCCCAAAACAACAAAGGAACCCCCATTGCCCTTATTACTTATAGTCTAATCCAAAAACATACATTGGTTACCAAGTCTTGTTGTGATCCCTTGCTTCTCGCCGCCTTCCAAGCCCTTAATTCTCTGCATGGATGGACAAAGAGAGCGTAAGCAAACTAGACTTAGCGAGGAGTGCTCAAAAACAACACACCATCAATGCATAACATCACTACTTGGCATTACATTGAAATCCCCTTTCAATCATCTTTTAAAACATTATCATGCCTTGAAACCATGCACTTAACATATTTAAAAACTAGCATATTAAACCATATGCAACATGTATCATTAATCAATAGCAAATCACATTGCTCAACCTTAATTTAAGCCTTCCCATGCATAACAACCATATGCAAAGCTTAAAGAGTAAACATGTATAAATCACATTATACAACATAAACCTTTCAGTGATACATCAACAATTATATTGGATTACAAGTGATCATAACCATGTTCCTTTACCAAAATAGTTCATCAGATACACAGATTCAAACAAGTGTCTTCGCAACACTTCAAGCCATCTCAACCGGAATAGCGACACAATCACAATCATGGTATATTAACAACTTGGTACACTTTCAACCCACGAGGACACCAACCCCACTCATCAGTCAGATGCTTAACCCGTTAACGGGAGTTTATGGTACCATATAACCCCTAGACTGTAAGGGTACTTGGATGGAGTTTTCGGTACACCGTATAAACCCCTCGACATCCAAGGCGACTTATTATAGTACACTATCAACATATGGATGACCAACTATATCCGATAACAATTTTAAAACAACATCACTTGCTAATATAATTAACCATTTTCCAGATACCTCATTATTTTTACAAGCATTATACCAAACCACTTTCCAAGCAACGTAACATGCTTTGAACTCAAGTATAACCCATATACTTACATGGATCACTTACCTCGTGCATACATCATCATTTATTATCATAAATAGTATCTCATATACTTTAAAACATGCTTAAACAATAGGTATAATGTAAATAAAAACAACTGCATAAAACCATTCGTAAAAGCACGAACGAGAGAGAAAACCATGTTATACTTACTTCCGAGTTTAAACCAGTGTTTCAATCTCAGATTAAACTCCCATAAACCTCCATTAAATCATTTCAAATCCGAAATCCACATTCTCACTCACCAATATGCGAAACCTCGATTTGCCAATGCGAAATAAAATGTCCAAAGCCTCCAAAGCTTCACCGATCACTTCCGGATCAACCTCCCCTATTTTAATCACATTGCAACAGAGGATTAATGCATCTCACTGCATTCAAAACACTGCAACAACAAATTCTCTCAGACTTCCACAATCCTCTCGCAATTACACAATCACAACAACCGAAATCATCATCTAATCTTTTCCAAACACAACCCAGCCATAATCTCACAATCTAACACTTCCATAACCATCAATTAACACTTAAAAACGGGATTAATTCATCCAAATACCTCCAGCAACTACATAGCCACCACAACTCCATAAAAACACAAATCTAACAACTTTAACAACTAGGGATTCAAGAGTTTTGGGATTCCATTGTTAAAAACAACTTATAAACATGATAATACATCCAAAATATGATTAAAATCAATCTTCAACACTGGAAAATAGATCCAATATGGAACTTTCACTATTTCATCAAATTTCCCAATTAAATCAATTAACCAATATAAAAACACAAAATCAGTTCATGAAACATAAATTAAGGATCAAGTACTTGGGAATATCAGTAAAGAACCATTCAATAGAGGAGAAAATGAACCTTACCTCTATTGTGTGATTTCTCTCTCAATTGGTTGATTAAAGCTAGGAAAACACAAGATATCAATAAAGTTTTGTAAATCAAAGATAAAAAATCATTTACAAATCCAGAAATTAAGAAAACAAGTCTCTCACCTCTGTGATTTGATGAAAATAAGAGTGTTTGGCAGAAAAGAAGTGGAGAAAAAAAGTTGAGAGAAAATTACGTGAAATTTCTTTTAATCCAGTAACTAACTTTTTAATAACAAAACTCTTTTATTTATCTTTAAAACACATGTTAAAATATCTTAGAAACCATCAGCCAAAACATGGTAATATAGCTCCTTAAGGATTCTAAGAATTTGACCCTTTTTATTTTAGTCGCCTTTTAAAATAGTTTATGAAATTTACATTTTGGTCACTTACCAAAATGTCACAATTCCAAAACCCATTTTCCAAAATTGCTTTCACCAACATTAATCATATATTAAAATATGATTTTAAACAATTTTACCATATTTTTATCTTACCAAAAAATATTTACTCCTGAATCCCTAACTCGATCCACCGGACCGTCTAACAAGCCACAAAACCACTAGGCTCAAAATCAAGGTGTTATAGTTTATATCCATTAGAGGTGCTTTGGAGCCGTTGGGTCTTTATTTCCAACATTAAATGTAGTTTTGCAACCTTGGGTATCGATACACGACCTTGGGTATTGGTACCTGCCAAAATAAGAAAGAGTTGCTACAACATTTAATCAGAGCAAACCGGTACACGATACATCTTTATCGGTATGTTAATTCGGGTATCGGTACAGAGGCTTCCATATCGGTATGCGAAGTGCTCTCTAGAATCTTAAAAACAAAAGTGTATCGGTACAGGGTATTGCCGTACCGGTATGTGCAACTTCATATTGGTACTAGGGGTATCATATCGGTACCGAAGGCTTGTTTTTGACACTTAAACCATTTTGAAAATGTTTGTTCAAGTTAAAAACACTTTTAAAAACTCTCAAGCACGTTTATCAAGTTAAATGGACTTTGAATTGTTTTTGCAATATTTTTTCAAGTCCAAAAACATTTTTCTTTGAGTTATATCAAAATAAATATCTCAACATATTAACCTTGGGGACTAGTATAATCTGAGTATGGTTGGTGTGAGAATTGTATTACAATTCTGCCAATGTGGCAATATAGAAACTAGCAACCTCTGGACCAACAATATGCCAAAACCTTTGGTAAATGACAACAACTGGATTAGTAGAGGAGAAAAGATTGTTAAAATATGAATTAGAAATAGATAGCAACTCATCCATGTTATCATGCAAGGCCTCAACATCTTGTAAGGATTCTACACAGTTACGTTTATGGTAGTATGAGGCAAAATCTATAGAAGAATGATGTATTTTTCACCCCTTCGAAGCCAATTCGTACGTGTTTGTTGCCTAATATAGCTCACCTTTGTTCCTCTCTGAGTTAAAAGCAAATTTTCATCCACAATATCACCTAACACATCATGTGATGGATAGGCATCATTAAAATCAGCAAGGCATTTTTTTAGCTCATTCTTGGTCAATTTTTTTGTCCTGGCTAATATTTTTGAACTAAGTATCTAAGCCATGTGCAACAACTTTTAATTTGGGTGGAACAAAACCCTCAACATATTTCCAAAGTTTGATGACCTTAGCTTTACAAGACTCTTCGAATTTAAAGTACCAGGTATTTGTCATGACAACACTCGAGCAAGTCTGAATGAATAATGGAAAGTGATCGAAAAAAGTGTACCATATGGTTGAATTTATTTTAAATCCTTTTGTGTTTGCCTTTTGCACATGCATCACAAAATTTATCAAGAGAAAATTTAATCTTAGGAAAATATCTTACTAGATCATTAGAAATTAATTTCTCTAAAACACTCATGCTAGCATGTCCTAGTTTTCTATGCCATAACCAAGCATCATGTTCATTTATAGCAACAAAGCATACATTAGAAATATAAATATCATCTAAATTCAACATGTATATGTTTCCTATTCTATGCCCTCTAAGCACAATCATGTTAGATGCAATGTCAAATTTACAACCATTAGAATCAAACATGACATTGAATCCTTTATAACATAGTTGGCTTATGCTTAATAAATTATATTTTAGACCATTGACATATATAACATTCTCAATGATTATAGAAGAGTGATTACCAATAGAACCAATTCCTTCAATGTGGCCTGTGGAGTTGTCACGAAGTGTCAATACTTCTCCAATCTTTGGCTTTTGCTCTATGAACCAACTCTTGTCATCGTTCATGTGTCTCGAGCATCCACTATCAAGGTACCAAGAATTTGAGCTTGTATTTTGGGCCTTCTAGTAATGCTCCCCTACAAACATAGAGTTACATCATGATTTTTTGTACCCAAATTCTTTTGGGTCTATGTGAATTAGCTCCCAAAATCTTGGTCCTCTTAGGGATCCAAGTACTGATAAGATTAACATTGTTAGTATCTAAGAGTTCTTTAGGAACCCAAACACTCCTAACATACTTACCATTAGAGGATCTATGGGTCCTCTATGCTTGTAACCATTAAAGTTTCTTTTAACATAGTTGAGTTTTGAATTTTTCTCATCTTTCAAAATGTTTTGTACCAACTTTGTTTAAAGAAGCTTTAAGATCATCAACTTCTTTTTGATGATCATCATGGACTCTTGAAAGTAGGTTATGCAAGAGTTGATTTTTCTTTTCAAAATCTTTTTCTTTTACTTGCATATCCTTAAACTTTCTTTCAAGCTCCATCTTAGTTTTAGATAAAGAGTCATTTTTGTTTTTCGAATCCGAAACAATTTTCATATTTTTCAAAATAGACTATTTGAATTCCAAAACTAACTCATAATAAACCTTATAAAGTTCATCATACTCCTCACATAATTCATCAAATGAAGTACCTGAGTTAGATGTTACTTTAGGATCATCCTCAAGTGCATGAGACATAGGTTGGCTACCTCTTGCTCTTCCTCATCGAATGAGTCTTTATCACTCCAAGTAGCCACATGAGCCTTGAGCTTGTTCTTTTTCCCAAATCTCTTCTTCTTTAGTTGGGGACAATTGAATTTGAGGTGCCCCGACTTCTTGCACCCATAGCAAATGACTTGATCTTTGTCCTTCTCTTTTGATTCATTTTATATTTGAATCTTCTTTCTCCATTAGACTTCATGAATCTTGTAAATCTCTTGGCGAGCATGGCCATCTCTTTGTTTTCTTCCTCGCTAGAATCGCTCTTGTTGTTTGAAGCTTTGAGAGAAACTCCAACCTTTTTGTTCTCTACTTTCTTCTTCTCTATCATATTATTCTCTTCATTTTTCTATCCTTGACTCATCAAATCATGAGTAAGCGAAGACCCCATGTACACCCCAGTTACATACTTTTCCCTTTTAATTAGATATTTTAAAAAGGTTTTAAAGTAAATAAAAAGGCTTGGGTAATTAATTTCATAATTAGCATTTAAAGAAAAGTTTATTTAACTAGCTTTTCACCAAAAGTTTTTCTTTCCAATTCTCTCCAGCCAAACACTCTTTTCTACTTCAATTTTATAAGGTAAATACTTGATTTCAACATTCTATTATTTTCAAATGAATCCTTAATGGTTTCCTATTGTTTTCATATGAAAATTCATCCAATTAAGGGGAAAGCAAAGGTTAGAGGTGAGCTTCATTATTCTCCTCTAATATAAGGTTCTTTACTAAGATTCCTAAGTTATTGATCATTTACATATGGATTCTAATGAGTTTCAATGGTTTAATTATGGAAAATGGTTAAATCAAGGTTTAATTAAAGTATTTGGTTGATTTTCGTATAGGCTCTATTTTGATGAGTTCTTGATTGATTCTAATCATGATTTTGATGTTTAATAATGTTAATAAGTGAGCTTTAACATTGGAATCCTAAAACTAAGTGAATCTCTAATTTTTTAGGTTGTTAGTTGTGAGTTTTTGAGGAGTGATGTTAATGTGTTTTAGATGTTAATTGATGGATTAAAACGTTAGGTTTTGGATGGGTTATGTTTGGAAGGTGTTTGATGTTGTTTTTGGTTGTTGTGGAGTGAAATTGGGTAGAGTTTGTTGAAGATTTATGTGAATTGATTTTGCTGGGCTGTTGGATTTTGATGCATTGAATCCTCTATTTTTCGTGTGGATAAAATAGGGGAAGTTGATCCTCAAGCTTGAACGGACGTTTTGGAAGCTTTGGAGGCGTGTTTATTGTGTCGGCAAGTGAGGTTTTGCGTGTCGGTGAGTGAGAATGTGATTTACAGATTTTCAAAGGTTTGAAAGTTGTGTTTGGGAGTTTAGATCAAGCTTGGAATGCTTGTCTAATCTTGGAAGTAAGTAAAGGATGAATTCTCTCTCGAACTCGGTTTGGCAATTGGTTTTTATGCACTTGTTTTAATGAATTGATTACTCATTGTGTTTTGCATGATTTGAGCATGGTTTAAAGTTGGAAAATGGTTATCTAATGATGTTGATGCATTAGCAAGTAATGCATGTTTTGATAATGTTTTTAAACATTGGAAATACAAGGTAAAATGCATTGAGTAAATGGTTTTTATTGATGCATATGAAAACAGTGAGTTAATGTTTAAAAAATGAATTATATTGACAAGTGATGGTATGAAACGGTTTTGGAAATATTATCGAATATAGTTGGCCAGCCATAGGATTGATAGTGCACTATAAAAGTCACCTTAGATCTTGAGGGGTTTTGACCCGGTGTACTGAAAACTCCATCTAGGTATCCTAACGGTCGAAGGGTTTTGATCTATGTACCAAAGACTCTCATTAGTGGGTTATGCATCTAACCGATGTGTAGGTTGTGATTGTACTCGATTGTAATAGTACCTTTAATTCTGGTTGAGATGGCATAAAGTGTTGCGAACACTTGTTGAATCCGTGTATCCGATGTTATATTTTGTAAATTGGAATTTGGTTAATGATCATGTTGATGGATTATGTTGTTTAATTTTGGTTTAAACATGTTTTACTCTTTAAGCCTTGTATTGGTAGTATGCACGGGAAAGCTTAAATTGTGGGTAGCAAATGGGACTTTGTTGTTGAATCCATGATACATGTTGCTTATGGTTTAATATGTTGTTTTGGAAATGTTAAGTGCATGGTTTACATGGAATGATAACGATAATAATGTTGATGATGTTAAAATGATGATTAAAAGGTGTTTTGGAAAGTGGTTTTTAAAAAGCATTGTTAAATGATTTTAAATGCATTGATGGTGGGTCTTTTTCTAGCATTCATCACTAAGCCTAGTGTGCTTATGATCTCTTTTTCCATCAATGTAGAAAATTAAAGGTTGTAGGCAGCAAGCAAGCAAGGGGAAATCCAAGGACTTGTGTTTACGAAAGTATGACTTTGATTTAGACTTGTAGTAATAAAGGCAATATGGCCATTTGTTTATTGGGAGGGTTGTTTGCTAAACTCCCTATTTGTGCAAGTTTTAAATGTTGGTTTGGACTTGTAAGAGGCTGATAGTGCTTGCTATGTGTTTGGATTTATAATTTGGATGTTGAGTAGGGAGCATGCCTATAAACTTTGTGGATGATTGTGTTGGACTTGTTATGATGGTTTAAAATATTGGTATGTTGATGTTAAGCATGCTCTTGATGTAGTATGATGCTTAGATATGTGTTGAATATGTTTGGAATGAGCCAAAGTGTCATATGTTGGACCTAGAGGTCACTATAGGCCTCAGCATACCGGTACGGGCTTCTTGATGTCGGTACACGAGGTCTGGGAAGGCTCAGTTCATCGAAATTTAACCAGGGGTATCAGTACACCTAGCCACCGTATCGGTACGAATTTTTGTACTGGTGTCAGTACGTGGGCTCCCATACCGGTACACCTTATAGCTATTGGAATTCGATTTTCCAAAACAAACCATAAGGGATCAGTTCGGGGTAAACCGTATCGGTACGAGCTTGCTCGAAAAATCTTATTGATACGAAGCTTAGCGTATTAGTATGAACAACCGTTAAGTTAGTAGAACCATATCGATATGGGGTTAGCTCGTATCGGTACACAGTATACAAATTTATACTTTTGTCTGCTGAGGTTTGAAAGTGATACAATTTAGTCCCCGAATGTTATGTATGCAATTGAATGAGCTCAGATGATTGTTTTCAGCTAGAATTTAATATATGAGCATGAAATTGGACTAATGATGTTATGGTAATCTTAATTTTAATTAAGTCCCTATAAATTATAGAAATTACATTTTGCCCCCCAACGTGTATATTTGAGCAATCAAACCTTTTTTGAAATCTGATTTCAATGTAACATTTCTGCTGAAGCATGTTCACTATAAGAATTAAATTAATGCATTTAGACAAGATAAAAATAAAAAATTGGACCCGATTTAGGTTATTAGCTCGAGTTTGCTTTGGTAAACCTAACGAGATCCTTTTAGTTCGATTTTGGCTAGGTGGGCTAGGGGTTACATTTGTTGGTATCAGAGCTAGGTTTACAAAAATTGGGATGTTGTTGATGATTGTTCAATGTTGTTTGCTATGCGCGGTGATTGTTTATTGTATGGTGATTGTTATATTCATGTTGGGTCTTTTTGGGACATATTGTCATATTACTACAGTTATAAAATGATTTTGGTTTGAAATAAAAGTCTTGGATCCTTGCTTGAAGCTGACTTGATTGTTTTTTGTTTTGGTGTAATTACCATGCCTTATGTGATCCTTTTAGTTCGATTTCGGCTAGGTCAGGCTAAGGGGGTTACACCCCATGAGCTCATCAAGCTACGATGTTTTGAGATTTTTATCTTCAACGATGGCGGTCTTCTTTAAATCCTATGAGTCGAGAAGAGAGCAGATGAGCTTTCGAACAAGCTTGTCCTCTAGAATGATCTCTCCATAGCCCTTAAGCTCGTTTACGATAACAAAGAAGTGATCAAACATCGTCTTGATGTTTTCATCTGGTTCCTTTTTGAGTTTCTCATAGCTAAGATTGAGGAGCCGATCTTGGTCTCATTTACTTCATCTGTTCCCTCATGAGTAACTTTGAGCTTATCCCAAATCTCCTTCGTGCTCGAGCATTAAGACATCTTGGCATATTCATCTGGTCCAAGTGCACAAAATAGAATGTGCATAGCCTTGGCATTGTATTGCATTTGCCTTCTATCTCCATCACTTCATTCTTGTCTTTGTTTAGGGACTAGTCTTTCTCCTTCTTTCTTTATAGGTAGAGTCGGTGCATTCATTACTACATCCCAAAGGAAATATTCATTAAATTAGATTAACAACCTCATCATATTTTTCAAATATGGATAATTAACTCCATTGAAGTACGGTGGTTTGGAGATGGATTAAGACTCCTTCAGGAAATAATTGCAGGAAGTATAGACCATAGATGACTTGTAGAATGATTAAACAACATTTGGATCTACTCAAGTGGATGTGAAGCCTTCAAATGAGTGTAGCTCTAATACTAATTGTTGAGTTGATCAATCAATGAATAATAACCAAGCTGGGGTGAATTGGCAATTTAAAATAGTGGGAGCACATTGCAAAAAGAAAGAAAATTTGCAAGAGGATTTATAGTGGTTCAACATTCTAAACAAGGTATACATCCATTACCTTAGCTGCCACACTTAGGATTTCACAAATTCACAAATTCTTCTTTCCTTTTAGGTCAAATGAGTTAACCTCGCAATATCACCTAGACTTATACCCCAAAGCCCTTTCCTAAAATTTGAGTACAAAAAAGTAAACTAAGAAATCTCTCAAGGAATGTGTTTATAGAAATTTAAGCTCACTAAAAACCCCAAAACACTTGACAAGTAAAGATTACAAGAAAAGCTCTCTCAAGTGTTCACAAGAAATTTTACAATGAAGCTCAAAAAAACTTTTGGATTGGATTAAATGCTTAGAATAGTTGTCTTGTTGTTATAGAAGATTTGGAGATTTGCTTTTATACCCTCTCATGGATTTCTAACCATTTGGGTTGTTGGAAAATTGATTATAGTCATTGAGAGGGGGTTTTCCCTCATTAAATAGAGTTTGGTAGCTATTGGTATCGGTACTTGAAGACCCGTATTGGTACCTGTTCAAAATAAAAATAGTCGTTGTCTAATACATAGTGTACTGGAACACAAACTGGGCTATCAGTATGGGACATACTATATCGATACTAGAATAAATCACTAGAAAATTTTAAAATAGGGCGTACCTATAACACCCTTAACGTACACTCATAGACCGAATATACATTAAAGATGTTACAAAATCTTTTATAGAAACCTTGACTTAAAAGCTTAACTTACAGTTTTTTTAAACATTTCAGGATAAAAACTTGTTTACTTGTAAAAACCCTTTCTTGATTTTTAAATTGTTGTGCAATACCCGATAAATAAAATTTAAAACTGGTTAAACATGTTCTGTTAGCAAATAAATAATTACATGCCCACTAGAAATCATCATAAACTAGAATGACTTACTGATGTTTTATAGATTGTAGCCTGCTCAACATGCTCGACTCTTCTTCAAGTATTTTCAACATAACCAACGTGTGGAATAAAACACACGCTAAGTACGAACTTAGTGAGGCAATTAAACTTATTTATTTAAATATGAAAAGATATAATGCAATATGATATATAAAATTGCATTTCATATTTCTCTGTACATAACAAGTATATCGCAATAGACATGTGTCATGTGTCATAACTTATCATATGATTCATGTTAACATTTTATAACATATTCCCTATCAATATCATGGACATGTTTTAATTCTAAAACATTTCCATATTAGCATAGCGTAATGTTTATGATTTTCATGTATCTCATATTCCATAAATTACACGTATTAGTTTCTCAATTTTTATCATATATCATACTTTCTTAATATCATGTATCAGCTCATGATCATGTTTATATCATGTAAAACAAGTATTAACAACATCATGTATACCATATATAATCATTTCATGCAATTCATGTAACATCTTTCATATATTTCATGTATCATGTATCATCAATATCATGTGATTCATGTATCATCATGCAGTCTTTTGACAATAACTAACGGTCTACTATTATGGAACCATCTCATCTCACAGACAATTGTGCATTCATCATCCCCAAAGTAGACAACCTCATTTGGCTGAGTACATTCACTATTACATTAGCCTTCCCAGGGTAATAATCAATAACTATATCATAATCCTTTAAAAAATCAACCCATCTTCATTGTTGCAGATCTAGATCCTCTTGTGTCATCAGATAGTTAAATTTTCATGACCCATATAAATATGACATCTTTCACCATACAAATAATTTTACCAGATTTTCAAAGCAAATCATAGCTGCCATTTCTAATTCTTATGTTGAATAGTTCCTTTCATGAGTTTTGTACTACATTGATGCTTAGACTACTATTCAACTTCCTTGCATTAACATATAACTTAAATCACAATGAAGTACATCATTGTATAGAATATATTATTTTCCTAGTTCTAGTTGAATTAGAACTGATACTTCATTCCAAACTTTTTGTAATCTTTTGAACTTTCCCCGTTCATCTAATCCATACATACAGCAGGACATACTCGTAAATCCAAATGACATTATTAGAAACTCGTAATATCCTTAACAAGTTCTGAATCTTATCTTTGATACGTTTTCTTTCTTGGGCTTGGGCTAATATTAATCCTGATCGAAGTTTCATCTTTAATAACAATGTTATACCTTTGAGTTGATCAATTAAATCTTAAATTCTTAGTAAAGGATACTTGTTCTTGTTGATTATTTTATCGAACTACTGGTAATCTATACATGTTCATAGGAAACCATCTTTCTTCTTTACAATTAATACCGAAGCACTCCTTGGTGATACACTCGATTGGATGTAATCCCAGTCCAACATCTCTTGTAATTGAACTTTCAATTCCCTTAATTTCTTTATAATCGAGATATCTTCAACTTCGTTAAGAGACTTTTAAGTATCCATTACCTGAATTAAACATATTTTAGATCCATTGCATAACAATCTCTGAACTGTCATTGCAGAGAATATTAACTCTAATCAGTCACTTCTTTCTTTTATTATACTTACCCCGAAACCATCAGGTCCTTAAAATACTAGCCTTTCCTTTTTATACATCACTTCTGCATCATATGCAGATAGTTAATCCATTCCAAAAATGACTTCGAATTCATGGAATAGAAGTTCCATTAAGTTTACCGAGAACTTATTTCCTTGAATTTCTATCGAACCTTTCTTACATATTACTTATATGTTGTATCCAAGAGAGTTATTTACAATCACATTATTAGTTATTCTCCATAGAAGTCTTTCTTTGTACTACTATATCAGTACCAATATGTATGTATTGATTGAACCTTCAACTTGTACGATTTATGGAAAATTTTCGAAATCAATTTCCAGTACTAAATTCGGAACAGACTGCTAAATTGTTTTTCTGACCCTACTCCACTTAAAAATTCATATCTTTTTACTCAGAACTCGAAATCAGTTTCCGTCTGTTGGAAACGAAACTAGACGAACACATCTTTACATTGGTATAAAATTCACCTTCTAACCATTTTTGTAGAATGTATGGTGAATTTTCAAACTTACTGCCCAAATTCAGTTTTCTTCACAACTTCCATAAATAACTTCAAACCTTATTCAATTTAGTCCTCAAACTTTATAAAAGTGATATTTTAGCCACTACTTTTTTTTGTACATAAATTCATGTACAAATAAACCATTTACTTATTTCTAATATTTTTAGAAAGTTTCTTTAAACTTTCAGCTTCAATCACTTTGATCCTTCAATATTCCTTTATTTTCAAAATAGTCCCTAAACTTTCCTTTCTTGACATTAAAAGTCCTCCAACTACCATAAAATGCTAAAATCTTCAATTATATAAATTTTCCAATAATTCAAAACCAATCCCTATATTTTCTTCAATTTGCCGAAATGGTCCCTAAAGAAATTTTCATTTTGATCCCTAATCACAATTTCAAGCTTCTTTCATCGTAATTCCATGTTTTCAATGCTTAAATAAAACTTCCAATAATTTCCCCTAATTTCCATAATTTTTGAAATAGTCCCTAAAAATTCGAACTTCGGAAATTATTCAATCTAACATCAAAATTAAGCTTCCAATAACATAATTAAATCAATATCATCATAAAATTTACTTCCTAACCAAAACCCCAAATTTTAGGGTTAGGGTTTATGTCTCCCAACATGAAATTTATCTAAATTCAACCTTAATTCCATATCAAAATCATCATTTCTAACATCTACCATTCTAATTACATCATAAACTTCATCTTTCACCATTAATCTTCATTCAAGACATAATCTATAGTCAACTTTTCCATGAAAAATTACTACCAAAATGCAGAGCTTGAAGTGTAGAACAAATTATTCTAAAGTGACATACCTTGATTCGAACTCAAAACCTTCAAAATTTGACTTAAAGCTTGCAAAAATTCTTTCTCCCACTCAACAATGGCATTCAATAGCTTCCTTTGGGTGAAGAAGATGATTTATTTCATCTTTTATTTTAGTTAATATACATTTACATTATCTTTATTATAATAATGCCACATGTATACCTTAAAATGAATTTTAAATTCATTTTCTAGCCTTTTACAACTTTAACCTCCAACTAAATCTCATTTTACATATTTTCTTCCATCATGTCATCCCATTAAAATTAGACCAATTTGGTTCCAATCCAACCGGCCTTCATCAAATTTATTTTATTCGATCCAAAAATTCAAATTTTATTTAATACGATTTCCAAATTTTCTTCTTTTAAACCTTTACAACCATTCCATCATATTCCAACTATATGTAGTTAGAATTCAACCAAATGTAATAAAATATTCATAAAATAATACGTTCTCACTTTTCCATATTTTTTTGGAACCGTCTTTAAAATTTCAGTTTGATCCGATATACCGATAATTATCAGAAATTCTTATCGGATACATTTCCTCCATCGAATTATCAATTCTACTTTGGAAATTTCTTATTTCCAAAATTCCATAAATAATTTCATAACTTAATACAAAATCCTTCATTTAATATAGTCAACTTTAAAATTTTGACTCGATCGAAAAATATCGATAATTGCCCAAAATCTCTATCAGGTAACATCTTTCTTGAAAATTCTTCAGCAAGCATTTATACAAATCTTTCCCACTTCTTCTGAGTCCTTTTTACTGATAAAAATACTGATATGTGATACTTCCTAGAAGGTCATCCATCCTTGTATTTACCTGGCCTGAGCACGCTTAATCATTTCTTTCGATTCAAATTCGGTACCTTCTTCTGTATTCTAATTCTTAAAATCGATATCAAGGTACCTATTTCGATCCAATTTACTCTTATACTGACTAAAATCACTTGTTAGGGAAATTTACACTTTAGTCCCTGAGCTTTTCAAAGTTTACACTTTGACCCCTAAACTTTTCAAAAATTACATTTTAGTTAATTAAACAAAAGTTGGGATATTACAGTACCAGTACTCGACGGTAATGTATCGGTACTGAGTTGATCAGTATCGATACTAGAGCCATACCAGTACTGGAAGTGCTTATTGTCATTTTAAAAACAAAGTCGTACCAGTACGTTTTCAAGGTCGTACCGGTACTCAAAGGCCAAAATGGCTTTTTGAGTACTTTTAAACTTGCAAAATCATTTTGAAACCATTCCAAATGGCTTATATAAATTTTGATCTTTTAAAATACGTCATTTGAACAATTAGCTCTTGTCAACTTAGTATTTTTGAGTTATTTCAATACTTTAAAAAATTATTTAAAATGTTTTGAATATTAAAAAATTGTTATATCAAAATCAATATACTTTAATTCAACTCGTGCCTCTGTATCCACCAATACAGTATTAGTAGGCTCCAAGGTATATGGTTCACAGCTTTCGGTTATAACTGCAATAACACTCATATTCTAGTGGAAGGCCATTTAAGATTGTGACGATTTGCTCTATTTTCGAAACCCGGCTACTAGAGGTGGCTAAGAAATCACAAATCTCTTTGATCTAAGATACATACGAATGCATGAAGAGATTTCTGAAAGGAGCCAAAATGAAAGAAGTGAAACTATGTCATTTCACAAGAGTCTGTTAATGTTTTAATTTCAGTTATTGTCATGTTTAATGAAACGATGCATTTGGGTATGTAATTAGAATAGAGAATGTTGTCGTTCTCAAACTCTCTAGGGTAAAAAGGTTGTGTAGCCGCCTGAGTCTATTATCGAATGTAATGAAATTATCTCTTTTTCTCTGAATTTTTGTTTCGTCAGTCTCCCTTTGCTCTTCTATCTTCTCATCTCTTTTTAATTTTTAATCTTTTGATTCGGTTCGTTACAATTTCTTTTCTTCAGAGATCGCAATCGGCAATGGAGATGTATTATTTTGGTGGTAGAGAGTAGAATAGAGATTTACGATAAGACTCCATATAGCTGCCGAGGTTTCAACCGTAACGAGTCATAGGAGAACGCTAGGGCTTGTCGTCGAGAGTAACTAGGAAGCAAGTAATTGTCTTGGTTGCAAAATGCTCATAGAGCTAATTAGGAGCACGTTTTCTAGTTACGGTAACCACCGTTGAAGGTGGTACCGACAACTGTTAGGTAGTTGCAATGAGCTAGATTTTATAACAGACTCATTTACTCTAATGTTTAGGTACTTTTGTTTTGAATATGAAACGTAGTTTTTTAGGAAAATTTTTTACATTTCTTAAATATATTTAAATATTTCTAAATATTAAATGAACTAATTTAATTTAAAAAGGCAAAAAGTCAAAAAATACCCCCAACATTTGACTGAATAGTCATTTTCGCACCTATTATTTTTTTAGAGTAATACAACCCTCAACGTTTCATTTTGGGTCAAAATGGCCCATCTGTGGATGAAAATTGTTAGAAAACTTACAGTAAACAGTTTTGAATGCTTGACAGAAGTTAGTAGAGAAAATATTTTATATTTTATAAATTTATTTTTTGATTGATGTAACTTTTTTCAAGTCAACACATTTGTCTATATGATACAGCCATGTCAGCGTGCACTACCATATAGGTTTGTTGACGAGTGTGTAAATGACCTATTTTGTATGCCCTTATTACTTGTCTTTTGCATGTCTTTAAGCTCATATAGTTTGCATTTAGGTTAGATTGTATATACTTTGCATATAGATAGGGAGTTGCACCTCATGCGCTTTAATGTTATATAGATTGGTGTTTTGTGGTACATGTGCAGGAGGCTAGTAGATGCTGAAAGAGTGCAGGAGAGGAAGAATAGCAGATTACATGGCTGGAGCAGAAGAGGCATATAAGTGTTGAAGATGAATTTACTTGTCCATATGGACTTTCTCCTAGATACCGAACAATAAATATAGAGGGAAATCAATGGCTTCCTTTAATGAAGCCGTGCGTACTTTAGGGTTCCAAAACCCAAGTTTCACCGCCTATTTAAGAGAGACTTGGACGCTATTTCAAGGGGAAACGCGATTATAGACAACGGTCTTAGTCTGAAGCTCGCGGAGAACCACCGAGGTGGAAGCTAGAGAATTCTCCTCATGACAAAAACCATTGAGAGAGGCCGACAGAGTGGGAGACCTACAACAGTTGGACGGCACATAAGGAGTTTGTCGAGGATGCTCGACTCTTTTCTTTTCCTTTCTTGATAAACTGTCATACTTAATACATTTTGTTATGGATGTTTTAGGCTTAGACATGAGCTAAATGCTTTAGTTGGGATTATTGCTTCCCAGGATTTTATGTTTTGAATACTTTATAATGCTATAGTTGTTTTCCCTTTATCTATTTTGTTCATTGTTCTTCATGTGTAGTTATTGTAAGAGCTATCGAGAGAGGCCTTTTAACTATTGATCTTTGCCTTAATATCGGGAGAGTTAGGTTATACAAATGTGAACAGTGGGGCTAAGCTATTAATGTAACCCCCTTAACTCGCCCTAGACGCCAGACCAAACCGAGAGAGCTACAATGGGTTTACCAAGACAAACCCAAAAGAATCACATTTATAATGGTTTGTTTTTTATTTTATCTTATCGAAATGTATAATTAAGTCCTAAGGTGATCATGCTAACAGCAGTGAAATTAACAACTCAATTAGGCGTTGACTTGACATCCAATTATTCTAGATTGCACTTCAAGGACCAAATTGCATTTTTAGAAAATTACAAGGACTTTCTTAAATTCAAAGTTACCAAAACTTAATTAGTCATTTTTCATGCATACCAGTTAAATTTCAACTTAAAATAATCATTCAAACTCATTTAATTGCATGATCAAGAAACAAGGACTAAGCCGCAAGGATTCAAACTTCAGGAAGCATAATACCAAAATTAACGGTCTGCGTACTGGTACGAACATTGTCTGTATCAAAATGGATGTATTTTACAAAGGGTATTTGTACGGTCCTCAACCGTACCGATACGGGTATTCAAAATCAAAATAGAGAATTCTAGTGGCTAAAGGGCGTACTGCTACGGTCGCATGTACCGATATCCCATGTGGCTTCCTCTACTCCACGATGTCACCACAACACATTTACCAACTCAATGGTCTTTCAATGAAGAACATTGTTTCTAGAATCTAGAATTTTCACCAGCTCCTCATCATAGGTCAAATCCAGATTCAACTCAATTTCCTCAACATGCATCACATGCGACGGGTCCCATCTATATCTCTAAAGCATCGATACATGAAAAACATCATGTATCTTCTCCAACTCTACAGGTGACATCAACCTATAAGCAACTAGACAAACACACTCCAATACCTCATAAGGCCCAATGAACCTTAGATTCAACTTGCCCTTACGTCTAAACGTCATCACCTTCTTCCAAGGTGAAACCTTAAGAAACACTCTATCTCCAACTACAAACTCAATCTCCCAACGCTTCAAGTCAGCATATGACATTTGCTAATCTGAAGCAACCTCCAACCGATCACTAATAAGCTCACATTCTCATTGGTATCCTTCAGTACATCAGGCAAAGAAACATACTTTTCTCTTGCCTCCGTCCAACAAAATGGCATGCGACACCTTCTACCATACAAGGCTCCATACGGAGCCATTTGAATACTAGCCTGATAACTATTGTTATAGGCAAACTTCCCTAATGGTAGTTACTTCTCCCGCGTTCCCTGAAAATCAAAGATGCAACACCGCAACATATATTCCATCACTTGGATAACACATTCAGACTGACGATCCATTTTAGGAAGATATGAAGTACTGAAATTCATCCGCGGACCAAAAGCCCTATTCAAACACTCCCAAGTCAATGTTGTAAAGCGCGGATCTCTATCTGATACTATAGACTTAGACACCCTATGCAACCTCACAACCTCAGCTACATATAACTCTGCCAACTTATCCAAAGTATACATCATATGCACAGCCAGAAAATGTACACACTTCGTAAACTTATCCACAATCACCCATAGATAATTCTTCTTTGATGGCGTCAAATACAAACCAATCACAAAATCCAAGGTAATTCTCTCTCACTTCCATTATGGAATCCTTAACGATTGCAACAACCTGGAAGGAAACTGATTCATAGCCTTAACACGCTGACATACCATACACTGAGCAACAAAATCCACTACATCCTTCTTCAAACCAACCCAAAAATATTCCTTCTTCAAATCTATATACATCTTTGTACTTCACGGAAGCATAGCAAAAGGTCTCAAATATGCTTTAGTCAAGATAGTGCGCCTCATGTAACGCACTGGTTTTGGGCCTAGGAGTTTTCTAGGTTGATTAGACGGTCCGATGGATCAGATTAGAGGACTCGAGTCAGTTTTGAGATTAAAATAGAAATAAATATTTTTGAGTGGGGAAAAATTATGGAAAAATATTCTAAGATTATCAAATAATATGTTAAAGGATTTGGTGAAATCAATTTTACAAAAAGAGGCTTCAAAATTGGACATTTTGGTTAGTGACCAAAATGTAAAGATTACAAAACTATTTTTTAGTGACTATTTTGAAAAAGGGTCAAATCTTAGAATCCTTAGGTAGCTATTTTACTAAACTTTAATATCATATTTCCTTCTCATTTAGGATTATTGTAAATGAGTTTTAATTGTGTAATTAAAAGGTGAATTAACAAAAAGGTAGTTATTTTCTTAAAACCAAAATTTGACGTAACTTTTTTCTCCCAAACTTTTCTTTCAAAGTTCTTCAGCCAAACACTCACTTTTTTTATAAAAAATTTGAGGTAACACTCTTGATTTCTTAAATTCTTGTTTCTTAGTGGATTCTCTAATCTTGCTTTTCAAAACCTCTTTGAATCTTTTTGTTTTTCAAGATTCAAACATCCAATTAAGAGGGAAATTACCCATTAGAGGTAAGGTTTGTTATTCTCCTCTAATGAATGGTTCTTTATTGAAATTCCCAAGTATTTTATTCTTTTTGATGTTTTCTAACTTGATTTGATGATTTAATTACGGAAATTGGTTAAATCAAGGTTTAAATGATGAGATTGATGGATTTTGTATGGGCTCTGTTTTGATGAGTTATTGATTGAATCTAATCATAATTTTGATGTTTAATAATGTTAATAAGTGAGATTTAACATTGGAATCATGAAACTAAGTGAATCTCTAATTTTCTAGGTTGTTAGTTGTGAGTTTTTGAGGAGTTGTAGAGGTTTAATGAATGATGGAGGTATAAGGATGATGTTAATGTGTTTTTAGATGTTAATTGATGCATTAAAATGTTAGGTTTTGGCAGGGTTAAGTTTGGGAGGTATTTGATGTTGTTTTTGGTTGTTGTGGAGTGAAATTGGGTAGAGTTTGTTGAGGATTTATGTGAAATGATGTTGATGGGTTATTGAATGCATTTTGATGCATTGAGTCCTCTATTTTTATGTGGATAAAATAAGGGAAGTTGATCCTCAAGCTTGAACGAATGCTTTGGAAGCTTTGAAGGCGTGTTTACCATATCGGCAAGCGAAGCTTCGCGTGTCAGTGAGTGAGAACACGATTTACAGCTTTTCAACAGTTTGAAAATTGCGTTTGAGATTTTAGATCAAGCTTGAAATGCTGGTCTAAGCTCAGAAGTAAGTAAATGATGAATTCTCTTTGGAACTCAGCTTGGCAAATGGTTTTAATGCACTTGTTTTGATAACTTGATTCTCACTGTTATATGCATGTTTTCAGCATGGTGTAATGCTGGAAAATGGTAATAAAATGTTGATGGTGCATCTGAAGGTATTGTATGTTTTGTTAATGTTTTTGAGCATTGGTTAATGCAAGGTTGAATGTATTGGATAAATGGTTTTGATTGATGCATATGAAAATAGTAAGTTAATGTTATGAAATAAATTATATTGGCAAGTGATGTGGTTTAAAAATGTTATTGAATATAGTTGGCCAGCCATAGGATTGATAGTACACTAAAAAAATCACCTTGGATGTTGAGGGGTTGTAAGGTAACGAAAACTCCATCCAAGTACCCTAGCAGTTGAGGGGTTATATGGTACCGTAGACTCCCATTAGTGGATTATGCATCTAGCCCATGATTGGGTTGTGATTGTACCCAGTTGTGAATGTACCTTGAATTCTGGTTAAGATTGCATGAAGTGTTGAGAGGACAATTGTTGAATCTGTGAATCTGATGCTATATTTTGTAAAGTGGAACTTGGTTAATGATCACTTGTAAACCAATATAATTGATGATGTATAATGGGATGGATTGTATGGTATAATGTTGGTTTAAACATGTTTTACTCTTTAAGCCTTGCATTGGTAGTATGCATGGGAAAGCTTAAATTGAGGGTAGCAAATGGGACTTTGCTGTTGGATCCATGAAACATGTTGCATATGGTTTAATATGCATATTTTGGAAATATAAGTGCATGGTTTACAAGGCATGATAATGATGATAATTGGTGATGTTAAAATGATGATTAAAAGGTGTTTTGGAAAGTGGTTTTTCAAAAGGATTGTTAAATGGTTTTAAATGCATTGATGGTGGTTTGTTTTAGAGCATTCCTCCCTAAGCCTGGTGTGCTTACGCTCTCTTTTTTCCATCAATGCAGAGAATTAAAGGTTGGAGGCAGCAAGCAAGCGAAAGGAAATCCAATGACTTGTGTTTACGAAAGTATACTTGATTTAGACTTGTAGGGATAAAGGCAATGGGGTCGTTTGTTATTTGGAAGGGTTGTTTGCTAAACTCCTCATTTGTGCAAGTTTTAAATGTTGGTTTGGACTTGTAAGAGGCTTAAAGTGCTTGATATGTGTTTAGATTTATGTTTTGAATTTTAGTAGGAAGCACGCCTATAGATGATGTCAATGATGATATTAGGCTTTTTAGGTTGGCTTAAAATGTTTGTATGTTGATGCCAAGCATGCTTTTGATGTTATATAATGTTTAGGTGATGTTTGAGGTTGATTGGAGTGAGCCAAAGAGTCATATGTTGGACCTAGAGGTCATTACTGGCGTTCGCATACCGGTACGAGTACTTGGGGATCAGTATGCAGGGTCTGAAAATAGCTCTGTTTTGAGGGTAAAATGCACAGGGGTACCGATACGGTTAGCCACGTATCGGTACACCCCTTCGAATTTACACACCAGAATCGGTACACGGGTTCGAGCACTGGTACAACCCCCTTTACTTTATATCACCTTACCGATACATGAGGTACCAGTACTATTATAGCTGCTTATTGCACCATATTAGTATGGGGGATAGTGTATCTGTAATTCCCCCTTCCCGGCCTGGTAGAGAATCGGGTCGGAATGTATTACCGGGAACTAATTTGGAATTCGAAACGGTGTTCCAAAACATTATCTCGTGACACAACACGGTTATAGGAGTGTCTCAATATAGGTTGACACAATTTAGGGGTCAATTTAAAACTTTTTCAAACTTAAGGACTAAAATGTAAACTTTTCAAATTAAAGGTCCCTAAATAAAATATTATTTACTAATCTGAGATTTAAACTATCAATATTAATCTGGTGAAGTTTCATTACAAATAGAGGTCATTTACCTATACGATTTCATTCTTAATTAATCAGTGACTAATTTGTAAAAACTGAAAGATTCATTTTACACTATTTAACTAACTTAACAAACACCCGTACCGATACACCTAGTGACTATATCGATATGACTAGGCTGATAGGTAGGTAAACTAGTTGAGATAAAGGGATTGTACAGGTACGCTACACACTGTATCGGTACGTTGGGTAGAGGGTCAAAGTAAAAGGTTTTTAGATGACTTTCCAGTACCGGTACAGTCTAAGCCATATCAGTACACTTACTGATACCGTTAAAATGGTTGGTCCGTACTAATGACAATATCGATACACAAAGACTAACCAAAACGTATTTTAGAAGTCGATAGTTCGTACCGGTACACCCTTAGGCATATCAGTATGGTACCAAATTACAAATTCTAGTGACCAATTTTCGTACTGATACGCACTGTTTAGTATCGGTACGCCCTTTAACCTAGGTTCATTATGATAAGCCCGTACCGATACGCCATCACCCGTACCAGTATGGCTAGGCCTGTAATAGCAAAATTCTTATGGTTTTTCATCAAATTTACCTACCAAACCTCGTCCAAAAGTTACGAAAATTTACCAGCAAGTTATTATCAACCATTCCTAATAGCATACAAGATTTCAAGTCATTTCGAGTCATTTTACTAACATTTTATCTTTAAATGCATATAGACCGATGGTCTAGTTTTTCACATTTCAAAAACATGCCAAAAACCAAGTTTTTACCACATTAACCTAGAGGCTAACACACATGCAAAAGAGGGATAATTTAACATGTTCATGCCCTATGCCACCTTGCTAGGAGTTAAAAGACAAAATAACATACATGGAGATTTGCTTGGAGTAACTTGCAACTTCTACCACACAATGAAGCTAGGGTTCTTCAAGGTCCTGAAATGCATGAGACACACATATGTTACGCATACATAGCCTAGTGAGGTAGTTTCACAACAAATGCATTAACATTATTTAATTAACAATATAAAGTACATGAGAATGCATTTATATCATGAGTAAAACATCAAGTATATATAGATATATTAACTCATATCCTCAGTTGTATAATATCTCATATCATAATTTACAAGCATTATAGCTTCCTACCTTGGACAAAGTAACCCATGGATATGCGGATTCCATCGAACGCCATAACATATCACATGTAGGCCTTAGCCTTGAACCATAGTTCAAATCCCTTACACAATCCAACCTTTACACCACATGAAGGTCGTAGCCCCGGAACGTAGTCCAATCCCTTACATTGAGAGCTCAAATAATCCTATAGCATGCCAATTGTATCCAAAGTCCACAAGTGTCCAAGGAGTGTATTTTCATCACTTACCAAGCTTTTTGCCTATAGGCCATAAATTATCACGTTAATTTACTTGGTGAGCCTTAGCTCCATATTTCATGTAAGATCATTTTCCATCTCGTTAATTACCATGAAATACCACATTGATGTCAAGCATAAGTCACAAGTATGAATCATTATATTCATAGTTCTATATTTCCAATAATTCATATATTGCATATTACAAATGTCATGCTTAGTAGATATATGATCAAATGCGCAAAATCAATATGGTGGCCTTACCACACTTACCGTAGTGAAGTTCACACATGTATGCTCTACTCGAGCTTCCTACCACAGATGCAACATAATCGAAATATTCAATGCAATTGAGATGGCACCTAGCCATTCCCGGATGCAACTACACTCACCTAGTTTTTGGGAAATCAAGGCTCTCGAATAACGATTCATTTGCCTTTAGAGGAGCTTGGTTTGGAGGATGGTGATCGTGCCTTTTCTTCCACAACTTGCACTAGACCAAAATTAGGGAAACTTATTAGAATCAAAACCATTGATTTGAAAACAACATTTAAGGTTACTAAAGCTTGTAGACAACATTAACTTCATGAAATTGAGCTTCTAATACATGGGTGTAACTTGAAGTTTCAAGACTTTAATCTTGAAATTAAACTTCAAGAATCCATGGAATTCTTAAATTGATTGAGGGATTAAATTTACTAATCCATGAGCTTTCTCTCAATATTTAGAAATTAAAGAAATTCCAAGGATTTGAGAGAGGTGCTTGCTTGATTTCAAGGTTAGGGATGACAATGGTGGTGCTTGCTTAATGAGTTTGTGGAAAATATGAAGAAATAGAAATGAGTTCTCGGTTTTAATCTCCCACTGTTATTATAGACTTTAACTATTCTTTTCCCCTTCTTTATCAATATAACCCGTGATGTATTAGCCCCTCATAATAGTTGCCTTCCAAGCAACCAATGAAATGGTTTCCTAGCTTGGGGGGAAACCAATTAATCTAATTTATCATTATATCCTCTTTTTATTTTCCATTATAATTGTCATGTTGCATGACAATTTCTTTCATCTTCACGTGGGATTGAATAGCCAATGAGGTGACTCCTAGCCACAAAGTCTGTGACCTCACGTTTCATGCCAGACAACCAATACAACTCTTTCATACCCTTATACATCTTGATGGCTCCAGAGTGAACTGAAAAGGGACTGCAATGAGCCTCACTAAGGATCTAGTTCTGGAGGTCATCGTCGGCGGGAACACAAATTCAGTTTCGAAAGCATAATAAGCCTTCTAAATTCATGGCAAAATTGGATCCTGCTCGTCCTTGATCCTATAAATAATGGTCTGTAACACCTAGTCAGAATCTTGAAATGCTTTGATTCGGGACACAATGGTTGACTAAACTCACAAGTCAGCCACTAACTTGCCATGCTTTTTAAGTAAAAAATGAGCATTCAAAAACCTTTGAGAAGGAGAGGGTTTTCGACTAAGAGCATCAGCTACGACATTGGCTTTATGTAACACCCCTTTTTGCATCCATACGACGAATACGAACACATCTTTACTATCCTTAAATATACATGCTCTCAATTATCTTATCTTTCATTTGTAAATCTTTGATCCGATTTGTCAAAGTATATTTGAGCTGAAGCTGTGTAATCAATATACTATTTTCTTCCAAAGGTAATTGAGCATTTAATGCTTATAAGCCAAAGAATGACTTTTGACTAAATACATCAACTACTACTTTAGCCTTATTACATCAATACACATCCCAACCTATTATGACACGTATTATTGAATAAGGTAGAATCCTTACTAGATTCATACTGCACTAATACTAGTGCTACTATCAAATATTATTCTACTAGTAATAATATAATCATAATTTAATCTTAGAGGAATATTAGTGCTTCTTTGACTAACATCACTGGAACTTCCTAACAGGATATACCGAGTCGTATAAAACCTCAATTTAATGACTCTTGCAACTAGGTCTTTAATTTTCTCAATCTAGTAAGAGCCATTCTGTAGAGTGCAATCAATATAGGTCCAATATTGGATTAAATCCAATCCTAAACTTAGTCTCTCAATTAAGCATCAAGCCTGGCATCTCCTCTTGGGCAACCCATTTAAAACTTACAGATAATAGGAATACTCTCCCAGCCTACCCTTGATGCTCAGTATCCATAGCATAAGTTAAATAATTTTCACATTGGTGACAATTTCCCTATAAAAACTCTGCATGCTCATGCATGCCAATTATCACAACACTCACATGATTGGTTTTGTAGTTTTATTGAATCTCCAACATTAATTATAAAAGTTAGAGAGTTCCTAATTTTCCTTGTTCCGATCTCTTAGCAGAACTATGTAATAATTTCAGTTTGATATCTTTGCCAAGAATCCTCACCATTTTTTAGAAGTGGTGAAATAAATAATGATTCACTATTCCTCTTTACGAGTTGTGGCCTCTATTTAGATATTTTCTCATTCTGAACCCTTTGCATTGTCTTTGGCATAATTTACTGCTTCATGGAATTTTGAAATACATAGGGCAGTCAGTACTTCTTTGTACCTGACCTTCAGTCCTCTATGAGCTGTCATAACAGGCTCTCTTTCTATCTATATGAAGCAGTTAGAAGCAAATCAGTTTATTAAACTTGCACTCATACTCCTAAATAATCCAATTGCTTTAATGAAGGTGCAAGAAACTCCGTTGCATCTCTAGGATAAACTTTGTTACGGAACACTCAATTAAAGAATTTATAGTTAATAGACTTTTGAGTATGTACCGTGACATTACTTTATCAAATACGGGTCTAATCTTTTCAGATGAGATAATACTTTTTCTTTGAGTCTCCTCTGATCATCAATACATAGTTCCTTCAACATAACTTTATATCATTAAACCATAAATTAACAATCATAGGATCTCCATTAATATTTCTCTGAAAATCTAGTATGCCAAAACTCTCAATTCTTTTGCTATCGGTGCCAAGTAGGTTGAGTTATGATCGCATCTAATGTCTGGAAGAAAAGCTCTTAATCCAGAACATGCAAATCATGCTACTCTGGTGTCTCTACACCGTACTAAGCTAAGGGTAGAATATTATCATTAACCTTATCATGCTTGTGAATCTCTTATTGATTCACTCGCCTAAACACCTGACACGATTCTTTTACTCTCACACATTGAAATTTAACATTATTATCATAATGAAGTGAGCAACTGTATCCATTCAAACAAGTAAAATCATCAGTAATTCAGACATCTTAGTGGCATGTATACACTTTTGACTTTTATCATACTTTGTTTAACTCTAGAACCGGCTAAACTTGTAGCTCTGATACCAATAAATGTAACACCCCTTCCCATATTTGTACACCAGGTATGAGTCAGAAACGTTACAACTTCTTTATTCAAATTCGGGGTAATTTATAATTTTCAGAAAACTTCTCAATGGTCACCCATCCTAAAATTTCTCTAGCCCAAGCACTCTTAACTTTATTTAAAATCAACATGAATTATTTATTCAAGTTTCAATCATAAATCAATTATCTTAGCATACAAGTCATCACCTGAGTTTACTATTAACTTTGAATCTTTCCATAAATGCCAATTATAATGAAATCATAACAACTTTGAAGGCCAATCACAACTCGAATAGATTTAGCAAGTATATATGCCACTATAATAATCAAACCTCAATTAGGATGTCATTATTGTGATTACCTGTTGAGCTTTCAAATATTGATGCCATACTCTTCTCACTCTCGTCTTGATTTACCTACGTTTGTACAATGAAACACACGCTAAGTACGAACTTAGTGAGGCAGAAAAGGAAGTTAATAACAATAATTTAAACTTTATTCAACTTCATGGCTACATTTATATAGCATGATATATGCCAATGCATCAACTTTCACTTTGCATTGGTAATTATTTACTATATGCCAATGTCATAAGATTTTCATGCTTGTCCATTTGTCATAATATGCCTTATATGCATAAATGCATCATGATCACTAGATAAGTATACCATCATATTAATCATATATCAACATAATATAAACTAGATATAAATTTCTTCTCGATATACTTGCCATTTACTCCGAGAGTTCATATACTCCCTAACTTGTTTACCATTTATTATCCATTAATTTATAGACCAAAATAAACCTTGAGGACCCTGGGTACGCGAGTCAAATATGCACCAAAGTGCTAATACACATAAGGTCGTGCCCACCATCCGCACATTTGTAAGGCAGTGCTAACCATCCACACATTTATAAGGCAGTGCTAACCATCCGCACATTTATAAGCTCGTGCTAACCATATACACTAAGTGTCCTTTATATACACTATAGTGCTAAACCGAGTATGCAGCGTGTTGCTGGACTCTATGGCATGCCAACTATACCTTGTCCGTCAATGACTTACTTGGGCATATATTCATTATTCCATATTTATTTCATCCATGGCAATGTATGTCAACATAATTTAAATTGGGCAGTTCATACCCGAAATAACATTCATAATATATAACTAGTAATTCATGCATTTATATTCAACTTTTGACATATTTAAAATATGTCAATCATATGCTCCATGACATAAATATAATGACAATTAAATTTGGGTAGACTCATCGCAAGCCATACCAATGATGTATAAAACAACAATGTGTCATGATATGTATGCATTGCACTCATCTTGGACACTTAACACAATGATTCATTAAATCTTAGTTCGATCTTTTCTTTCATAGAACCTCGAACCTTCTTTGATTTGAACTTGAGTTTATTAATCACATGAATAAAATAAAATATTTGATAGATTCAAATCTAACATTAACTTAAACATGCTGTCTAATATAATCATTTGAATATAAAATTTCAAAATATTTTTCATTTCTTCCTTGTACTGTTCAAAACTCATTATGGTCCCTAGTAACCAATTTGAACTTCCAATAATTCGTCAGAGCTTGCTAACTAACATTTGAAAACAAAATGTTTCAAATTTCATTTTCTGACAGCTTGCGCAACCTTCAAAGATTTACTTATACAGGGTAGAATACATATTGTATCTTAATTTCCTTTATACTGGAGAAACTAGATTCGATAACGATTCTAAAGGTATAAGCCACATAAATTAATAAAATCTACAAAAAGTATGAAAAATCACTGAATTCACGTCACATACTGTTCAGGCAGAAAGCTGCTCTATGATTTTTCTGACCTTCATTTGATTAAAAATTCATATCTTTTAACGCGGAACTCGAAATCAGTCTCCATTTGTTGGAAACAAAACTAGACTAACAAATCTTTACAACGGTATAAAAATTCATCATCTAACCATTTTTGTAGAATTTTTGGCGAAATCTTAAACTTACTGCCACAATTCAATTCCAACATAATTTTCCATAAATAACTTCTAGTTTACACCAACTTCTCTCTATTTCTCTACTTGTCAATTTAATCTCATCACTTTACTTCAAATGACCACCAGAATAGATCTTGTATTCATATGTTCTATTTACATCCTTCATCAAAATAGGCTCAAACCTTTACTTCTCTAATTTTTCTTGATTTGTCGAGATGGTCACCAAAATTTCAAATATAAGGATTCAAGCTTCTTAACTTTGCAAATTAGTCCTCCAATCAACATTACTACCTTAATTCCATCATTTTAACTAAAAACCAGATTTACTCCTTCTACATATCCTCTTTGCCGAATAGACCATTCAAGTTTGACAAATTGTCAAAATAGTCACTAAAGCAATTAATCGTCGGTTTAGCATTCTAACTTCATTTTCATGCTTAGAAAAACCTTATATAATCAATAACAACTGATTAAATATAAAACAACATCAGCCCCAAATATTAATCATTCAAACCGAATAGGTCCATAAAGATTTCCAAATTGTCGATTTAGTCACTAGTTGAAATAACTAGATTTTCATCCTTCGAACATCAAATTCAAGCTTCAATCTACATCAAATCTATAAATACTCTTAAAATTTCAGATTTAAACACCAGCCCCTAACCTTTAAATGTTGAACAAAATAGTCCCTTAACTTTATACATTAATCCAATTTAGTCCTAAGCATGGAAACAACATAAAATCAAACATAGTTTCTTAAATCTTAAAAATTCCCAAAATTCACATAACCCTAATTTCTTCCTTATATCAAATCTCATCAACCAAGCACGTATTCTATGAATTATTTACATTAAAAGGCAGGGAAGTAGAACAACTTTGTAGTTTGGAATATTACCTTAAAATCGAGATTTTGGGCTTAAATCGAGCTTGAAAATTTTTCTTCTTCTTTCCCCTCTTTCTCCATGGTTCAAGGCTGGAAAATATGAACATTTGTTCATCTTTTAACTATTTGTAACTATTAAATGAATTTTAAATTCATTTAAATAGTGAAATTACCAATTTAGCCTTTAAATCCAATGGCTAATTTAATCTCATCTAAAATCAAGGGCCAATATTAAATCCATGTATATTTCATCCTCCAAAAACGTCCTCAACATTTCAAAAATATTTCAAAATTGCCATACTTTCCAAATGACCAATTTTCCCTCCAACTAGTCTTTATTTACTAGTTTGTTTCAAAATTGCCATTCCATTATAATCTAACTAAATCAGTTCCTTCTCAACCAGCCACTATTCTATAAATATCATTTTATGATTTTCCATGGCTTATGGAACAGTCTCTGAAATTTTAACTCAATCTGATTTCCTGATATTCACTAAATATGTAATATCCCAAATTTTGGTACCAAATTGTAAATTTTAAAAGTTTTGGGATTAAAAGTGTAAATTTTTGAAAAGTTTAGGGACTAAAGTGTAAATTTAACCAATAAGTAATTTTATTCAGTATAAGAGTTAATCATATCGAAATAAGTACCTTGATATCGGTTTAAGAATTAAAATGCAGTAAAAGGTACTAAATTTGGATCGAATAAAATTGTTAAACGTGCTCAGGCCACAAAAATGTTAGTATGGGTGACCTTCGGGAAGGTCCCATAAAAGTGTTTCTGTTCGATATTTTGGACTCAGTAAGAGTAGAGAATATTCGTATGGATTAACGATAAAGGATTTCTAAGAGAAATTTTATTCTATAAAGATTTTCGATAATTATCAAAATAATAGGCTGAGTTAGGAAAATTCAGTCTAAGTCATTGGAAAAGGAAATTTTTATGAGATGGTAGTGTGGATTTTCCAACTATGGAAATATAGAATTTTCGGAATAAATTCGATAGCTTGGTAAAGGTAAAATTGCAGTAGAGATATTTTATGAATATCGGGATATCAGAACGAACTAAAATTTCAGAGGTTGTTCCATAAGCCATGGAAAAGTCATAAAATAATATTTATGGAATAGTGGCCGGTTGAAAATGAACTAATTTAGTTGAATTGTAATGGGATGGCAATTTTGAAATAAGGTAGTAAATAAAAACTAGTTGGAGGGCCAATTGATCATTTTGCCCCAATGGCATTTTTTAAAATATTTAAAAAGTTACAAGGATAATTTTGGAAGAAGGAAATGGAAGAGTAAATCTTGGCCCTTAATTAATGATAAGATCAATCTCAACTATTGGATTAAAAGGGTATTTTAGTAATTTTACTATTTAAATGAATTTAAAATTCATTTATATTTACAAGTGGCATATTTAGAAGAACTAAAACCAAAATGGTCAAAAAGATGAATATTTATTCATCTACAATTTCTAAAATGAGGGGAGAAAGAGAGAAATATGGAGAAAAAATTTCTAAGCTCGATTCAAGCCCCGAAACTCGATTTTCAGGTAATCTTTTCAACTACAAAGTTGTTATGCTCTTCAAGCTCTATCTTTTGAAGTCAATAATTCATGGAATACATGCTTGATTGATGAGAATTTTGATGAGAAAGAAATTAGGGTTTATGGACTAAATTGGGGATTTTGAGATTTTGTGATTCTATGTTGAAATTTAAGTTGAAATTAAGTTGTTATGATGATAAAATCATTTTTGAGTTGGGATTTAAACCCTACATATTTTAGTTTGTATGAAGATGATTAGGGTTTATGAATTCAAATTTGATTTAGGGTTTGTGATGTTGGATAAATGATCTAGTATGCTTGAATTTGTTATTTGGAAGCAAAACCCTAAATTAAAGGTATAGGGACCATTTCGACAATTCTGAAAGTTAGAGGAATAATCTGAATTTTATGATTTTAAAGTATATTTATGTTATTATTGATGTTGGAGATGTGAAATTGAAGTTAGAATGCAAAACCGATGTTAAATCGAGTTAGTAACCATTTTGACAAATTGTTAAAGTTAAGTGACCAATTTGGATATGAGGTTTTAGAGAAGGACTAAATCTGATTTTAGTTGAAATATTAGAATTCAAGTAGTAATGTTGATTTGAGGACTAAATTGGAAAGTTAAGAAGATAAAATCTTTATCTTTGTATTTTAGTGACTAATTGAGAAAGAAGGAAAAATTAGGGGGTCAATGTTGAATAATTTATTGATGAAAAAGGGTGATAAGTTGATGGTTTGAACCAAGTATTGGGACTAAGTTGAAAAGTAGAGAAGTAAGGAGAAGTTAGTATAAAGTTTGGAGTTATTTATGGAAGCAGTGTAGAAAACTGGATTATGGCAGTAAGTTTGAAAATTCACCATAAATTCTACAAAAATGGTTAGAAGGTGAATTTTATACTGATGTAAAGATTTGTTCGTCTAGTTTCGTTTCCAACAAACGGAAGCTGATTTTGAGTTCCAAGTAAAAAGATATGAATTTTTAAGTGGTGAAAGGTTAGAAAATAGTATGGCAGTCTGTTCTGAAATCAACACTGGAAATTGACTTTGAAAATTGTCATAAATCGTATGAGTTTAATTTGGGATATTAATTTATATGGTTGAAAATCTTATTGAATATAGATTCTTTCAGAACAAACGGAATCGAATCCTGAGTTGTAGATTATTTTATAGAAATATTTCTTTGAAGATAGTGCAATTTGCCAGAAAATGAGAATTGATACATTTTGTATCTAAATGTTGGTTAACAAGCTAGAAAGAATTAATTGAAGTTCAAAAAGGTTATTAAGGACCAAAATGAGTTTTTGGACAATATAAGGACGGAAGGAAAAGTATAGAAATTTTTATGTTGAATGGTTCGATACTTTGATTAAAATATCGTTAGGAATGAATCTAACAAATGGTATTTATATTCAAGTGGTTAATGAAGCTGAACACGAATCAAAAAGGATTCGAGATACTAGAAAGGAAAGGATCGAGTAGAATTTAGTGAGGCATACTATTACATGGCCCAGGTGAGTGCTTTTCTATATGTTTGCATTATGTTGAAAAAGGGAAGACTTGAGATAAGTCGACCCTAATTTAAAATTTAAATTGCATTTCTTCATAATACGTGATATGATGCATGATTCAACATGGCAAGCTTGACGGAGTACAAGGTACGTACTACTGTTTGCATAAATAATGATGAATCATTTTCACATAAGAAAATGACAAGATTAAAATGAAACAAGATACACCTTGGGGATCCAAGCCCATAGTGCAAAATGCACCAACGAGGTGTTTATATAAGGAGAAAAGATCGTCCTCTCGAGTACGTACTCTACATGGCACTACGGTGTAGATAGGCTACGGGGTTTCCATGGGCCTCTAGCCAGACACGTTGATAATATAACAAGATGATTACATGAAAGAACATGATACATGATACAGATGTTACATGATACATGAAAAAGATGTTACATGATTTCATGATACATGAAAAAGAAGTTACATGTTACATGACAGAGAAGTACATGGCATACATGTTAAAAATGTTACATGATATATATGATACATGATAGAAATGTTTCACGATACATGATAGAAATGTTACATGATGCATGATAGAGATGTTATATGATACAGAATAGAGATGATTCATGTTATACATGATAGTGATGATTTATGATTTACATGATATTGCTTATTCATGATTCACACGATGGTGATGATACATGAAACATTGATTTTGTGACATGATTTCCATTTATAGGAAAAATGTATTGTACTTTATAAATGACATACTAAATTATATTACTTCATATTTGATAAACTATTTTGAATGCCTCACTAAGTTTGTACTTAGCGTGTGTCTTATGTCACACGTAGGTTTCCTGGAAATCGCCTATCGAGAAGGAGCAGAAACTTGGGAAAAATCAAGTTACTACAATAAGTTCAGTAAGTACGTCTTTATCATAATTTGATAGACTAGTGGGCATGTAAGTATTTTAAAGATGAACTGTCTACAACATAAGTTTACAACGTAATTATATGCTTTTTATGGATGGATAAGTTTAGAAATAAGAATTGTAAAATCAAAAAAGGGTCTAGGCAGCTTACGTAGTTTTCACCTTGAATTATATTTTTTTATTTCACTAATTCAATTATAAACTTTGTAAACCAATTCAGGGTCAATACTAGCTTCACCTAGATGACATAGTTTTAAATTTAAAACTGAGAAAAGGGTTAAACTACAAATTAAATTTTGGTATAAAAAAAATTTCAAGTCAAGATTTCTTCCAATGATTTCGTAACATCTTTAATGTATATTCAGTCTACGAGTATACGTTAAGGGTGTTACAAAATACTTCTACTACGATTTTACCTTCACCGAGCTATCAGATCTATTCCAAAAATCTATATTTCCATATTAAAAAATAAATACTATTATCTCATAAAAGCTTCCTTTCTTAAGGACATAGACTAAATTTTCCTAACTCAATCTATTATTTTAACAATTACCGAAAATCCTCTACATAGTGAAATAACCATTTTCCCCTCAAATCCAATGAATCCATAATGTACCACATGTCATCATCCTTCATCCAATGGCCTAGATTTAATATTGATTTAGTAGTTACCAGCTTTGCGTCTAACATTTCTCCAAAATTACGATCTTTCCATTTTCATCCAACGACTCATATTTAACATGGAAAAATAAACTTAAATCCAAGGCTTCATATTCTTCAAACACAAAGAAAATATCTTAGACGTGTAAAATGACATAATTAACTTTGCCTTATCATCCTTCAAAGTATCATAGATATTCGATTCGATTCGATTATCTAAATATTCTTCTGAACTTTATCTCTTTATAGCCAATAATATAAACTCTGTACGAAAAATCTGGGTAACACAAAAACGTCATTCTTGGGGATAAACTATTCATTTACAGGGTTAAAATACATGACTTTTTAAAATTACACTTTGGTCCCTAAACTTTTCCAAAGTTTATACTTTAGCCACAAAACTTTCAAAAATTACATTTTGGTCACTAGCCAAAATTTGGGATATTACACTTTACCAGGATGGTTATCAATAACCAATTCGTAATCCTTTAGAAGTTCCATCCACTGACGTTGGCGGAGGTTCAACTTATTCTGAGTTAAGAGATACTTCAAACCCTTATGATCCGTGAACAAATAGCATTTTTCACCATACAAGTAATGTCTCCAAATCTTTAAAGTGAACACAACAGCAGCCAACTCTAAGTCATGAGTAGGATAGTTTAGTTCGTGCGGTTTAAGCTTCTGTGAAGCATAGGCTATGACTTTCCCTTCTTGCATCAGAACACAGCCTAGTCCCAAGTGGGATGCATCACTATACATAGTGAAGTCTTTGCCAGACTCAGGTTGTACTAGGATAGGAGAATCGGTCAAAACTTTCTTAAGTTGTTCAAAACTCTCATGTTGCTTCTTAGTCCATATAAAGGGGACTTCCTTTTGAAAGAGCTTCGTTAAAAGGTGCAGCAATCATAGAGAACTCTTTAACAAACCTACGGTAGTCGCCAACAAGGCCCAAAAAGCTGTGGACCTCTCCTACATTCTTTGGAGGAATCTAGTCAAAGACTACTTGAATCTTCTTGGGATCGACTTGGATACCCGCAGAAGAAATTACATGGCCCAAAAAAAGGAGACTTCAGATAACCAGAATTCACATTTACTAAACTTGGCATATAACCGTTTCTCTCGAAGAGTTTGAAGTACAATTCTAAGGTGCTTTCATGTGTGGTAGTGTCCTTGGAATAGATCAAAATGCCTTCTAAAAACACAACCACAAACTTATCTAGATAAGGACAAAATACTCGATTCATCATTTCCATGAAAGTCGCCGGTGCATTCGTAAGCCAAAAAGGCATTATTAGGAATTCATAATGGCCATATCTAGTTTGAAAAGTAATATTTGGGACATCAGATTCTTTCACCAACATTTGATAATACCCAGATTGTAGGTCTATCTTAGAAAACACCGAAGCACCCTTCAATTGATCTAAGAGGTTATCGATCCTTGGCAATAGATACTTGTTCTTTATAGTTACTTTATTCATCTTCCGAGATTCAATGCAAAGGTGCATTAACCCATCCTTCTTTTTAACAAAAAAAACTGGCACTCTCCGGGGTGAAGAACTTGGTTGGATGAATCCTTTATCCAAGAGATCTTGGATTTGAGCTTTCAACTCTTTCATCTCAACAGGGGCCATTTTATATGGAGCAATGAAGACTAGTGTAGTCCCCGATTGTACTTCGATCCCAAACTCTACTTCTTGAGTTAGAATGAGTCCCAAAAGTTCAACGAGAAACACATTCCGAATTCTTTCACCATAGGCACATTCTCGATCTTAGGGTCTTCCTTTTACTTCAATTATACACATGATAGCTTTATCATGTTTAGACTTGGTCTTTATTAGAGTTACACTTTCATTGCCAAGTCCCCAAAGATATAACTTCTTTTTTGAACAATCTACCCAAGCTTGATGTTTCGTAAGCTAATCAAGGCCTAAGATGAGATTGAACTCTTGAAAAGGTAGAGCCATCAAATTGGCAAGAAACGGGATCCCTTGGATCCTCAGAGGACATGCTTTATAGATTAAACGTATAACTACACTATCCCCTAATGGATTAGAGACAACTATTTCTAAGGTAACAAGTTCAAGTTTTAAAGCATATATCTCAATTAATGGCACACTAATAAAAGAATGCATAGATCCTGGATCTATCAAAGTATAAACATGTCCAGAGCATAGTTCCACCATACCTACAATGATATCTGGGTTATCTTCTTGTTCTCGACCCCGAACATGATACATTTGTGTTTAAGCTTTCAAGTTACGTCTAATAGATGGAGAATTAGAGATACGAGGTCCCCCATTGTTCCAGGCTTTACTTGTTTGACTTTTTTTTCCTTTAGCAGAGTTATTCTGATATGGTATTAAAGTAGGAGCATTAGGGTTCTGTGAACACTGTCAGATGAAGTGGCCCATCTCGCCACAAAGGTAGTAGGTTTTAGATTGCCTGCGACATGGCCCGGGATGCTTTTTCTAACAAAAATTACATAAAGGACTTTGTGATCCTCATCCTGAATCACTTGTACTATCAACAGAAGTTATAAGAGCAATAGATTTCCCTAGTGATTGAGATTGCAACATATATCCATTCTTTGGTGGTTGCTATAGAATATAGCAAACTTATGATCATATTGTCTACCCTTCTTCTAAGGTAAGAGAGGCTTGAATCATCTTTGAACCTTTTATCAAATCGGGCTTGGTTCCTTTCATTCTTTTATAAGCCTTCTAGAAGGCTTATAACAATAACTCTGTTTACAAGATTTTCTAAAATCCTCTAATTCTAGAGTAGTGAAAAGAGGATGTAATTCATCACAGAGGCCGTCTATGAACATACGACACTTCTCCTTCTCAGGAACGTATGATCTCAACACCATACCTTTAATATTTGCAGAAATCATGGATATATTGTTCCACTGGGTCTTCCTTCTTGTTGCGTATATGTAAGAACTTCTTGCGCCTCTTAGCGATGTAGTAATCACTGATGTATGTTTTACAAAATTCCTGAAGAAAGAAATCCCATGTAACCAGATGCTCAGGTACAACGAGTGTTACAGTGTCGCACTAGTTCTAAGCCTCTTCATTGATCAATGCCAGTGCACACTCCATCTTGTGCTTATTTGTACATTTCATATGCTTTTTCAAGATTTTAAGAGTGTTTTCCAGCCAGTATTCAGCCACCTCAGGGTCATCATGCTCCTGGCCAGAGAACGTGTAAGCCCGGTATTGACTGAGCTTATCAATCGCGGCTCTCAAAATGGGAGAGGATGCTACTATGGTAGGTTGAGGCGGTTATTCTTTCCTAATAGAAACAACCACATGCTTGATCATTTTATCCATAGATGTAAGATACTCTTGTTGAGCGGGAGGCATTGGAGGAGGATTAGGTAGGTTATTCTATCCCACTAGATCGGGTTGAGCTTGAGCTCCAACACTATTCCTTTATGTCAAAGAGGAATCCGTGTGTTCCATCCCATCACATCCAACATTGGACTTAAACATTTTTAAATCTAATTAGAAAGTAATAGTAAATCATGTTAGTTGCAAGTCACATATAACATAATCAAATAAACTCCTAGGTGGCATATGCATATGCAACTCATGATAAACCTTGGTTTAGTCCTAGAATCGACTAAACTTTGTCTTTGATACCACAAATGTAACACCCCTTCCTGGCCTGATAAAGAATCAGGTCAAAATGTATTACTAAGAACTAATTCAAAATTTAGAATGGTGTTCAAGACATTATCTCATGACATAACATGTTATAGGAGTGTCTTGTTATTGGTTTACACAATTTAAGGGTTAACTTAAAACTTTTTCGAACTTATGGGCTAAAATGTAAACTTTTCAAAATAATGGTCATTAACTAAAATCTTATTTACTAATCTAAAATTTAAACCTATCAATATTAATTCGGTGAAGTTCATTACAAAAAGAGATCATTTACCTATCTAATTTTATCTTTGATTAATTAGTGACTAATCGGTAAAAACTGAAGGATTCATTTTACACTATTTAACTAACTTAGCGGACACTCGTACCGATACATCTAGTGCCCATACCAGTATGGCCAGACTGACAGGTAGGTAAGTTTGTTATGGAAGAAGGGGCTGTATCGGTACGCAACACTCCGTATCGGTACACAGGGCATAGGGTCAAGGTCAAAGGCTTCTAGTTGACTTTTAGTACCAGTACGTCTACTTAGACGATTAAAACGGTTGGTCTGTACCGATACTAGTACCGATACGTGAAGAATGACCCAAAAACATATTTAAAAACTCGATGATGAGTATCGGTACACCCTGAGGCCATATCGGC
Organism: Hibiscus mutabilis; assembly: GCA_019671005.1. Taxonomy (NCBI): domain Eukaryota; kingdom Viridiplantae; phylum Streptophyta; class Magnoliopsida; order Malvales; family Malvaceae; genus Hibiscus; species Hibiscus mutabilis. The sequence continues at coordinate 34,648,228 of CM033729.1, forward strand.
ATGGAACCATATTACAAATTCCAGTGACCAATTTTTGTACCGATACACACTATTCAGTATCGATACGCCCTTTAACCTAGGTTTATTATGGTAAGCTCGTACCGATACGCCATCACCCGTACTGGTACGGCTAGGTCTGTAATGGCAAAATTCTTATAGTTTTTCATCAGTTTAACCTACCAAACCTTGTCCAAAAGTTATCAAAATTTACCAGCAGGTTATTAACAACCATTTCTAATAGCATACAAGATTTCAAGTTATTTCGAGTCCATTTGCTAACATTTTACTTGTTAGTGCATTATAAACCGATTTACTAGTTTTTTGCATTTCACAAACTTACCAAAAACCAAGTTTTTACCACATTAACCCAGGGGATAACATACACATACAAAAGAGGGCTAATTTAACATGTTCATGCCCTATGCCCCCTTGCTAGGAGTTAAAAGACAAAATAGCATACATGGAGATTTGCTTGGAGTGACTTGCAAATTCTACCAAACAATCAAGCTAGGATTCTTCAAAGTCCTGAAATGCATGAGACACACATATGTTAGACTTACATAGCCTAGTGAGGTAGTTTCACAACAAGTGCATAAACATTACTTAATTAACAATATAAAGTACATGAGTATGCATTTATGTCATGAGAAAAACATCAAGTGTATATAGAAATATATCAATTCATATCCTCAATTGCATCATATTTCATATCATAATATATAAGAATAATAGCATTCCTCCCTTGGACAAAGTAACCCATGGATACACGGATTCCACCGAACACCATAACATATCGCATGTAGGCATTAGCCTTAAACCGTAGTTTGAATCCCTTACAATCCAACCTTTACACCATATGAAGGTCATAGCCCTAGACCGTAGTCCAATCCCTTACATGGAGAGCGCAAATAATCTTATGGCATTCCAATTGTATCCAAAGTCCACAAGTGTCCAAGGAGAGTTTTCCATCATTTACCAAGCTTTGTGCCCATAGGCCATAAATCATCACGTTAATTTACATGGTGAGCCTTGGCTCCATATTTCATATAAGATCATTTACCATCTCGTTAATTATCACGAAATACCATATTGATGTCAAGCATAAGTCACATGTATGAATCATTATATTCATAGTTCCATATTAACAATAATTTGTGTATTGCATATTTCAAATCTCATGCTTACTATATATATCATCAAATGCACAAAATCAATATGGTGGCCTTACCACACTTACCATAGTGAAGTCCACACATGTATGCTCTACTTGAGCTTCCTACCATAGATGCAACATAATCGAAATATTCAATTCAATCGGGATGGCACCTAGCCATTCCCGAGATGCAACTACACTCACCTAGTTTTTGGGAATTCAAGGCTCCCGAATAACGATTCTTTTGCCTTTAGAGGAGCTTGGTTTGGAGGACGATGATGGTGGCTTTTCTTCCACAACTTGCACTAGACCAAAATTAGGGAAACTTATTAGAATCAAAACCATTGATTTGAAAACAATATTTAAGCTTACTAAAGCTTGTAGACAACATTAACTTCATGAAATTGAGCTTCTAATACATGGCTGTATCTTGAAGTTTGAAGACTTTAATCTTGAAATTAAACTTCAAGAATCCATGGAATTCTTAAATTGATTGAGGGATTAAACATACCAATCCAAGAGCTTTCTACCGATATTTAGAAATGAAAGAAATTCCAAAGATTTGAGAGAGGTGCTTGGTTGATTTCAAGGTTAGGGATGACAATGGTGGTGCTTGCTTAATGAGTTTGTGGAAAAGATGAGGAAATAGAAATGAGTTCTCGGTTTTAATCTCCCACTCTTGTTATAGCCTTTAACTATTCTTTTCCCCTTTTTATCAATCTAACCCGTGATGTATTAGCCCCTCATAATGGTTGCCTCCCAAGCAACCATTGAGATGGTTTATTAGCTTGGGAGGAAACCAATTAATCTAACTTATCATTCTATCCCCTTTTTATTTTCCATTATAATTGTCATGTTCAATGACAATTTCTTTCATCTCCATGTGGGATTGAATAGCCAAAGACGTGACAAAATGGTCTAATTATGAGGGTGGTCCTTCAACTTTTTAAAGTTTGCTCTTTCACCCCAAACTTTTAATTTTTAAAATTTAGTCACTAAAATGACTTCCAATTCTTTTGAAAAGGTCCAACATCATCAATTAGGCTCAATTTGGATCCATTACATCAAAATTGAGTGCAAGGCTTGAGCTATTACATCAATTGGACAAATCCGATACAAAATTTCTGATCACTAGAACTTAATTCTAACTAGACCGATTTTTGGGGTGTGATAGTATCAATATGCATAGCGATAATGACCGTTGAGCCGTATCGATACGGGCAAGCCCGTATCAGAACGCATTTTTGTTTCTTTGTACTTTTGCCTATTAAAGTTTGGAAATTATATAGTTTGGTCCCTAAATGTTACGAATACAATTGTTTGAGCTTGAATGATTGTTTTGAGATGGAAGTTAACATGTGAGCGTGAAACTAGACTAATGAAGGATTGGTAATCATAATATTAATTAAGTCCCTATAATTTAAGGAAATTATATTTTGGTCCCAATGTACGTGTTTGAGCAATTGAACCCTGCTTTGTAATCTGATTTCAATGTAACGGTTCCACTAAAACATGTTCACATTAGGAATTAAATTATTGCATTTAGACAAGATAAAAGAAAAAAATGGGATCGGTTTAGGTTAATCGCTAGGGTTTGCTTTGGCAAACTTAATGTGATACTTTTAGCTCGATTTTGGCTGGGTCTGATTAATAGGGTTACATTTTTTGGTATCAGAGCCAAGTTTGTGAAAACTTGAGATGTTGTTGATGATTGTTCAATGTTGTTTGTCATGCACGGTGATTGTTTACTGAACGAGATGAGTTACCTACTAGCTTGGCTTATTCCCACTAATAGCACAAATGATGAAAAATAAAAGTATTTAGGGAAAAAGGGTCAAAATTGGTTATCAAAATTGTAATGCCCGAGTTTTGGGCCTAGCAGTTTTAAGGTTAGTTAGACGGTCCGGTGGACTAGGTTAGAGATTCGAGTTAGATTCGGGAGTAGATATTTTTTTTGATAGATAAAAATGAAAAAGTGTTTAAATATACTATTTTAATATATTAAAAATATTGGTGAAAGCAATTTTGGAAAATAAGCTTTGGAAGGATGACAATTTGGTTAGTGACCAAAATGCAACTTTTGAAAACTGTTTTAAAAGGTGACTATTTTGTAAAGAGTCAAAACTTTGAATCCTTAAGGAGCTATTTTACCATTTGGTCTAATCTGAGTTTTCTCTTAATTATGATTATTTTTAAATGGATTTTAATTAAAATAATTAAAAGGAATTTAGCTAAAAATGTAGTTATCTTTCTAAAACACAATTTGACGTAACTTTTCTTCTCTCATATTTTCTCTCAAAATACTCTCAGTCAAACACTTATTTTCGTATCACAGATTCAAGGTAATGATCTTGTTTCTTAATCCTTTGATTTTCTAAATGATTCTTTAACTTGTTTTCTCAAAAATCTTATTGAATCTCATTGTTTTTTAAGAGGAAAACATCCAATTAAGGGGAAACTCACTCATTGGAGGTAAGTTTCATTCTTCTCCTCTAATCAAAGGTTCTTTACTGAAATTCCCAAGTTCTTGACTCTTTATATATATTTTCTAATGGATTTTAATTGATTAAATATGGAATTTTGCTTAATTGAGGGTTATTTGATGGAATCTTGTGATTTTCAAAGTGAATCTGTTTTTCCACTGTTAAGAATTGATTTCAATCTTATTTTGGATGTGTTATATTATGGGTAAGTTGTTTTTAATAATGGAATCCCGAAATTGGTTGAATCTCTAATTGTTAGGTTGTTAGTTTATGGTTTTTGGGTTGTTTTGGAGTTTAATCATTGCTAGAAGTAAAAGGATGTTGTAAAAGGGGTTTTAGATGTTATTTGATTAAGCTTGATGTATTGAATCGTTATACTATGGCTGGGTTAAGATTGAGAAGTGTATGAGGTTGATTTCGGTAAATTTTGGATGAGTGGGCATCTTGAGAGCTGCGGGATTTTGGTTTGGAACAGAGAGTTGGATGCATTTTAATGCATGTTTCCTCTGGTTTTCTATAGCCAAAATAGGGGATAATCAAGGCGTAGCATCTTGAGATGGTTTGTAACTTGCCGGGAGCTTGTTTCGTAGTAGCAAGTGAGGCGAAGTGAAATCGATGAGTGGAAACGATCTTAAGGGTCTTTCATGGGTTTGAAAGTTTATATTATGTTTGGAACACTTACCTAAGCTTGGAAGTAAGTTTCCCTTATTTGCTCTTTAATATCAGTCAGAATATGAACATGTGTGATTCATGTTTTAGTTGTAAACATGGTTGGTTTTACTTACTATAAATGCATGATTTTAAAGTACTTATGCAATGGTTTAAAAGTATATTGAATGCTAGTGAGCATTGGTTTTTATTCCGGTCGGGAATGTGATGTTGCTATGGCAATGTGATTTACATATGCGAGGATTTTTTGTAATGCATTGTAAAACCGTAAATAATTGGTTTTGTAAATGATATACTGGCTATGTGACAAGGTGAGAAAACATTCGAATATGGTTGGCATGCCATAGGATAAAGTGCACTATAATATGGGTAAAAATCGATCATGGATTGAGAGTCATTAATGTATAGCGGTCGGCTACTCGGACTATGTTGTTATCACTTGGGTTGAGCGGTGTAAAGCTTGCGGTCGGCAAGGTTGTAAAGTCATGCGGTCGGCATTGGGTAGTCTTGATGACGGTCAGTCATCCGATGTGTAAAGTTAATGGTCGGTTAACTAAAGATTAGCGATCGGCTAACCAAGGATAGTGGTCGACTATCCGGGGTCACTATAATTGCCGATATATGAGAATTCTAATGTTGAATCTATTTTAATGCTTTGGGATTTAAGCATGGTTTGGTATTTAATTCTTTGGGATTTAAGTATGGTTTGTATCTAATGCTTTGGGATTTAAGCATGTGGTATATATATATATTGTTTTGCATATGGTCGATATGCATGTTTTGATTTGGAACCATTGGAACTTGCTTAGGTCGTAATCATGGTTTGAAAACAAGTGTTGGTTTTCAAGGGTTTAAATGCATCAATTGTTTTAAGAGCATCCTCACTAAGCAAGTGTGCTTATGCTCTCTTTTTCCTAATGATGCAAAGCTTTGGGCAGCAAAGTTGTAGTGATCCAAGAGGCAAAACAATTTTGAGTATAAACTCGGTTTGTGTTTCTAGTTAATAAGGCAATGTGTTCGCCATGGATTTCAGGATTTGTAATTCTGTTTTTCCCTAGTTTTGAGCGTGTGTAATGCTGGGATTTGTTACCTAGGTATGCATCTCCATGGTTTTGTTTGGATGGCATGCTTTGATAAGCTCAACATGTTGATTATGGTATTAAAGTGATGTTGGTATGGTGTTTATGCTTTTAATTGTTTAGTTGAGTAATTTGGTATGTTTGGTGGAGTGTTTTAGGAAGCTTGCCTATAGATCATCAAGTTTGTTTGAATGCCATATTTGATTAATGGTTCGGTGTTGCTTTGGTGGAAAATGTATTTTGGTAATGTTGGATATGTGTTTGAAGCATGTATAAGGTCTTTGGTTCCCATTAAAGTGTGTTTAAACAGCAATTTGGGACATTACAAGTCTAGGCGTATCGAAACAGGTGACCCCGTACCAGTACGGCTAGGCCATTTCAGGCATAGCATTTTGATACGCAAGTAGGTGTTTCGATACGGATAAGCCTTTACAGGCATAGCGTTTCGGTACTCGAGCAAGTGTTTCGATTCGGTCATAGGAAAATTTTCCAGTCATTTCGATACGCAGTCATGCATTTTGCTACGAGTTTTAGCTACTGGAATCTGAGTTTTTGAAATCATAAGGGCGCATTTAAACACTCGTAGGCGTATCGGTACAGCTACCTTTAAGTTGGTTATTTCAGAATCTTGAAGGTTTTCGGTTCTTTCATTTTGGTCCCTGAGTTTTGTAAATGCAATTGTATAAGCTTGGAAGGTCGTTTTGTTTTGAAATTTGTCATGTGAACTTTTCAATGGACTAATTGAGGATTGGTAACTTTAATTTCATTTTTGGTCCCTAAAATTGTCAGTTTTGCAATTTAGTCCCTCAAACGCATGTTATAAGATTGGTGGTTTTCCTGTTCTTTGTTTTCTCTAAAATTTCACCCGCTGCAAGTATGAACATGTAAGACTTATAATTTGCATATAGACAAGATAAAAGAAAAAATGGACCGTCTTTTTGTAACCTTTCTTCGGTTTGCTTCGACAAACCTAATGTAACTCACTCGGTTCGGTCAGGCGTCTAGGCTGGGTCGAGGGGGTTACAAAAATATTGAACTATGTTTCCTCCTATGGAAGGAAACCTTGTGATTGGTTGTGTGGAAGGTGATGTGATGAAGGGTGAGATCATCCTAGTAAATTAAGTAAGTTACCCTTGGCTAAAGGAAAATATCATATGGATTTAAGAGAAAGTTTGAAGTGTTTAAACAAGCACTGAGACTTCACCTTCTCTTATTGTTATCTTTCTTCATCTTTCCTTAAGAATAAGCAAGCACCTCCATTGTCATCTTCAACCTCTAGCTCAAGCAAGCACCTCCCTTGTATGTACAATATTTCTTTGATCTCTCTACATCGTTGGTAGCCCTCGGTTAGGTAGGCTTAAAGCCCCAAACAATTTTGAAATCCATGGATAGTTAGAGTTTAATTTTGAGATTAAAGTCTTGAAGACCAAAGTTGAACCCTTGCTTTTGGAGCATGAATCTATGGAAGTTTATTGGTTAAAATGATATATTATGCTTGGATATTGGTTTCGAGTTTATAGTTGCAATTCTAACATTTCGCTATTATTCTTACCTAGCTCAAGTGTTGGAGAAAGAAAAACCATCGTATCCTTCAAAAGCTAGGAACTAGGGGATCGTTATTTGAGAGCCTTGAGAGCATTAATAAATAAGGTGAGTGTAGTCAGAGTCTCGGAAGTAGGCTAGGTGTTGTTCTCAAACCTTTGAATATTGATTGCTGCATTGCTAACATTATGTACTAAGGATTCTGCGTAAAACATTGTTGATGGCTATATTGGTAAGTATCCTTTATTGTGGTGCGGCGGAAGTATGATGTGTTTTTTTCATATGATGCGGTGGAGGGGCTAGACCACTATTGATTTGGTGCAGCGTAGGAATTCGTGTATCCATACTCCTTACATCGATCCAAGGAAACTTATTGATACGCAATATATATTGCCATTGATTATTGCTATTGCATCAATTATTGTTGTTGCATTGACCATTGTTATTATGTAAAAGTGCCATTGAAGTACATGTCCATGTTATTATTGTCATTGATAATGTTGGGCTCGATGAATCAACTGAAATTGCTTGCGAAGTGGTGGAGAAGTTGAGTTTTGGGTGTTGGTGGTGGAAGCAAAAAGAATTTTAGAGTGGTTCGACTTTCTAACCAAAGCCTACATCCACTACCTTAGCTTCCCCATTAAGGATTTCCAAATTCACTCTTGAATTTCTTCCGCTTTTCAAGGTTTAGGAGGAAACCCTTACAATCCTAGACTCAAACCAAGCTTAGCATCCAAAGCTTGCAAACCAAGCTTTGGGAACCCTCTCTAAAAAGAGAAAAACAAATCAAACAAGAAATCATCTCTTAGGCAGATTGTTTGCACTCTAAAGCACTCACCCAAATCCTAATACACTTGAGGATACATATACATTTTGGTTCACAAGTGTAGTCTATACAAGAATGGGAAAAATTAAGCTCTAAGACAATTTTGAATCATAATGTTGTTGACCTGAAGATCATTAGTTGTTGCTGAATCACCCAATTGAGTCCCTAGCCGGTGGAGACTCTATTTCCCACAATAAATGTAGTTCTGCAGCCTTTCGTATCGGTATAGGCATATCAGTACTGGTACTAGCTATTATGCTCATTTCTGGCTACGTGTATCGGTATGCCTTGGTCCATTTTAGTACGTTGTATCAGAATGCCAGGGCACGTATCAGTATGACCCGTATTTTAAAAAACCGTTGGGAAATAGTCATTGGGGATGGTTGAAAATAGGATTGGTTCGCGTACAAGCTTATCGGAATGACCCTATCTGTATCGGTACGCCTAGGGGCGTACCGGTCTAGATTTTCAGTTATGGAAAACAGAAGTAGTTGAAAACCCTTATGGGTATCGATATGGGGTATACCATATCAGTACGCCAGTGTTGAAAACAATATTTTGACTACTTTAAAATATTTCAAACACTTCCAAAACCTTTCAAAAACTTCTCAAATTTATTTTAAGTTGTTTGGACTTAAAACCATTTTGAAGTCTTTTCGATTTAGTCCAAAACATTTTTCAATTATTATATCAAAACAAATATCCTAATAGATAATATTGAAGCATGCTAGAATGCATTCCTTGATTAATCCATTGTTTATGACTATCTCACTAAGCAAAGTATGCCTAATGCATTCATTTTCATGCTTTTCAGGTTAAGAAGGTTTTGAGATCGAGGTTGGTGAAGGTTTTTGGCAAGTCAGCTTGTTGTTAAAGTAAAGTATATCAACTCTATAAACCCCTAGTATGGTGGAATAGGTGTTGCACAAGTCATTTTACCCCTTTTGATATGTATGTATTATGGTTGGCTTGTGTAAGTATAAAGACTTAAATTTGCCCTTTTAAAAATGGTTAAAAATGGGCAAATATACACAATAGGCCTAAAAGAGGGAAAACATAGTAAATGGATTCATTTAGGCTTGAAACTTTGCATGCTCTTAGATTTAGACTAAATAAACTTGCTGGTAAAATTTCATTAAACCCGGACATGGTTTGGTTGGGTAAATTTCTAATAAACTAGATAAAAACTAGTATTACAGACCCTACTGTATCGGTACGGGTGATGACGTATCGGTCTTGCATAATTGGAATTAGATTAAAGGGCGTATTGATACGGTTCAAGATATACCGGTACGGGATTTTGAGTTTGGAAAATTACTATAGTTCAGTACCGATACGGTACCGATGCACCTTATCAAAACCCAGTAATAATAAATAAATTACCAGCTGCATACTGATACTCAGTATCGGTACGAGTACAGTGGATTTATTCATTTTAATGACCATGGTCAGGGCGTATCATTACGATTGTACCCGTATCGGTACGACCTTTCAAATTTGTAAAATACCTAGATCTTGATGAGTATAGCGTATTGATGCAATAGGGCTCGTATCGGTACAACCACCCTTAATATGCAACTGATTTACTGAACTGCATAGAAGCGTATCGATACGATCCCATGGAATATCGATACCCGTAGTGTTAAAACTGTTATAAAGATTAAAATAAATTTTTGAATTTTGTATATTGGTCACTAAAGCTTAAGAGCTTAAATTGAGTAAGTGAATGAGTTCTGATTAACATAAAAATTTAAAGACATGTTGTTTATAGTTCAAATTATATTATGGTAGGCTTAATTTAAGAAGTGGACTCTTACTTTATTGAAATCACAACTTAGTCCCTAAAGCTTGTAAAAGTTTAAAATTAGTCCAAAAATGGACAATGGTTGTATCATATCAAACTTATAACACCCCAAAATTTTGTTAAACAGTATTAAGATTATTCATTACTAAGTTAGTAGCTTAAAAGCTATGTTAGTGACCAAAATGACAAAAAATGCAAAAGATAGGATTTCTTCTATTGTGGGTTGAGGAAAATGAATTTTTGAGATTTAAAAGCATCAGATGATAGAGGGCAAACTAATTAGGTTACTTGCGAAGTTTTGCTGAAATCCAAGGAAAATTGTAATGGGAATTGAAGTTTAAAAATTAGTGACCAAAATGATACCTTTTCAAAAGTTGGTGTCTAGAGTATAAAGATGGGAAAAGTATGAGCCCCTAATGAAGAATTTTACCATTAAGATTTTTTATTCCATCGATGGATAGACCAGGTTAGACTGCGTATTTTGGCACTATCCGGATCCCAACACGAGAATTATGTAAAAAGTTATTCTCAGTCGAATAATTAGGTGATGCCCAGATATATGACTCGAATAAAGAAAATTATCCAGTTATCATTTTTATTCTATATATCGATAATACAGGATATGATACGAAAGTTGATAAAAGTTTCAGGAAGAAAAATGCAGTTCAAGATATCAAATTTTGATCGAACTTCGTAGCTAAGCGTGCTCAAGCCTTAGGATTGATGACCATCTGGGAAGGTCCTATATCCATATAGATGACTGGAAATACATGAAATTTTATTAGACGATGGAATAATATATCAATATCTGATCCTAAAATTTATAAATATGAAGTCATGGATTCAATTTGATAATTCGATTATTCAGAAGTCATAGTAAAAGTCCAAAGTAATTATCGGCAAATCGGATCGAGCTAAAATTTCAGAGATAGTTCCATGAACCTTATAAGAGTCATAAAATATCATTTTATAGATATTTGGATGTTAAAAAGTTTGGGAAAATTTAAATTGGTTGAAAGGACATGGAATGACAATTTTGTGAATAAGTTGATCAGTAAAAGGTATTTTGGTCATTTTGCCCAAAATGGACATGGAAAGAATTTTGCGATTTCTTTTATTGATGAATATTGTCTGATTAGAATCCAATTAAGTCTAGTTGAAATGATACAAAATGACAAATTAGAAATATAGATCTAGTTGAAGGGTATTTTTGGAAAGTGGAATTTATTGAATTAAAAATTCATTTTTCCATAATACAAGTGTCTTAAATACATGAAATATGAAGGAATTATCAGAAAAATACTCGCCAAAACCCTAGTGAAGAGAAGAAGAAGAAGAAGAAGAAGAAGAAGAGGAGGAAAGAAGAAAAAAATTTCCAAGCTCAATTTAAACCTTGAATCTCGGTTTTTAGGTAATCTTTTGAACTACAAAGTTGTCCTACTCTTTGAGCTCTATCTTTTGATGTAAATAATTCATAGAATACTTGTTTGGTTGATGAGATTTGATATGAGGAAGAAATTAGGGTTTATGAACAAATTGGGGCTTTTATGATTTTATGAATCCATGGTTGATTTAAGTTCGAATCATGCTTGTGTGATGTTAGAATCATGTTATTGAGTTGGCATTTAAACCCTACATATTTTAGTTTGTATAGAGAAGATTAAGGTTAATGGATTCAAGTCTAACTTAGGGTTTGTGATTTTGGATTAATGTTCTAGTAAGCTTGATTTGTTGTTTGGAAGCAAAACCCTAAGTTAAATACATAGGTACTACTTCGGCAAGCTTCAAATTAAGGGACCAAATCTGATTTTTATGAATTTGATGTGTATTTATGTTATTAATGATGTTAGAGACATTAAAATGAAGTTAGAATGCTAAACTGACGATTAATCGCATTAGTGACCATTTTGACAATTTGTCAAACTTGAATGGTCTATTTGTAAAAAAGGGTATGTAGAAGGAGTATGTAACACCCCTTTCTCGTGCCCATCACTGAATACGAGTCAGATATGTCACTTATCTTTTATAAACTATTGGACACTTATAATCGATAAAAAAATTGTTCATTTTAAACTAATAGAATATAACCTTTAAACCATTTAGCTATTTAATCGCGTAAAATTTAAAACATTTATTTAACATTCAAAACAACCTAGTTTCAGGCAGCAACCAACAGTTCAATTCAATATCATGTCAATGGCAAAATTGCCTAATTAAAAAAAATCATTTGAATATCCACTAAAATACGATTAAATTTTCTACTAAACAAGCAAATTAGTCTATTTAATTACTAATGTTCACTATAGGTCCATATTTATGTTTATACTACTACAACTATTCCCAAATATATTCATATTAAAGCAGTCAAGACATTTATAATATACATGTCGACTAGTAACATCAAATAGCAACATCAAAGATGTCATACTGATACTGATGAACTGTTATCAAAATAGATGATGTCTGTTGCCACTCCTTATTCCTTATGCTCCTTTTTACCTACGCGTGGAACATTCACACGCTAAGTATACACTTAGTGAGGCAACATAAAATAATTTAAACATTTCACTATAAAGAAATGATGTAAACAAACAAAATACAATATATATCATATTGGATTATCAAATCGTAAAAACTAACTTGTCAAAGTCGTTCCACTATTATGTAACCTGTAAAATCTCAAAATTTATATATATTTAAGACATGTATTATACCAAAGCAATTCTTTATTTGAAGATTCATTTTCACTTGAATCATTCTTTGCACTTTCACTCTTAATTAAATTATAGCCCAATGTAAAGTAAATGAGAATGCATTGTATGTGAGTCACTATTGAGTATGCACATGTGTGACATCAACTAATATGTTGTGCGATAATAAATCACTGTATCATTGCTGCAATTTAATAGCATCACTGTATCACTTGGTCATAGTTGCAGCACACAACGTCACTGTATCACTATATCACTATACTCCACCTCATTGGCGTGCCAATTATACCAAGAATCTCAATAATCATACAATGGGCTTTTAACCAATTCGCTATTATGATCTCTTCACTTATTCAATAATATCAATAGGTAAAGACATATCACTATAACACATAAAAAATGCATTGGGCAGTTCATACCCGAAATCATTATAATTCATTTCAAAGCCATTTAATATGTATATAGTTTATGATTCAAATCCCATTTCTTTTCGACACTCGAGGTTGACTTATTGCAAGTCTTCCTCATATCATAATAAAATAAATAAGATTGCACTCACCTGTTGCCTCACTAGTAAAATGTACTATTACTTTCAACTTTACTCTCATACTTTTTCTTTATCCACAACCTTGCTTGTATCTCGATTTTGATCCCGATTACGATCTACACACCATTTAACAACAGATACGATTCAAAGTACATGTTAGTATTATACTAACATTGATACATATTAGGAATAATATTCCTAATAATTCTTTTAATACCAAATTCATTTTATAATATCAATGTTAACTTTAAAACTTTCAAATCTTACAAAATAGTTCTTTGCCATAAAACTTCAATTCCAAATACTTAATAACACTTTCAAGCTCAATACATCAATCTTCAACTCAATTTCCACTTAATTTTGATATTTCCCTAAAATTACAATTTGGTCCTTATCACTTTACAAACTTCCCTATTAGTCCAAACAACCTTCCGAAGCTTGAAAATTCGTTCTTATATCAATTCTAATTTTAGGAAAATTTTCCCCTAATTTCAGGAAAATTTTCCCCTAATTTCCTCTAAAAACCGAATACCAAAGGTTACTTCTCCAAAATTTTCCAACTTGATTCAAGCATAAATTCTTCCTCAAATTATCATATTCAAGCTTTTAACATCACTTCCACTTCAAATAATTTTTTTGCAAGAGTTTCCCCTAATTTTTTCAATATTCCTAAATAACACCTAAAACAAAATCCATGGAATTTTCATCATATCAAGCATGTAACATCATCACAACCTCAAATCCAATTAAAACAATCCTTAAAACATGAAATCCCAACTTATTTTTCATAAACCCTAACCTCCAATCTCAACATATAAGCATGGAAACCACTCAAAAATATACCAAATGAAAGAGAATTCACTGAAGATTAATCCTCTATTTCATGCTTCAATCCAAAAACTAATCAAATCAAGCCAAAAATTGAATAAAATTTTTTTCTTACCTTCTAAGGTGTTTCGGCCTTGGAGAAGAAGAGAACCAAATTTTCTAGCTTTTTCTACAATTTAATTACAAGACAAATGACATTTTAATCTTTAAATCTAATATAAAAATCTCCATAAATAGTAAAATGATCATTTTGCCCCTTAGTTATGACCAATTAGGTGTTGATACCTAATATTCTTACTTTTCCATAATCAATTATAATTAAAAAAGCATGGGCAAAATGACTAAGATGCCATTAATGAATCCATGTATTTATAAAAATTCCATTGTGCACTATATTAAAATATTGCATCCCATCGAAACCAAATAGTTAAAAAAACAATTTCAAAACAAAATGTCATATTCCGAGCTCAAACGACTACCCGAATTGTATTTAAACTTTAATTGTAATTTCCCAATAATAAAAACATCGGATCGAACCAACAATTTTATATTCGATTTACACCCTTATGTGATCTATTTATTTATACAAAAAATAATTATTGGGAAAATTACCTTGTTGGTCCTTAAACTTTTCTCAACTTTTCACTTTGGTCACCAAACTTTAACATTTTACAATTTACTCACTAAACTAAAACCACCAACTTTTTAATTTTTTGCAAATTAGTCACTAACCAATTATTGGGGTATTATAGAGTAAATCTGATTTTTTTAGTTAAAATGATGGAATTAAGGTAGTAATGTTGATTTGAGGACTAATTTGCAAAATTAAGAAGCTTGAATCCTTATACTTGAAATTTAGTGACCATCTCGACAAATCAAGAAAAAAATTAGAGAAGTGAAGGTTTAAGCCTATTTTGATGAAGGATGTAAGGAGAACATATGAATACAAGTTTATTCTTGTCATTTGAAGTAAAGTGATGGGACTAAATTGACAAGTAGAGAAATAGGGAGAAGTTAGTGTAAACTAGAAGTTATTTACAAAAATTTATGTTGGATTTTGAATTATGGCAGTAAGTTTAAAAATTCACCATAAATTCTACAAAAATGGTTAGATGTTGAATTTTATACCATTGTAAAGATTTGTTTGTCTAGTTTCGTTTCCAACAAGCGGAAACTGATTTTGAGTTTCGAGTTAAAAGATATGAATTTTTAATCGAATGAAGGTCAAAAAACATTACAAAGTAGTTTTTGCCTGGACAGCTCTGTGACGTGAATGTAAGGAATTTTCATAATTTTGTAGATTTTATTAATTTATATGGCTTATACCGTTATAACCGTTAGTATGTATTCTACTCTATATAAGTAAATCTTTGAAGGTATCACAAGCTGTCAAAAAATGGAATTTGAAAGATTTTGTATTTAAATGTTAGCAAGCTCGGAAGAATTATTAGAAGTTCAAATTGGTCGCTAAGGACCATAGTGAGTTTTTGAATAGTACAAGGAAGAAAGAAAAATAATTGGAAATTTTATATTCGAATGATTACATTAAACAGCTTGTTTAAGGTATTGTTAGATTTGAATCTAACAAATATTTTATTGTATTCATGTGATTAATGAAGTCAAGTCCGAATCAAAGAAGGTTCGAGGTACTATGAAAGAAAGGATCGAACTAAGACTTAGTGAGGAATTGTGTTAAGTGGCCAAGGTGAGTGCAACATTTATATGTATGTTAATTATAAAAGGAAAGACTTGTGATAAGTCAACCATGATCTGAATATCAAAATACATTATTTAAAAGTTATAAACTGATCAGAAATTATAATTTATGTCTGTAAGTGGGAGGATAATGGACATGATAAAATTATTAATACTATATGATAAAAATTACCTGATAAGTATGTTGGTATGCTATTTTGAACATGATAGACCGTGTGTCATGTAAAGTACATGGTCACCTCTATGATAACTATTTCAGTCATGTTACAGACTTTGATTATGATATACTGGAATAATCGATGTGATGCGTAATACAGTAATGGCAAGTACATATGGAAAATTATGATGAAATATGGGATGTGAATTACCCATTTACATGAATGATGATTGATTGATAATGGAATTAAATGTCCAAGGTATGGTTGGCATGTTGTAACGCCCCGGTTTTAGGGCTTAGCGGTTTAGTCGGTTATTAGACGGGTTGGTGGACTAGAGTAGAGATTCGAGTCGGTTTTGGGATCGTATATTTTCAGTGTTGGAAAAATTATGGAAAAATGTTTAAAAATCATTATTAATTATATATTTAATAATGGTGGGATCAATTTAAAAAAATAGTTTTGGAAGGTGGACATTCTGGTTAGTGACCAAAATAAATGTTTTGAAAAGTATGATTTTCTAGTGACTAAAATGAAAAGGGTCAAATACTTAGAATCTTTAAGGAGCTATTTTACCAATTTTTTTCTGAAGGTTTCTCCCATAATTTAATTAATTTAAACATGTGCTTTAATTAATAATTAAAGTGGACTTTGTTAAAAAGGTGGTTATCTTTTCTTAAACAAAAATCACGTCATTTTTCTCTCAACTTTTTCTCTCTATTCTTTCCTCAGCCAAACACTCAGATTTCATCAAATTTCCAGAGGTGATGTGGTTTCTAACTTGATTTTATTGTTCCAAATTGTTTTACAAAGATTGTTTATACAAAATCTCACATTAATCTTGTGATTTCTTAGATTTTCACAAATCAATTGA
This sequence comes from Hibiscus mutabilis, assembly GCA_019671005.1. Taxonomy (NCBI): domain Eukaryota; kingdom Viridiplantae; phylum Streptophyta; class Magnoliopsida; order Malvales; family Malvaceae; genus Hibiscus; species Hibiscus mutabilis. The sequence continues at coordinate 34,664,615 of CM033729.1, forward strand.
GGGAGAAACTTCACAATAGGGGTAAGGTCTGAGATCTCCTATATTGTATGGTTCTTTATTGAAATTCCCAAGCATTTGATCCTTGCTTTTGCATTTCTAATTTGATTTTGATGATTTTCTAATGATTTAATGAGATATTTGGGGAAAATGTGTTGATTCGCGAATTGAATATGATTTCCAATATGTAATGGTGTTTTGACTAATATTTTGGATGTTTAACAATGTTGATAAGTGATTTTTATCAATGGAATCCCGAAACATAAGAGTCTCTGTTTGTTTAGGTTGTTAGTTTTGAGGTTTTGTGTTGAAATTATGGTTGTTAGGTTGCTGGAGGTGGTAGGTTGTCTTGGATTTGTTTTTAGATGTGTTTTGGTGTTGAAAATGATGCTAGGTTGATAGATGTTGGTTGGGTTGTGAATCGAAGTGCTTTGATCTTGATTTCGGTTGTTGTGGAGGGTTAATTGTGAGGGTGTTGTGGAAATCCGAGAAGGATTGTGTTTGCTGTGTTTAGAATGGATTATGATGCATTAATCCTCTATTGTTGTGTGGTAAAAACAGGGGAGGATGATCCGGAGGTGTATGGAGAAGCGTAGGAGACTTCAGATGCTTGTTTGCGCGTCGACGAATCGAAGTTTCGCATATCGGTGAGTGAAAACATGGTTTAAAGTGTTTTGATGTTTTGGGAACAGAATTTTGGGAGTTAAGTTAGAGCTTGAAACGCTTACCTAGACTCAGAAGTAAGTATAAAGTGGTTTTCTCTCTCGGTCGTGCTAGTTTGAAATGGTTTTATGCACTTGTTTTAATTTACATGTTACCTACTGTTTAAGCATGTTTTAACGTACTTACTGGTTTTAAGCATGTTTTGCTGAAGGATGCACATAGTAAGTGATCCTTGTAAGTATGGTTTATACTTGTGTTTTAAAGCATGGTTGTTTCTTTGGATAAATGGCATGGCTTAATCCTTGTTAAAAATAGTCAGGTAAATGTTGAAATGGTTTATTATATTGGCAAGTGATGTGGTTTTAAAATTGTTATCGGATATAGTTGGCCGGCCATAGGATTGAGTGCACTGTAAATAAGTCGCCTTGGATGTCGAGGGGTTTATACGGTGTACCGAATAGTCCATCCAAGTACCCTAACGGTAGAGGGGTTAAACGGTACCGAATACTCCTGTTAGTGGATTAAGCATCTAACCGATGATTGGGGTGGATGTCCCTGTGGGTTGTTATTGTACCCGGTTGTTAATGTGCCATGATTGTAATTGTATCGCTATTCCAGTTGAGATGGCTTGAAGTGTTGGGTTAAGACTTGTTGAATCCGTGTATCCGATGAACTCTTTTGTTAATGGATTTGTTATTGATCACTTGAAAGCCAATATAATTGTTAATGTATCATTGAAATGTCTTATGTTGTATAGTGTGATTTATACATGTTTCTCCTTAAGCTTTGCATTTGGTAGTAATGCATGGGAAGGCTTAAGTGGAGGGTTAGCAATGGGATTTGTTGTTGATTAATGATACATGTAGCATATGGTTTATTATGCTGGTTTTAATGATATAAAGTGCATGTTTTGAAAAGGGGCATGATAATGATGTTTTTAAAGGATGATGTTAAATAAATGGTTTTAAATGCATTGATTGTGGTTGTTCTGAGCATTCCTTACTAATCCTTGCGTGCTTACGCTCTTGTTGTCCATCAATGTAGATACTTGAGGTTTTGGAATGCAGCAAGAAGCAAGGGGATCTTGGCAAGACTTGTTTCCAAAGTATGTTTTGGTTTAGACTATAATGAATAAGGGCAATGGGGTACCTATTGTGTTTTGGGAGATGTTTTGTGGAATTCCCTGTTTGAGCATATTTCTTTAGTTGCTCTTGGGTTGTAAATGGCCTTTAAAGTTTGTATTGATGCTGGTTTTCCTTTTTGACATGTTGCTTGAATAGACATTAGGAGGCATCCCTATAGATTCTCTTTTGATGCTGGATACTTGTTGTGCTGTAGGAATGAAGTTGCTAGTTTGCTTGTGATACGTATGACATGTTGGTATGGTGTTATAAGCATGTTGGAATGGTTCAAGAATGTTTTTGAGATGAAAAACCAGCAAATTGTGGCATTACAGGTACATGCGTACCGATACGAAGGGGACCGTATCAGTACGACTAGGCATTTTCTGGCCTGAGGGATAGGTATGCATAAGGGAGTACCGGTATGCCTAGGTGATTTTTGGCCTGGCGTACCAATACGGGTAATGGTGTATCGGTACACGTTCTAGCCTCTGGAATTTCACTTTTTCAATCCAAACCCATGTACCAATACCCATGTAAGCGTATCGGTACGTATATTAAAAAGATTCAAAAGTTAGGCAAGTTCGCTATGGCGTATCGATACCTACCGTGGTGTATCGGTACGGGAAATTTATGCGTATCGGTACGGTGACACCCGTACCGATACCCGAGGCCATTTTCTGTAATGTTGGCTTGGCAGTTTTGCTTTCTTTGCATTCTAGTCCTTGAATCTTATCCATGCAATTGTATGAGCTTGAATGATCAATTTGAGATGAAAGTTGAGATGAATGATTAGAACCTGACTAATTAAAGATTGGTATATTAAAAGTGGCTTAAATACTGCAAATTTCATGTATTTGCAATTTGGTCCCTAAATTGCAAATGTGATCAATTGGATGTCAAAAGAATGCCCGATTGAGGTGGGGTTATACCAGAGTGATGCATGTACACATAGGACTAATAATTGGCATCTAGACAAGATAAAGAAAAAAATGGACCAGGTTTTGTTGAATCTCTTCGGTTTGCTGCGGCAAACCTAATGTAGCTTCCTCGATTTGGTCTGGCAGCTAGACTGGGTCAAGGGGGTTACACATGCCATAGAGTCCTTAGTAGCTGCATCACTCAAGTTATGATATGATTACATGCTTTTGTGACTATGACGGTGTCACACACACATTGGGACCCAAGCCCTTGGTGTGCACCTGGGGATCCACGCCCATAGTGCTAGTGGCACTAACGAGGTGCTTTTTTGAGGAGCAAAGAACGTCTTCGAGTACGTACTCATTTATATGTTCACGTGAGACACTGGTGTCTTATTCATGTGACTCGAGTACCTTGATCTCATAAAATATACTTTGGGCAAATTTAAAAGATTAATAAAAGTGCAGGTAATCAAACTAATGAGCTTGACAAATTCCCTTATGTACTAAGTTTTCTGCAAAGTTTTGGTACTAAGTACGAGAAATAACAGGTTCTCTATACTCTTTGTATATCTTTGTATTTTTTGTAAGATCAGTATTTTCTCGATTATGTTAAGCTCAGTAATATATGTATTTCTTTTTTTGATATGTTAGGCAAAGGGTTTTTTTACCCAAAAAGCAACTTTCCAGTAATGAGTTCCCATACCGATATAGCTTATCCCATACCGGTACGCCTAGCTTAAATTTCTTATCTGTACCATTACTCGAATATCTGTACCAATGCAAAAACCCCTACTTTGCCTAGTCGTACTGATACGGTCCCTTGCATATCGGTACACAAAGGGCTGTAATGTCATTTTCTTCTGGTTTTTCAGTCTAATGTAGATGCATTTAGATCCTATCAACTTGCATAGATGAATATAAACATTCAACAATACATGTATCACCACTTGCACCAAGGTTTAGCTACAAAACAAGCTTATGCTACCATATGGTTTAGTGCATAGGCAAACTCCCTAAAACACTCCACCAAACATACCAAAATGCTCAAATAAACATTTTCTAGCACAAGCATCATACCAACATCACTTTAATACCATATTCAACATGTTAAGCTCATCAAAGCATGTCATACAAGCAAAACCATCTAGATGTATACTTAGGTAACCACACAACATCAACGAAAGGTATCGATGTACATTATGCTAACCAACATCAATCAAGCTCCAATATCACATCATTACACATGCTTAAACCAGGGAAAACAAAATTACAAATCCCAAAATCCACGGCGAACACATTGCCTTATTAACCGAAAACATAAACCGAGTTCACTCAAAATTGTTTTGCCTCTTGGATCAATACGACTTTGCCTTTGCTACCCCAAGCCTTAATGCTCTGCAACGTTAGGAAAAAGAGAGCGTAAGCACACTTTCTTAGTGAGGATGCTATTAAAAATGATGATGCATTATAACCCTTGAAAACCAAACATTTGTTTTCAACCCATGCTTACGACCTAAGCAAGTTCCAATGATTCCAATTCAAAACATGTATATCGACCATATGCAAAAAGATATATTCCACATGCTTCAATCCCCAAAGCATTTTATACAAACCATGCTTGAATTCCAAAGCATTATATACAAAACCATGCTTAAATCCTAAAGCATTAAAAATAGATTCAACATTAGAACTCTCATATACTGGCAATTATAGTGACCCCGGATAGTCGACCATTATCCTTGATTAATCGACCGTTAATCTTTAGTTAACCGACCGTTAACTTTACACATCAAACTTTCAAATATTGGAAATTATAGTGACTCCATATAGTTGACCACTATCATTGATTAACCGACCGCTAATCTTTAGTTAACCGACTGTTAACTTTACAGATCGGATACATGGATCTCCCTTAATGACCGACCATAATCAAGACTATACCATGCCGACCGTATGAGTTCACCATCTTGCCGACCGCTTGAGTTAACCACCTTGCGGACCATAAGTTTTACATCAACAAGGGGAACCGACCGCTCAACCCAAGTGATAACCACATAGTCCGAATAGCCGACCGCTATACCTCAAGGAACCTTCAACCACGATTGATTTCTAAACATATTATTGTGAACTTTATCCTACGGCATGCCAACTATATCCAATTATTTTCTCACCTTGTCACATAGCCAATATATCATTTATAAAACCATTTACTCACTATTTTACAATGCATTACAGAAAATCCCCACATATGCATATCACATTGCCATAGCAACATCACATTCCCAACCGAAATAAAAACCAATGCTCACCAGAATTTAACATACTTTTAAACCACTGCATATGTACTTAAAAACATGCATTTACAGTAAGTAAAACCAACCATGTTTACGACTAAAACATGAATTACACATGCTCATATCCAAACCGATATTAAAGAGCAAATGAGGGAAACTTACTTCCAAGCTTAGGTAAGTGTTTCAAACTTAACCTAAACTTCCAAAACCATTTTCAAACCTTTGAAAGACTTTTAAAATCGATTCCACTCTGCCTTGCTTGCTAACGCGAAACAAGCTCCCGGCAAGCCTTAAACAACCTCAAGATGCTATGCCTTGATTATCCCCTGTTTTGGCCACTCAAAACCATAGGAAACATACACTAGAATGTATCCAACTCTCTGTTTCAAATCAAAATCCCGCTGCTCTCAAGATGCCCACTCAAAACTCATCCGAATCTTACCGAAATCAACCTCAGACACTTTTCAATCTTGACCCATCCATAATATAACGATTCAATACATCAAACTTCATCAAATAACATCTAAAAACCCTTTTACAACATCCTTTTACTTACAGCAAAGATTGAACTCCAAAAACAACCCAAAAATAATTAACTAACAACCTAAACAATTAGAGATTCAACTAATTTCAGGATTTCATTATTAAAAGCAACTTATCCACAATATAATACATCCAAAATAAGATTGAAATCAATCCTCAACACTGGAAAAACAGATCTAATTCAAAAATCACAAGATTCCATCAATTAAACCTCAATTAAGCAAAATTCCATAATTAATCAATTAAAACCTATTAGAGAACATATGTAAAGAGTCAAGAACTTGGGATTTTCAGTAAATAACCTTTCATTAGAGGAGAAGAACGAAACTTACCTCTAATGAGTGAGTCCCCCCTTAATTGGATGTTTTCCTCTTGAAAAACAATGAGATTCAATAAGATTTTCGATAAAAAAAAGTTAAGGAATCATTTAGAAAATCAAAGAATTAAGAAACAAGATCATTACCTTGAATCTCTGACAAGAAAAAGAGTGTTTGGCTGAGAGTATTTTGAGAGAAAATATGAGAGGAAGAAAGTTACATCAAATTGTGATTTGGAAAAATAACTACCTTTTTAACTAAATCCCCTTTAATTATCTTAGTAAAAACTCTTTTAAAAATAATCCAATTAAGAAAAAAATCAGATTAGACCAAATGGTAAAATAACTCCTTAAAGATTCAAAGTTTTGACTCTTTACAAAATAGTCACCTTTAAAAACATTTTTAAAAAATGGCATTTTGGTCACTAGCAAAAATGTCACCCTTCGAAAGCTCATTTTCCAAAATTGATTTCACAAATATTTTTAGTATATTAAAATAGGATTTTTAAACATTTTCCATATTCTTAACTTTCAGAAAAATATTTGCTCCTGAATCTGACTCGAATCTCTAACCTGGTGCACCAGACCAACTAACTAGCCTTAAAACCACTAGGACCAAAATCAGGGCGTTACAACTCTTCCCCTCTTAAGAAATTTTGTCCTAAAAATTTACCTAGAGGAAAAAGATGCAGAAATTGCTCCAACGTATCCGCCTTGCTTTCCCAAGTGGCTTCCTCGACACCTCGATGTCGCTACAAGACTTTAATCAGTTCTATCATCCTACCACGTAGAACCTTGTTACTGGAATCAAGAATTTCCACCTGCTCCTCATCAAAGGATAAATCTAGTCTCAACTCAATATGCTCCACCGGCATAACATGCGAAGGATCCGACTAATACCTCCATAACATAGATACATGGAACATATCATGTATTTTCTCAAGCTCGGGAGGCAACCTCAACCGATAAGCCAAAAGACCTAGACGTTCCACGATCTCATATAGTCCAATAAATCTTAGACTGAGCTTACCCTTACGTCTGAATCGCATCACCTTCTTCCATGGTGACACTTTCAAGAACACGCGATCGCCCACCGCATATTCAATTTCCATATGCTTCAAATCCATGTAAGATTTATGCTGATCCGCAACCGCTTTCAAGCGATCACACGCAAGCTTTACCTTTTCATTCATGTCTTTCAACACATGTGGCAAGGAACATGCTTTTCCCCTACCTCAGCCCAACACAAGGGCGTACGACACGTCCGACCATACAATGCCTCATATGGTGCCATTTGAATACTCGCTTGATAACTGTTATTATAAGAAAATTAAACCAAAGGTAAATGTTTCTACCAGGTTCCTTGGAACTCAATAATACAACATCTCAACATATCCTCCAAGACTTGGATAACACGCTCGGACTGTCCATCCTTCTAAGGATAATACGCAGTGATGAAATTCAACCTTGAACCCAAAGCATAATGTAAACATCTCCAAAACCTTGCTGTGAACCTCAGGTCTCTATCCGAAACAATAGACTTTGGTACCCCATGCAGACGCATAATCTCAGTTATATACAAATCTGCCAGCTTGTCCAAGGTGTACATCGTATGCACTGTAGAAAATGTGCACACTTTTTAAACCGATCAATAATCACCCAAATGGAATCTTTTTTAGTCGATGTCAATGACAACCCTATCACGAAGTCCATGGTGATTCTCTCCCATTTCCATTCTAGAGTTGTCAACGATTGCAACAACCCATATGGAAACTGATGTTCAGCCTTAACCCGCTGACACACCATACACTTGGACACAAACTCCGCCACATCCTTTTTCAAACCAACCCAATAGTACCTTTCTTTCAAATCACGATACATCTTGGTACTACTCGGATGCATAGCAAAAGGACTAGAATGTGCCTCCATCAAAATAGTATGCCTGAGCTCTAAGACTTCTGGCACCAGTATTCGCCCCTTAAAGCACAAAACACCATCCTCATCAAAATGAAAATCTGTTGGATTACCATCCGCTACGTCCTTAATATGAGGAACCAAAAATCATCAAACGGTTGCTTAGCCTTAATCATTTGTGACAACAAAGGCTTAACTTGCAATTTAGCCAACAACCCACATTCTCGCCTCACACTCAACCTCGCAAACACCGCCCTAAGCTCAACCACAACCTTACGACTCAACACATCCGCAACCATATTGGCCTTTCCAGGATGATACTCAATTGTCAAGTCATAATCCTTAAGAACTCCAACCACCTTCGTTGCCTAATAATCAAATCCTTTTGAGACATCAAATATTTCAAACTCTTTTGACCTGTGAAAACCACACACTTCTCACCATAAAGGTTGTGTCGCCAAATCTTCAAGGCAAACACCACAGCCGCAAGCTCCAAATCATGAGTTCGATAATTGTGCTCATGAACCTTCAACTGCCTTGACGCATGGGCCACAACCTTTCCATCCTACATCAGCACACAACCCAAGCCAACATACGATGCATCACTATAAACCACAAACTCATTCCTAGATTCTGGTTGAATCAACAGAGGAGCATGTGGCAAAACCTCCTTCAACTTCTCAAAACTCTGCTGCTGCTACTGGTTCCTCCATACGAAAGGAACACTCTTCTACAGCAACTTCATCAATGGGGCTGCAATACTAGAAAACCCCTTGACAAAACGACAATAATAACCAGCCAACCCAAGAAAACTACGTACCTCTAATATGGTCTTAGGTTGTTTCTAATTGAGAATAGCCTCAATTTTCCAGTGGATCAACACGAATACCCTCTGCGGATACCACATGTCCAAGAAACATCACCTTGTTGAGCCAAATCTTGCACTTGCTCAACTTGGCATTCAACTGATTATCCTTCAGGACTTGCAACAAGATCCTTAAATGCCGATCATGCTCTTCCTCAGTACGAGAGTAAACGATTATAGCATTGATAAAAACCACCACAAACTGATCAAGGTTCTTATAGAATGTCCTATTCATATGTCCATGAAAGCCGCTAGGCATTCGTCAAATCTAACGGCATTACCAAGAATTTGTAATGCTCGTACCTTTTACGATACGCCGTCTTATGAACATCGACATCCTCAACTTTCAACTGGTAATACCCTGACCTTAAATCAATCTTCAAAAACATCAAACCCCATGAAACTGATCAAACAAGTCATCAATCTGCAGCAACGAAAACTTTTTCTTCACCGTCAACTTATTCAACTGGCGATAATCAATGCACATACACATTGATACATCTGTTTTCTTCACAAAAAGACTCGGGGCACCCCAAGGACAAACATTTGGTCGAACGAACCCATGATCTAACAACTCCTGAAGCTGTGACTTTAACTCTTTTAACTCCTTCGGTGCCATCCGATAAGGAGCAATAAACACCGGAGTTGTACCTTCGTATGTCTCAATTTGAAATTCCACCTCCTTATCCGGAGGTAAACCCAGTAACTTTTTAGGAAAATCTTTTGGATAATCACACACAACTCGAATGTCCTGCACCCGAGCATCTTTAGCGTTCGGATTCATAACAATATCCAAATAGGCTTGGCAACCATCAAACATCATTCTCTCTGCTCGAGAAGCCTAAACAACATTGGACAAGAACTTCACATTCTCACCAACCACCATAACTTCATAATCATCAGCCAACTTCAAAGAAATCCTTTAGGACTCACAATCCACCACCACCTTATTCTCACTTAACCAATCCATACCCAAAATGACATCAAAACCATCAAATGGTAACTCCATTAGATCCGTGGCAAACTCATAACCTTGCACTATCTAAAGACACAACCTAATCAACCTTCCAGTCGAACTATCTCACCAAAAGAAATACTTGCTAACACCACATCGGCCTCTGAGAAGTTATCCGTAAGTGTGGACATATGTATGCATGATTCCTTATATGTCATCCTAGATGTCTCTGCATATGTATGCAAAACCTCTAATGTCATGCCCAAAGATGTATGCATGTACCATCATATATAAATATATACATATAAGTGTTTTTGCACTATGCATGATCAACTTCCACACTTACTTATAACATTCTTGTACCAATATTCCTTTCAACACAACAACATCTCAAATGTCACTAGTATATTCGAGGCTTCCACAAATAGACATAACAGCTAGCAGTCTAAAACCCAGCTAGCACTAACCACGCTATAACTTCAAAAAAGAACTCTCAGGTGAACAAACTTCACCTCCTACATGGAAACTAACATGCCAACTTCTACGATCACAACTGGAGAATTCATCAAATGTATAAGCTCACTTGAGACAAATAAAGGCGTAGACCCCGAATCAACCAAGGATAACAATGACAAGGATTGCAAAGTAAAGGCACCTGTGATCACATTCATGTCCTTTCAATCCTCCTGATGAACATAGATTTACACCAGTCCATCCTTCTCTGATTGCACGACAACAACATGTATCAGTGTACCTCACATAGCACGAGGACAATCATGCTTCAAGTGATCAGACGATCCACATTTCCAGCAACTCACGGTATTACCCCAACATGCTCCAATGTAACGTCTACCACGACGCTCACACTCATCTTTAGGATGAACTCCCCGGTTACCCTGGCCAAAACTGCCACCATGCTTGTGACCTGACTTATGCCTCCTGTCACGAGGCCTTCTACCCTGCCTCCTAACATAACTCGAATCGACCACTCTCTTACCCAAGTTCACGCTTGCAGCCTGAACTGATCTACCCAAGGATAAGCCTTGTTCAGAAACAACAATAGGTGCTAGCGCTTACACTTGCACTCCATCCATCGCTGCCCGAAATGTTACCATCGTCGCTTGGACTGACGGAGTCAGATCACCAAAATCTGGCACTAGGGAAGCTTGGGGTACACAACCCACCCCTAGCATTAGTAGGAGGAGCCAACAAAAAAGGAAGAGGTAAAACATTAGGAAGATTCTCTTCCTCAACGTTATTTGCCTAATTCCGGCATTACCAGCCATTGAATGTGTCTCACGTCTAGCCATGTCAACAAAAGCATCAAAACACATTAAATTCAGGCTAAAATAAGGCAAAGGATCCAAGACAATCTTTTAAAACATTTTAAAACCTCGATAATAGGCAATATGTTCCCAGTTCTTACCACAACATGATATAAATCAAACATCGTAACGTACACAATCACCGTGCATAACAACCAATGATATACAATCAAACAAAAACATCCCAACCTTTTGTAACCTAGCGTTGATACAACAAATGTAACCTCCTCGACCTGGCCTAGACGCCCGACCGAACCGAGTGAGCTACATTAGGTTTGCCAAAGCAAACCGAAGAAATGTTATGGTAAGACGGTCAATTTTTTTCTTTTTATCTTGTCTAGATACAATTTGTTAACCTTACATGTTCATACTTGCAGCGGTGAATTTTTGAAAGAAACGAATCACAAAAAGGCAACAATTGCATCATATTCATTACGAGGACTAAAACGTAATTACTTTAAATTATAGAACCAAAATTGATATTAAGGTTACCAATCCTCAATTAGTCCATTTACATGCCCGCATCTCAAATTTCAGGTCAAGATGATCAACCATGCTCATATAATTACATTCGCAAAACTTAGGGAATAAATCGCAAGAGACCAGAAACTAGATTCCATGACATTACCTGTAAAAACTGCCACCCGTACCAATACGGAGCAACCACTTGTATTGGTACACAATGTACAGTATCGGTACGCCACATCAGATTGCAAATTTGTAAAGCTGTACCGGTACAAGCCCTTGGTGTTTCGGTACACGGGTTTTTTTTCACAAAAAGCAACTTTCCAGTAACGAGTTCCCGTACTGATATAGCTTATCCCGTACCAGAACGCCTAGCTTAAATTGCTTATCTGTACCATTACTCAAATACTTGTACCAATGCTAAAAGCCCTGCTTTGCCTAGCCGTACCGATATGGTCCCTTGCATATCAGTACGCAAAGGCCTGTAATGTCATTTTCTACTGGTTTTTCACTCTAATCTAAATGCATTTAGTTTCTATCAACTTGCATACATGAATATAAACATTCAACAATACATGTATCACCACTTGCACGAAGGTTTAGCTACAAAACAAGCTTATGCTTCCATATGGTTTAGTGTATAGCAAACTCCCTAAAACACTCCACCAAACATACCAAAATGCTTAAATAAACAATTACTAGCATAAGCATCATACCAACATCACTTTAATACCATATTCAACATGTTAAGCTCGTCAAAGCATGTCATCCAAGAAAAACCATCTAGATGCATACTTAGGTAACCACACAACATTAACCAAAGGTATCAATGTACATCATGCTAACCAACATCAATCAAACTCCAATATCACAGCATTACACATGCTTGAACTAGGGAAAACAAAATTACAAATCCCAAAATCCATGCTGAACACATTGCCTTTTTAACCGAAAACATAAACCAAGTTCATACTCAAAATTGCTTTGCCTCTTAGATCAATACGACTTTGCCTTTGCTGCCCCAAGCCTTAATGCTCTGCATCATTAGGAAAAAGAGAGCGTAAGCACACTTGCTTAGTGAGGATGCTCTTAAAAACGATGATGCATTATAACCCTTGAAAACCAAACATTTGTTTTCAACCCATTCTTACGACCTAAGCATGTTCCAATGATTCCCATTCAAAACATGTATATCGACCATATGCAAAAAGATATATTCCACATTCTTCAATCCTCAAAGCATTTTATATAAAACCATGCTTGAATTCCAAAGCATTATATACAAAGCCATGCTTAAATCCTAAAGCATTAAAAATAGATTCAACATTAGAACTCTCATATACTGACAATTATAGTGACCCCGGATAGTCGACCACTATCCTTGATTAGTCGACCGCTAATCTCTAGTTAAACGACCGTTAACTTTACACATCAAACTTTCATATATTGGCAACTATAGTGACCCCAGATAGTCGACCACTATCCTTGATTAACTGATCACTAATCTTTAGTTAACCGACCGTAACTTTACACATCGGATACACAGATCTCCCTTAATGACCAAATATCATCAAGACTATACCATACCGACCGTATGAGTTAACCACCTTGTCAACCGCTTGAGTTAACTACATTTCCGACCATAAGCTTTACATCAACAAGGGGAACCGACCGCTTAACCCAAGTGATAACCACATAGTCCGAATAGCCGACCGCTATACCTCAAAAACCCTTTAACCACGATCGATTTTTAAACATATTATTGTGCACTTCATCCTATGGCATGCCAACTATATCCGATTATTTTCTCATCTTGTCACATAGCCAATATATCATTTACAAAACCATTTACTCACCGTTTTACAATGGATTACACAAAATCCCCACATACGCATATCACATTGCCATAACAACATCACATTCCTGACCGAAATAAAAACCAATGCTTACCAGCATTTAATATACTTTTAAACCACTACAAACCAACCATGTTTACGATTAAAACATGAATTACACACGCTCATATCCAAACCGATATTAAAGAGCAAATGAGGGAAACTTACTTCCAAGCTTAGGTAAGCATTCCAAACTTAACCTAAACTTCCAAAACCACTTTCAAACCTTTGAAAGACTTTTAAAATCGTTTCCACTCACCGATTCCGCTTCGCCTTGCTTGCTACGCGAAACAAGCTCCCAACAAGCCTCAAACCACCTCAAGATGCTACTTCTTGATTATCCCATGTCTTGGCCACACAAAACCAAAGGAAACATACATTAAAATGCATTCAACTCTCTATTTCAAACCAAAATCCCGCCGCTCTCAGGATGCCCACTCAAAACTCATCCGAAACTTACTGAATTCAACCCCAAACACTTTTCAATCTTAACCCATCCATAATATAATGATTCAATACATCAAACTTCATCAAATAACATCTAAAAACCCTTTTACAACATCCTTTTACTTACAGCAAAGATTAAACTCCAAAAACAACCCAAAAAACATTAACTAACAACCTAAACAAGTAGAGATTCAACCAATTTCCGGATTTCATTATTAAAAACAACTTATCCACAATATAATACATCCAAAATAAGATTGAAATCAATCCTCAACATTGGAAAAATAGATCCAATTCAAAAATCACAAGATTCCATCAATTAAACCTCAATTAAGCAAAATTTCATAATTAATCAATTAAAACATATTAGAGAACATATGTAAGGAGTCAAGAACTTGGGATTTTCAGTAAAGAACCTTTCATTAGAGGATAAGAACAAAACTTACCTCTAATGAGTGAGTTTCCCCTTAATTGGATGTTTTCCTCTTGAAAAACAATGAGATTCAATAAGATTTTTGAGAAAACAAGTTAAAGAATCATTTAGAAAATCAAAGAATTAAGAAACAAGATCATTACCTTGAATCTCTGATAAGAAAAAAAGTGTTTAGCTAAGAGTAGTTTGAGAGCAAATATGAGAGGAAGAAAGTTACGTCAAATTGTGATTTGGAAAAATAACTACCTTTTTAACTAAATCCCCTCTCTTAATTAAAAATCTTTTAAAAATAACCCAATTAAGAAAAAAACTCAGATTAGACCAAATGGTAAAATAGCTCCTTAAAGATTCAAAGTTTTGTCTCTTTACAAAATAGTCACCTTTAAAAATAGTTTTTAAAAATTGCATTTCGGTCACTAGCCAAAATGTCACCCTTTCAAAGCTCATTTTCCAAAATTGCTTTCACCAATATTTTTAATATATTAAAATAGGATTTTTATACAATTTCCATATTTTTATCTTTCAAAAAATATTTTCCCCCGAATTTGACTCAAATCTCTAACCCAGTTCACCAAACCAACCAACTAGCCTTAAAACTGCTAGGCTAAAAAATAGGGTGTTACAAACCTTCTACTATTGCTATCCTGAATGCCCGAGCTTTATTGATAAGCTACCTCAACATCAGGCCTACTCTTTTGCTAGTCGTGATGATGATCTTGAAATTGTTGAGTACTGGCTAGACAGTACTCTAAGAATCCTGACTAAGAAGCTCTGGTGTTTTGACGAACACAAGCTTGAATGTGCCCTCACATTGATTGTTGATAAAGCATTTTATTGGTGGGAGATTACCATTCTCACAGTCCCTGAATAAGCTGTGACATGGGAGTTCTTCCGGCATGAATTTCAAAAGAAATACATTAATGAGTATTACCTATCTGAGAGGCATGATATCTTCCTTCATTTAAAGCAGGGTGGATGACTTGTGGAGTAGTACATCCATGATTTTTGAAAATACTATAGGTATGGGGCTGAACATATCAAGAAGGAGGAAGAGAAGTGTAGAATGTTTATTAATGGACTGATGATGACCTACGACCTATGTTCATGGCATTGGGCATTACAATTTCTAGGTTCTTGTAAAAAGGGTTAAAGCTGTTGAAGTTGCACAGAAAGCTCAAAAGGCCGGTGGATCAAGCAAGTCCGAGAAGAGATATCGAGATGACTCACGTCCTTCTAAGTCTTTTAAGAATGGGAAGTACTAGGGTCTGAAGCAAAATGTGTATTCACATCTGTCTTTTTCCAGACATATTGCTAGGCATGAAGCCGTAACCCAGTCCTTTCCTAGGACTAATTCTATTGATAGCACTGGTGGTTCTGGGTGAGAGAAACAATTTCTAGTTTGTAATTTCTTCCAGTATAGGCATCATGTGGGGAAATGCCTTAAGAAAGTCCAAAGCATGCTTTTTCTATGGTGAGATGGGACATTATTCGTGATTGCCCCAAGAATACTGTCAAATCTACTACTGTACCGGCTAATCCTTTATCCCTTGCTCATTCCTTCTGAGGTAGGGAGCAATGTAAGGATCTTTAGGGAAGCCTTGTGGCTCGTCTAAGGCATCATATGGACCTAAAACCAAGGCTCTTATACAGATGCACCACATAGGGAGCAAGGAAGAGGAAGATGATCCTGAAATTATTACAGGTACCATTAAGTTATATACATGTACTATTTATACATTGTTTGATCTTGGATCTACCCATTCCTTTATAAGTATCGTGTTAGTGAAACAATGCAATCTATCTTGTGAACCTATTGTATCAAAGATCACTGAAAGTAATCCTTTAGGCGATAGTGTCACCATAAGCCATCTATGTAAACTCTATCCCTTAATGATTCAAAGGATTCTTTTTTTGGCCAACTTATTGGCATTATCGATTCACGAATTTTATGTTATACTGGTATGGATTGGCTCAGTGAACATCAAGCTTGGGTGGATTGTTGCAAAAATAAGCTATATCTCCTGGGTCTAGGAAAAGAAAGCATCACTTTGATGAATTCGAGAACTCCATTGTTGTACACTCTGTCTTTGGAGGCTAAGGACGAACCTCAATTGCAAAACATCGATACTATATGTGAATATCCTAACATTTTTCTAGATGAACTTTTGGGTTTACCTCATACCTATAAAGTAGAGTTTGGCATCAAAGTGTAACCTAGAACAACCCTAGTTTCCTTTACACCATATCGTATGGCATTAGTTGAGCGTAAAGAGGTTAAGGCTCAAATTTAGGAGTTATTAGATAAAGGTTTCATTCGGCCGAGTTCCTTACCTTGCGGAACTCTAGTCCTCTTTGTAACGAAGAAAGATGGTTCCATGAGATTTTGTATTAATTATCGACAGTTGAATAAGGTGACCATAAAGAATAAATATCCCCTGCCTAGAATTGATGACCTATTCGATCAAATTAAGGATGTGTCTACGTTTTCCAAGATCAATTTAAGGTCAGGATACTATTAGATGAAAGTTAAAGAATGTGATGTACCCAAAACTGCCTTTCGTACACGATACAACCACTCTAAATTCTTGGTAATGCCCTTTAGGCTAACCAATGCACCGACAACTTTTATAGACTTGATGAACTGAGTTTTTAGACCCTACTTGGATAAATTCGTAGTGGTATTCAATGATGACATCTTGATTAGCTCTAAGAGACCACCTCTGAATTATGCTTCAAACCCTGCAAGAAAAGTAGTTGCACACCAAGTTTTCCAAGTGTCAGTTATGGCTTTCTAAAGTTGCCTTTCTTGGGCATATTATCTCAGCTTTAGGAATAGAGGTGGACCCAAAGAAAATTCAAGCTATCCTAGATTAGAGGTCACCGAGAAATGTGGGAGAAGTTAGAAGCTTCCCTAGACTAGTTGGCTACTATAGAAGATTTATTAAGAGATTTTTTATGATAGCAGCTCCTTTGGCTAAGCTATTGAGCAAAGAAACTCCGTTCATCTGGACTGAGGATCAATAGAAAAGCTTCGACCAATTAAAGCAAGTTTGACTTATGCTCCAGTCTTAATCCAACTCGAGTCTAGAAAGGACTACACAATATATAGTGATGCTTCACATCTCAGGTTAGGATGTGTTCTAATGAAAGAAGGTAAAGTCATTACTTATGCTTCGAGACAACTCAAGCCACATGAGATGAATTTCCCTACCCCTGATTTAGAGTTGGCTGTAGTTGTCTTCGCATTGATAATTTGGAGACATTATCTCTATGGAGAAAAATGTTACCTCTTTACAGATCATAAAAGCCTCAAATACCTTCTGACTCAAACGGAGTTGAATCTCTGACAAAGTAGATAGATAGAACTCCTTAAAGATTATGATCTTGTCATTGCCTACCATCCGGGCAAGGCCAACATTGTAGCTGACACACTCAGCCGCAAACCTCTACCTGGTAAGTATCGCTATTGACTATTGAATTTTGAACAGTGTTATTATTTCAAACTCAATGTAAAACCTTTGCATTGTAGCACCTCGAGCCATTAACACTCACTTTCGTTTGAGGAGACGTCATTGTCTTGTAGCTGAACTCTAATTTCAGTCTACCATTGTATCGAGAATCAAGGCATTGCAGAGTCAAGATCCTGAGCTTCAAGCTATTGTGTCCAAATTACATCATTGTAGACTGTTTCACCAAGTTAGCACATTTCTTACCGATTAGAATAGATTATAGGCTTCTTAAATTAGTTGGCTTGTACATCAAGAAAGTTATTCGACTTCATGGAGTACCAAAGTCTATCATCTTTGATCGAGACCCTCAATTTGCATCTCGATTCTAGAGGACCTTGCAAGAGGCTTTGGGTACCAAAGTTAATCTTAGTACGACTTTCCACCAACAATCTGACAGCCAGTCAAAAAAGGTAATTTAGATTCAAAAGACATGCTGCAGACATGCATCATTGATTTTGGGGTATCTTAAGAGAAATCCCTACCTCTTATCGAGTTTGCCTACAACACTAGTTATCAAGCTTCCATCAAAATGGCCCCATATGTGGCGTTGTATGGCATACGATGTAGAACTCCTTTGTGCTGGTCTGAACTCGGAGAAGGCAAGATGTTGAGCCCTAACTTAATTGGGGAAGCTAAAGAATGAGTTGCCATCATCTACAACTATTTGAAGGCCACCTACGACCGTTAAAAGTTTTATGTTGATCTTAAGAGAAGGTATATGTAGACAAGGTTGGTGAAAAAGCCTTCCTTAAAGTTTCTCCATGAAAGAAGATATTGAGGTTTGGTAAAAAAAGGAAGTTGAGTCCCTAATTCATTGTCCTCTTTGAAATTATGGAGAGAGTTGGCCCTGTGGCATATTGTTTGGCACTACCTGCAGAATTGAGCAAAATCCATGATGTATTCCATGTTTCAATGCTTCGAAAACACCACTTTGACCCTTCGCACATTATCGAGCCATAATATGTGCAGATCTAACCATATTTGACCTATGAGGAAGAACCAGTTTAGATTTTTGCAAGAGAAGTTAAGAGACTCCACAACAAATCTGGACTGTTAGTTAAAGTTTTCTGGAGGAGCCATACCGTCGAAGAAGCAACTTAGGAACCGAAAGAGACTATAAAGAAGCAACATCCTCATCTCTTTTGTTTAGGTAAAATTCGAGGACAAATTATTCTTAAGGGGGAGAGTTGTAACACCCCAAAACCAGTCTAGTCAAAATTAGGTTTCGGTGATAGGAAAATCTATATCGAAAAGGTCCAGATATTGTATCGACCCTAATTGTGAAATTAATTATCCGTATTGGATTCTAATTGAGTTTAATTTATAGATGTTGGACCCAATTAAACTTTTTGGAAAACAATTTAGTGACTAAATTGTAAAAATTAGAAGTTTGGGTGCAAAGTGTAAACTTTGGATAGTTGAGGGACAACCCTCATAATTATCCCATTTCTTGAGGATGAGTCACCTACTAGCTTGGCTTATTCCCATGTAATAGCATAAAAGATGACAAATAAAAGTATTTCGGGAAAAAAGGGTTAAAATTGTTTGTCAAAATATTGAACTAAGTTTCATCCTATGGAAGGAAACCTTGTGATTGGTTGCGGGAGGCGATGTGATGAAAAGTGAGATCATCCTACTAAATTAAGTATGTTACCCTTGGCTAGAAGAAACATATCAGATGGATTTAAGAGAAATTTTGAAGTGTTTAAAACACTTGTCCTAAGTTATAATAAGAACCAAGACTTTACCTTCTCTTATTGTTATCTTTCTTCATAATTCCTTAAGATTAAGCAAGCACCTCCACTGTCATGATCAACCTCTAGCTCAGGCAAGCACCTCTGTTGTATGTGTAAGCTTTCTTTGATATCTCTGCATCGTTGGATAGCCCTCGGTTAGGTAGGCTTAAGCCCCCAAACAATTGTGAAATCCATGTATATTTAGAGTTTAATTTTGTGATTAAAGTCTTGAAGAACAAAGTTGAACCCATGTTTTTTGAGCTTGAATCCATGGAAGTTTACTGGTTAAAAAGTTATATTAAGCTTTGAATATTGGTTTCGAGTTTATAGTTATAATTCTAACATTTCCCTATTATTCTTACCTAGATCAAATGTTGGAAAAAAGAAGAACTATCATCTCCTTTAAAAGCTAGGAACTAGGGGATCGTTATCCGAGATCCTTGAGAGCTTCAAAAATTAAGGTGAGTGTAGTCGGAGTCTCGAGAGTAGGCTAGGTGCCTTTCCCGAACCTTTGAATATTGATTACTGCATTGCTAACCTTGTGTATTAAGGATATTGGATAAAACACTGTTGATGGCTATATTGGTAAGTACTACATCAATTCATTGTCCATAACATCGTTGTTAATGTCATCGGAATCATTGAAGCATTGACATATAGAATCATTGGTCATGAGCATTGAATATTGATATTGGAATATCGTTATTGATTTATTGTCATTGGATATTGTATTGCATCATTGCTATTGCTTATTGACTTTAAGACATGGTACTATTGGTATTGATCCATTGTTATGGAAATATTGCTATCGAATTATTGTATCGGATCATTGCTATTGAAATTATTGTTACCAGACTATTATTATCGAACCTTGGATTCGAGTAGGATTGAATATAATTGGCATACCATAGAATTCATAAGCTTATTGGTACGGGTGGACTACGGTCCTTAGGCTTACGGCCTTTATTATGGTGTAGCGGAGGTATGATGTGTTTTGGTCATATTGGTACGGAGGAGGGACTAGACCACTATTGATTTGGTGCGGCATAGGAATTCGTGTTTCCATACTCCTTACATCAATCCAAGGAAACTTATTGAAACCCAATAATAATAAATAAATTACCAACTGCATAATGATACTCAGTATCGATACGGGTACAATGGATTTATCAATTTTAACAACCATTGTCAGGGCGTATCGATACGATTCTACTTGTATCGGTATGACCTTTTGAATCTGTAAAATCCCTAGATCTTGATGAGCATAGCATATCAATACGATAGGGCTCGCATCGGTACAACCACCCTTAATATGCAACTAATTTACCAAACTACATAGAAGCGTATCGATACAATCCCATGACGCATCGATACCCGTAGTGTTAAAACTGTTATAAAGAATAAAATGAATTTTGGAATTTTGTATATTGGTCACTAAAGCTTAAATTTAAATTGAGTTAGTAAATGAGTTCCGATTAACATGAAAATTTACACATATACTATTTATAGTTCAAATTACATTGTAGTAGGCTTAACTTCTAAAGTGGACTCTTAATTTATCAAAATCACAACTTAGTCCCTAAAACTTGTAAAAGTTTAAAATTAGGCCAAAAATAGACAATGGTTGTGTCGTATCGAATTACTAGTTTAATGTATTGATCATTGTTTCATATTGATCACTGATTCACCAACTATCAAATAAAATTCTACATCGAATATGGTTTTGGTCATCGGTAACATATTTCGACCCAATTTCTCATCAGACTAGGAAGAGGGTGTTATACAGCTCCGTTATTGATTGCACGACACCGAAAGAGTTGAAGATGCAATTCCAGGAGTTGTTGGATCATGGTTTCATCTGTCCTAGTGTGTCACCGTGGGGAGTACCGATGTTGTTTATAAAAAAGAATTATGGCACTTTGAGGATGTGCATTGACTATCGACAGTTGAACAAGTTGACGATTAAAAATAAGTATCCTTTGCCATGAATTGATGACTTGTTCGATCAATTCAAGAGTGATACGTTGTTTTCCAAGATCGATTTGAGATCTAGATACTATCAGTCGAAGGTTAAGGATAAAGATGTGTCGAAGACTGCTTTTCGTATGAGGTACGACCATTATGAGTTTTTGGTGATGCAGTTTGGGTTGACGAATGCACCTGCATCATTCATGGACATGATGAATCGAGTGTTTCATGAATTCTTGGGTCAATTCTTAGTAGTGTTTATTGATTACATTCTCGTATACTCTCGTACTGAGGAGGATCATGATCGACACTTGCGGATTGTATTGTAAACCTTGTTGGATAATCAGCTTTACACTAAGTTGAGTAAGTGTGGGTTTTGGATTAAAGAAGTGGTTTTTCTTGGTCATTTTGTTTCGGCAAAATGTATTTGGATGGATCTGCAAAAGGTTGAGGCAGTTTTCAATTGGAAGCAACCTAAGTCAGTAGCGGAGGTTCGTAGGTTTTTAGGGTTGGCAGGTTATTATCGTTGCTTTATGGATGTGTTCTCAAGGGTTGTTGTTCTGTTGACCAAGTTTTTGCAAAAGAATGTATGATTCGAGTGGACGAAAGCTAGACAGTAAGCTTTTGAGAAGTTGAAGGAAGCTTTGACACAAGCTCCAATCTTGATTCAACCTAAGTCAGGAAAAAAGCTTGTGGTTTATAGTGACGCATTCTACGTTGGTTTAAGGTGCCTGTTGATGCAAGGCAGGAAGGTTGTAGCTTATGAATCAAGGCCATTAAAGGTGGACGAGCGTAATTACCCTATGCATGATCTAGAGCTTGCGGCAGTAGTGTTTGCGTTGAAGATCTGGAGACATTACCTTTCTGGTGAGAAGTGTATTGTGTACACGGATCATAAGAGTTTGAAGTATTTGATGTTGCAAAAGGAGTTGAATCTTAGACAGCATAGATGGTTGGAGTTGCTTAAGGATTATGATTTGACAATTGAGTATCTTCAGGGCAAGGCGAATGTTGTGGCTGATTCTTTGAGTAGAAAATCTGTTGTGGAGTTAAGGGCCATGTTTGCAAGGTTGAGTGTGACATGTGATGGAGGTTTATTGGCTGAGTTGCAAGTGAAGCCATCTTTTTCGCAGTTGATTAAGGAAAAACAACCTTACGTGATGCGTTGGTTGAGTGTTTTTCTTTTCCAACGCAGTAACTTAAGCAAAGTGGCCCAAACTAATCCCTGTGGAGACGATACTCGATACTCGTATCACTTTATTACTTGCGACATTTATACTTGCACCATTTTTGTAGCACTTATTACGCGCAACAAGTTTTTGGCGCTGTTGCTCGGGATTGGCAATTGGTGTTAGTTGCTTTTGTTATTGCATTTTTCTTATTAGTTTTACTAACTTTTCTTTTTGTTTGTTTTATCAAAAAAAAATAAAAAAACAGGTGCGCTACAAGTTAAGGGACATCAACATGTTGAGAAATAAAAGTTGATCTATTCGAAAGTTGATGTGGGAAGATAGGAATCAATTCAATCAAGAGTTTCTTGCACCCTTCGATGATTACCTATACCAACCGAGAAAAGCATATACCGTAGAAAACTCATGCACTTGTTGTGGAGAACATCATGTGTTTGAAAATTGCCCTCACATTGTCGGTGCATATGACTACATGGAGAACCATAGATGGAACCAGTAGCAAAATCCTTCATGGTATGATCAAAAAGCTAAAAAAAAAATTTACCATAACAATTGTTCTGCAGCAATAGACATGCCTTAGCAATGTAGCCCTTATCAGCACCCTAGTGTCACAGCAACATATATGCCATGGCAATGTAGTCCTTTTCAAGAACATTCCAGTTCCTTGGAGGAAACGTTGCTAGCTTCCTTGGCTAAACTTGACGGATCAATGGAAGAGATTCGAGAGCTATCAAAGAAAATGGATGCAAGGATAGATCAGTGGGATGTAACCTTGGGGATTCAGAAGATCAATTGAGGAGATCCACATATGCGTTGGATAACATGATCCAACAATCCATTCCTAGGGATACTGACGTCCCAAGGCAAGAGAATAAGGAGCAATGCGAAGAGAGGTCCTTGATGTGTGGGCAACAACTAGAACCTCCAAGTCAAGAGGTTGCCAATGAGAGAGACTGCCCAACACATGATGAGCCTGAGCAACAAATTGCCTCGGCAATGATTGAGGAGCCTGAATAGAGCAATGCCGCGACAACACTCAGTGAAGCTGAGAACAACAATACTACAACAAATTCTGAGGAACCTGATGCCCAGAAGGTTACAACGTTGATGTTGAAGCAGGAATTTGTAGATTGCTCTCATATATAGTTGCCATGGCAATTGAATATGATAATACTTTGCCAATGGAATATGAGCAGGTAATGGTTGAGCCTTTTGAATTCTTTAAAAACTCACCTCGTCCATTGCAGGTATCTCTTGAGAAACCGATGTTGGTAGATTTGAAGCCATCGAAATCTCTACTGATGGAGATGTTTGAGAGGCCAAAAGAAAACGGTGTTTGGATTCGTAAAGCTTTTTATAAAAATGGTTTTTCCCTTGACTTACAACGAATTTTGGCAATTGATTGCCACGGCAATTGGCTTGAGCAGCAATTGCCACGACAACAAAGGATACATCCAACCATGATAGAAGTCGACAAGAATGAGGTAATTGAATGGTTGGGAGTGGATATAATTTTTCCTATTAATATATTTGTGCCACCAGGAATAGTAGCAAGGTGGAGGGCATGCATGGACTACAAGGGAACACGAAAGAAAGACACCCCCACCATGGTAACACAAAGGGGAATAGCAGGGAGCACATTGGCCCAATTCTTTTTGGGCAATATTATCTCTCGGTGGAGGGTGCGGATGGACTATAAGAAGTATCAGAAACGACCTTCCTCAAGTTTTCTCAGATATGCAGTAATATTAGAAGATGCATGAAAAATGCTCTTTCTAAGAATCTTTAATTTTTGTTTTTAATTTTTTAGAACTTTATTTTATTTTCGTTTTTTTCTTTATTTATTTTTGGAATTTTTAGGAGATATTTTATTTTATTTTTCTTCATTATCTTTAGTTTCCAGTTTTTCTTTTCTTTTCCACAACAAGACTCACAACCACCATGCTAAGGAAATTCACTGCGGACTACTTGCCACGGCAACCACAACAGAGGATGCCCCGGCAACCGCCCCGACAACTACATTAGTAGTTGCCACGGTAATAGAAACTGGCGATGCCCAGGCAACAACAATGATTTCAGCAACTACTGATGCCCAGGCAAGTGAACCTACCTCGACAAACATGGATCAAATCAAAGCAATGTTATTCACGCGCACTAGCCACAAGCATTCAACCACCGAACCGAATATGAATCAAGCAAAAGACATGAAGGAAACTTATCACTCAAGGTTACGACCTCTCCGACCAACTAATTTCATTTAGTTTCTTTTAAATTTTGTTTCACTTTTACATGCATTGAGGACAATGCTTATCTCGAGTTTGGGGGGTGTTGGTTTCTAGTTAGTTTCATGTTTAGTTGCATTCATCTTTAGCAATCACATATAGGTTGCATATGTTACTTGCCATGACTTTAATTGGATTTAATTGCTTAAGACTTGTTGAATATCCAATGACGAATTTTTGCCACTGCACTTAATTGAAAGAACCTTTAATTTTAGGATTGCATGAAAAGAACTTAGAATTTTACTATGACGCTGATTTTTTTGTACACTGTTGTGGCTTGTTGATGGAAAGAAACTTAGTGAACTTAGGTTGCTTAAAATTTGGGTAAATTTAAAATTGAAAATTAAAAGTTAATTTCTTGCTAGAGGTGTCCGAAACTGGCTCTAGTAGTAAATGCACTTTCTTGCTAGAGGTGCCCGAAACTGGCTCTAGTAGTTAATGCACATTAAAGAATCGCTAGAGGTGCCCGAAATTGGCTCTAATCTACTAAAATAAAATGAGAAATTGCTTACTTTGCTAGAGGTGCCCGAAATTGGCTCTAGTGAAAATAAAAATAAATGCCCTGGTAATTAAATTGATAAAAGTCTATTGTTCACATAGAATCTTGAAAATCAACTTGTACACAACTACGCACACACATTGTCACAAGCATTATAGTTCGATTCCGTGCAATTTCTGCTATTCGAAAAATTAAAAGGTGATCATACTTTGTGCCACGATTCCGAGGTTTGAATTCAAGTTTGAAGCATGTCTTTTATGATTAAAGTCTTGGTAGGTAATTGTTAGTTTGCATTGCTTGAGGACAAGCAATAGTTTGAGTTTGGGGGTGTGTTAAGTGTTCAAAAGTGCTATTTTTATTACCCTTTTGACTCATATTATTGTTAGACTTAGGCTCATATTAGTCGCATAATTAGTCATTCATGCATTAATTCATGTTTCTTTCCACCATTGAGCTTGATTACATAACTTGGTGATTTTTGTGGAAAAATATACTACTTTGGTGTGTTTTTGTGTGTGTGCAAAATCACTTGCCTAAACAAGGCTAGAACCAGTGGCCAGGGCAGTGCATGAAGGAGATGCCGACGCAGTTGCCAGGGCAATGCATGAAGGAGATGCCGAGCTAGTTGCTTGGGCAATTTTTGATAAGGGATAAGATGATATGGCAGTCGAAATTGATGACTAGATAAGCCCAAGATGACATGGAGCAAAGTTAAATCCCAAAGGAGTTTGATTTCCATGAAAAGGTCAAAGAGAAATTAAATCTGAAAAAGCTAGGAGAAGATCTAGAAGGAATTTAAATGTAATAATGAATTATATTCTTTTAAAGTATTTAATTCCAACTTAACTTCCTCCTCACGAAGGATTTTGACCTAGCCATCTCCTATTTAAAGGAGACCAAGCCGTCAAACTCAAGGAGGGCAATAAGGGAGAGATTTCGACAAGAGAGTTCAAGAGGGGAGAGTTCGATTGGGAGAGAGTTCAATGGGCTGATTGATTTCTTCTTCTTCTTCTTTGCTTCCATT
The DNA here is from genome assembly GCA_019671005.1 of Hibiscus mutabilis. Taxonomy (NCBI): domain Eukaryota; kingdom Viridiplantae; phylum Streptophyta; class Magnoliopsida; order Malvales; family Malvaceae; genus Hibiscus; species Hibiscus mutabilis. The sequence goes on from CM033729.1 coordinate 34,690,979, forward strand.
AGATTCATGGTTTGGGGCTTATTTTTTGTATATTTTTGAACCTAACCATGAACTAACTTGATTGGTTTGGGTTATTGTGTTTTATTGTTATGAGAAACAATTGGATTTTGTTTAGGTAATAAGAGTTTCACTTTCAATTCAAGGTTTACTCATTATTGGTTTTTATTATTGTTTGCGTGTGAATTGGGAGAGGATCTTGAAATTCTATCTATTTATCTAATATCGGGAGAGTTAGATTAAAGAAATGAATGAGTATGGTCTTTATTCAATCTATCGATGGTGAAAATTAATCTGGTTTAGGAATAAGTTAAGGATTTCAACGGCTAAGAGGAGCGCAAGATTGGTTGTTGTTCACCCTTGATTCACGCAAGGATGTATTGTCAAGGCATGCACAACTAGCTAGAGTTTCGACTTAGGGATAAGAAGAAACCATTGAAGAACACTCTGCCAAACCTTAAAGTTGTTGCCAGTCGCCCAAGCAGTTTTCTAGGTAGTTGCCTAGGCAACCGTCGATTAGTTGCAAAGGCAACCCTACTGCACAAGTTGCCACGACAACTGAGTTGCCATTGCACTCTTTTACCAAGACAATCCAATCGGCTATCACTTCACAACTCACGATTACCTGACCTATACTTTCTTATTTGATTTCATCTATTCTTTTAGTTTATTGATCTTAGTTTACTCGGTAGTTATAATTCCTACAATCACCTACTTGTTTTTTTCTTTTCCAACGTAGTAACTTAAGCAAAGTGGCCTAAACCAATCCTTGTGGAGACGATAATCGACACTCGTATCACTTTATTACTTGCAACGTGTATACTTGCACCATTTCCGTATCACTTATTACGCGTAAGTCCTTTTTCTATGTATCCCAGTAGTTCCAAGATGTATCGAGATCTAAAACAAGAGTACTATTGGATGGGTTTGAAGAAGGATGTCGATGATTTCGTTACTAGGTGTATGATATGTCAGCATGTAAAGTCTGAGCATCAGTTTCCTTCTGGGTTGTTGCAACCATTAAGGATTCTAGAGTGGAAATGGAAGAGGATCACCATGGATTTTTATTGGGGTTACCTTTGACACCGACTAAAAAGGATTCTATTTGGGTGATTGTTTATCATTTTACATAGTGAGCATACTTTTTGCCAGTGCATACGACGTATACCCTGAATAAGTTGGTGGATCTTTATGTTGCTAAAATTGTGAAGTTGCATAAGGTGCCTAAGTCGATTGTTTCAAATAGGGATCTGCGATTTACAGCGAGGTTTTGTGAGTGTTTTCATTGAGCTTTGAGTACTTGCTTGAATTTTAGTACTTCGTATCATCCTCAGATAAATGGTCAGTCTGAATGTGTGATTTAGATTTTGGAGGATATATTGAGATGTTGCATCATTGAGTTCCAAGGAACTTGGGAAAGGCAGTTGCCTTTGGTGGAGTTTGCATACAATAATAGTTATCAGGCAAGTATAAAGATGGCACCATATGAAGCCTTGTATGGTAGGAAGTGCCGTACACCCTTGTGTTGGGCTGAGGCTGGGGAAAAGTATGTTTCCATGCCTGATGTTTTCAAGGACACGAATGATAAGGCAAAGCTTATTTGTGATTGTTTGAAAGCGGCCTCTGATAGGTAGAAATCCTACGTGGATTTGAAGCGTAGAGAAGTTGAGTACGCGGTTGGTGAAAAAGTTTTCTTGAAAGTCTCACCTTAAAAAAAGTGTTGCAATTTGGGCGTAAAGGAAAGTTGAATTCGAGGTTTATTGGACCATATAAGGTGTTGAAACGTATAGTTCATGTGGCTTATCGGTTGAGTTTGCCTCCTATGTTGGAGAAGATTCATGATGTGTTTCATGTATCCATATTGCGGAGGTATTGATCGGATCCGTCGCATGTGATGCTAGTGGAGGATGTTGTGTTGCGATCGAATTTGTCTTATAATGAGGAACACGTGGAGATCCTTGACTCTAGTAGTAAAGTTCTTCGTGGCAAGATGATTGAGCTTGTTAAGGTTTTGTGGCGACCTCGCAGTGCTGAAGTGGCCACATGAGAGAGTAAGTCAGACATGACAGAGCAGTTTTCGCATTTGTTTTCATTAGGTAAATTTTAAGGACAAAATTTCTTAAGGGGGAGAGTTGTAACGCCCTATTTTTAGGAATAGGAGTTTTCTAGGTTGATTAGACGGTCTGATGGATCAGATGAGAGGATTCGAGTCAGTTTCAGGATTAAAATGGAAATAATTATTTTTGAGTGAGGAAAAATTATGGAAAATATTCTAAAATTATCAAATAATATGTTAAAGGATTTGGTGAAATCAATTTTACAAAAAGAGTTTCAAAATTGGACATTTTGGTTAGTGACCAAACTATAAGGATTGTAAAATTGTTTCTTAGTGACTATTTTGAAAGGGTCAAATCTTAGAATCCTTATGGAACTATTTTACCAAACTTTAATATCAGATTTTCCTCTCATTTAGGATTATTTTAAATAAGTTTTAATTGTGTAATTAAAAGGTGAATTAACAAAAAGGTAGTTTTTTTCTTAAAACAAAAATTTGACTTAACTTTATTCTCCCAAACTCTTATCTCAAAGTTCTTCAGCCAAACACTCACTTTTTCATCAAAAATCTGATGTAACACTCTTTATTTCTTAAATTCTTGTTTCTTATTTGATTCTCTAATCTTGCTTTTCAAAACCTTATTGAATATCTTTGTTTTGCAAGATTAAAACATCCAATTGAGAGGGAAATCACTCATTAGAGGTAAAGTTCATTCTTCTCCTCTAATGAATGGTTCTATATTGAAATTCTCGAGCATTTGTGTAATATCCAAATTTTTGGCTAGTGACCAAAATGTAAATTTTAAAAGTTTTGTGGCTAAAGTATAAACTTTGGAAAAGTTCAGGGAGCAAAGTGTAATTTTCAAAAGTTATGTGTTTTAACCCCATAAATGAATAGTTTACCCACAGGAATGACGTTTTCTTGTTATCTGGATTTTTCGTACGGATTTTGTATTAATGGATATAAAGTGATGAAGTTCGGAAAAATATTTGGATAATCGGATTGAATTGAATATTCAGGATATTTTGAAGGATGATAGGGTAAGGTTAAAATGTCACTTCCATGTCTTAAAATGGTAAGATTTATTTTGGGCCCTTGGATTTAGATAATTTTTTCATGTTAAATCCTAGCCATTCGATCAAGGGATAAGATTGGAATTTAAGTATGATTCTAGGGAAAAATTGGAAATTTATATAGTTCAAGGGTAAATTGGTAAACTACTTACTCAAGATTAAATCCAGGTCATTGGATGAAGGATGATGACATGTGGAACATTATGGATTCATTGGATTTGAGGGCAAAAAAGTCATTTCACTATTTAAAGGGCATTTTCAATATTTATGGAAATAAAAGATGTGAATTGGCATAAATAAAAAAAATGAAAATATCTTCACCTTTCTTCGTGATTCACATCAAGATGAAGAGAACAAGAAGGAAAGCAAGGTAAGTTTAGGGTTTTTCATTTTTAATCCCTAAATACTAGGATTTAGGGTTCGCTTATGAAATATGAAGTTGTTTTTCATGAAATTCTTTTTCAATTGGTATAAAAAATTTATGGAATTGCTGAAGGAAGTCTTGAATTTTGAAGAGAGATAATTTAGGGTTTATGGATCGAAATGAATTAGGATTAAATTATGGAAGATTATATGGGGCTCTATTATTTCCATGCTTGATTGAAGTTGAAATTGATGTATTCTTGATGGAATAACATTTTGTTAATTAGGGTTTAATTTGGGGTTAAGAAATCAAGTTGAATTTGGAGTTTTCATGAAAGGAAAAAATGTTAGAATAACATAATTGAAGGTTAATTTGAGATGTTGGAATGGTTAGAGGATGTTAAAGATGTGAATTATAAAATCTGCACAGAATTTTTGACCTTGGCAGTAAGTTCAGAAATTCACCATAAATTCTACAAAAATGATTAGAAAGTGATCCTTATATCATTGTATTCCTGGTTCAGTCTAGTTTCTTTTAAAACAAACGGTGACTGATTTCGATTTGTATATCAAAAGATATGAATTTTTAAGTGATAAAAGGTCAGAAAATAGAATACCAGTCTGCTCTGAAATTCAGCACTGGAATTCGACTTTAAAAATTCGTCATAAATCGTACGAGTTGAATTTGGGCTATTAGTTTATATGGTTGAACAACTTATTGAATCTAGTTTCTGTCAAACAAATGGAATCGAATTCTGACTTGTAGATTTTTTTATATAAATATTTCTTTCAAGGTGAGTGCAATTGCATACATATCATGACACATTGATGTTTTATGCATCATTGGGATGGCTTACGATGAGCCTACCCAAATTTTATTGTCATTATATTTATGTCATGGAGCATATGATTAACATATTTTAAATATGTCAAAAGTTGAATATAAATGCATGGATCACTTGTTATATATGATGTTATAGTTTGAATGTTATTTCGGGTATGAACTGGCCAGTGTTAAATTATGTTGATATACATTGCCATGGATTGAAATAAATATAGAATATATGCCCAAGTATGTCATTGAGGGGCAGGGTATAGTTGGCATGAAATAGAGTCCAGCCGTACGCTGCATACTCGGTTTAGCACTATAGTGTATATAAAAGACACTTAATGTATATGGTGGGAACGACCTTATGTGTATTATGGTGGGCATGACCTTATGTGTATTAGCACTTCGGTGCATATTTGAGTCATGTACCCAAGGTCCTCATAGGCTTATATTTGGGCTATGGTTTATTGGTTAATAAAAGATAAACATGTGAATAAGCTTATGAACTTTTGGAATAAATAGCAAGTATATTGGTAAGAATTTTATATCCGGTTTATATTATGTTAATATATAATTAACATGATGGTAATACATAATTTGTGCATATATGGCATATTATGACAAATGCACAAGCATGAAAGTCTTATGAAATTGTCATATAGTAAATCATTACTAATGCAATGTGAAAGTTAATGCATTGGCATAGATCATGTTATATAAATGTCGTCATGAAATCGAATAAGTTCAAATTATCGTTATTAACTTAGTTTATTGTCTCACTAAGTTTGTACTTAGCGTGTGTTGATTGTGCACACATAGGTTGTTCGAATCATTGGACGAAGCAAAGAGTTGTATCAAGTTCAGAAATTTTCATCAAGCTCCCATAGTAATGACATCCTAGTTGAGGTTTTTAGTTTATTTTAGTGGCATGTATAAATGGGATTAATTTGTCTATTTTAGTTCCACGTCTGATATTTTTTGAACAATCAAATTTATTTTTTAAAAAGTAAAGGAGCTCCGATTTTTGTATTAGTCGATATAAATATTTTCAAAGGTTTTAAAATTTTATGATTTTTTGAATAAAAATCATGTTATTTTTCTATGACATCTCTGATTCATATTCGGTAAATAAATACGAGAATGAGGTGTTACATTTATTGGTATCAGAGCTATAGGTTTAGTCGGTTCTGGATCCAAATTGTGCTTGTTGTTAGTCAGTAAGTGTATACATGCCACTAGGATGTCATAATTACTGTTTGGATGCTTGAGTGACTTGATGCAACATCTTATTGAATTGATTGAATAAAGTTATAGATGTCCGAAGTTGTGAAATCGCGTAGAGAGATCAAACTGTTGGGTAAGAATGAGGCCTATAAAAGTAGTAACAAGGTTAACCATTAATCGCTTTTCGCTCAATGTGATTTTAAAGTACCGGTGAAGTTGGAAATGCCTAATTAAACCAAGGTTTATTATTTTGAACCTTGGATATGATTTTAGAGGAAATTCAACCCCAAGTTCCTTAGACTTTTATTGCTAGAGAGCTGAGAAGTCTTGAAGTGTGAAACTTCAGGTGGGGTATTAATAGAAAATCAATGTTGCTAGACTATTGGTAATAAAAGAGGTACAAAATATGTTTTGTTGTGATGATCAAGGAAAGCTCGATGTGATAGTAACTTATCTCTTGGGACATAGCACAAGAGTAAGTTAAATCTATAAGAATTACTCCATAGTAATTCAAAGAAATTGAATTTTAGTAAGCTTAATGGAATTGCTTCATATGAATTTTTGCTTGAAACAAATAGTTCTGAAAGGAACTAGAAAGCTTGGAGATTGTAATGATGAGGGAAAAATCAGATTTCTCTGATCAATGTGATTCAGTAGTATTTTTTTGGAAACTGCTATCACAAGGATGTAAAGGATGTAAGAACTTTCTTAAGTTATGTTGTGAACATATAAGTATTCAAAGGTGAACTTGGAAAGTATCTCGACCATTAAAGGATAGTAGGATGTGTTTTCTCAGAAATTGCCAGGGTTACCATCTGATCGTGAAGTGAAATTTAGGATTTAGGTTTTCTCTGGCATTGAACTTATATCAAAGGTACTGTACAAAATATCTCTTATAGAGATAAGAGAGTTAAAGTTTTAATTACATTAAATATGTGATCGAGGTTTATACGACCTAGTATATCACTGTGTGGAGCTCCAATCCTGTTTGTGAAAAAGAATGATGGATCAATGAGGTTATATGTTGATTATCGTCAACTTAATAAAGTGACGGTGAAGAATAAATATCCTCTGCCAAGGATTGATGATCTATTTGACCAGCTTAAAGGAGCAACAATGTTTTCCAAAATTGATCTTCGATCGGGGTATCATTAATTGAAGATCAAAGAAGCAAATATACCAAAGACAGCTTTCAAAACTAGATACGGGCATTATGAGTTTGTAGTAATGCCTTTTAGACTTACAAATGCATGAGTCGCTTTTATAGATCTAATGAATTGGGTGTTTCAGTCATATTTAGACCAATTTGTGGTGGTATTCATAGATATATATTGGTTTATTCTAAAACCAAAGAAGATCATGATACTCACCTCTAAGTAGTTCTTTAGATCCTCTGAGAAAAGAAATTATATGCAAAGCTATCAAAGTGTGAAATTTTGGTTGCCTGAAGTAGTTTTTCGTGGACATATAGTTTTAGCTGAAGGGATTCGAGTCGATACTAAAAAGGTTCAAGCAATCCTAGAATGGAAAATTCCTCAAAATATCTCTGGGGTAAGAAGTTTATTGGGATTAGTTGGTTATTATCGGCGGTTCGTGAAAGAATTTTCAATGATTGCAGCTCCAATAACTAAACTATTAAGAAAGGATGTGCCATTTGTTTGGACAAATATATGTCAAGAAAGCTTTGACAAATTAAAGAGGATATTAAAAGAAGCTCTTATTTTGGTACAACCAGAATCTAGGAAGGATTTTATAATATATAGTGATGCATCCCATAATGGTTTGGGGTGTTAATGATACAAGAAGGGAAGGTTGTACATATGCTTCTAGACAACTCAAAACTCATGAAAGAAATTATCCTACCCATGATTTATAGTTGGTTACAGTAGTGTTTACTTTAAAGATTTGGCGTCACTATTTTTATGGTGAAAAGTGCTACATATTCATGGATCATAAAAGTTTGAAATATTTGTTATCCCAAAAGGAGCTTAATTTGAGGCAAAGAAGGTGGATAAAATTGATTAAGGACTATGATGTAATTATTGATTACCATTAGGGGAAGGCTAATGTAGCAGCAGATGCACTTAGCCGGAAAACATTTTATACTTTGAGAGCATTGAATACTCATTTGAAATTATAGGAAAATGGTACAATAGTGGTTGACCTTCAAATTAAGTCTGCCTTGATAGGAAGAATTAAAAAGTTACAAGCAAATGATGATAAATACTTGGAAAAGAAGAAGCAAGTTGAACGTGCGAATCTAAAGACTTTGAAATAAAATCAAATGGACACCTATACTAAAAGGGATGTGTATACATTCCTAAACATGAGGAACTAAAGAAGAAAATACTTTCGGAGGCACATTCCAGTCCTTTAACTATAAATCCAGTAGGCAACAAAATGTATCAAGATATAAATAGTCGATTTTTGTGGCCTGGAATGAAACGAGCTATCACTGAGTTCATTGCTAAATGTTTAACTTGCCAACAAGTAAAGGCAGAACATCAAGTTCCATCAGGATTACTTCAACCAATTTAAATTCCACAATGGAAGTAAGAAAATGTTACTGTGGATTTTGTAACAGGCTTACCACTGACGCCAAGTAAGATGAATTCGATTTGGGGATTGTGGATTGATTGACTAAAATTGTACATTTCATACCAGTTCAAACATACTACTCCTTGAATAAGTTTGTGGAGTTATATATTAAGGAAATTGTTAGATTACATGGTGTTCCTATGTCTATTGTATCTGATAGAGATCCAAAGTTCACTTCAAGGTTTTGGAGTGCATTACATGAAGCATTGGGAACTCGACTACACTTTTGTACTGCTTTCCATCCTTAAACAGATGGACAATCAAAAAAGACTATTTAAATACTCGAAGATATGCTTAAACCATGTATAATGAATTTAGTAGGATCATGGGACACATATTTTCCATTAGCTGAGTTTGCTTATAACAACAGTTACCAATCAAGTATAAAGATGGCACCTTATGAGGCATTATATGAAAGAAAATTTCGAACACTATTGAATTGGTTTTAACTAAAGGATCGAAAAATCATTGGACCAGATCTTGTTCAAGAAATAGAGGACAAGGTAAAGATAATTCAAGATAATCTCAAGGCCGCTTCTGACAAACAGAAGTCGTACTCAGATCTTAAAAGAAAAGATATTGAGTTTAAAGTTAGAGACAAAGTATTTTTAAAGGTTTCACCTTGGGAGAATGTGTGATTGCTTGGACAAAAAGGGTAGTTGAGTCTGAGATTTATTGGACCATATGAGATTGTGAAAAGAGGTGGTCATGTGGATTATTAGCTAGCCTTACCTCCGAAAGTAGACAAGATTCACAATGTATTTCATGTATTGATGCTCAAGAATATCGATAAGATCATTTACATGTTATTACCCAAGAGGAAATAGAGATTCAACTAGATTTGACTTACGAGGAATAACCGATAAAGAATCTGGAACATGGAGTCAAAGAACTAAGGAATAAAATGATCTCGTTTGTTAAAGTTCTTTGGCAAAATCATAAAGTCGAGGAAACAACTTGGGAAAGAGAAGAAAATATGCGAAAGCAGTTTTCTCACCTTTTTAAACCAGGTATGTGTAGAAAATTCGAGGACAAATTTTCTTAATGGGGAGAATTGTAATATCCAAATTTTTGGCTAGTGACCAAAATGTTAATTTTAAAAGTTTTTGTGGCTAATGTATAAACTTTGGAAAAGTTTAGGGACCAAAGTGTAATTTTCAAAAATTATGCATTTTAACCCCGTAAATGAGTAGTTTACCCCAAGAATGACATTTTCTTGTTATCTAGATTTTTCGTACGGAGTTTGTATTAATGGCTATAAAGCGATGAAGTTCAAAAAAATATTTGGATAATCAGATCTAATAGAATATTCAGGATATTTTTAAGGATGATAGGGTAAGGTTAAAAATGTCATTTCCATGTCTTAAAATGGTAATATTTATTTTGGGCCCTTAGATTTAGATAATTTTTCCATGTTAAATCATAGCCATTGGATCAAGGGATAAGATTGGAATTTAATTATGTTTCAAGGGAAAAATTGGAAATTGATATAGTTCAAGGGTAAATTGGTAAAATACTAACTCAATATTAAATCTAGGTCATTGGATAAAGGATGGAAACATGTGGCATATTATGGATTCATTGGACTTGAGGGCAAAATAGTCATTTACTATTTGGAGGATATTTTCAATATTTATGGAAATAAAATATACCAAATGGCATAAAATAAAAAAATGAAGAAATATCTTCACCTTTCTTCATGCATCACATTAAGAGGAAGAGAAGAAGAAGGAAAGCAAGGTAAGTTTAGGGTATTGCATTTTTAATCCCTAAATACTAGGATTTAGGGTTAGCTTATGAAATATGAAGTTGTTTTTCATAAAATTCTCTTTCAATTGGTATAGAAATTTTATGGAATTGTTGAAGGATTCTCTTGAATTTTGAAGAGAGATAATTTAGGGTTTATGGATCCAAATGAATTAGGATTGAATTATGGAAGATTATGTGATGTTCTATCAATTTCATGCTTGATTGAAGTTGAAATTGATGTATTCTTGATGGAATACCATTTGGTTAATTAGAGTTTAAATTGGGGTTTAAGAATTCAAGTTGAATTTGGAGTTTTCATAAAAGGAAAAATGTTGGAATAAGATAATTGAAGGTTAATTTGAGCTGTTGGAATGGTTAAAGGATGTTACAGATTTGAATTATAAAATCTGCCCAGAATTTTTGACATTGGATGTAAGTTTGGAAATTCACCATATATTCTAGAAAAATTATTAGAAAGTGATCCTTATATCATTGTATTCCTGGTTCAGTCTAATTTCTTTTAAAACAAACGGTGAATGATTTCAATTTACATATCAAAATATATGAATTTTTAAGTGATGAAAGGTCAGAAAATAGAATACCAGTTTGCTCTGAAATTCAACACTGGAATTTGACTTTAAAAATTTGTCATAAATCGTACGAGTTGAATTTGGACTATTAGTTTATATGGTTTTGAATCTAGTTTCTGTCAAAACAAACAGAATCAAATTTCGAGTTGTAGATTATTTTATATAAATATTTCTTTGAAGGTGGCGCAGACTGACAGATTATAAAATGAGTACCTTATTGGTGTTATTAATTTGTGCATGTAAGGGATAGATGTGAAGCATTCAAGTAAACCCGAGAAATCAAAAATTCAATAGGTAAGGCAAAGGATCAAGCTTGGAGTTCTTTTAATTTATTCAATTTAGTTTGGGATAAAAAGTTTCAAGGTGAGTGCAATTGCATACATATCATGACACATTGATGTTTTATACATCATTGGGATGGCTTGCGATGAGCCTACCCAAATTTTATTGTCATTATATTTATGTCATAGAGCATATGATTGACATATTTTAAATATGTCAAAAGTTTAATATAAATGCATAGATCACTAGTTATATACGATGTTATATTTTGAATGTTATTTCGAGTATGAATTGCCCAGTGTTAAATTATGTTGATATACATTGTCATGGATGAAATAAATATGGAATATATGCCCAAGTATGTCATTGAGGGACATGGTATAGTTGGCATGCCATAGAGTCTAGCAGCACGCTGCATACTCGGTTTAGCACTATAGTGTATATAAAGGACACTTAGTGCATATGGTGGGCATGGCCTTATATGTATTATGGTGTGCACGACCTTATGTGTATTAGAACTTCGGTTCATATTTGACTTGTGTACCCAAGATCCTCATAGGCTTATATTTTTGCTATGGTTTATTGGTTAATAAAAGTTAAACATGTGAATAAGCTTATGAGCTTTTGGAATAAATGGCAAGTATATTGGTAAAAAATTTATATCCGATTTATATTATGTTAATATATGATTAACATGATGGTAATATATATCTAGTTATCATGATGCATTTATGCAGACATGGCATATTATGACAAATGCACAAGCATGAAAGTCTTATGACATTGGTACATAGTAAATCATTACTAATGCAATGTGAAAGTTAATGCATTGACATATATCATGTTATATAAACATCGTCATGAAATCAAATAAGTTCAAATTATTGTTATTAACTTAGTTTATTGCCTCACTAAGTTCGTACTTAGCGTGTAGTTTATTGCCTCGCTAAGTTCGTACTTAGCGTGTGCTGATTGTATACATGTAGGTGGTTAGAATCATTGGACGAAGCAAAGAGTTGTATCAAGTTCAGAAATTTTCATTAAGCTGCCATAGTAATGACATCCTACTTGAGGTTTTTAATTTATTTTAGTAGCATGCATAAATGGAATTAATTTGTCTTTTTTAGTTCCACGTCTGATATTTTTTGAACATTCAATTTTAATTTTTTACAAGTAAAGGAGCTCAAATTTTGTGTATTTGTCGATATAAATATTTTCAAAGGTTTTAAATTTATGAAAGTTTTGAATAAAAATCATGTTATTTTCTGTGACATCTCTAATTCATATTCGGTAATCGAAAACAATAATGAGTTGTTACAATTTGATCCTTGTTTGATGTTTTCTAACTTGATTTGATGATTTAATTATGGAAAATTGGTTAAATGAATGTTTAAATGATGAGATTGATGGATTTTAGTATGGGCTCTATTTTGCTAAGTTTTTGATTGATTCTAATCATGATTTTGATGTTTAATAATGTTAACAAGTGAGCTTTAACATTGGAATCCCGAAATTAAGTGAATCTCTAATTTTCTAGGTTGTTAGTTGTTAGTTTTTTGAGGAGTTGTGGAAGTTTAATGAATGTTGGAGGTATAAGGATGATGTTAATGTGTTTTTAGATGTTAATTGATGGATTAAAATGTTAGGTTTTGGTTGGGTTAAGTTTGGAAGGTGTTTGATGTTGTTTTCAGTTGTTGTGGAGTGAAATTTGATAGAATTTGTTGAGGATTTATGTGAATTGGTGTTGTTGGGATGTTGAATGCATTTTGATGCATTGAATCCTCTGTTTTTTTTGTGTGGATAAAATAGGGGAAGTTGATCCTCAAGCTTGAATGAACGCTTCGATAGCTTTGGAGGCGTGTTTACCGTATCGGCAAGGGAGGCTTTGAATGTCGGTGAGTGAAACATGATTTACAACTTTTCAAAGGTTTTAAAGTTGTGTTTGGGAGTTTAGATCAAGCTTGAAATGCTGGCCTAAGCTCGAAAGTAAGTAAAGGATGAAGTCTCTCTCGAACTCGGTTTAGAAAATGGTTTTAATGCACTTGTTTTAATAACTTGATTCCCACTGTTATATGCGTGTTTTGAGCATGGTGTAATGCTGGAAAAAGGATATAAATTGTTGATGACGCATTTGAAGGTAATGCATGTTTTGTTAATGTTTTTGAACCTTGGTTAATGCAAGTTGGATGCATTGGATTAATGGTTTTGATTGATGCATATGAAAACAGTAAGTTAATGTTATGAAATGGATTATATTGGCAAGTGATATGGTTTAAAAATGTTATTGGATATAGTTGGCCAGCCATAAGATTGGTAGTGCACTATAAAAAAGTCGCCTTAGATGTTGAAGGGTTATAAGGTACCGAAAACTCCATCCAAGTACCTTAACGGTTGAGGGGTTATATGGTACCGAAGACTCCTGTTAGTGGATTATGCATCTAACCGATGATTGGGTTGTGATTATACTCGGTTGCGAATGTACCTTGAATTCCGGTTGAGATTGCATGAAGTGTTGAGAGGACACTTGCTGAATCCGTGTATCCGATGTTATACTTTGTAAAGTGGAACTTGGTTAATGATCACTTGTAAGACAATATAATTAATGATGTATCATGGGATGGATTGTGTGGTATAATGTTTGTTTAAAAATGTTTTACTCTTTAAGCCTTGCATTGGTAGTATGCATGGGAAAGCTTAAATTGAGGGTAGTAAATGGGACTTTGCTGTTGGATCCATAATACATATTGCATATGGTTTAATATGCATCTTTTGGAAATGTAAGTGCATGGTTTACAAGGCATGATAACGATGATAATGTTTGTGATGTTGAAATGATGATCAAAAGGATTTTTAAATGGTTTTAAATGCATTGGTGGTGCTTGTTTTAGAGCATTCCTCACTAAGCCTAGTGTGCTTACCCTCTTTTTTTCCATCAATGCAGAAAGGTTGAAGCCAACAAGCAAGCGAATGGAAATCCAAGGACTTGTGTTTACGAAAGTATGACTTGATTTAGACTTGTAGTGGTAAAGGCAATGGTCGTTTGTTGTTTGGGAGGGTTGTTTGCTAAACTCTCTATTTGTGCAAGTTTTAAATGTTTGTTTGGACTTGTTAGAGGCTTAAAGTGCTTGATATGTTTTTGGATTTATGTTTTGAATGTTGAGTAGGAAGCATGCCTATAGATGATGTGGATGATGGTATTAGGCTTGTTAGGTGTTCTTAAAATGTTGGTGAGTTGATGCCAAGCATGCTTTTTTTTTATATGATGCTTGAGGTTGATTGGGGCCAAAGAGTCATATGTTGGACCTAGAGGTCATTACAGGCCTTCGCGTACAGGTAGGAGCACTCGGGGATCGGTATGTAGGGTCTAAAACGGCTCTGTTTTGAGGGTAAAATGCACAGGGGTACCAGTACGGTTAGCCGCGTATTAGTACACCACTTAGAATTTACACACTAGAATCGGTACATGGGTTCAAGTACCGATATGACCCCTTCATTTTATAGCACCTTATCGATACGCGGGGTACCGTATCTTACGTATTTTGGTCACTGGAATTTAAGGTTTTGAAGGAAGAAAGGGGGATCGGTACGAGTATTGAATTGTATCGGTACGAGCTGCTTATTGCACCGCATCAGTACAATGGATAGTGTATCGGTACACATAGCAGTTATGATCATTGAGCCATATCGATACTATAACCCCTCGTCCCGGCCTAGACGCCCAACCAAATCGAGTGAGCTACATTAGGTTTGTCGAAGCAAATTGGAGAAAGGTTACAAAGTGTCGGTCTGAATTTTTTTTCTTTTATCTTGTCTAGATGTAATTTATTAATCTTACATGTGCATACTTGTAGCAGGTGAAATTTAGAAGAAAGCGAATCATAGATAGGCGGCCAAGTGCATCACATTCATTATGTGGACTAAAACATAAATACTTTAAATTATTGATCCAAAATTGAAATTAACGTTACCAATTCTCAATTAGTACATTTGCATGCCCACATATCAAATTTAAGGTAAATATGATCATCCATGTGCATTCAATTACATTTGCAAAACTTAGGGACTAAAATACAAGAGACCAAAAACTGATTTCCAGGATATTACCTATAAAAACCGCCTCTCGTACCGATACGTACATAGCCGTACTGATACGGAGCAACCACGCATATCGGTACACAATGTATCGTATTGGTATGCCACATCAGCTTGCACAATACTAAAGTTTTACCGGTAGTGTTCCGGTACACGGGTTTTCCTTCAAAAAGTGATTTTCTAGTAACGAGTCCCCGTACTGGTACACTCTATCCCGTACCGGTATGCCAAGCTTAATTTACTTGTCTGTATCGGTACTCCAATGCCTGTACCGATTCTAACTGCCCTAATTTTCCTAGCGGTATCGATACGGTCCCCTGCGTATTGGTACGCATAGGCCTGTAATGTCATTTTCCTCAGATTTTTCACTCATAACTAGTTGCATTTAGATCCTAGCAATTTGCATACATGGATATAAACATTCTATAATACATATACCAACATTTGTACCATGGTTTAGCAACAAAACATGCTTATGCTATCATAAAGATTACTCTAGAGGCATACTCCCCAAAACACTCCACCAAACATTCCAAAGTGCTCAAATAAACATTTACCAACACAAGCATCATACCGATATCAATTCAACATGTTGTGTTCATCAAAGCATGCCATCCAAGTAAGACCATCTAGATGCATACCTAGGTAACCACACAACATCAACCATAGGTAAATATGCACAATATGCATAACAACATCAATCAACCTCCGAAATTACAGCTTTACACATGCTCAAAACTAAGGAAAATAGTATTACATATCCCACAATCTATGGCGAACACGTTTCCTTATTAACCAGAAACATAAACCGAGTTCATACTCAAAATTGCTTTGCCTCTTGGATCACTACGACTTTGCCTTTGCTTCCCCAAGCCTTAATGCTCTACATCATTAGAAAAAAGAGAGCGTAAGCACACTTGCTTAGTGAGGATGCTCTTAAAACAATGATGCATTAAAACTATTGAAAACCAATACTTGTTTCTAAACCATGCTTACAACCTAAGCAAGTTCCAATGATTCCAACTCAAACAATGCTTATCGACTATATGCAAAACAACGTATATACCACATGCTTAAACCCCCCAAGCATTTTATACAAAACTATTCTTGAATTCCAAAGCATTAAATACAAAGCCATGCTTAAATCCCAAAGCATTAAAAATAGATTCAACAATAGAATTCTCAAACATTGGCAATTACAGTGACCTCGGATAGTCAACCACTATCCTTGATTACCCGACAAATAATCTTTAGTTAACCGACTGTTAACCTTACACATTGAACTTTCATATATTGGCTATTTTAGTGACCCCAGATAGTCAACCACTATCCCTGATTAGCCGACCACTAATCCTTAGTTAACCGACCATTAACTTTACACATCATATACACGGACCTCCCTTAATGACATCAAGACTGCACCATGCCGACCACATGAGTTAACCACCTTGTTGGCCGCAAGTTAACCACCCTACCGACCGCAAGTCTTACATCAACAAGGGGAACCAACCGCTCAACCCAAGTGATAACAACATAGTCCTTGTAGCCGACACCTCAAGGACCCTTAACCACGATCGATTTTTAAACATATTATAGTACACTTTGTCCTATGGAATGCCAACTATATCCCAATGTTTTCTCACCTCGTCACATAGCCAATATATCATTCACAAAACCATTACTTATTTTTTACAATGCATTACACAAATCCCCATATATGCAAATTACATTGCCATAGCAACATCACATTTCCGTCCGAAATAAAAATCAATGCTCACTTGCTTTTTGTATACTTTAAAACACTACATATGTACTTAAAATTGTGCATTTACAGTAAGTAAAACCAACCATATTTACGACTACAACATTAATCACACATGCTCTTATCCGAACCGATATTAAAGAGAAAATGAGGGAAACTTACATCCAAGAGTAGGTAAGTGTTTCAAACTTAACCTAAACTTTCAAAACCACTTTCAAACCCTTGAAATACTTTTAAGACCGTTTTCACTCACAGATTTCACTTCGCCTTGCTTGCTACTGCAAAACAAGCTCCCAGCAAGCCACAAACCACCTCAAGATGCTACGCCTTGATTATCCACTATTTTGGCCACACAAAACGAGAGGAAACATGCATTAAAATGCATCCAACTCTCTGTTTCAACCAAACTCCTGCAGCTCTCAATATGCCCACTCAAAACTCATCCAAAATTTACCGAAATCAACCTCAAACACTTCTCAATCTCAACCCAACCGTAATATAACAATTCCATACATCAAAATTCATCAAATAACATCTAAAAACCCTTTTACAACATCATTTTACTTCCAACAATGATTAAACTCCAAAAACAACCCCAAAACCATTAACTAACATCATAAGAATTAGATATTCAACCAATTTTGGGATTCCATTGTTAAAAAAAACTTATCCACAATATAACACGCCCAAAATAAGATTGAAATCAATCCTTAACACTGTAAAATAGATCCACTTCGAAAATCACAAGATTTCATCAATTAACCCCCAATTAAGAAAATTTCCATAATTAATGAATTAAAATCCATTAGAAAACATATATAAAAAGTCAAGAACTTGTGAATTTTAGTAAAGAACCTTTCATTAGAGGAGAAGAACGAAACTTACCTCCAGTGAGTTAGTTTCCCCTTAATTGGATGTTTTCCTCTTGAAAAAAAATGAGATTCAATAAGATTTTTGAGAAAACAAGTTAAAGAATCATTTAGAAAATCAAAGGATTAAGAAACAAGATCATTACCTTGAATCTCTGATAGGAAAAAGAGTGTTTAACTAAGAGTATTTTGAGAGAAAATATGAGAGAAATAAAGTTACGTCCAATAGTGATTTGAAAAAATAACTACCTTTTAAGTAAATCCTTATTAATTCCTTTGATTAAAACTCTTTTAAAAATAATCCTAATTAAGAGAAATCTCATATTAGACCAAATGGTAAAATATCTCCTTAAAGATTCAAAGTTTTGACTATTTACAAAACTATCACCTTTTAAAAACAATTTTCAAAAATTGCATTTTGGTCACTAGCCAAAATGTCACCCTTCCAAAGCTTATTTTCCAAAATTGCTTTCACCAATATTTTTAAGATATTAAAATAGGATTTTTAAACATTTTTTCATATTTTTATCTTTTAGAAAAATATCTACTCCTGAATCCGACTAGAATCTCTAACTCGATCCACTGGACCGTCTAACTAGCCTTAAAACTGTCAGGCCCAAAACCAGGGCGTTACAACTCTTCCCCTCTTAAGAAATTTTATCCTCAAAATTTTCCTAGAGGAAAAAGATGCGGAAATTGCTCCAACATATCCGCCTTACTTTCTCAAGTGGCTTCCTCGACACCTCGATGTCGCCACAAGATTTTAACCAATTCTATCGTCTTACCACGTAGAACCTTGTTGCTAGAACCGGCTCCTCATCAAAGGATAAATTCGGTCTCAACTCAATATGCTCCACCGGTATAACATGCGAAGGATCCGACCGATACCTTCGTAACATAGATACATGCAACACATCATGTATTTTCTCAAGCTCGGGAGGCAACCTCAACTGATAAGCCACAAGACCTATATGCTCTACAATCTCATATGGTCCAATAAACCTTAGACTAAGCCTACCCTTACGTTCGAACCGCATCACTTTCTTCCACGATGACACATTCAAGAACACACGATCGCCCACCGCGTATTCAATTTCCCTACGCTTCAAATCCGTGTAAGATTTTTGCCGATCCGCAGCCACCTTCAAGCATTCACACACAAGATTAACTTTCTCATCCATGTCTTTCACCACATGTGGCAAGGAAGCATGCTTTTCCCCTACCTCAGCCCAGCACAAGGGCGTACGACACCACCGACCATACAATGCCTCATACGGTTCCATCCGAATACTCACTTGATAGTTGTTATTATAAGCAAATTGAACCAATGGTAAATGTTACTCCCAAGTTCCTTGGAACTCAATCACACAACACCTCAGCATATCCTCCAAGACCTGGATAACACGCTCAGACTGCCCATCCGTCTGAGGATGATACGCGATACTAAAACTCAACCTCGAACCCAAAGCCTGATGTAAACATCTCCAAAACCTTTCTGTGAACCTCAGATCTCTATCCAAAACAATAGACTTTGGTACCCCGTGCAAACGCACAATCTTAGCCATATACAAATCTGCTAGCTTGTCTAAGGTATACGTCGTATGCACTGGCAGAAAATGCACACACTTTGTAAACCGATCAACAATCACCCAAATGGAATCCTTTTTAACCGATGTCAATGGCAACCGCATCACAAAATCCATGGTGATTCTCTTCCACTTCCACTCAGGAATTTTTAGCGGTTGCAACAACCCAGATGGAAATTGATGTTCAGCCTTGACCCGCTGACACACCATACACTTTGAAACAAACTCAGCCACATCCTTTTTCAACCCAACCTAGTAGTATCTTTCCTTCAAATCACGATACATCTTGGTACTACCTGGATGCATAGCAAAAGGACTAGGATGTGCTTCTACCAAAATAGTGTGCCTGAGCTTCAGAACTTCTAGCACCACTATTTAGCCCTTAAAGCACAAAACACAATCATTATCAAAATGGAAATTCATTGAATTACCATATGCTATGTCCTTAACATGAGGAACCAAAGAATCATCAAATGGTTGATTAGCCTTAATCATCTGTGACAACGTAGGCTTAACTTGTAATTCAGCCAACAACCCATATTCCCGTGTCACACTCAACTTTGCAAACATCACCCTAAGCTCAACCGCTACGTTACGACGCAATGCATCCACAACAACATTGGCCTTTCTAGGATGATACTCAATTGTCAAGTCGTAATCCTTAAACAACTCCAACCACCTTCGTTGCCTAAGGTTCAAATCCTTTTGAGACATCAAATATTTTAAACTATTGCGATCCATAAAAACCACACATTTCTCACCATAAAGGTAGTGTCGCCAAATCTTCAAGGCAAACACCACAGCTGCAAGCTCCAAATCATGAGTTGGATAGTTGCACTCTTGAACCTTCAACTTCAGGCAAGCACCGCAACTGCAAGCTCCAAATCCTGAGTTGGATAGTTGAGCTCATGAACCTTCAACTGCCTTGACGCATAGGCCACAACCTTTCCATCCTGCACCAGCACACAACCCATGCCAACATACGATGCATCACTATAAACCACAAACATTTTCCCAGATTCCTATTGAATCAACATAGGAGCATATGTCAAAACCTCCTTCAACTTCTCAAAACTGTGTTGTTGCTTCTCTGTACACACGAAAGGAACACTCTTCTGTAGGAATATTGTCAACGGAGCTGGGATAGTAGAAAACCTCTCCACAAAACGGCAATGATAACCAACTAACACATGAAAAGTATGCATCTCCGATACGGTCTTAGGTTGTTTCCAACTGAGAAAAACTTCAATTTTTTGTGGATCAACACGAATGCCCTCCGCGAAAACCACATGTCCAAGAAACATCACCTCCTTGATCCAAAACTCGCACTTGTTAAACTTAGCATACAACTGATTATCCTTCAATACTTACAGCACAATCCTCAAATGCTGATCACGCTCCTCCTCGGTATGAGAGTACATGAGCATATCATCGATAAAAACCACCACAAACCGATCAAGGTACTCATGAAACACCCTGTTCATCATGTCTATAAATGCCGCCAGGGTATTCGTCAAACCAAACGGCATCACCAAAAACTCATAATGCCCGTACCTCGCACGAAACGCCATCCTATGCACATCCACATCCTTTACCTTTAACTGGTAATACCCCGACCTTAAATCAATCTTCGAAAACATTGCTACCCCACGAAACTGATCAAACAAGTCATCAATCCATGGCAATGGATATTTTTTCTTCATTGTCAACTTATTCAACTCACGATAATCAATGCACATACACATCGATCCATCATTCTCCTTCACAAAAAGAACCAGAGCACCCCAAGGAGAAATACTTGATCGGATGAATCCATGATCTAGCAACTTTTGGAGCTACAATTTCAACTCTTCCAACTCCTACGGTGCCATCCGATAAGGAGCAATAGACGCCAGAGTTGTACCTTTATAAGTCTCAATATGAAATTCCACCTCCCTATCTTGAAGTAAACCTGTCAACTCTCCAGGAAAAACTTTCGAATAATCACATACATCCCGAATGTCCTGCACTCGACCACCCTTGGCTTCTAGATTCATAAAAATATCCAAATAGGCTTGGCAACCATGAAACATCATTCTCTTCGCTCGAGAAGCCAGCACAAAATTGGACAAGAATTTCACATTCTCATCAACCACCACGACATCGTAATCATCGCCCAACTTCAGATAAATCCTTTTAGACTCACAATCCACCATCGTCTTGTGCTCACTTAACCAATCCATACCCAAGATAACAATAAAACCATGGAATGGTAACTCCATTAGATCCGTGGCAAACTCATGACCTTGCACTGTCAACGGACAACGCCTATACAACCTTCTTGTTGTAACTGTCTCCCCAAATGAACTAGTTACAACCACTTAATTGGCATCCGAGAAATTATCTGCAATGTGGACTTATGTATGCATGATCCCTTATATGTCATCCTAGATGTCTATGCATATGGATGCAAAACCTCTAATGTCATGCTCAAAGATGTATGTATGTAGTGACATATTTAAATATATACATATAAGTGTTTTGAATTGTGCATGATCGATATCCACACATACTTATAACATTCCTGGCACCTATTTTCCCTTCAACACTTCAAAAAACACTCTAGTAACCCCTAAAAGTTGATCAAAACTCTTTCTCGATGCCACCGCACATGAGAACACGACCACTCTAATCACTACCCAAACCAGGTATTTTGAGAATAACCAACACGACATCTTCTCGAATGTCACTAGCACATTCGACACTTCTACCCATTGCTATTTCAGCCAATGGTCTAAAACCCAACCAACGCTAATCACGCTAGCGCCTCATGGGAGGACCCTCAAGTGAACAACTTACCTCAAACTCCACAACTGACATGCAACCCTACATCAGCGACACTGCACAACCCAACTTGCGCTTTTCATTACAACCCACTTGATTCATAATACAATTTGTCTTTTCTAGCCATCCCTCAGCTAACTCAGGACTCAACCCTAAAATACCTTGCCTCTCAAACTATGAAGACCCTCCAAGGGTAAACCTTGATTAGCTACTACAACAGGTGACGGTGCTTACGCTTGCACTCCATCCATCGCTTCTTGAAATGCTTCCGTTATTGCTTGGATTAACAGAGTCAACTAACCAAACACTGGCACTTGATGAGCCTGGGGTACACCACCAGCCCTAACATCAACAGGAAGAACCAACGGAGGAGGAGGAGGTACAACATTAGTAGGATTTCCTTCTACTTTATTATTCAGCTCAACTCCGGCCTTACCGACCATCGAATGAGCCTCATGTCGAACCATACGAATAAAAGCATTAAAACACATTAAAGTCCGGCTAGCATATGGCAAATGATCCAAGGCAACCTTATAAAACATTTTAAAACCTAGGTAATAGGCAATGTGTTGCCAATTCATACCTCCACATGTCGTAAATCAAACATCGTACATATACACAATCACAATGCATAACAAACAATGATGTACAATCAAACTGTAATATCCCAAATTGTTGGTTAGTGACCAAAATGTAAAATTTGAAAGTTTAGGGGTTAAAGTGTAAACTTTGGAAAAGTTCATGGACCAGAGTGTAATTTTCAAAAGTTGTGTATTTTAACCCCGTAAATTAACAGTTTACCCCCAAGAATAACATTTTTGTGTTACCCAAATTTTTCATACGGAGTTTGTACTATTGGCTATAAAGCGATAAAGTTCAGAAGAATATTCAGATAATCGGATCGAACCGAATATCTAGGATATTTTGAAGGATGATAAGCCAAGGTTTATTATGTCATTTTACATGCCTAAGATACTTTCTTTGTGTTGGAAGAATATGGACTCTTGGATTTAAGTTGATTTAACAGCCGTTGGATGAAAAATGACAATATCATAATTTTGGAAAATCATAAGGGCAAAGTTGGTAAACTACTAATTCCATATTAAATTTAGGTCATTGGATGAAGGATGATGATATGAGGAATATTAGGGAAATATAGAATTTTCGGAATAGGTTCGATAGCTCAGTAAAAGGTAAAATAGTAGTAGAAGTATTTTGTGAATATCGAGAAATCAGATTGAATTAAAAGTTTAGAGGCTATTCCATAATTCATGAAACATCATAAAATGATATTTATGGAATAGTGGCCAGTTGAAGAGAAACTAATTTAGTTAGATTTTAATTGAATGGCAATTTTGAAGCAAACTAATAAATAGAGACTAGTAGGAGGGCATTTTGGTCATTTGGAAGGGATGACAATTTTGAAATATGTGAAGTTACAAGGGCTATTTTTGGAAGAATAAATTTGAAGTTTAAATCTTGGCCCTTGATTGATGATAAAATAAATCTCAACCGTTGGATAAAAAAGGGCACTTTTGTAATTTCCCTATTTGAATGAATTTAAAATTCATTTATATATTACAAGTGGCATATTGAAGAGATTTAAAATTAAAAGGCAAAAGATGAAGCCTTCTTCATATTTCATATTTTAGAAAATATGGGTAGAAAAGGGAGAAAATTTTCAAGCTCGATTCAAGCCCCGAAACTCAATTTTCAGGTAATCTTTTGAACTGCAAAGTTGTTCTACTCTTCAAGCTCTATCTTTTTATGTATTTAATTTATGGAATACATGCTTGATTGATGAGAATTTTACATGAGAAGGAAATTAGGGTTTATGAACAAAATTGGGGCTTTTAAAATTGTATGATTCCATGGTGGAATTTAAGTTGGAATCAAGCTTATATGATGTTAAAATCATGTAATTGAGTTAGGATTTAAACCCAACATATTTTGGTTTTTATGGAGAAGATTAGGGTTTATGGATTTAAGTCTAACTTAGGGTTTGTGATGTTGGATTAACGATCTAGTAAGCATGATTTGTTGTTTTGAAGCAAATCCCTAAGTTAAAACTTATAGGGACCTATTCAGCAAGCTTCAAAGTTAAAGGACCGAATCTGAATATAATGAATTTGGAGTGTATTTATGTAATTAATGATGTTGGAGATGTGAAATTGATGTTAGAATGCTAAACCGATGTTGAATTGAATTAGGGACCATTTTGACAAATTGTCAAAATCAAGTGACCAAATAGGAAATGAATTCTTGGATGGGATTAAATCTGATTTTTAGTTAAAATAATCGAATTAAGGTAGTACTGTCGATTTGAGGACTAAATTGCAAAGTTAAGAAGTTTGAATCCTTACGTTTGCATTTTAGGGACTATTTTGGGCAAAGAAAGAAAACTAGAGGGAATTATTTTGAATAATTGTTTGATAAAGAAGATGATGAATTGGTGGTTTGAAGCAAATGATGGGACTAAATTGAGAAGTGGAAAAATAAGAAGAAGTTAGTAGAAATTAGAAGTTTATTATGGAAAGCTATGAAGAAGATTGAATTTTGGCAGTGACTTTGAAAATTCAGCATAAATTCTACAAAAATGGTTAGATGATGAATTTTATACCGTTGTAAATATGTGTTCGTCTAGTTTTGTTTCCAATAAACGGAAACTGATTTCGAGTTCCGAGTTAGAAGATATGAATTTTTAATCGAATGAAGGTCAGAAAATTTACAGAGCAGTTTCTATCAAAGCAGCACTGCGACGAGAGTTTGACGGATTTTCATAATTTTTGTAGATTTTATTAATTTATGTGGCTTATAACGTTAGAACTTTTATCAAATCTAGTTTTTCTAGTAGAAAGGAAATTAAGATCCGATATTTATTCTGCCCAGAATAAGCAAATCTTTGAAGGTAGCACAAGCTGTCAGAAAATGGAATTTGAAATATTTTGTATTTAAATGTTAGTTAGCAAGCTCAGAAGAATTATTGGAAGTTCAAATTGGTCACTCGGGGACCATAATTAGTTTTTGAACAATACAAGAAAGAAAGGGAAAATATTTGGAAATTTTATATTCGAATGATTATATTAGACAGCGTGTTTAAGGTATTGTTAGATTTGAATCTAACAAATATGTTATCTTATTCATATGATTAATGAAGTCAAGGCCGAATCAAAGAAGGTTTGAGGTTCTATAAAGGAAAGGATCGAGTAGAATTTGGTAAGGCATGCTAACAAATGGCCTAGGTGAGTGCATACATGTATTTAAATGTATGTTTGTTGACATACAATTTTTATAGGGAGACTTGTGATAAGTCAACTTAAAAGGTAAATATTTTTATATAGCATAATATGTTTTGCATGATACATTATTTTACTGATTTAAAGATCATGGAATATCTTTATGCTTACAAATGGTTTATAGCATGATATATATGACAAGCTACTTATATAGTTTTTAAATGGCATGCACAATGTGAATCGTACAGAACATATTGGAGTATGAACTACTCCAATATGATATGTTTTACATGATATAAATTGGATATGGGTTGCTTGCCATTTTGCAGGAATTGATTTTTAAAGTTGCCCTTGGTAGTATAATATTGAGTTGGACAATATAGTGGTATACCATAAGAGTCACATTGTATCTGACACTTCATTGTGTCGATAGTATACGACGTCGAAAGTTTGCAACACTTCATTGTGTTGATATGATCGCAACACTTCATTTTGTTGATATGTTCCTGATACTTCATTGTGTCGATAGAAAGGATAGTACTAATATGTACACGACATGTATATTAGTCACTTGATATTTACCTTGGGCTATAGATTACACAGTACAAGTATATGATCTTATATACAGATATTCCTGCATTACAGATTATATGATTTAATGATTATCATGTTGTTTTTGAAAGTATCATGCATTACAAAGTATTTTATATATGTTCTAATCTTATGCCTCACTAAGTCCGTACTTAGCGTGTGTTTGATTGTACACACGTAGGTAAATCAAGTTGAGAGTGAGAAGAGTACTGCATCAATATGGGAAAGCTCAACAGGTAATCACAGTATTGACATCCTAACTAAGGTTGGATTTTTATAGCGGCATGTATACTTGTTTAACCTATTTGAGTTTGATTGGCCTTTAAAGTTTGTTATGGTTTCAAGATGAGCGGCGTTTCTGGAAAGATTCAAGGTTAAGAAACCTTAAGTAATGAGTTGCATGCTAAGATAATCGATTTATGATTGGAACTTGAATAAATAACTTATGTTGGATTTAAATAAAGTTAAGTGTGCTTGGGCTATAGCAATTTTAGGATGGGTGACCATCGGGAAGTTTTCTGAAAATTTTAAATTACCCTGGTTTTTGGATTAAAGAAGTTGTAACATTTCCAACTCGTACCCAATGTATAGATACGGGAAAGGGGTGTTACACAAACAACAACATCCCAACCTTTCGTAACATGGCTCTGATACCAACAAATATAACCCCTTCGGCCAGGCCTAGACGCCCGACCGAATCGAGCGAGATACATTAGGTTTACCGAAGAAAACCAGAGAAAGGTTATAAAGAGTTGGTCCAATTTTTTGCTTTTATTTTGTCTAGATGCAGGTTATTAATCTTACATGTGCATACTCGCAGTAGGTGAAATTTAGAAGAAAATGAATCACAGATAGGCGACCAAGTGCATCACATTCATTACGTGGACTAAAACGCAAATACTTTAAATTATTGGCCCAAAATTAAAATTAAAGTTACCAATCCTCAATTAGTCCATTCACATGCCCACATATCAAATTTCTGGTCAATATGATATTCCATGTGCATTCAATTACATTTGCAAGAGACCAGAAACTGGTTTCCACGCCATTACCTGTAAAAACTTCTTGAATTGCAAGAGTTAGTCAAAAACTTATTTACTCTTGAGTTTTTAAACTTCCTATAAAATGTGTGAATGATTCTAATAAAGTCTCAAGGTGGTAATATTTGAGTGTAATCTAAATTTCAAGATTTCAAATTGTTTGTATCCAATTAAGTTAATCTTGTTGGTTCAGTATTCCTATATGTAATGCTATTATGTGGTGTTTGATCAAGATATTTGAATAGATTATCTTGTAAAAATAAACTTGAATCATAAGTAGACTAATACATAAAAGGAATGGTTATAATAAGAAGATAGGATTTACCTGTTGAATGATTCTTTAATAATATCCAAAAGTTATTGGACCCTCAATCAATTTGATTTTTGCTTTTTTGTTTGAAGCATACATCTTGGATTTCAGAAGTTGGTATCTTGTTTTGTGAAATTTCATGCTTTAATATCTTTAATTCCAATTTTCTTCTAAATCGGGTTGAAGGTATTATAGAACTCCAAAATCTAAAGATAACCTTGGATCTTAATCACTCATAATGAAAATAGGTACATCACGTAACGTTACAATATTTTAGATTTATAGCTCAACATATTTATTTATTACGGATTTATTCAATCTATCCACAATTACACAAATCGAATCATTTTTGCTCGGTATCGTTGATAACGTAGTTATGAAATCTATTGTAACTCTTTTCCACTTCCACTAGGGAATGGAAATATGTTACCACATTTCCGATGGAACTTGATGTTTTACTTCTAGTTGCTAACCTATCAAGCATGTAGTCATAAATATCTGGGCATCAATATTTTCTCTTCAAATCTAGATACATCTCATTCCCTTCTAGATGCATTGTCAATGGACTGCAGTGTTCTTCAGTAATGCGTTCTAATTTCCACTAATCATCATTAAGAACATAATATTTTTCCTCAAATATCCGACAAACTTAACTTTGAAGACTTTATTTTCACCATTTTTAATTTGTTCTAACCCTAAAAATATTCTTCATCTTCTAACTAAAAATCTTTAATCCGACCTAAATGAATAGGTCTAAGATAAAGTTCTATAAATAAAATACCATTCTCTTTTAAAAATAGTTGCACATTCAATGCTCTTAAAGCAGCGAATGTCTTCCAACTAAGTGCATTGGCTACTATATTAGCCTTTCTAAGATAATAGCCAATCACAACATCATAATCCTTGAGAAGTTCTATCCACCTCCTCTACCGCAAGTTCCGATCCTTTTTGGTTCATCAAGCAATTTCAAAATTTTATAATCCTGAATTTCATTTCGCGATCATATGGTAACCTGGTAGTTCTTGAGGGAACACATCCTGTTATTCACTAACAGTTGGGATACTTTCCATGTTCACTTTTGAATACTTGTATGTTCACAACATAATCTAGAAAGTTCTTACATCTTTGTGCTAGCAGTTTCTAAAAAAAATACTGTTGAATAACATTGATCAGAAAAATCTGATTTTCCCTCATCATTACAATCTCCAAACTTTCATGTTCCTTTCAAAATTATTTGTGTAACTCCCCTTTCCAGTATTCATCGTTGAATACGAGTTAGGGATGTCACATGAAACTTGTAAAACAATTTTTACTTTAATAATAAGACAATTTGATCTTTAATTGTAAAAAAAAGTTAATCGCGTAAAATTTAAACTTAATATTTTCACATTCAATTTTGAACCAAGATTTAGGCAGCAACTTAACAGTTTGATCTATTAGCATATAAATAATAAAAATGCCTAAAAATCGCCTAATTTAAAATCATTCAGATTCTAAATAAAATACGATTCATATCATAGCAGACTTCACATTTTAATATACATGTCGACGAGTAAATATCAAACAACATAAAAATTATATTACTGATGTTGATGTACCTATTTTCGATAGATGATGTTTGCTAGTGCTCCTTACTCCCAACTCTTCTCTTTTCCTACGCGTGAAACAATCGCACGCTAAGAATAACTTAGTGAGGCATTATAAGTAATTATAAAATGAATAATGAAACAAATTAAAACGTGGTTACGAGATCTTATATCAAAACATTCTTATACTTTAAAAACCTTCAAATACATCATATATAAGGATAGGCTAGCTTCATATAACTTGTCTTTATCATTGGCCCAAGATTTATATAAGAGAAACTTAAGTATGCGAGGTCGGTACTCCTAGAGTACTAGCCACTTCCTATAAAAGAAAGGCAACTTTACATTAATATTCTAATACCCCAATATTTGGTTAGTGACCAAATTTCAAAGAATTAAAAGTTTGTGGTTTTAGTTTAGTGACTAAAACGTAAACTTTTAAACTTTGGTGGCTAAAGTGAAAAGTTGGGAAATGTTCAAGGACCAACATGGTAATTTTCCTAGTAATTATTTTTATGGAAAAAATGAATAGTTTATCCCGGTATAAGAATTTTGGTGGGAATTAGATTTTTGGTACGTGATTTGTGTAAAAAGCTATAAAGGGATAAGTTTCGGTAATTATTTCGAATGATTATTTGGATTTAAAAAATTATGAAAATTTTATGGAGTTTAGAAATATGTGATTTTGGATTGGGAAGTGTAATATGATTGATGGAAAATTGTATTAGGTGATTTTCGGATAATTGGATCGAACAAAAGTCATAAAATGAAGTTTTATGATTTTTTTAATGATGGCCGGTTAAAAGGAACTAAATTAGTTCCAAAGTAATGGAATTACATGTGGGAAAAGGATTATTAAATATGAATATAGTTGGAGGATAAAGTAGTAAAGTGGATAAAAATGAATTTAAATTCATTTTTATGAAACAGGTGGCATAATTAGATTATAATAAAAAGACATGTGGATTAATAATAAAGAAAGAAAATTAGACAATATTTTCATCTCCTTCTTGTTCTTGCCGTGAGGTTTGGAGTCTAGATGTAAGAAACTTTGAATCAATTTTTCAAGCTTATTTAGTTAGATTTAGACTTGAGATATGAAACAAGAATTTATCTCCATCAAATTCTCTATCTTTTGGTATAATTTTTGCTTAGTTTCCATGTCTCTAAGGTTGAGTTGGTGATTTGGTTGGATGAAGGACATGTAGTAAACTTGAGTTTTAATGGTTTTTCTTGTTGAAAATATGCTTGTGATGTTGTTTTCATGCTTCAAACATTGAAAATTCCATGGGAATTGAACTAGTGACCATTCGGTTATGATGGATAATTAGGGGAAACTATGTCAAAATTTTTATTGATGAAGGAAATGGTGGGAAATAAGCTATACAAGCTTGAGTTAGTTGTTAGAATGAAGAAATTCTCATATTCTTGAAAGATGGAAAAATTAGGGTTTATGTTAAGTTAGGAATTTTAAGTTGTGAAAGAAGGAAGAATGGTTTAAAATGATGATACAAGGTGTTTGGAATGAAAATCCCTAATTATTTGACATTAGGGACCAAAATGTAAATTTTAGAAAGTTTAGGGACTTAGTTGTTAAGCTTGTTTTTTAGGTATTTTGGGTTGGAAATTTTATTTAAGTCGTTAAAAGGTTGAATTTGAAGTTGATATTGACTTTAAGACCATATTATAATTTTCGAAATTATTGGGGACCAATATGTAAATTTATAAAGTTTGTGTCCTAAAGTGTATATGGAGAGAAATGTAAGGATTTGGTTTAAAAAGGATGGTTAGAAGCTTAAAAGAGTCCTTATGGACTAAAATGAGTATTTTGGAAAATGTTGAGGAATTATGGAAAAGTACGAAGAAATGTGATTCGAATATAAGAAATTATTTCAGAATCATGTTATGTATAATGGATAGTGATTTTAGCTACTTTTCATTATTTTGTACCGTATGAGTATGTACTCAAAATTGCTTGTGTTATGTATTTAATATACATACAGATAACAAGCAAGTTCGAGTTTGGAACAAGTCAAGGGATAAAGAGAAAGTTTCAGAGTAAATCAAGCTTAGTGAGGTTTTTGTTTTTGGTCTACTATAAAATAATCAGGCGAGTGCATTTATGTTTTCGTATAAAATGTGATATTTTCACAGGCATAAAGTCAAGGTTCAGTACATGATAGGGTATGAACTACCTTATTATGTTTTGTTTATGATAATTTTATTATCGTATAATGATTCTATGTTAGAGAATGATTTATGGTATAATGGAGTACGAACTGCTTCACTATTTTGATTTATTGATGATGAATTATTTTCATCTATGAATGATATAATGCAAAGGTTAATGATTTATTGCCCAAGATTTCCATTGAGAGTTAAAGTATAATTGGCATGCCGTAGAGTATTGCAACGGTGGCAGACACATTATGTGTCTCTTGTTTATTAGACACTTTGTGTCTCATGTTAATAGACACTTTGTGTGTCTCATGTTTCTAGGCACTTTGTGTGTTTCATATTTATAGGCACCTCGTGTGTCTCATGTTTCCCGACCTTTGTGGTCTATGGTTATCACGACTCGCATACTTAGTTTCTCTTGCATGTATGTCTTCGGCTATTGACAAGGATTTCTTTATAGTCATGTTAAATGTTAATCATTTTGATAAAGAAATTTGAATTTGAAAGAATTTTGCATAATATTGGTATATATATATATTTGTTATATACTTATTTGAATTTATCATTTAGATGATTATATATTTCAATGCCTCGCTAAGTTTGTACTTAGCCTGTGTTTTTCATGTGCACACGTAGGTGGATCATTCGTTTCGTAAGCAAGAACGTTTTGGGCATCACCTCACGAACGAGGAAGCAATACAGGTTATCATAGTAATTCCTTGACATCCTATACAATATATTATAGTCGTGGCATTTATAATATTTGAGTATGAGTATGTTGTGTAAAAGAGATTTTAAATTACTCTTTAGTTATTATGTTTATACTTAAAATGGTTTAATATTAGTAACATGAGGTTTGGAATGATCTATAGATAGTAAATGGACCTATAATGAAATTCTAGTGCATCTGTCCAGAATTTTTTTTTAACAGTGAATTTGAAAAGTTGCCATTAATTCCATTGGTTGAATTAGTAGATGAATTTTATATGTATGGACTACAAATTGAGTCTAGTTTCTTTTAAAACAAACGGTGACTAATTTCGTGTTTTGTGTGAAAAGTTATGAATTTTTATTCGATGAAAGGTTAGAAAACAGAGCAGCATATGTCGCCTAAACAGTGCACTGTGACGAGACTTTGAGATTTTCCTTGAATTTTTGTATATTGAATTTAGTTTAATAATTTATATGGTTTGAAACTTGCTGAATCTAATTTATTTAAAAATTTACAAAATGAATTTTTGAAGTCTATAAATTTTATAATAAATTTTGTTTAGAGATAGTGCAAGCTCCCAATATTATTGAAATTGTGAAATAGATGTTTTAAACTTATCTTGTGACATCATCGACTCGTATTTGGTAACAAATATGGGAAGAGGGTGTTACATTTATTGGTATCAGAGCTATAGGTTTAGCCGATTCTGGAGCTAAACTGAGTTTGTTATGAGTATATAATTGTGTACATGCCACTAGGATGTCATAAATTACTAATGATGACATTTGTATATTTGATGCTACTGCTTACTAATGTTAAATGTTATGGGTAGTACAGATGTCTGTGGGTGAAGGTTCACGTCAGGCGACCCATATAGAGGGTCAAAATGTTACTGAGATTGGTCAAGGAGCTAGTTATGCTCAACCTCTAGTACAATCTGCAGATAATGTACTGGTTCAGCCTAGAGCATCGGTACAGGATCGGGGAAATTTCCTACAGGCTTTGGAGATGATAATAAATCATCCTCCTTGAGTTTTCTATTGCTAAAGAGTTAAAGGAGCTGCAAGCACCAGATTTTATCGATGGAGATCTTATCGCTGCAGATTATTGGCTCAATGATTTAAAGATTATGCTGGAAGTGTTACATTGCGATGATCAAAGAAAGCTGGAAGGAGCTGTGTCTTTATTGAAAGGACAAGCTCGTATCTGGTGGACCAATGTAACTACTTGTCCATGAGAAGAGATTACGTGAAACTTTTTCCTTGGAGAGTTCCGCAACAAGTATATTGGTGACATGTTTATTCGGCAAATGAGAAATGAATTCATGAATCTCAAGCAAGACGACTGGAGGGTATATGAATATGAATGTGAATTTAATAAGTTGAATCGGTTCGGCTCAGAATTGATCCCTACTGAGAAAGATCGTACCATTAACTTCATTGAAGGACTGGATACTGATTATAAGAAGATATTGATTGCTACGAATATTACTGAATTTCAAGAAGTAGTCAATAGAGCTAAGGGGATAGAAAAGGTTCAAACAGGAAAAATGGCGAATTAGACTATTCAGTCACAGAAAAGGAATTATGGAAAATCTTTTGGTTCCTTGTCTTCCAAAAAAATAAGAGCGTATATCAGGATAATCGTGCAGGAGCTAATACATCTGGACAAAGAATTGAGTTCAAGGAGTCCAGAGGTTTAAGGAAAATTCAAAATCAAGCTACTTGTAAGCAGTGTGGAAATTATCATTCTGGAAAATGTCAAGCTCTCACTGGTGCTTGTTATGGATGCGGTGCCACTGATCATTTTGTGCGAGATTGCCCAAAGAATGATGGTAGATTAGAAAAGTCAGAGAAATTTGCTGCTCAGAATAAAAAAGGGGATATATCAGGGTAATTAAGGATCTGTTAAGATCAATCAACCGTGAATATCTAAAGTTGCTTCTAATAAGGAATATAGGACTCCGGCGAGGGTTTATCATATTCATGCTGAGGAGGATAAGGATATCCATGATATTATTACAGGTACGTATTGAAAATTCGAGGACGAATTTTCTTAAGGGGATAATTGTAATACCCCAATATTTGGTTGGTGACTAAATTTCAAAGAATTAAAAGCTTGCGGTTTTAGTTCAGCGACTAAAACGTAAACTTTTAAAGTTTGGTGGCTAAAGTGAAAAGTTGGGAAAAGTTCAAGGACCAACGTGGCAATTTTCCCAATAATTTTTTTTATGGAAAAAATGAATAGTTTATCTCGGTATAAGAATTTTGGTGGGAATCAGATTTTTGGTACGAGATTTGTGTAAAAAGCTATAAAGGGATATGTTTCGGTAATTATATCGATGAAAGGTTATGAGATAATTTTTTTTCAATAGTGAATTTGAAAAGTTGCCATAAATTCCATAGGTTGAATTAGAAGATGAATTTTATATGTGTTTTGTGTGAAAAGTTATGAATTTTTATTCGATGAAAGGTCAGAAAACAGAGCAACAGATGTAGTCTAAACAGTGCACTATGACGAGACTTTGAGATTTTCCTTGAATTTTTGTATATTGAATTTAGTTTAATAATTTATATGGTTTGAAACTTGCTGAATCTAATTTATTTAAAAATTTACGAAATTAATTTTTGATGTCTATAGAATTTTATAATAAATTTTGTTTAGAGACAGTGCAAGCTCCCAATATTATTGAAATAGTGAAATAAATGTTTTAAACTTATCTTGTGACATCATCGATTCGTATTTGGTAACAAATATGGGAAGAGGGTGTTACATTTATTGGTATCAGAGCTATAGGTTTAGCCGATTCTAGAGCTAAACTGAGTTTGTTATGAGTATATAATTGTGTACATGCCACTAGGATGTCATAAATTATTAATGATGACATTTGTATATTTGATGCTCCTGCTTACTAATGTTAAATGTTATGGGTAGTACATATGTCTGTGGGAGAAGCAATAATGGTTTAAAATGATGATACAAGGTGTTTGGAATGAAAATTCCTAATTATTTGACATTAGGGACCAAAATGTAAATTTTAGAAAGTTTAGGGACTTAGCTGTTAAGCTTGTTTTTTAGGCATTTTGGGTTGGAAAATTTATTTAAGTGGTTAAAAGGTTGAATTTGAAGTTTATATTAACTTTAGGACCATATTATAATTATCGGAAATATTGGGGACCAATATGTAAATTTATAAAGTTTGTGTCCTAAAGTGTACATGGAGAGAAATATAATGATTTGGTTTAAAAAGGATGGATAGAAGCTTAAAAGAGTCCTTAGCGACAAAAATTAGTATTTTGGAAAATGTTGAGGAATTATGGAAAAGTATGAAGAAATGTGATTCGAATATAAGAAATTATTTCGAAATCATGTTATGTATAATGGATAGTGATTTTAGCTACTTTTCATTATTTTTGTACCGTATGAGTATGTACTCAAAATTGCTTGTGTTATGTATTTAGTATACATACAGATAACAAGCAAGTTCGAGTTTGGAACAAGTCAAGGGATAAAGAGAAAGTTTCAGAGTAAATCAAGCTTAGTGAGGTTTTTGTTTTTGGGCTGCTATAAAATAATCAGGTGAGTGCATTTATGTTTTCGTATAAAATGTGATATTTTCACAGGCATAAAGTAAAGGTTCGGTACATGATAGGGTATAAACTACCTTATTATGTTTTGTTTATGATAATTTTATTATCTTAAAATGATTATATGTTAGAGAATGATTTATGGTATAATGGAGTATGAACTACTTCATTATTTTGATTTATTGATGATGAATTATTTTCATCTATGAATGATATAATGCAAAGGTTAATGATTTATTGCCCAAGATTTCCATTGAGAGTTAAAGTATAATTGGCATGCCATAGAGTATTGCAACGGCGCCAGACACTTTATGTGTCTCATGTTTATTAGACACTTTGTGTCTTATGTTAATAGGCACTTTGTGTGTCTCATGTTTCTAGGCACTTTGTGTGTTTCATATTTATAGGCACCTCGTGTGTCTCATGTTTCCCGACCTTTGTGGTCTATGGTTATCACGACTCGCATACTTAGTTTCTCTTGCATGTATGTCTTGAGCTATTGACAAGGATTTCTTTATAGTAATGTTAAATGTTAATCATTTTGATAAAGAAATTTGAATTTGAAAGAATTTTGCATAATAGTGGTATATATATATATTGTTATATACTTATTTGTATTTATCATTTAGATGATTATATATATTTCAATGCCTCACTAAGTTTGTACTTAGCGTGTGTTTTTCATGTGCACATGTAGGTGGATCATTCGGTTCGTAAGAAGG
Organism: Hibiscus mutabilis; assembly: GCA_019671005.1. Lineage (NCBI taxonomy): Eukaryota > Viridiplantae > Streptophyta > Magnoliopsida > Malvales > Malvaceae > Hibiscus > Hibiscus mutabilis. The sequence goes on from CM033729.1 coordinate 34,726,834, forward strand.
AACGTTTTGGGCATCACCTCACGTATGAGGAAGCAATACAGGTTATCATAGTAATTCCTTGACATCCTATACAATATATCATAGTAGTGGCATGTATAATATTTGAGTATGAATATGTTGTGTAAAAGAGATTTTAAATTACTCTTTAGTTTTTACGTTTATAGTTAAAATGGTTTAATATTAGTAACATGAGGTTTGGAATGATCTATAGATAGTAAATGGACCTATAATGAAATTTTTGTGAATCTGTCCAGAAATTTTGTTTTTAACAATGAATTTGAAAAACTGCCATAAATTCCATAGGTTGAATTAGAAGATGAATTTTATATGTATGAACTAAAAATTGAGTCTAGTTTCTTTTAAAACAAACGGTGACTGATTTCGTGTTCTGTGTGAAAAGTTATGAATTTTTATTCGATGAAAGGTCAGAAAATAGAGCAGCAGATTTTGTCTAAACAGTGCACTGTGACGGGACTTTGAGATTCTCCTTGAATTTTTGTATATTGAATTTAGTTTAATAATTTATATGGTTTGAAAGCTTGATGAATCTAGTTTATTTAAAAATTTACGAAATGATATTTTGAAGTCTATATAATTTTATAATAAATTTTGTTTAGACACAGTGCAAGTTGCCAGTATTATTGAAATAGTGAAATAAATGTTTTAAACTTGTCTTGTGACATCATCAACTCGTGTTTGGTAACAAATATGGGAAGAGGGTGTTACAAATATGAGCTCAATGTGCTCCCTGAGCACTAGTCACCGAAGTGACGATAGTCCCTAAATACTAGATTCGAAGATCAGTGTGTAGCTACACGCAGTCCCAGATTGGTAGACCTCTATGGCATGCCACTATACTATAACTCTCTATACTTGGGCAATAAACCATCATCATTAAACTTATAAAATATCATTCTATAAATAATATGCGTATTGTCATCAATATAACATTAACTTTGCCATAAACAAAACATAATAGGGCAATTCATACCCCTTTCATGTACTAACCTTTATCCTTTGCATGTAAATCATCATATAGCCCATATAAAACCATGTTTTTATTTCAATAAAATCAATAAACAGACTTCATAAAAGTCTAATAATAATGTATTTCAAAACATATAAATGCACTCACCTGGGCCATTTATTATCTTCCCTCACTAAGCTTACTCGTTAATCTTTTGAGTTCCTTGAATACTTGTACCTTCCCCAGTAATTCTTGCAACTGTAGAAATTAATCGAATATACTTATTACTATACACTTACTTAATTCGAGTCTAACATTGCCAATAAAATACTAATGTTTACCATATATCTCATTTTGGGTCCTTAGTGACCATTTTGAACATTTGGCAACTATTAATGCCTTAATTTTCAATTCTTCCATTTTAATCCTTTACTTTCTCATTCTTGCCAAAATAGTCTTTTTCATGAATTCAAACTAATTTGATCATAATTCGACAATTTACAGTTCAATTTCCCTTCAAAACAAAATTTCCAAAACCATACCCTTATTTTCCTCAAAAAGCCAAATAGGTCCCTAAACATTTCCAAATATTCAATTTGGTCCCAAAATGCTAAAATAAGCTTATAATATCACAGTTCCACTATTTTCATCACCAAAATTAATATTTGACAAATTAGTCCTTAATTTCTTGGAAATACTGAAATGGTCCTCAACATTTCTAAAATATATAATTTGGTCCTAAATTGTAAATTCAAGATTGAAACATCATTTTCTATTCATTTCCATCATCAGTTAAATTTCTCATCACGCATTCATCATTTTGCCCCAACAAACTAAAATTCAAGAATAGTCCTCATATTTTCCATCATCTTCGAAATGGTCACTAAATTCTTCCAAATAGGAATTTTTCATTATAACATCAAAATTAAGCTCTTTGAATCATAGATACTTCAATTTCATCATTAATTTCCAAATCCCTAACAAAACCCTAAATTTCAAGATTAGGGTTCATGAATTTCAACATGAAATTACTTGATTTCAAGCTTGATTTCAACAAAACCAAGCTTAATTCATCACCTACTACTTTAATTAAATAAAAATCCATGAAACCCTAATTTCTTTCTCTTCAAAACCCTAACTTAAACATCATAATTCCATGAAATTTTACTATCAAATTGTAGAGAATGAAGAGTAGATCACTTTACCTCAAAGAACCTTGCTTGAATTCTTAATAAAAAGCCTTGAATTTTGAACTAGAATTTTTTTCTTATTTTCCCCCATTTCCCTTGTGCTTTTGGATGGGTAGAAGAAAAGATGAACTATATGTTCATCCTTTTTTACTATTGATTCTAATATAAAACTACAAATTGCCACATGTTTTATGAAAAATGAATTTTAAATTTATTTTTCTTTTTTTCCAAAAGTACCCCTTTAATTAAATAAAAATTACATCTAGCTCAAATTTATGACATCCCATTACTTTTGAACTAGATTAGTTCCCACCCAACTGGCCATGATCATTAAACAATCATAAAATATCATTTTATGATTTTTGTTCGATCCACTTTTTCGATTTTCACTTTCTACGATCTTTCCTCTATCGAACAATCAACTTTAATTCGGGAATCTCATTATTCCTTAATTCCATTAATAGATCCATACTTTCATACAAAATTCTCCACTTTAATAAAGTTAAACATAGAAATTTGACTCGGTCCAAAAATATCGATAATTACCTAAAATCTCTATCGGGTAGCATCTTTATTGAAAATCCTTCATCAAACATTTATAAGAATCTTTCCTAATTTTTATGAACCCTTTTTACTAATTAAAATAATGATATGTGACACTTCCCAGAAGGTCACCCAAAACTTTCTCTAATCTAAGCACGCTTAACAATTTTATTCGATCAAAATTTCATATTTCCTATTGCATTCTAACCTCCAAAACTATTATCAAAATCCTTATTCTGATCGAATTTATCCTCATACTGAATAAAAATTATTTCAGGGAAAATTTACACTTATGTCCCTAAACTTTTAACAACTTTTCATTTTGGTCACTAACTTTTATCTTTTGTCATTTTAGTCACTAAGTTAGCCTCGTGCCAAAACCTTAGTACTAAATGACCCTTATATAACTTAGTAAAATTTTCGGGGTATTACAATTCGTTTCTTGCAAAAATTCATAACTACATAATAGGCAGATAACCATTCAATGCCCAGCATAATCACAATTCATAAAGAGGAGACGCCATTAAGCTTACTAAAAATTTGATTTCTTTGAATTACTACGAAGTAATTCTTACAAATTTTACTTACCCTTGTGCAATATCCCAAAGGACAAGTTACTATCATATCGAGCTTTTCCTGACACCACAACGAAGCCCTCTAGCATCATCTTTGTATTTGTTAAACCAATAGTCTATCGACATGGGTTTTCCATCAATATCCTACCTAAAGTCTAACACTTTAAGTCTTCCCAGCTCTCTAGTAATTAAAGTCTAAGGAACTTGGGGTTGAATTTCCTCTAAAATAATATCTAGGGTTCGAAATAATAAACCTCAATTTAACTAGGCATTCTAACTTCACCAGCACTTTAACATCATATTGAGTAGAAAGTGGTTAATATCTAACCTTGTTACTACTTTTATGGGCCTCATTTTTACCCAATTGTTTGATCGCTAAACACAATCTCTCAACTCCGGACATCTATAACTTTATACAATCAAATCAACAAGTAGTTGCATCATGTCACTCAAGAATCCAAACAATAGTAATGACATCCTAGTGGCATGTATATACTTATTGACTGACAACAAGCTCAGTTGGATCCAAAACCAGCTAAACATGTAGCTCTGATACCAATAAATGTAACGCCCCCTTCTCGTATCCATCACTGAATACGAGTCAGAGATGTCTCATGACACTTTATAAAACAATTCACTCTTAAAAATTGGTAAAATTTTGCTTCTAATAAATTAAAACACAAAATCGGAGCTCTATTTACCTTTCAAAAATAACAAAATGACTATTCAATAAATAATAGACTCTGAACCAAAATAGAAAATTTATTTTCATTTATACATACCAATAAAATTAATCAAAAACCTCAAGTAGGATGTCATTACTGTGGTAGCTGGATGAAATTCTCTTAACTTGATGCAATGCCTTGCTTACTCCAATATTTTGAACCACCTACGTGTGCAAAATCAAACACACGCTAAGTACGAACTTAGTGAGGCAATAATCAAGATTAAAAACAACTAAATATGCTTCTTCAATTTCATGACTTATTAAACCTCAAGGCCGCATATATATATAACATGCCATATGCCAATATACTAACCTTTATATTGCATTGGTAATGATTTACTGTAACGCCCCAGTTTTAGGGCTTAGCGGTTTGGTGGATTATTAGACGATCCGGTGGATTGGAGTAGAGATTCGAGTTAGTTTTGGGATCGTATATTTTTAGTGTTGGAAAAATTATTAATAGTGGTGGAATCAATTTTGAAAAACGGGTTTTGGAAGATGGACATTTTGGTTAGTGACCAAAATTAATGTTTTGAAAACTGTGATTTTCTAGTGACTAAAATGAAAAAGGTCAAATACTTAGAATCCTTAAGGAGCTATTTTACCAATTGGTTTCTCATGATTTCTCCCTTGATTTAACTGATTTTAACATGTGATTTAATTAATAATTAAAGTGGATTCTGTTAAAAAGTTAGTTATCTTTTCTAAAACAAAAATCACATCATTTTCTCTCAACTTTTCCCTCTCCATTCTCTCCTCATCCAAACACTTAGATTTCATCAAATTTCCAGAGGTGAGGTGGTTTTTAACTTGATTTTATTGTTTGAAATTGTTTTATAAAGATTGATTAAACAAGATCTTACATTAATCTTGTGTTTTCTTAACATTTCACAAACCAATTGAGGGAGAAACTTCACAATAGGGGTAAGGTCCGAGATCTCCTATATTTTATGGTTCTTTACTGAAATTCCCAAGCATTTGGTCCTTGTTTTGTGTTTCTAATCTGGTTTTGACGATTTTCCAATGTTTAATTGAGTTATTTGGGGAAAATGAGTTGATTCGTTAATTGGGTCTGATTTCCAGTAAGTGAGGTTGCTTTGATTCATATTTTGGACGATTAATAATGTTGATAAGTGGTTTTTATCAATGGAATGTTGAAACTTAAGAATCTCTATTTGTTTAGGTTGTTAGTTTTGAGGTTTTGTGGTGTTTTTGTGGTTGTAAGGTTGCTGGAGGTAGTAGCTTGTTTTGGATCTGTTTTTAGATGTGTTTTGATGTTAGAAGTGATGTTAGATTGATTGATGTTGTCTGGTTTGTGAATCTAATGGTTTCGGTTGTTGAGTAAGGTTAATTATGAAGCTTTTGTGGGAATCCAAGAAGGATGGTAGCTACTATGTTTAGAATGCATTATGATGCATTAATCCTCTGTTGTTTTGTTGTAAGAATAGGGGAGGTTGATCCGGAAGTGATTGGAGAAGCGTTGGAGGCTTCGGATTCTTGATTTTGCATCGGCGAATCAAGGTTTTGCGTATTGGTGAGTGAAAACGTGGTTGAAAGCATTTTGATGTTTTGAAATAGAGTTTTGGGAGTAAAGGTAGAGCTTGAAACACTTACCTAGACTCGAAAGTAAGTATAAAGTGGTTTACTCTCTCAGTCGTGCCAGTTTGAAATGGTTTAATGCACTTGTTTTGATTTACATGTTACCTACTATTTAAGCATGTTTTGAAGTGTTGGATATACTATTTTAAAGCATGTTTTGCTGAAGGATACACATGGTAAGTGATCCTTCTAAGTATGGTTTATACTTGTGTTTTAAAGCATGGTTGTTGCTTTGGATAAATGGCATGGTTTAATGCTTGTTAAAAACAGTGAGGTAAATGTTATTTGGTTAATTATATTGGCAAGTGATGTGGTTTTAAAATTGTTATCGGATATAATTGGCCGGCATAGGATTGAGTGCACTATAAATAAGTCACCTTGGGTGTTGAGGGGTTTATATTGTGTACCGAATACTCTATCCAAGTACCCTAACGTAGAGGGGTTTAATGGTACCGATACTCCCGTTACTGGATTAAGCATCTAACCGATGAGAGGGATTGGTATCCTTGTGGGTTGAGATTGTACCCAGTTTTTATTGTACCGTGATTATGATTGTATCGCTATTCCGATTGAGATGGCTTGAAGTGTTGGGTTAACACTTGTTGAATCCGTGTATCCGATGAACTCTTTTGTTATTGGACTGGTTAAATGATCACTTGAAAGCCAATATAATTGTTAATGTATCATTGAAATGCCTTATGTTGTATAATGTGATTTATACATGTTTCTCCTTAAGCTTTGCATTTGGTAGTAATGCACGAGAAGGCTTAAGTGGAGGGTTAGGAATGTAACTTGCTGTTGGTTAATGATACATGTAGCATATGTTTAGTATGCTGGTTTTTAATGACGTAAAGTGCATGTTTTTTAAGAGGCATGACGATGTTTTAAAGGATGATGTTAAGTAAATGGTTTTAAATGCATTGATGGTGTTTGCTTTTGAGCACTCCTCACTAAGCCTTGTGTGCTTACGTTGTCGTTGTCCATCAATGCAGATAATTGAGGTCTTGGAAGGCAGCAAGAAGCAAGGGGATCTTAGCAAGACTTGTTTCCAAAGTATGTTAGAGACTAGACTATAATGAATAAGGGCAATGGGGTACTTGCTGTGTAGTGGGAGATGTTTTGTGAAACTCCCTGTTTCAGCATGTTTCTTTAGTTTCTCTTGGGTTGTAAATGGCCTTTAAGGTTTGCTTTTGGTGCTGGTTTACCTTTTGATATGTTGGTTGGATGCATATTAGGAAGCATGCCTATAAATTTCCTATTTGATGCATGAATCCTTGTGGTGTTGTTGGATAGGTGGTGTTAGCATGAGATATGTTTGACGTGTTAGTATTGAGTTTAAAGCATGTTGGAGTGGTTTGAGTATGCTTATGGGATGAAAAATCAGCCAAATGTGACATTACAGGCCCAGGTGTATCGATACGCGGGGGACCGTATCGGTACGGCTAGGCAATTCCAGGCTTGTGGGATCGATACGGGCCTGGTACATTTTGATAAGCCTAGGCAAATTTGGCCTGGCGTACCAGTACGGGGATGGGCATTTCGATACGAGTTTTAGCCACTGGAATTCACTTTTGTAACTCGAGCCCACATATCAAAACACCTAAGGAACCGTATCGGTATAGTCGTAAATATTTCAAAAGTTCGGTAATTCAGTTAAGTGTATTGAAACAGCTTGGTGGTGTATCGAAATGGTGTGCTTCAAACCGTATCAGTACAGGCTTACCTGTTTCAATATGGATGGCCGTTTTTCCTGTTAATGTCATTTTTTGGGCAGTTTTGCTTTCTTTGCTTTTTAGTCTCTAAATCTTGCAGATCCAATTATATGTGGTAGAATGATCAAATTGAGCTGAAACTTGAGATGAAGGTTTGGAATCTGCCTAATTAAAGATTGATATCTTAAAAAAGAGTTTTAATCCAGAAATTTTCTATATTTGCAATTTGGTCCCTAACCTGCAAACGTGATCAATTGGATGTAAAATTGATGCCCGATTGAGTTAGGGTTGCACCTGATGTCTTTATGAACATGTAGGGTTAATAAATGGGCATCTAGATAAGATAAAAAGAAAAAAATGGATCGGGTTTGATTAAATCTCTTCGGTTTGCTACAACAAACCTAATGTAGCCTTCTTAGTTCCGTTGGGCGTCTAGGCCAGGTCAAGTGGGTTACATTTGGTGGTATCAGAGCCAGGTTTGGTTCGTTTAGGAGGTTGTTGTGTTGTTGTCGCGAGTTATGCTCTACTGTATGATGTGTATGGTGATTTTTGTATGTACACTGGTTGATATGTATGGTGATTGATATATAAATGTTGGTTGTTGTAAGCTATGTTGGGGGTGTTTTGGGGTACTCATTGCCTTATTATTATAGTTTGGGAAGTTTTGATTTTTGAAATGAAAGTCTTGGATCCTTGCTTGAGGCTGGCCTGACTGTTTTGTTTTGAAATGATTATCATGCCCTAGATATATTTTAGCACGATGAGACCGATAAGAGAGAGTTGCGATCTAGCGCGATTGCTGCTGCCGCTGGGCAGGATGATAAAGGGGAAGTTGTACCTCCTGGAGGGTTGCCACTGCCCCCACCTAATCCACCTGAGGGAGTGGAGCAAGTACCACCTGCGCTAACTGGGCCAGGGATGGGTGATATAGCACCGCTGATACAGGCCATGACTGGTGCTTTTCAGGCAGTACTTGCGGGTGTTCGTGTGCCAGTACCACCAGTTGATGGGCAAGGTTTACCGCTTGAGCGTCTTCGTAGCTTGGGTAGAGTTAAGTTTCGAGGGTTGTTGCTTGAGGCTTCTGAGGGTTGGTTGGCCAGTACTGAGAGGATATTAGGCCAGATGGGGTGCACCCATGCACGTAAGTTGGGTTGTGTTGTTTCCCTGCTGTAGGGTGATGCTTATACAGGGTGGACTACCATGATATTTGGTATGGCGACGGATGATGTGACATGGGAGTTCTTCTATGAAGCTTTTCGAAAGATGTTTTTGGGAGTCCGATATCAGGATGAGAAGAAGCGTGAGTTTATGGCATTGGTGCAGGGTAATATGTCTATTGCAGAGTACGAGGTAAAGTTCGTAAGGTTGAGTCGGTACGCACCTGAGTTGGTTCCTGACGAGCGTACTCGATGTAATCATTTTTTATATAGGCTTGTGTAGGATGTTAAGACATACATGCTTGCTGCTGATTATACCAATTTTGATGTGTTGGTTTCGCGAGCCAAGGATGTGGAGCAGAATTTAGTTTTGGCTTTTGGATCGCGGGTTATAGCAGTGGTCAGACCAAGAGACACCTTGACAAGAGGTTTCGCCCAGAGCCGAGGCATGGTGGAGGTGCGGGTGGATGTGGAGTCTAGGCGCAGGGAGCCCAGGCTAGAGCACCGTTTAGCACTTGTTGGGTTTGTGGATCCTGAGATCATTTGAGGTGAGATTGCCCACCTTTGGCCAGGGAGGGTCAGGCACCTGCACATGTGGTGGCTAATTCTGGTTGGAGTTGTGGGTCAAGCGACCATCAGGCTAATGCAAATGTGTGATTGTCTGTTGTTGGTTCATGGTGGGCAGGGTGTTGCACCTGTTGTTGCTCTGTAGCGTGGTCGTGGCCGCGGACCGTTTTAGCGTCCAGATGGTAGACAAAGGACTGTAGCTCATACTGTTGCTATTTAGCCTAAGGGAGGTGGATTGGCTAGGGTGTATGCTCACTTTGAGGGTCGCAATGACACCGATGTGGTTGCAGATACTTTTACCCTACAATCTTTGTCGTTGTAATCGTTGGTTGATTCTGGTTCTACTTATTCATACATTTTGAGTGAGCATGCTGAGCTGCTTGATATATCTGTTAAAATTCTTAATGTGGGTGTTAGAGTAACTAGTTTTCTTGGGGAGACAGTTGTGGTTAGGAGGTTTTATTGTAGGTGTCCGCTGATGGTTTAGGGATATGTGTTTGCCATGGACTTGATGGAGTTACCGTTCAATGGTTTTGGTGTAATTTTGGGCATGGATTGGTTGATCGAACATCGGGCTGTGGTGGATTTCGAGACCAAACATATATCTTTGAGGTTGTCGGATGATTATGAGGTGGTGGTTGTTGGCGAGAATGCCAAGTTTTTGTCTAACGTTGTTTCGGTTTTGGAAGCAAGACGAATGTTGGATTCGGGATGTCAGGCTTATTTGGCCTATGTTATGAATCATTGATCAAAAGAGTTGAGGGTGCAGGATGTTCGCACAGTATGTGAGTTCCCAGGTGTTTTTCTAGAGGAATTACCAGGGTTGCCACCTGACCGTGAGGTAAAGTTTGGCATCGAGGTACTTGCGGGTACGGTACCTATATCCATTGCTCCGCACTGCATGGCTCTAAAGGAGTTGAAGACGCAATTGCAGGAGTTGCTTGATCGTAAGTTCATTAGACCAGTATTTCACCATGGAGAGTGCCAGTCTTGTTTGTTAAGAAGAAAAATGGTACGTTGTGGATGTGTATAGATTACCGGCAGCTGAATAAGTTAACAATAAAGAACAAGTATCCCTTACCGCAGATAGATGGCCTGTTTGATCAGTTCAGGGGAGCTTCGTTGTTTTCAAAGATAGATTTGAGGTTGGGGTGCTACCAGTTAAAGCTGAAGGAGGAGGATGTGCCCAAAACAGCATTCCATACGAGGTACGGGCATTACGTGTTTCTTGTGATGCCGTTAGGTTTGACCAATGCTCCTACTGTTTTTATGGACATGATGAACTGTGTGTTTCATGAGTTTTTGGATTAGTTTGTGGTTGTGTTCATCGATGATATCCTTGTGTACTCTCGTACTGAGGAGGATCATGATAGACATTTGATAATTGTGCTTCAAACGCTGTTGGCTAATCAGCTTTATGCTAAGTTAAGCAAATGTGAGTTCTAGCTCAAGAAAGTTGTGTTTTTCAGACATGTGGTGTCGGCCGAGGGAATCTGTGTTGATCCGTATAAGGTTGAGGCTATAATGAGTTGGAAGGAGCCTAAGTCTGTGACAGAGGTTTATAGTTTCCTTGGTTTGGCGGGTTACTACCGGAGATTTGTAGAAGGGTTCTCCAGTTTGGCGGCTCCGTTAACAAAGTTGTTGCAGAAGAATGTTCGGTTTGAGTGGACGAAGGATAGACAATGAGCTTTTGAGAGGTTGAAGGAAGCTTTGATGTGAGCTCCGGTCTTGGTTCAACCAGAATCGGGAAAGGAGTTTGTTGTATATAGTGATGCGTTGTATGTTGGGCTCGGTTGTGTGTTAATGCAGGAGGGTAAAGTGGTGGCGTATGCATCTAGGCAGTTAAAGGTGCATGAGCGTAACAACCCTACTCATGATCTTGAGCTGGCCACGGTTGTGTTTGCCTTGAAGATCTGGAGGTATTATCTTTATGGTAAGAAATGTGTGGTTTATACGGATCATAAGAGTTTGAAATATCTGATGTCGCATAAGGAGCTGAATCTTAGACAACATAGATGGTTGGATTTGCTTAAGGATTATGACATGACCATTAAGTATCATCCGGGGAAAGCTAATGTTATAGCGGATGCCTTGAGTAGGAAAGGGGTTGTGGAGTTGAGAGCCTTGTTTGCTAGGCTGAGTGTGACGAATGATGGAGGCTTGTTGGCTGAGTTGCAAGTGAAGTCGTCATTGTCACCGATGATTAAGGAGAAACAACCGTATAATGGGAGTTTGGTATCTCATGTGGAAGATATTAGGGATAGGGATCCTACGGATTTTCATTTTAACGATACAAGGGTGTTGAGTTTCAAAGGTCGAATAGTGGTGCCTGAAGATGAAGAGTTGAGGCGTACTATTTTGACTGAGGCACGCACAAGTCCTTTTGCTATGCATCCCGGTAGTACTAAGATGTATCGGGGGTTGAAGGAAGAGTACTATTAGGTGGAGCTGAAGAGTGATGTGGCTGATTTCATTGCACAGTGTATGGTTTGTCAGCAGGTAAAGGCTGAGCATCAGTTCCCTTCCGGGTTGTTGCAAGCGTTAAGGATACCAAAATGAAAATAGGAAAGAATCACCATGGATTTTGTGTCTGGGCTACCTTTGACGCTGACCAAACAGGATTCCATTTGGATGATTGTTGATCAGTTTACAAAGTGTGCGCATTTTGTGCCCGTGCATACTACATATACCCTTGACAAGTTGGTTGAGTTGTACATTTCTGAGATAGTGCATTTGCACTGGGTGCCCAAATCTATTGTCTCAAATAGGGGTTCGCGGTTCACCGCAAGGTTTTGGGTGAGTTTGCATCGTGCTTTAGGAACCCGATTGAGTTTCAGTACCTCGTACCTTCCTCGGTCGGATGGCCAATCGGAGCGCGTAATTTAGGTTCTCGAGGATATGCTAAGGTGTTGCGTTATAAAGTACCAGGAAATGTGGGAGAAATAGTTGCCGTTGGTGGAGGTTGGTTACAATAACAATTATCAAACTAGCATCCAAATGGCACCCTATGAGGCGTTGTATGGCAGGAAGTGTCATACGCCCGTGTGTTGGGCAGAAGCGAGGGAAAAGTTTGTGTCGATGCCCAATGTTTTGAAAGGCACGACCGAAAAGTTAAAGTTGATATGTGAGCGCTTAAAAGCGACTGCAGATTGTCAGAAATCCTATGCAGATTTGAAACGTAGGGATATAGAGTATGTTATGGGTGATAAAGTATTTTTGAAAGTGTTACCCTGGAAAAAGGTGTTGCGTTTTGGGAGGAAAGTGAAGCTTAGCCCGAGTTTCATTGGACCATACGAGGTTTTCGAGCGTGTGCGTCCTGTTGCGTACCATTTGAGGTTACCTCCAGAGTTGGGAAAGATCCATGATGTGTTCCACGTTTCGGTGTTGCGGAGGTATAGGTCGGATCCATCGCATGTCATGCCGGTGGAAGAGATTGAGTTAAGACCAGACCTGCCTTATGATGAGGAACCAATATAGATTCTTGATACCAGCAATAAGGTACTCCGTGCAAAAATAGTCGAGCTGGTTAAGGTGTTGTGGAAGCACCGCGAGGTTAAGGAGTCCACTTGGGAACGCAAGTCGGACATGTTGAAATAGTTTCAGCACCTGTTTCCTCCAGGTAAATTTTGGGGACAAAATTTCTTAAGTGGGGGAGAGTTGTAATGCCCCAATTTTAGGGCTTAGCGGTTTTGTGGATTATTAGACGGTCTGGTGGACCAGAGTAGAGATTCGAGTCGATTTTGGGATCATATATTTTTGGTGTTGGAAAAATTACGAAAAAAATGCTTAAAAAACATTATTAATTATAAATTTAATAGTGGTGGAATCTATTTTGAAAAACAGGTTTTGGAAGATGGACATTTTGCTTAGTGACCAAAATGAAAGTTTTGAAAACTGTGATTTTCTAGTGACTAAAATGAAAAGGGTCAAATACGTAGAATCCTTAAGGAGCTATTTTACCAATTGGTTTTTGATGATTTCTCCCTTGATTTGACTAATTTTAACAAGTGATTTAATTAATAATTAAAGTGGATTTTGTTAAAAAGTTAGTTATCTTTTCTAAAATAAAAATAACGTCATTTTCTCTCAACATTTCCCTCTCCATTCTCTCTTCATCCAAACACTCAGATTTCATCAAATTTGCAGAGGTTAGGTGATTTTTAACTTGATTTCATTGTTTTAAATTGTTTTATAAAGATTGATTACACAAAATCTTAGATTAATCTTGTGTTTTCTTAGCTTTTCACAAACCAATTGAGTGAGAAACTTCACAATAGGGGTAAGGTCTGAGATCTCCTCTATTCTATGGTTCTTTATTGAAATTCCCAAGCATTTGAACCTTGTTTTTGTGTTTCGAATCTGGTTTTGATGATTTTCCAATGTTTAATTGAGTTATTTGGGAAAAATGAGTTGATTCGCGAATTGGGTCTGTTTTCCAGTAAGTGAGGTTGGTTTGATTCATATTTTGGATGTTTAATAATGTTGATAAGTGGTTTTTATCAATGGAATCCTGAAACTTAAGAATCTCTATTTGTTTAGGTTGTTAGTTTTGAGGTTTGTGGTGTTTTTGTGGTTGTAAGGTTGCTGGAGGTAGTAGCTTGTTTTGGATTTGTTTTTAGATGTGTTTTGATGTTGGAAGTGATGTTAGATTGATAGATGTTGGTTGGGTTGTGAATCGAAGTGTTTTGGTTATGTTTTTAATTGTTGAGGAGGGTTAATTGTGAAGGTTTTGTGGGAATCCGAGAAGGATGGTAGCTGATGTGTTTAAAATGCATTATGATGCATTAATCCTCTGTTGTTTTGTGGTAAAAGCAGGGGAGGTTGATCTGGAAGTGATTGGAGAAGCGTTGGAGGCTTCGGATTCTTGATTTCACGTCGGCGAATTGAGGTTTTGCATATCGGTGAGTAAAAACGTGGTTTAAAGCGTTTTGATGTTTCGAAACAGAGTTTTGGGAGTTAAGGTAGAGCTTGAAATGCTTACCTAGACTCAGAAGTAAGTATAAAGTGGTTTACTCTCTTGGTCGCGTTAGTTTGAAATGGTTTAATGCACTTATTTTGATTTACATGTCACCTACTGTTTAAACATGTTTTGAAGTATTTGTTGTTTCTTTTATAAGCATGTTTTGCTGAAGGATGCACATGGTAAGTGATCCTTGTAAGTATGGTTTATACTTGTGTTTTAAAGCATGGTTGTTGCTTTGGATAAATGGCATGATTTAATGCTTGTTAAAAACAGTGAGATAAATGTTTTTTGGTTAATTATATTGGCAAGTGATGTGGTTTTAAAATTGTTATCGGATATAGTTGGCTGGCCATAGGATTGAGTGCACTCCTAAATAAGTCGCCTTGGATGTTGAGGGGTTTATATTGTGTACCGAATACTCAATCCAAGTACCCTAATGGTAGAAGGGCTTAACGGTACCGAATACTCCTATTAGTGGATTAAGCTTCTAATCGATGAGAGGGATTGGTATCACTATGGGTTGAGATTGTACTCGGTTGTTATTGTACCGCGATTGTGATTGTATCGCTATTCCGGTTGAGATGGCTTGAAGTGTTGGGTTAACACTTGTTGAAGACGTGTATCCGGTGAACTCTTTTGTTATTGGACTGGTTAAATGATCACTTGAAAGCCAATATAATTATTAATGTATCATTGAAATGCCTTATGTTGTATAATATGATTTATACATGTTTCTCCTTAAGCTTTGCATTTGGTAGAAATGCATGGCAAGGCTTAAGTGGAGAGTTAGCAATGTAACTGGCTGTTGGTTAATGATACATGTAGCATATGTTTAGTATGCTGGTTTTTAATGACATAAAGTGCATTTTTTAATGAGGCATGGTGATGTTTTAAAGGATGATGTTAAGTAAATGGTTTTAAATGCATTGTCGGTGTTTGCTTTTAAGAACTCCTCACTAAGCCTTGTGTGCTTACGCTCTCGTTGTCCATCAATGCAGATAATTGAGGTCTTGGAAGGCAGCAAGAAGCAAGGGGATCTTAGCAAGACCTGTTTCCAAAGTATGTTAGAGACTATACTATAATGAATAAGGGCAATAGGGTACTTGTTGCGTAGTGGGAGATGTTTTGTGAAACTACCTATTTGAGCATGTTTCTTTAGTTTTTCTTGTGTTGTAAATGACATTTAAGGTTTGCTTTTGGTACTGGTTTACCTTTTGATATGTTGGTTGGAGGCATATTAGGAAGCATGCCTATAGATTTCCTATTTGATGCATGAATCCTTGTGGTGGTGTTGGATAAGTGGTGTTAGTTAGCATGATATATGTTGGACATGTTAGTATTGAGTTTAAAGCATGTTGGAGTGTTTTGAGTATGCTTATGGGATGAAAAATCAGCCAAATGTGACATTACAGGCCTAGGCGTACCGATACGCAAGGGACCGTATCGGTATGGCTAGGCAATTCCAGGCCTGTGGGATCGATACGGGGCTGGTGCGTTTCGATAAGCCTAGGCAAATTTGGCCTGGCGTACCGGTACAGGGATGGGCGTTTCGATATGAGTTTTAGCCATTGGAATCCACTTTTGTAACTCGAGCCCGCGTATCGAAACACCCAAGGAACCATATCCGCTTTGGGTTGAAGTTTGAGTTTTAGCACCGCGTATCATCCTCAGACGGATGGGCAGTCTGAGCGTGTTATCCAGGTCTTGGAGGATATGCTGAGGGGTTGTATTATTGAGTTCTAAGGAACCTGGGAGAAGCATTTACCTTCGGTTGAATTTGCTTAGAATAACACCTATCAAACGAGTATTCATATGGCGTCGTATGAGGCATTGTATGGCCAAAGGTGTCGTACGCCCTTGTGTTAGGCTGAGGTAGAGGAAAGCCTGTTTCCTTGTCACATGTGTTGAAAGACACGAATGAGAAAGTTAAGATTGTGTGTGAACGCTTTAAAGCGACTGCGGATCGGCAAAAATCTTACGCGGATTTGAAGCGTAGAGAAATTGAATATGCGGTAAGCGATCATGTGTTCTTGAAAGTGTCACCATGGAAGAAGGTGGTGCGGTTCAGGTGTAAGGGTAAGCTTAGTTTGAGGTTTATTGGACCATATGAGATCGTGGAGCGTGTTGGTCCTACGGCTTATTAGTTGAGGTTGCCTCCCGAGCTTGCGAAAATACATGATGTTTTCCGTGTATCTATGCTACGAAAATATTAGTTGGATCCTTCGCATGTTATGCCGGTGGAGCATATTGAGTTGAGACCAGATTTATCCTTTGACGAGGAGCCAGAGGAAATCCGTGATTTCAGTAGCAAAGTTCTTCATGGCAAGATGATATAACTGGTTAAAGTCTTGTGGCGAGATCGAGGTGTCAAGGAAGCCACTTGGGAAAGCAAGATGGATATGTTGGAGCAATTTCTGCATCTTTTCCTCCAGGTAAATTTCAAGGACGAAATTTCTTAAGAGGGGAGAGTTGTAACGCCTCAGTTTTGGGTCGTTTAAGGTTAGTTAGATGGTCTGGTGGACCGAGTTAGAGATTCTAGTCGGATTCGGGAGCAAATACTTTTTTGAAAGATAAAAATATGGAAAATGTTTAAAAATCATATTTTAATATATTAAAAATATTGGTGAAAGCAATTTTGGAAAATGAGCTTTGGAAGGGTGACAGATTGGTCAGTGACCAAAATGTAGTTTTTGAAAACTATTTTTAAAGGTGTCTGTTTTGTAAAGATTCAAAACTTTAAATCTTTATAGAGCTATTTTACAATTTGTTCTAATCTGAATTTTCTCTTAATTATGATTATTTTTAAAAGAGTTTTAATTAATGCAATTAAAGAGGATTTAGTTAAAAGGTAGTTATTTTTCCAAAACACAATTTGACGTAACTTTCTTTCTCTCATATTTTCTCTCAAAATACTCTCAGCCAAACACTCTTTTTCTTATCAGAGATTCAAGGTAATGATCTTGTTTCTTAATTCTTTGATTTGATAAATGATTCATTAACTTGTTTTCCAAAAATCTGATTGAATTTCATTGTTTTTCAAGAGGAAAACATCAAATTAAGGGGAAACTTATTCATTGGAGGTATGTTTCGTTCTTCTCCTTTAATGAAAGGTTCTTTACTGAAATTCCCAAGTTCTTGACTCTTTATATATGTTTTGTAATGGATTTTAATTGATTAATTATGGAATTTTGCTTAATTGAGGGTTAATTGGTGGAATTTTGTGATTTTTGAATTGGATCTGTTTTTCTACTGTTAAGGATTGATTTCAATTTTATTTTGGATGTATTATAATGTTGATAACTTGTTTTACACAATGGGTTTAGGATGTTGTAAAAGGGTTTTTAGATGTTATTTGATGAAGTTTGATGTATTGAATCGTTATATTATGGCTGGGTTAAGATTGAGAAGTGTTTAATGTTGATTTCGGTAAGCTTTGAAAGAGTTTTGAGTGGGCATCATGAGAGCTGCGGGATTTTGGTTTGAAACAGAGAGTTGGATGCATTTTAATGCATGTTTCCTCTGGTTTTGTGTGGCCAAAACAGGGGATAATCAAGGAGTAGCACCTTGAGGTGGTTTGAGGCTTGTCGGGAGCTTGTTTCGCGTTAGCAAGCAAGGCGAAGTGAAATCGGTGAGTGGAAACGGTGTTAAAAGTCTTTCAAAGGTTTGAAAGTGATTTTGGAGGTTTAGGTTAAGTTTGAAACAGTTACCTAAGCTTGGGAGTAAGTTTCCCTCCTTTGCTCTTTAATATCAGTTCAGATAAGAGCATGTGTGATTCTTGTTTTGGTCGTAAACATGGTTTATTTTACTTATTATAAATGCATGATTTTTAGTACATATGCAGTGATTTAAAACTATATGAAATGCTAGTGAGCATTGGTTTTTATTCCAGTCGGGAATGTGATATTGCTATGTCAATGTGAGTTACATATGTGGGGATTTTGTGTAATACATTGTAAAACAATGAGTAAATGGTTTTGTAAATGATATATTGGGCATGTGACAAGGTGAGAAAACATTTGGATATAGTTGGCATGCCATAGGATAAAGTGCACTATAATATGTTTAAAAGTCGATCGTGGTTACGAGTCCTTGAGGTATAGCGGTCGGCTACTCGGACTATGTTGTTATCACTTAGGTTGAGCGGTCGGTTCCCCTTGTTGATGTAAAGCTTAAAGTTGTGCAGTCGGCATGGGGTTGTCTTGATGATGGTCGGTCATTAAGGGAGATCGGTGTATCCGATGTGTAAAGTTAATGGTCGGTTAACCAAAAATTAGCGGCCAGCTAATCAAGGATAGTGGTTGGCTATCTAGGGTCACTATAATTGCCAATATATGAGAATTCTAATGTTAAATCTATTTTTAATGCTTTGGGATTTAAACATGGTTTTGTATTTAATGCTTTGAATTCCAGCATGGTTTTGTATAAAATGCTTTGGGGATTTAAGCATGTGAATATATTGTTTTGCATATGGTCAATATGCATGTTTTGAATTAGAATCATTGGAACTTGCTTAGGTCGTAAGCATAGTTAGAAAACAAGTGTTGGTTTTCAATGGTTATAATGCATCATTGATTTAAGAGCTTCCTTACTAATAATGTGTGCTTACGCTCTCTTTCCCTAATGATGTCGAGCATTAAGGCTTGGGGGCAGTAAAGGCAAAGTTGCAGTGATCCAAGAGGCAAAGCAATTTTGAGTTTGAACTCAGTTTATGTTTCCGGTTAATAAGGCAATGTGTTCACCATGGATTTTGAGATTTGTAATTTTGTTTTCCCTTGTTTTAAGCATGTGTAATGCTGTGATTTTGGAGTTTGGTTGATGTTGTTGCGCATAGTGTGCATCAATACCTATGGTTGATGTTATATGGTTACCTCGGTATACATCTAGATGGTTTAGCTTGGATGGCATGCTTTAATGAGCTTAACATGTTGAATACGGTACTAAAGTGATGTTGGTATGGTGTTTATGCTGGTAAATGTTTATTTGAGCAACTTGGCATGTTTGGTGGAGTGTTTTAAGGAGCATGCCTCTAGATTAATCATTTTGGTAGCATAGGCTTGTATTATGGCTAAACCATGGAGCAGGTGTTGGTACGGCTAGGCAAAATAGGGCATTTAGGATTGGTACAGGTACTTGAGTACCATTATGGACAAGCAATTTAAGCTTGGCATATCGGTGCGGGATAGGGGGTATCGGTATGAGAACCTATTATTGGAAAGTTGCTTTTTGAAGGAAAACCCGTGTACCTGAACACTAAGGACTCGTACCGGTATAGTTTCATTAATCTTGCAAGCTAATGTGGAGTACCGATACGATACACTGTGTATCGGTATGAGTGGCTACACCGTATCGGTACGATTGTGTTCGTATCAGTACGAGTGGCATTTTTTACTAGTAATGTCTTGGATTCCAATTTTATTTTCTTGCATTTTGGACCCTGGGTGTTATGGATGATATTGTATGAGCATGGTTGATCATATTGACCTAAAATTTGATATGTGGGCATGTAAATGGACTAATTGAGGATTGGTAACCTTAATTTCAATTTTGGACCAATAATTTAATGTATTTACGTTTTAGTCCTTGTAATGAATGTGATGCAATTGGTCGCCTATATGTGATTCGTTTCTTTGTAAAATTCACCCATTGCAAATATGAACATGTAATACTAATAATTTGCATCTAGACAAGATAAAAGAAACTGACTTTTCGTAACCTTTCTCCAGTTTGCTTCGGCAAACCTAATATAGCTCACACAGTTTGGTCACGCATCTAGGCTGGGTCGAGGGGGATACAGATGGAGGTATAAGGGTGATGTTAATGTGGTTTTAGATGACAATTGATGTTAATTGATAGATTAAAATGTTAGGTTTTGGCTGGGTTAAGTTTGGAAGGTGTTTGATGTTGTTTTCGGTTGTTGTGGAGTGAAATTGGGTAGAGCTTGTTGAGGATTTATGTGAATTGATGTTGTTGGGTTGTTGAATGCATTTTGATGCATTAAATCCTTACTTTTTGTAGATAAAATAGGGGAAGTTGGTCCTTAAGCTTGAATGAATGTTTTAGAAGCTTTGGAGGCATGTTTACCGTATCAACAAGCGAGGCTTTACGTGTTGGTGAGTGAGAACGTGTTTTATAGCTTTTCAAAGGTTTGAAAGTTGTGTTTAGAGTTTAGATCAACCTGGAAACGCTGGTCTAAGCTCAGAAGTAAGTAAAGGATGATTTTTATCTCTCGAACTTAGTTTGGCAATTGGTTTATGCACTTGTTTTGAGAACTTGATTACTCACTGTATATACATGATTTGGGTATGGTTTAATGCTGGAAAATGATTACATAATGATGATGATGCATTTATAAGTAATTCATGTTTTGATAATGTTTTTGAACATTGATTAAGGCATGGTTGATGTATTGGATAAATGATTTTGATTGATGCATATGAAAATAGTGAGTTGATATTAATGAAACAAATTATAATGGCAAGTGATGGTATGAAAAGGTTTTGGAAATGTTATCGAATATAATTGGTTGACCATAGGATTGATAGTGCACTATAAAAAGTAGCCTTGGATGTTGAGGGGTTTATGTGTACCGAATACTCCATCCAAGTACCCTAACGGTCGAGGGGTTATATGGTACCAAAGACTACCATTAGTAGATTATACATCTAGCTGATGAGTGGTGTTGAGGGGTTTATGTGTACCAAAGACTCCACCACGGATGTCACAATGGTGGAGGGGTTTATGTGTAGTGAAAACTCCCGTGTATGAACCTTGAAATGCTGGTTGAGATTGTATGTTAAGTGTTGAGAGGACACTTGTTGAATCTGTGTATTTGATGTTATGTTTTGTAAAGTGGAATTTGGTTAATGATCACTTGTAAGCAAATATAATTGATAATGTATCATGTTGATGGATTTGGGTGGCATAATGTTGGTTTATAAATGTTTACGCTTTAACCCTTGCATTGATAGTATGCATGGGAAAGCTTAAATTGAGGGTAGAAAATGAGACTTTGCTATTAATCCATGATACATGTTGCTTATGGTTTAACATGCATGTTTTGGAAATGTAACTGCATGGTTTACAAGGCATGCTAATGTTGATGATGTTGTAATGAGGATTAAAAAGCTGTATTGAAAATGGTTTTCGAAGGATTGTTTAAACGATTTTAAATGCATTGATGGTGACTTTTTAGAGCATTCCTCACTAAGCCTAGTGTGCTTATGCTCTATTTTTCCATCAATGTAAAGAATTAAAGGTTGGAGGCAGCAAGCAAGCGAAGAGAAATCCAATGACTTGTGTTTATGAAAGTATGATTTTGATTTAGTTTTGTAGTAATAAAGGCAATATGGTCATTTGTTTTTTGGGAGGGTTGTTCGCTAAACTCCCTATTTGTATAAGTTTTAAATGTTGGTTTGGATTTGTAAGAGGCTTAAAGTGCTTGATATGTGTTTAGATTTATGTTTTGGATGTTGGGTAGGGAGCATGCCTATAGACATTGTGGGTCATTGTGTTAGACTTGTTAGGATTGCTTAAAATGTTGGTATGTTTATGTTAAGCATGCTCTTGATGTTGTATGATGCTTAGATATGTGTTGAATGTGTTTGGAATGAGCCAAAGTGCCATACGTGGAACCTAGAGGTCATTACAGGCCTCAGCATACCGGTACTAGCTCCCTGGTGTCGGTACACAGGGTCTGGGAAGGCTCAATTCATCTAAATTTATCAAGGGGTATCAGTACGTCTAGCCACCATATCAGTACACCTTGAGAAATTTTTGTACTGGTGTCAGTACACAAGCTCCCATACTGGTACGCCTCCTAGCTACTGGAATCCAATTTTTAAGAACAAACCATAAGGATAGGTACGAGGGTGAACCATATTTGTACGGGTTTACTCGGCATATCGTATCAATACAAAGCTTAGCGTATCGGTACACATAGCTGTTAAGTTGGTTAAACTATATCGCTGCGGGGTTAGCTCGTATTGGTACGCAATGTAAATTTTTTTGCTTTTGTCTGTTGAGGTTTGAAAATGATACAATTTAGTCCCCGATGTTATGTACGCAATTGAATGAGCTCGGATGATTGTTTTGAGCTAGAATTTAACATATGAGCAAGAAATTGGACTAATAAAGGATTGGTAATCTTAATTTTAATTAAGTTCTTGTAATTTTGAAAATTACATTTTGGTCCCCAATGTGCGTATTTGAGCAATTGAACCTTGTTTTAAAATTTGATTTGAATATAACATTTTATGCTGAAGCATGTTTACATTAGGAATTAAATTGATGCATTTAGACAAGATAAAAGAAAAAAGGACCAATTTAGGTTATTAGCAAGGGTGTGCTTCGACAAATCTAATGTGATCTTTTTTTCTTAATTTCGGCTAGGCTGGGTTAAGGGGGTTACATTTGTTGGTATCAGAGCCAGGTTTACAAAAATTGGGATATTGTTGATGATTGTTCAATGTTGTTTGCTATGCACAGGGATTGTTTATTCGTAAGGTGGTTGATACATACCATGTTGGGGTATTTTTGGGGACACATTGCCTTATTACTATAGTTATAAAATGATTTTGGTTGGAAATGGAAGTCTTAGATCCTTGCTTGAAGCTAGCCTGATTGTTTTTGTTTTGGTGTAATTATCATGCCTTAGATATGTTTCTATATGATGCCACCGAGGAGAGAGTTGTGATCGAGTATGAATGCTACTGCCGGAGGGCAGAGAGTCGAGGGTGAGAGACGTTTCTATATAGTGTCCCTATTGCAGGGTGATGCATACAGTTGGTGGACTACTTTGATCATGGGTATGGAACCTAGTGATGTGAAATGGGAGTTTTTTCAGGCTATATTCAGAAAGAAGTATTTGGGAGTTAGATACTTGGATAAGAAAAAATGTTAGTTTATGGCCTTGGTTCAAGGTAGTATGACAGTATCTGAGTAAGAGGTAAAATTTGTGAGGCTGAGTCAGTATGCGCCTGAATTGGTGCCGGATGAGAGGCATCGCTGTGACGAATTCTATTAGGGATTGGAGTAGGATGTTAGGACATACATATTGGCCACTGACTATACAAATTTGACATGTCAGTTACACGGGCGAAGGATATTGAGCAGAGTTTGGGTTTATCTCTTTGTCGAGGAGGTTTTGGCTCGGGGAAGAGACCTGTTGATTTTGGTTTCGGCGGTGGTCATTTTAAGAGACACTGTGATAGGAGGTATCGCCCTGAATAGAGACAGGGTGGTAGTAATACTGGGCATGGGCCTCAGGGCTAGAGTATTTAGGTTAGAGCATTGGATAACACCTGTTGGGTGTGTGGATCATGGGATCACAAGAGGCTAGATTCTCCACTGTTAGCCAGGGAAGGACATGCTTCATCGGCTGTTGTTGCTAATTCTTGTTGGAGTTATGGATTTGTGGACCATATAAGACGTGATTGTCCATTGATGGAAAGGGATAGGCATGCACCTATTGTTGTACCACAGAGAGGCCATGGGTGTGGTCAAGGTAATTTCCAGTAGAGGGAAGAAGGGTATAGGACTGTAGTGCATACAGTGGCAGTTCGACCCGATGGTGGTGGACCAGAGAGGATATATGCACATCGTGAAGGGAGGAACGACACGGATGTGATAGGTACTTTTACTTTGTAGTCTATGTCGTTACATTCTTTAATAGATTCTGGTTCTACACATTCATATATTTTGTATGAGCATAAGCATTTGCTTGATATACAGTGGAAATGTTAGATGTGGGTATGCAAGTAACAAATTCTTTCAGAGATATAGTTGTTATGAGGAGGTTATATAGGACATGTCCTCTAATGGTTCAATGTCACAAGTTTGCGGCTAATTTGATGGAGCTGTTGTTCCATGGTTTTGTATTGAGACGTATGCTAATACGGCTCCATTGTCAATTGCACTGTATCACATGACATCGAAGGAGTTGAGGATAAAACTCCAGGATTTGTTAGATCGTGGTTACATCCAACCTAGTGTTTCACTGTAGGGACCATCCGTGTTGTTTCTGAAGAAGAATAAGAATGGCACTTTGAGGATGTGCATTGATATCGGCAACTAAACAAGTTGATGATTAAGAATAAGTGCCCTTTCTCGTGAATTGATGACTTGTTCGATCAATTCAGGGGTGCTACAATGTTTTCCAAGATTGATTTGAGATATGGATACTATCAGCTGATGGTTAAGGATAAAGATGTGCCGAATACGGCTTTTCATATGAGGTATGGGCATTATTGGTTTCTAGTGATGCCGTTTGGCTAACGAATGCGCCTGCAACATTCATGGACATGATGAAAAGGGTGTTCCATGAATTATTGGATCAATTCATAGTGTTCATTGATGATAGTCTCGTGTATTCTCGTACTGAGGAGGATTATGACCGACACTTGTGAATTGTGTTACAAACCTTGTTAGATAATCAACATTATGATAAGTTTAGCAAGTGTGAGTTTTGGATTAAAGAAGTGGTCTTTCTTGGTCATGTTGTTTTGGTGAAATGTATCTGGGTGGATCCACAAAAGGTTGAGGCAATTGTGAATTGGAAGCAACCTAAGTCAGTAATTGGTAGGATATTATCGACGCTTTGTGCATGGGTTTTCAAGGGTTACTGCTCTGTTGACCAGGTTGTTGCAAAATGATGTATGGTATGAGTAGGCGGAAGCTAGACAACAAGCTTTCAAGAAGTTGAAGGAAGCTTTGACGCAAGCTCTAATCATGATTCAACCTGGGTCAAGAAAAAAGTTTATGGTTTATAGTGATGCATCCTACGTTGGTTTAGGGTGTGTGTTGATGCAATATGAGAAAGTTGTAGCTTATGCATCTATGCAGTTAAAGGTGCACAAGCGCCATTATCCTACGTATGATTTAGAGCTTGCTGCGGTGGTGTTTGCGTTGAAGATTTTGAGGCATTACATTTAAGGTGAGAAGTGTATTTTGTACATGGATCATAAGAGTTTGAAGTAAATGGTGCCTTAAATGGAGTTGAATCTTAGGCAGCGTAGATGATTGAAGTTGCTTAAGGATTATGATTTGACAACTGAGTATCATCCGGGCAAGGCGAATGTTGTGGTTGATGCTTTTAGTAGAAAAGCTGTTGTGGAGTTGAGGGTCATGTTTGCGAGGTTGTGTAATACCCTGGTCAATATCCTAGAAGTTAAGTATGTTCGATTTAAGGCCATTATAAATTCTATGGCACCTTTTGGTATTAAATAAACATGTTTGGGACTAAATTACAAGACAAAGAAAATACACTTATGATTGTAGAATGACCAAACTGAATTGTTGGTAATAAAACAAGATTTGCATGCAAAGAAACACTTAATTGGTAACCTTGGACACTTGTAACACCGAAAGTAAGCAAGGTGGAATTGAGTGGAGGGGTTTCACGACCTTGAATCAAAATGTGAAGGAAAACAAAATTTAACCATCTTCTTCTTCCCTGATCCTCCCAAGTAGCCAAGAGAGAGTAAGAATGAGTGAAGGCCTTGGTTGCTTAACTTAGATTAAGAATTAGCCTTGTTCGTTTGGTGCATGGATAGGAAGGTAACCTATTTGTTTTCTTTTTTTTATGAACCTATTGTAGATTGGATTAGTAGATTTATACGTTATGTGAATTGAATACGTTATGTGAATTGAAGATGCATGTGAGAGAAATTGAATGCAATTAGGTGTTTGGCAAGATGTAAGAAATAAACATTGTCTAGATTGATCATTAGGTTGTTAAGGTTGAACAATTCGAATGGTATTGCTTTAATGGCTGAATTCATTCAAAATTATGTTAAATGCAATTTAGAGATTTCATGAATAAATCATGGTGACTATAAACTTAATATTTGTGTTTAATATAGATGTTGTGGTGTGGTGATTAGAAATTAAAATTAATTTATGGGTTGTTTTGAGATAATAAGACAACTCAAGAATGTTTCGTATGTATGAAATTGAGGTTGTTAGGTAAATTCATATGGTTGAAGGATTATTGTGAGGCACATAGTGAATGAACTTAGTTGTTGTAATCGAGTGTATACATGTTTAAAATCTGCCATGTTTTGGTGTATATGTACATGTAATTGGACTGACTTAATCGAGTGTATGCATATGTATAAAATCTACCATGTTTTGGTGTATATGTACATGTAATTGGACTGGCTTAATCGAGTGTATGCATATGTATACAATCTACCCTGTTTTAGTGTGTGTGTACATGTAATTGGATTGATTTAATTGAGTATGTACCAAGTATGAAATATTTCCCGTTTTATAAAATTGGATTGTCTAGAGAATGTTTAAAATTTGATTGATCCTAATGCATAAATTGGACTTATTGTTATAATTAGATAAAGAAGGAATTGATCAAGTGAGACACATAGGAGACCATGCTGTAGAAAAGCAAAAAGAGGTTATAATTCGGGAGCAAAATTAGCCGGAATTAATATGCGAGTGTAGTTTAAAATCTTTGGAAGGGTAATAACCTCCCAAGCATTTATTGTTAATTTTAATAATTTGAGTTTTGGACCATATCATGTATGGGCAAATCTGGCTTCGAGGTAAGTCACTTTATGTTATGATTTGGTGTGAAGAATTCTTGATTAAGTAAACTACTTATGAATTTAGTAACATATTTAACATGGTAATTACATGATATGTTTATGCTGAAAGTAAGTTGATTATAATGCCATTTGAATGAGTTTGGTTATAAAACCATTTGAATAAGTGATTAGTTGAGAATGAACTTATAAGAAGCAAAGGTGTACCCGGATTAAAGAGGGGTATTGATCTGTTGGTATGAGGCCAACATATAAAGTTATTATTACTTTACTCAATAAAGAATAACAATTATAAAAGCCTTGGTTTTCGAGTCAGTCTTAGGTATTGTTGGCATGCCATAGAGTCCATAGAGCTCAGTTTTGGGGTGGACTACGGTCCTTATTTTGGCGATAGTAGGAGAGAAGTTATGTGGTCACTTGGAGACAATATGAGGGATTGAATGGTACCAAGGGGTACCATTATATGTTATTACGGGCGACAGTTGGTTGGGATTCGAGTACCTAGGCTGTAGCTTGGAACTCAAGGCTACGATATCAATGATGAAAATTAATAAGAAATAAATTGAATCACTGATTTATCTTGTTTAATAACTAATATGTATATTCATGTTTACAAAATATGTTGGAGGAAACAAGAAGTTGATAATTATAAATGAGTTTTAATTTAATTATATAATTCGATTTGTTTATGAGTTGTTGTTATTCATGTCTATTGGTAATCGCATGGTTAAATTAACTTAAAGATTATACATGTATATATATATACACATAGTAGTATGCCTGGATAACTCGTATATTTGTATTTGTTATGCTACTTAAATTGTTATACTTGATCAAGAGAATGGTTGGAAGGAAAAATATTGTGATCAATGTTAGTTGTGCTACTTTTATCTACCTCACTAAGTGAAAACTTATGTATTCCTTTCATTCCATTCCAGGTTAGCTTGAAGTGCTCGATAGGTTTAAAGTTCGACAAGATCACAAGTAACCGATCATATGTTTTGTACCCCATTTTGTTAGAAACTCCTAGATGGGTGGCAAAATGTTTTGTATTGCATCTAGGTGCATATATATATATATATATATATGTGTGTGTGTGTGTGTGTGTGTGTGTGTGTGTGTGCGCGCGCGTGTGTGTGTGTTTAGTTGATATGTAAATATTTGTGATTAAGGTGTTTCCTGGGAAACGATTGTAATGGCCTCTATATAAGTACTATATATATATATGGTTGATGTTAGTGTTATATGATAGATGTTATGCATGAAGCTCGAGTGGGAACATGTTGTAGATAATCCATGACATGAGTAATGCCTTGACTATGTTTGTTTGAAGGTCGTATAGTATGGTTTCCCTTTATGAATAGTTAGTAGATATCATAACCATTAGTTGAACAGAATTCTGCGTCTAGTTAAGATACGTCCTTATTAAATTGTTTATTTGCCTTAAAATAACTGAGATGTAATGTTATGTGTAATTCCTACATGAAATTTGTCTAAAGTTCCATAAGATGATCGAGGTATAGATTAGCATTGACCTGTCTTTTTCACTTCGAATTCATTGTCTAGAACTTTTGGGATTAAAAGTACGGTTGAAGCCTATAAAAACTTGAATAAGCCTTGTTATAAATTGATATAGTATGTTGACATGTGATTTTAGAAGTCGGCATGCAACACCATTTCTTATGTGAATCTGACCTTGCTGATATATGCTATGTTGCCCATCATTATTTCTTTATCTCGATGATGAAATGATCCCTTAATGTTATGCATGCTAGTATTTGCTTATTTATAACACGTCTAAATTTGGTGTTTTTACCTATACCAATTTAGGGGTGTTTCATTTTGGTATCAGAGCTTATACGTTTACTTATTTATAACACCATTTTTACCTATACCGAGCTTATACGTTTACTGGTGCTAATGACGAGAAACAAGAGGATGCTGAGTACTGGTTAGATGCTACTACCATGATTTTAACCAAGCAATTATAGTGTTCAGATGAACATAAATTGGAGTGTGTTGTAGCACTCCTTGCCGATGAAGCATTAAGTTGGTGGGAAACTCAACCCTTACGGCTCTTGCGGATGCTATCACCTGGGAATTCTTTCTTAAAGAATTTCTAAAGAAGTATGTAAGTGAGCAATACCTCGCTGAATGTAGAAGACGTTTCTTGTATTTGAAGCATGGGGGAAACCTATTGAGCAGTATGTAACTGAATTTTGTAAATATTGCAAGTACGGGTCTGAATTCATCAACAAGGAGAAGGAAAAGTGTTGAATGTTCATTGAGGGGCTCAACAATGAATTAGGTCCTATGTTCACTACTTTGGGGATCACTGATTTCTAAGAACTGGTAAACCGAGCTATAGCTACTGAAGCTAAGATGAAGGCATCAGAAAGGAGGAAAGGGAATTACTCCCAAAAAGACAAAAGATCGAGGGATGACAACAAACCCCGTTGGCAGTCCAAGAAATCAAAGTACCAAGGAGGGAGCTCTGTGAACTACAACTCTTCTCCAAAGAATAATTTCATACCAAAGCCTCAGACTATAGTCAAGACTTCTACACCTTCAATTTCTGTTAACAGCACGGGGAATGTGGGAAAGGAAGCACAAGTTCTTATCTGTAATGTTTGTCAAAAGAATCATGTTGGACAATGTAGAAGAAAATCAAATGCCTGCTTCTTATGTGGAGAAAGAAATCATTTTATCAAAGATTGTCCTCAAAATTCGAATAAACTCCGAACTCATGTATCAAAGAATTCGAACTATGCTTAGTCAACAAGAGGAAAATGGCCCAAACAAGCTCAATCTGGTAAATATGGAAAAATAGGGGTCAGGCTTCGAATACTACTTATCAAGAATCCCGGGCACCAGCTTGAGTATACCATGTGCGAGGCCGAGAAGAGGAAGACTCCCCTTATGTAATTGCAGGTACTATCAAGTTGTTTTCACATCCTATTTATGCTCTATTTGTTTCGAGATCAACCCATTCTTTCATTTGTTCTTCCTTAATTGCAAAGTTTAAGTTGGAACCTGAACCTATATGTTATAACTTGATAGCTACCAATCCCTTAGGGGATAAAGTGATTGTTAATCAAATATGTAAAAATTGCCCCTTGTTTATTCAGGGAATTCCTTTTCCTGTAGATCGTTTAGCTCTACCATTCAATGAGATTGACCTCATATTAGGTTTAGATTGGTTGGGAAAAATCAGGATTGGGTACATTATGCTAAGAAAAGACTTTCCTTCTAGGGTTAGGAAAAGAATCAATAACCTTTATTGATAATAAATCTTCTCAACCAACCTCCTTGTTTGCTGCTATGTATGAGCTAAATGAAACCAAACTTCCCCTTGATTCTATTCTAATTGTCTATAAATTTCCATATGTATTTCCTGAGGAACTTTTGGGTTTACCACCGTCGAGGGAAGTTGAATTTGGAATTGAAGTTCAACCGAGAACTACTCCAGTTTCCATCACACCTTATCGGATGGCCCCGATTGAGCTTAAAGAACTTAAGAACCAGCTACAAGACCTACAAGATAAAGGCTTCATTAGGCCAAGTTCATCTCCGTGGGGAGCCCTGATAAGTGTTCAAAAGTACTATTTTTATTACCCTTTTTACTCATATTATTGTTAGACTTAAGCTCATATTAGTTGCATAATTAGTCATTCATGCATTAATTCATGTTTCTTTCCACCGTTGAGCTTGATTACATAACTTGGTGATTTTTGTGGAAAAAGATGCTGCTTTGGTGTGTTTTTGTGTGTGTGCAGAATCACTTGCCTAAACAAGGCTAGAACCAGTTGCCAGGGCAGTGCATGAAGAAGATGTCGAGCTAGTTGCGAGGGCAATCCATGAAGGAGACGCTGAGCCGGTTGCCAGGGCAATTGTTGACAAAGAACAAGGTGATATGGTAGTCGAAATTGATGACTAGACAAGCCCAAGATGACGTGGAGCAAAGCTAAATCCCAAAGGAATTTGATTTCAATGAAGAGAATAAAGAAGAATTAAATTCCAAGAAGATAGGAGAAGTTCTAGTAGGAATATAATTATAATAAAGAATTATATTCTTTAAAGATAATTTAATTCCAACTTAACTTCCTCCTCAAAGAAGGACTTTGACCTAGCCCTATAAATTAGAGGCCATGCCGTCAACTCCAAGGAGGGAGCAAGAAGAGGGAAAATTTTGACAACTCCAAAGGGCAAGAGGAGAGAAATTTCGACAAGAGAGCAAGGGGGAAGAGAGTTCGATTTCTTCTTCTTCTTATTTGCTTCCATTAGATTCATGGTTTGGGGATTATTCTTTGTATATCTTTTGAACCCAACCATGAACTAACTTGATTGGTTGGGGTTATTGTGTTTTGTTGTTGTGAGAAACAATTGGATTTTGTTTAGGTAATAAGAGTTTGCACTTTTCTATTCAAGGTTTATTCATTCTTGGTTCTTATTCTTGTTTGCGAGTGAATTGGGAGAGGATCTCGTAACTTCATCTATTTATCTAATATCGGGAGAGTTAGATTCAAGAAACGAATGAGTATGGTCTTTATTCAATCTATTGATGGTGAAGATTAATCCGGCTTAGGAATAAGTTAAGGATTTCAGCGGCTAAGAGGAGTGCAAGATTGGTTGTTGTTCACCCTTGATTCACGCAGGGACGTATTATCAAGGCATGCACAAGTAGCTAGAGTTTCGATTAGGGATAAGAAGAAACCATTGAAGAACGCTCTGCCGAACCTTGAAGTTGCTGCCCAGACACCCAAGTAGTTGCCAAGCTAGTCGCCCAGGCAACCCCGCTGTGCAAGTTGCCACGGCAACTGAGTTGCCCTTGCACTCTTTTACCAAGACGCTCCAATCGGCTATCACACATCACCTCACGATAACCTGGCCTATTCACTCTATTTTAATTTCATCTATTCTTTTAGTTTATTGCTTTTAGTTTTCTCGTTAATTAAAACCTCTATTATCAAATGTGTTTCTATTTTCACAGTGTAGTAACTTAAGCAAAGTGGCCCAAACCAATCCCTGTGGAGACGATACTCGTATCACTTTATTACTTGCGACGTGTATACTTGCACATTTTCGTAGCACTTATTACGCGCAACAAGTTTTTGGCGCCGTTGTCGGGTTTGGCAATTGGTGTTAGTTGTTTTTGTTATTGCATTTTTTTCTCTTAGTTTTACTAACTTTTCTTTTTGTTTGTTTTATCAAAAAAATATTTAGGAGCGCTAAAAGTTAAGGAACATCAACATGTCGGGAAATAAAAGCCAATCTATTCGAGAGATGATGTTGGAAGATATGAATCAATCCAATCAAGAGTTTCTTGCACCCTTTGATGATTACCTATACCAACCGAGAAAAGCCCAAAGAACTTATACCGTGGAAAATCTTGTGCTATGTGTGGAGAACATCACGTGTTTGAAAATTGCCCTCACATTTTCGGTGCATATAACTACATGGAGGACCATAGAGGGAACCAGCAGCAAAATTCTTCATGGTATAGTCAAAAAGCTCAAATTTTTTTTACCATAACAATTTTGCCGTAGCAACAGATATGGCATGGCAATGTAGTCCTTTTCAAGAGCATTCCAATTCCTTGGAGAAAACGTTACTAGTTTCCTTGGCTAGACTTGATGGATCAATTGAAGAGATTCGAGAGCTATCAAAATCTATTGATACGAGGATAGCTCAGTGGGATGCAACCTTAGGGGATTCAGAAGATCAATTGGGGAGATCCACATATGTCATGGATAACATGCACCAACAATTCATTCCTAGGGATACTGACGTCCCAAGGCAAGAGGATAAGGAGCAATGCAAAGAAAGCTCTCCGATGTGTGGGGAACAACTAGAACCTCAAAGTCAAGAGGATGCCAATGAAAGAGACTGCCTGACACATGATGAGCCTTAACAACAAATTTGCCTCGGCAATGATTGAGGAGCCTGAACAGAGCAATGCCGCGAGAACACTCAGTGAAGCTGAGAACAACAATACTACAGCAAATTCTGAGGAGCCTGATGCCCAGAAGTTTACAACGTTGATGTTGAAGCAGGAATCTGTAGATTGCTCTCATCTACAATTGCCACGATAATTACACGACCACATACAAGA
Organism: Hibiscus mutabilis; assembly: GCA_019671005.1. Taxonomy (NCBI): domain Eukaryota; kingdom Viridiplantae; phylum Streptophyta; class Magnoliopsida; order Malvales; family Malvaceae; genus Hibiscus; species Hibiscus mutabilis. The sequence continues at coordinate 34,759,500 of CM033729.1, forward strand.
TCAACGAGATGATAATACTTTGCCAATGGAATATGAGCAGGTAATAGTTGAACCGTTTGAATTCTTTAAAAACTCATCTCGTCCATTGCAGGTATGTCTTAAGGAACCGAGGTTGGTAGATTTGAAGCCATTGAAATCTCTACTGATGGAGATGTTTAAGAGGCCAAAAGAAAACGGTGTTGGGATTCGTAAAGCTTTTCAAAAAATTGGTTCTTCCCTTGACATATAGCAAATTTTGGCAACTAATTGCCACGGCAATTGGCTTGAGCACCATTTGCCACGACAAAAAAGGCTACATCCAACCATGATAGAAGTTGACAAGAATGAGGTAATTGAATGGTTGAGAATGGATATAATTTTTCCTATTAATATATTTGTGCCTTCAGGAACAATAGCAAGGTGGAGAGTATACATGGACTACAAGCGAACAAAGAAGAAAGACACCTCCACCATGGTAACGCAAAAGGGAGTATTGGCAAGCACATTGGCCAAACTCTTTTTGGGCAATATTGTCACCCGATGGAGGGTGCGGATGGACTATAAGAAGTATCGAAAATGACCATCCTCAAGTTTTCTCAGATATGCACTAACATTAGAAGATGCATGATGACACTCTTTTCAGACATGGTCGAAGACTTCCTTGAGATCTTCATGGATGATTTTTCCGTTTTTGGTAGTGACTTCAATAGTTGCCTCGACAATTTAGAGAATGTGTTGGCAAGATGTGAAGAAACCGATTTAGTCCTTAATTGGGAGAAGTACCATCTTATGGTAGATGAAGGAATAGTGCTCGGCCACAAGATTTCATCCAATTAAATTGAAGTAGACAAAGCCAAGGTGGACGTGATCGAGAGATTACCCCCACCAAGATAAAGTCTTCCATTTTGATGATTCTTGCACCCAAGCATTTGAAACCCTAAAAGAAAAGCTTGCCTCGGCACCCATTGTCATTCCACCAGATTGGGCGCTACCTTTTGAGCTCATGCGTGATGCAAGTGATTTCGCGGTAGGAGCAGTCCTAGGCCAATGCACAGGAAAGGAACAGAAAATCAAGTGGTCGATCACTTATCACGTTTAGAATGTAATATGAAGGAGGACGCGGATTTAGAGATATACGATGCATTCCCGGATGAGCAACTTTTAGTTTCCTCGGCAACCATGGATACGCACGCCTCGGCAACCCTCGACGCCACAGCAGCCCTTGACACGCATGCCTCGGCAACCACGGATGCACATGCCTCGGCAATCCTCGATGCCTCGGTAGCCCTTGACGCGCACGCCTCGGCAACCCTCGACGCCTCGACAACCATGGATGCCGCAGTAGCACCTGACGCGCACGTCTCGGCAACTCCAGACGCGCACGCCCTGGCAACCCTCGATGCCTCGGCAACCTTGGGAGTAGTCGCCATGACAGCACATGCCTCGGCAATAACCTGGTACACGGATTTAGTTAATTTCCTTGTTTGTGGTATTTTACCTTATGACCTTACTCACCAAGGGAAGAAGTGGTTTCGCCATGATGCTAAGGCATTGCTTTTGGGACGAGCCTCTTTTGTTTAAACAATATGCAGATCAGGTCATACGCTGATGTGTCCCTGAAGAAGAGCAACATAATATGCTCCGGTAATGCCATTCTTCACCCTATGGAGGACATTTTGGAGGAACTCGTACCGCGGCCAAAGTTTTGCAATCCGGTTTGTATTGGCTAACACTGTACAAAGATGCCCAAGAGTTTTACAAGCAATGTGATCGTTGCCATAGGATGGGCAATATCACCAACAAACCAATGGGCAAGCAGAAATTTCCAACCGGGAATTGAAGGGTATACTCGAGAAAGTTGTAAATTCCTCTAGGAAGGATTGGTTAGCAAGACTAGATGACGCACTTTGGGCATATCGCACTGCATTCAAAACACCCTTAGGTATTTCCCCCTTCCGACTTGTCTATGGCAAAACATGCCATCTACCGGTGGAAATCGAACACAAGGCATATTGGGCAATCAAGATCGTGAATATAAATTGGGAAAGTGCCGGACAAAAGTATTTGTTGGACCTCAACGAGATAGAAGAATTTTGTGCACCCGCCTATAACAATGCATGAATCTACAAGGAGAAAACAAAGCAATGGCAGGACAAGAAACTATTGCCGCGACAATTCATGCCAGGGCAACTAGTTCTCTTATTCAATTCTCGGCTAATACTTTTCCCGGGAAAGCTGAAATCAAGATGGTTGGGACCATTCAAAGTTGTCAAACCATTCTCTCATGGTGTCGTGATAATCAAGTCCATCACTGACGAACATGGATTCAAAGTTAACGGACAAAGATTAAAGCACTACAACGGTGCCCATGTAGAACGAAACAAAGAAGTTGACACCTTAGGAGATGCATGAGCATGCTCTTCTTTCTATATTTTCTTTTTATTTTTTTCGAACTATTTTTTCTCTCTCTTTATTTAATTTTGGAATTTTTAGGAAAGATTTTATTTTTCTTCATTATCTTTAGTTTCCAGGTTTTCTTTTCCACAACAAGACTCACAACCACCATGCTAAGGAAATTCACTGCCGACTACTTGCCACAGCAACCACAACAGAAACTAGCAATGCCCAGGCAACAACAATGGCTTCGGCAACTACTGATGCCCATGCAAGTGAACCTGCATCGGCAAACATGGATCAAATCAAAGCAATGTTATTCACGCGGTACCAACATTCAACCACCGACTGAAAAATGAATCAAGCAAACGACACGAAGGAAATTTATCACTCGAGGTGACGACCTCTCCGACTAACTCATTTCATTTAGTTTCTTTTAAATTTTGTTTCACTCTTACATGCATTGAGGAAAATGCTTAGTTGCATTCATCTCTAGCAATCACATATAGGTTGCATATGTTACTTGCCATGCATTTAATTGGATTTAATTGCTTAAGACTTGTTGAATATCCAATGATGAATTTTTGCCACTGCACTTAATTGAAAGAACCTTTAATTTTAGGATTGCATGAAAAGAACTTAGAATTTTACTATGATGCTGAATATTTTTTTATACGGTTGTGGCTTGTTGATTGAAAGAAACTTAGTGAACTTAGGTTGCTTAAAATTTGGGTAAATTTGAAAATTAAAAGTTAAATTCTTGCTAGAGGTGCCCGAAACTGGCTCTAGTAGTAAATGCACTTTCTTGCTAGAGGTGCCCGAAACTGACTCTAGTAGTTAATGCACATTAAAGAATCGCTAGAGTTGCTCGAAATTGGCTCTAGTCGACTAAAATAAAATGAGAAATTGCTTACTTTGGTAGAGGTGCCTGAAATTGGTTCTAGTGAAAATAAAAATAAATGCCCCAGTAATTAAATTGATAAAAGCCTATTGTTCGCATAGAATCTTGAAAATCAACTTGTACACAACTACGCACACACATTGTCACGAGCATTATAGTTTTGTTCCGGGTATTTTTTGTGCTATCCAAAAAATTAAAAGGTTATCATACTTTGTGCCACGGTTCTGAGGTTTGAATTCAAGTTTGAAGCATGTCTTTGATGATTAAAGTCTTGGCAGGTAATTGTTAGTTTGCATTGCTTGAGGACAAGCAATAGTTCGAGTTTGGGGGTGTGATAAGTGTTCAAAATTACTATTTTTATTACCCTTTTTACTCATATTATTGTTAGACTTAAGCTCATATTAGTTGCATAATTAGTCATTCATGCATTAATTCATGATTCTTTTTGAGCTTGATTACAGAACTTGGTGATTTTTGTGGAAAAAGATGCTGCTTTGGTGTGTTTTTGTGTGTGTGCAGAATCATTTGCCTAAAAAAGGCTAGAACCAGTTGTCAGGGCAGTGCATGAAGAAGATGCCGAGCTAGTTGCTAGGGCAATGCATGAAAGAGACGTCGAGCCAGTTGCCAGGGCAATTGTCGACAAAGAACAAGGTGATATGGTAGTCGAAATTGATGACTAGACAAGCCCAAGATGACGTGGAGCAAAGCTAAATCCCAAAGGAATTTGATTTCCATGAAGTGATTAAAGAAGAATTAAATTCCAAGAAGATAGGAGAAGTTCTAGTAGGAATATAATTATAATAGAGAATTATATTCTTTAAAGATAATTTAATTCCAACTTAACTTCCTCCTTAAAGAAGGACTTTGACCTAGCCCTATAAATTAGAGGCCATGCCGTCAACTCCAAGGAGGGAGCAAGAAGAGGGAAAATTTCGACAACTCCAAAGGGCAAGAGGAGAGAAATTTCAACAAGAGAGCAAGGGGGAAGAGAGTTCAATTTCTTCTTCTTCTTATTTGCTTCCATTAGATTCATGGTTTGGGGATTATTCTTTGTATATCTTTTGAACCCAACCATGATCTAACTTGATTGGTTGGGGTTATTGTGTTTTGTTATTGTGAGAAACAATTGGATTTTGTTTAGGTAATAAGAGTTTGCACTTTTCTATTCAAGGTTTGTTCATTCTTGGTTCTTATTCTTGTTTGCGAGTGAATTGGGAGAGGATCTCGTAACTTCATCTATTTATCTAATATTGGGAGAGGATCTCGTAACTTCATCTATTTATCTAATATCGGGAGAGTTAGATTCAAGAAACGAATGAGTATGGTCTTTATTCAATCTATTGATGGTGAAGATTAATCCTGCTTAGGAATAAGTTAAGGATTTCAACGGCTAAGAGGAGCGCAAGATTGGTTGTTGTTCACCCTTGATTCACGCAGGGATGTATTATCAAGGTATGCACAAGTAGCTAGAGTTTCGACTTAGGGATAAGAAGAAACCATTGAAGAACACTCTGCCGAACCTTGAAGTTGCTGCCCAGACACCCAAGTAGTTGCCAAGCTAGTCGCCCAGGCAACCATCGATTAGTTGCCAAGGCAACCCCGCTGTGCAAGTTGCCACGGCAACTGAGTTGTCCTTGCACTCTTTTACCAAGACGATCCAATTGTCTATCAGAGCTCAACTCAGGATAACCTGGCCTATTCACTCTATTTTAATTTCATCTATTCTTTTAGTTTATTGCTCTTAGTTTTCTCGTTAATTAAAACCTCTATTATCAATTGTGTTTTTATTTTCACAGTGCAGTAACTTAAGCGAAGTAGCCCAAACCAATCACTGTGGAGACAATACTCGATACTCGTATCACTCTATTACTTGCAACGTGTATACTTGCACATTTGCGTAGCACTTATTACGCGCAACGAGCCTCTGTGCTGTTTGTAAAGAAGAAAGACAGATCGATGAGGCTTTGCATCGACTATTGACAATTGAACCTGCTTACCATTAAGAACAAGTACTCATTACCAAGAATTGAAGACTTGTTTGATCAGCTCAAGGATGCTAAGGTGTTTTCTAGGATCGATCTCTGATCCAGATACTATCAGATGAAGGTCAAAGAATCCGACATATCCAAAACTGCGTTTAGAAGTCGATATGGTCACTATAAATTTTTAGTAACGCCTTTTGGCTTAACGAATGCCCTTGTTGCATTCATGGATCTTACAAATCGAGTCTTTAAACTGTATTTGGATAGATTTGTGATAGTCTTTATTAACGATATGCTATTTTATTCCAAGAATAAGGATGAACATTCGGAACATCTCCGAATTGTTTTAAAACCCTCCGAGACAACCAGCTGTATACCAAATTCAATAAATGTGAATTTTGGTTGTCGAACATGTAATATCCGCATAAGGTATTAAAGTCGACCCTAAAAAGATACAGGCTATAATTGATTGGAGACCTCTGAAGAATGTTGGTGAGGTTAGGAGCTTTCTTGGGTTAGCAGGTTATTACTGAAGAATTGTAAAAGGGTTCTCCATGTTACCTACCCCCTTAACCAAACTCCTTCGGAAAGATGTACCATTTATTTGGTCGGATGATCAACAAAGAAGTTTTGATCAATTGAAGCAAGTCCTTACACAAGCTTCAGTTATAACATAGCCATAATCGGGTAAGGAATATATAGTTTTTAGTGACGCCTCTGACCTTGGGTTGGGGTGTGTACTTATGCATGATGAAAAAGTGGTAGCTTATGCATCTCGACAATTAAAGCCTCATGAATTGAATTACCCAACTCATGACCTTGAGTTAGCTGTAGTTATTTTTGCACTAAACATCTAGAGACACTATTTGTTTGGGGAGAAATGTTATCTATTCACGGTTCACAAAAAGCTTGAAATATCTTTTAACCCAAAAGGAGTTGAACCTTAGAAAAAAGAGATGGATGGAGTTAGTAAAGGACTATGACTTAGTCATTGATTATCACCCCGAAAAAGCGAATGTTGTAGCTAATGCACTCAGCTGTAAACGCTCATTCGGTAAGAACCAAGATAAATCATACCATGCCTTTTCATACTCAAATTCTAGACCTCACTAACTAAGTATGTTTCTTTACCCTGTAGCTTCTTCTACAATCAATGCCCATTTTAGATTGCTAAAAGATCGAAAATTCCTAGCTGAACTTCATGTTCGATCTGATTTAATCTCCAGAATCAAGACCTTACAACGAATCGACATCAAACTTCTTAAAATCTCACGCAGACTTGAATCTGAACCTAGCCTGAATTTCTCTATGAAGTCTAATGGTTTACTTTATTTTTGAGATAGAGTTTGTGTACCGAATGATGAATTTCTTAAAAGGGAGATGCTACAGGAAGCTCACAATAGTCCTTTCTTTATTCATTCGAGATCAGTTAAAATGTACAAGGATCTGAAAGAATTATATTGGTGGCCAGGAATAAAGTTTGTGATCACAAATTTTGTTTCTAAATGTTTAGTTTATCAAAAGATTAAAGCTGGACATCAAGTTCCTATAGGACTCTTACAACCCATCGAGCTACCATAATGGAAATGGGATCGAATAACAATGGATTTTGTAAGTGGTTTGCCTGTCTCACCAAAGAAGAATGATGCTCTTTGGGTGATAGTAGATAGATTTTCTAAAGTAGCTCACTTTATACATGTTCGGATGAGCATAAGTCTAGATAAATTGGCCGAATTGTACATCAAAAAAGTAATTCGTTTACATAGTGTTCCTACTTCTATTATATCAGATCGGGATCCTTGGTTTACATCCAGATTCTGGAATTCTTTGCAAAAAGCTTTGGGAACCAAGACCAACCTTAGCATAGCCTTTCATCCTCAATCAGATGGTCAAACAGAAAGAGTGATACAAATTCTCAAAGACATGCTCCGGTCTTGCATTATTGATTTTAGGAAGAATTAGGAGAAATCTTTGCCCCTAGCCGAATTTGCCTATAACAATAGCTATCAAACCTCCATTAAAATGGCACCCTTTGAAGCTTTATATGGAAGAAAGTGTAGAACTCCTCTTTACTGGTCAGAATTGGGTGAAAACAAAGTCTTGGGACCTAAGCTCCTTATAGAAACAGAGAATCAAATACAAATTATTCACAATAGATTAAAATAAGCCTTTGATAGATAAAAAGCCTATGATGATCTTAAAAGAAGAGACATACAGTTCAGTGTGGGAGACCAAGTATTCCTAAAAGTATCTCCGTGGAAGAAAGTGTTCAGATTCGGGAAAAAGGGAAAGCTTAGCCCTCGTTTTATTGGACCCTTCAACGTTATTGAAATGATTGGTTTTGTTGCGTATTGTTTGGCCCATCCTGATGAATTCAATAAGATTCATAATATATTTCATGTCTTGATGCTTCGCAAATACCGTTCTGATCCGTCTCATGTGCTTGAACCTGAAGAAGTAGAGATCAATCCAGATCTATCGTATGAATAGGAACCAATCCAAATTTTGGATCGTGAAGTTAAAAGACTCCGTAACAAATCAATTCCTCTTGTGAAAGTGTTGTGGAGAAATCACAAAATTGAAGAAGCTACTTGGGAGCCGAAGTCAATTATGAAAGAACAATATCCCCATTTGTTCTCTTTAGGTAAATCCGAGGATGAATTTTCTTTTAGGGGAGGAGAACTATAATACCCTGGTCAATATCCTAGAAGTTAAGTATGTTGGCTTTAAGGCTATTATAAATTCTATGGCACCCTTTGGTATTAAATAAACATGTTTGGGACTAAATTACAAGAAAAAGAAAATACACTTATGATTGTAGAAGGACCAAACTGATTTGTTGGTAATAAAACAAGATTTGCATGCAAAGAAACACTTAATTGGTAACCTTGCACACTTGTAACACTGAAAGTATGCAAGGTGGAATTGAGTGGAGGGGTTCACGGCCTTGAATCAAAATGTGAAGGAAAACAAAATTTAACCATATTCTTCTTCCCTGATCTTCCCAAGTAGTCGAGAGAGCGTAAGAATGAGTGAAGGCCTTGGTTATTTAGCTTACATTAAGAATTAGCCTTGTCAATTTGGTGCATGGATAGGAAGGCAACCTCTTTGTTTTCTTTTTTTATGAACCTCTTGTGGATTGGATTAGTAGATTTATACATTATGTGAATTGAATTCGTTATGTGAATTAAAGATGCATGCCAAAGAAATTGAATGCAATTAGGTGTTTGGCAAGATGTAAGAAATAAACATCGTCTGGATTGCTCATTAGGTTGTTAAGGTTGAACAATTCGAATGGTATGGCTTTAATGGCTGAATTCATTCAAAATTATGTTAAATACAATTTAAAGATTTCATGAATAAATCTTGGTGACTATAAACTTAATGTTTGCGTTTAATATAGATGTTGTGGTGTGGTGATTAGTAATTAAATTAATTTATGGGTTGTTTTGAGATAATAAGACAACTCAAGAATGTTTCGTATGTATGAAATTGAGGTTGTTAGGTAAATTCATATGGTTGAAGGATTATTGTGAGGCACATAGTGAATGAACTTAGATGTTGTAATCGAGTGTATACATGTGTAAAATCTGCCCTGTTTTGGTGTATATGTACTTGTAATTGGACTGACTTAATCGAGTGTATGCATATGTATAAAATATGCCTTGTTTTGGTGTATATGTACATGTAATTGGACTGACTTAATCGAGTGTATGCATATGTATAAAATCTGTCATGTTTTAGTGTGTGTACATGTAATTGGATTGATTTAATTGAGTATGTACCAAGTATGAAATCTGTCTCGTTTTGATGTGTGTATATAAATTTTGATTGTCTCGAGAATGTTTGAGAAATTTGATCGATCCTAATGCATAAATTGGACTTATTGTTATAATTAGATAAAGAAGGAATTGATCAAGTGAGACACATAGGAGACCAGGCTGTAGAAAAGCAATTATAATTCGGGAGCAAAATTAGCTGGAATTAATCTGTGAGTGTAGTTTAAAGTCTTGGGAAGGGTAATAAACCTCCCAAGCATTTCTTGTTAATTTTAATCATTTGAGTTTTGGATCATATCATGTATGGGCGAATCTGGCTTCGAGGTAAGTCACTTTATGCTATGATTTGGTGTGAGGAATTCTTGATTAAGCAAACTATTTATGAATTTAGTAACATATTTAACATGGTAATTACATGATATGTTTATGCCGAAAGTAAGTTGATTATAATGCCATTTGGTTGAGTTTGGTTATAACACCATTTGAATAAGTGATTAGTTGAGAATGAACTTATAAGAAACAAAGGTGTACCCGGATTAAAGAGGGGTATTGATATGTTGGTATGAGGCCAAGATATAAAGTTATGATTACTTTGTTCAATAAAGAATAACAATTATAAAAGCCTTGGTTTTCGAGCCAGTCTTAGGTATAGTTGGCATGCCATAGAGTCCATAAGGCTCAGTTTCGGGGTGGACTACGGTCCTTATTTTGGCGACATTAGGAGGGAAGTTATGTGGTCAATTGGCGATAGTAGGAGGGATTGACTGGTACAAAGGGTACCATTATATGTTATTACGGGCGACAGTTGGTTGGGGATTCGAGAACCTAGGTTGTAGCTTGGAACTCAAGGCTATGATATCAATGATCATGAAATTTAATAAGAAATTAATTGAATCACTGATTTATCTTGTTTAATAACTAATATGTATATTCATGTTTACAAAATATGTTGGAGGAAACAAGAAGCTAATAATTATAAATGAGTTTTATTTTAATTATATGATTTGATTTGTTTATGAGTTGTGGTTATTCATGTCTATTGGTAATCGCATGGTTAAATTAACTTAATGGTTATATATGTATATATATTCTATGTTGACATGTAATTTTAGAAGTCGGCGTGCAACACCATTTCTTATGTGAATCTGACCTTGTTGATATATGCTATGTTGCCCATCCTTATTTTTTTATCTCGATGATGTAATGATCCCTTAATGTTATACATGCTAGTATATACTTATTTATAACAAGTATAAATTTGGTATTTTTACCTATACCGATTTAGGGGTGTTTTAGGTTGAGTGTAACGCGTGATGGAGGTTGGTTGGCTGAGTTACATGTGAAGCCATCTTTGTCTCAATTGATTGAGGAAAAGCAACCTTTTGATAAGGTGTTGGTACCACATGTTAAGGATATCATGGATGGAAATCCTACGGATTTTCCCTTTAATGGTGATGGGGTGTTATTTTTTAAAGATTGGATAGCGGTGCCTAGTTATGTTGAGTTGAGACAAGGTATATTGACCAAGGCACATGCTAGTATTTTTACTATGCATCCCGATAGTACCAAGATGTATCGAGATCTAAAGAAAGAGTATTATTGGGTAGGTTTGAAAAAAGATGTGGCTGATTTTGTTGCAATATGTATGGCATGTCAGCATGTGAAGTCTGAACACCAGTTTCCCTTCGGGTTGCTGCAACCGTTGATGATTTCGAAATGGAAATAGAAGAGGATCACCATGGATTTATTGTAAGAGTTACCTTTGACACCGACTAAAAAGGATTCTATTTGGGTGATTGTTGATCAGTTAACGAAATGTGCACATTTTATGCCAGTGCATACAATGTATACCTTGGATAAGTTGGCAGATCTTTATGTTGCTAAAATTGTGAAGTTGCACGGGGTGCCCAAGTCAATAGTTTTGGATAGGGATCCGCAGTTTATAGAAAGGTTTTGGAAGTGTTTGCATCGAGCTTTGGGTACTTTCTTGAATTTTATTACTTCGTATCCTCCTCAAAAGGATGGCCAGTCTCAACGTGTGATTAAAATTTTGGTGGATATGTTGAGATGTTGCATCATTGAGTTCAAAGGAACTTGGGAAAGACAGTTGCCTTTTGTGGAGTTTTCGTACAATAACAGTTATCAGACAAGCATGAAGATTGCGCCGTACGAAGCCTTGTATGGTAGAAAGTGTCATACACCCTTGTGTTGGGTTAGGATTGGGGAAAAGTATGTTTCCATGCCTGATGTATTGAAACACACGGATGATAAGGTAAAGTTATTTGTGATCGGTTGAAAGCAGCATTGGATTGGCAGAAATCCTATTCGAATTTGAAGAGTAAAGAAGTTGAGTACGCGGTTGGTGAAAAGGTTTTCTTGAAAGTCTCACCTTGGAAGAAGGTGGTGCGTATTGGACGTAAAGGAAAATTTGGGTCCAAGGTTTATTGGATTGTATGAGGTGTTGGAACATATAGGTCATGTAGCTTATCACTTGAGTTTGCCTACTAAGTTGGAGAAGATTCATGATGTGTTCTATGTTTCCATGTTGCAGGGGTATCGATCGGATCCGTCGCATGTGATGCTAGTGGACGATGTTGAGTTGCGACCGGATTTATCTTATGATGTGGAACCCGTGTAGAACCTTGACTCTAGTAGTAAAGTTCTTCGTTGCAAGACGATTGAGCTTGTTAAGGTCTTGTTGCGATATCGCGGTGTTGAGGAGGCCACGTGGGAGAGTAAGTTAGACTTGTTAGAGCATTTTTCGCATCTGTTTCCACCAAGTAAACTTTGAGGACAAAATTTCTTAAGTGGGAGAGTTGTAACACCTCGGTTTTGGGCCTAGGAGTTTTCTAGGTTGATTAGACGGTCCAATGGATCAGATTAGAGGATTTGAGTCAATTTCGGGATTAAAATAGAAATAAATATTCTTGAGTGAGGAAAATTTATGGAAAATATTCTAAAATTATAAAATTATATGTTAAAGGGTTTGGTGAATTCAAAATTACAAAAAGAGGTTTTGAAATTGGACATTTTGGTTAGTGACCAAAATATAAAGATTGCAAAACTTTATTCTAGTGACTATTTTGAAAAAAGGACAAATCTTAGAATCCTTAAGGAGCTATTTTACCAAACTTTAATATCAGATTTTTCTCTCATTTAGGATTATTTTAAATGATTTTTAATTGGGTAATTAAAAGATGAATTAACAAAAAGGTAGTTATTTTCTTAAAACCAAAATTTGACGTAACTTTTTTTCTCCCAAACTTCTCTCAAAGTTCTTCAGCCAAACACTCATTTTCAACAAAAATCTATGGTAACACTCTTGATTTCCTAAATTCTTGTTTCTAAGTTGATTCTCTACTATTGCTTTTCAATACATTTGATACATTTCGAAATCGCGAAATTTCTACTAGAGCAGGTGTTATTCGAGAACAATTAGCCGACCTAGATTTGCGAATTCTTATCGATTATTCGGTGGTAGAATGGAAAGAATTAGGAGAAGAAGGCCTCACGGGTAATTAATGGGAAGATCGAAAAATTGGAAAAAGAAAGGATTTTTTGGTTAGATGCAAAAGGATTTTTTGGTTAGACGCATGTAATTGGCTAAGCATTTTATTCGAACAAATATAGAACCAGAATGGATGGTTTTATGTCTATTACCGGTTCTTCCTCCCGAGTTGAGACCGATCATTTAGATAGATGGGGGTAAACTAATGAGTTCGGATATTAATGAACTCTATATAAGAGTTATCTATCGAAATAATACTCTTACAGATCTATTAACAACAAGTAGATCTACGCCAGGGGAATTAGTAATGTGTCAGGAAAAATAGGTACAAGAAGCCGTGGATACACTTCTTGATAATGGAATCTACGGACAACCAATGAGGGACGGTCATAATAAGGTTTACAAGTCGTTTTCAGATGTAATTGAAGGCAAAGAGGGAAGATTTTGCGAGACTTTGCTTGGCAAACGAGTCGATTATTCGGGACGTCTGTCATTGTTGTTGGCCCATCACTTTCATTACATCGCTGTAGATTGCCTCGCGAAATAACAATAGAGCTTTTCCAGACATTTGTAATTCACGGTCTAATTAGACAACATCTTGCTCCAAACATAGGAGTTGCTAAGAGTAAAATTCGAGAAAAAGAGCCGATTATATGGGAAATACTGCAAGAAGTTATGCGGGGACATCCCGTATTGCTGAATAGAGCACCTACTCTGCATAGATTAGGTATACAAGCATTCCAACCTATTTTAGTGGAAGGACGCGCTATTTGTTTACATCCTTTAGTTTGTAAGGGATTCAATGCAGACTTTGACGGGGATCAAATGGTTGTTCATGTACCTTTATCTTTAGAGGCGTAAGCGGAGGCTCGTTTACTTATGTTTTCTCATATGAATCTCTTGTCTCCAGCTTTTGGGGATCCCATTTCCGTACCGACTCAAGATATGCTTATTGGGCTCTATGTATCGAACCACTGTTGGTCATATTTCTCTTTACCGAGAAATCGAAGAAGCTATACAAGGTTTTTTTTCGGGCCTACTCATACGATACACAATCATATGGTATCTAAGCTAAAAAATCTATGACACCAGTATGAATTCGGGTCTCTCTGGTTCAACTAGGATCCTAGTTCCTGACCCGACTTTCTACGAAAATCAAGATCGAGAAAAGGAAGAGATAAGATTGATGGATTTTTGTATAGGCTCTGTTTTGCTGAATTCTTGATTGATTCTAATCATGATTTGATGTTTAATAATGTTAATAAGTTAGCTATAACATTGGAATCCTAAAATTATATGGATTAAAATGTTAGGGCTTGGCTCGTTAAGTTTAGAAGGTGTTTGATGTTGTTTTCGGTTGCTGTGGAGTGAAATTGGGTAGAGCTTGTTGAGGATTTATGTGAATTGATGTTGCTGGGTTGTTGAATGAATTTTGATGCACCGAATCATCTATTTTTGTGTGGATAAAATAGGGGAAGTTGATCCTCAAGCTTGAACAAACGTTTTAGAAGCTTTGAAGGCGTGTTTACCGTATCGGCAAGCAAGGCTTTGCATGTCGGTGAGTGAGAACGTGTTTTATAGCTTTTCAAAGGTTTGAAACTTGTGTTTGGGAGTTTAGATCAAGCTTGAAACGCTGGTCTAAGCTCGGATGTAAGTAAAGAATGATTTGTCTCTCTCAAACTCGGTTTGGCAATTGATTTATGCACTTGTTTTGATAACTTGATTACTCACTGTATATGCATTGTAACCCCTCGACCCGACCTAGACGCCCAAATGAACCAAGAAAGCTACATTAGGTTTGTCGTAGGAAACCGAAAAGTTACAACAAAACCCGGTCCATTTTTTCTTTTATCTTATCTAGATGCCAATTATTAACCCTACATGTTTATACAGACATCAGGTGTAACCCCAACTCAATTGGGCATCAATTTGACATCCAATTGATCATATATACAATTTAGGGACCAAATTGCAAATACAGATAACTTCAGGATTAAAGCTCACCTTTAAGTTACCAACCTTTAATTAGTTAGGTTCTAATCTTTCATTTCAAATTTCAGCTCAATCCGATCATTCTAACACATACAATTGCATTGGCAAGATTCATGGACTAAATTGTAAGGATAACAAAACTACTCAAAATGGCATTAATAGAAAAACAATTGTTCGTACCGATACAGGTAAGCTCGTATCGATACGATTTAAAACATCCCATTTCGGTACACCACCATATCGTATCGATGCGCCTAATTGAATTACCTAACTTTCGAAATGTTATAGACCATACCGATACGGCTCCTCAAGTGTTCCGGTATGCGGGTTCGAGTTGAAAAAGTGAATTCCATAGGCTAAAACTCGTACAAAACACCCATACCCGTATTGGTACACTTGGCCAAATTTGCCTAGGCATATCGAACGTGCAAGGCCTGTACCGATCCCACAAGCCTAGAATTGCCTAGTCATACCGATATAGTCCCCCTCGTATCCATACGCCTGGGCCTGTAATGTCACATTTGGCTGATTTTTCATTCCGAAAGCACACTCAAACCACTCTAACATGCTTAAAACACAATACCAACACACCAAACATATCATGGGAAAGCTAGCATCACAATTCTAACAACACAACAAGGCTTCATGCATCAAAAGGGAATCTATAGGCATGCTTCCTAATTTTGCATTCAAGCACTCACCAAAAGACAATCCAACACCAAAATCAATCTTTAAAGGCCATTTACAACCCGAGAGCAACTAAAGTAACATGCTCAAACAGGGAGTTCAACAAGACATCTCCCAAATCAAAACAAGTACCCCATTGCCCTTTTTCATTATAGAATAGTCTCTAACATACTTTGGAAACAAGTCTTGCCAAGATCCCCTTGCTTCTTGCTGCCTCTCGGGACTTTAATTCTCTGCATTGATGGACAAAGAGAGCATAAGCACACATGGCTTAGTGAGAAATGCTCAGAACAAAACACTATCAATGCATTTAAACCTTTTTCTTTACATCATCCTTTAAAACATCATGCCCTTTTTAAAAAATGCACTTTACATCTTTAAAACCAGTATATTAAACCAGATGCTACATGTATCATTAATCAACAGCGAGTCACATTGCTAACCCTCTACTTAAGCCTTCCCATTCATTACTACCAAATGCAGAGCTCAAGGAGAAACATGTATAAATCACATTATACAACATAAAACATTTCAATGATACGTTAACAATTATATTGGCTTACAAGTGATTATTAAACAAGTCCAATAACGAAAGAGTTCATCGGATACGGATTCAACAAGTGTTAATCTAACACTTCAAGCCATCTCAACTGGAATAGCGATACAATCACAATCGCAGTACATTAACAACCGGGTACACTTTCAACCCACGGGGACACCCACCCCAATCATCGGTTAGACGCTTAATCCACTAACGGGAGTTTTGAGTACTGTTTAACCCCTCTACCGATAGGGTACTAGGATGGAGTATTCGGTACGTCGTATAAACCCCTCAACATCCAAGGCGACTTATTTGCAGTGCACTCAATCCTATGACCGGCTAACTATATCTGATAACAATTTTAAAACCACATCACTTACCAATATAATTAACCATTTACCATTTACCTCACTGTTTTAACAAGCATTCACCAAACCATTTTTCCAAAACAACATCACATGCTTTAAACACAAGTATAAACCTGATACTTGCAAGGATCACTTACCATGTGCATCCTTTAGTATTTCATGCTTAAAACAGTATATCAAATACTTTAAAACATGCTTAAACAGTATGTAACATGTAAATTAAAACAAGTGCATAAAACCATTTCAAACTAGCATGACCGAGAGAGAAAACCACCTTATACATACTTTCGTGTCTAGGTAAGGCTCATTTGGCCTAAGGGCTATATATACATGTATGATCTTGTAATGTATCACTTGAATTGATCGTTGAATAAGCTATTTCTTGACTTGAACATGAAATTCTTGAATAAGTGATTCATAATTGAACAAAGCCTTGGTTGTTAGTGGTCATAGGTAGAAGGGCATGCCTTAGAGTCTAGAGCTCATTGTGTTAGGGTGGACTACGATCCAGGGCTAAGGCCCCTAATTGGTGACAGTTGGATGGTATGTATGTGTGGTCTTTGGTGACAGTAGGAGGGTTGACTAGTGCTACGACACATCTTGTGGTGACAGTTGGTTGGAGACTCGATTACCTAGACAACTAAATACAAAGGGCATAAACTAAAGAAAGCAACTAAGAAATAATTAAGGATAAAACTTATTGATACATTGAATTACTTGATGCAATGAAATTCATGATTCCTGAAATCCTTGATACTTGAATTACATGATTCTTGAAATCCTTGATACTTGAATTACATGATTCTTGAAATGCTTAATACTTGAATTACATGATTCTTGAAATGCTTAATACTTGGAGTACATGATTCTTGAAATAACTTGATACTTGGATTACATGATTCTTGAATTGCTTGATACTTGAAATTAATGATTCGTGAACGACTTGATATGCATTGCTCAAATGAAGAGTATGTAAAAAAATTAAAATCGAATTGTTTCCAACTTGGACTAGGCTTAAACTTAGCTAAGTGATACTTGTCTTGTAAATTGGTTAGATCTAGTTACTACCTCACTGAGTACAATCTTGTACTTATCACTCTTGTTTTCATTCTTCCCGACCACAGATCAAGGATTTGATCGTTGCTTGATCCTGAAGTCTGACATCCTTGAGCTCTAAGCAAGATACAAGATTTTGCTAAGTATGGACGTACTTGTTTTGTACTCCCCTAGTTGGTGGCACATAGTTGTATATACTGTTTAGTGCATGCATTTTGGATATTTGGAAACTTGTATATGTCTTGAATGGTCTTCCATTCTATGATCTTGGTTGATAATGTAAATGAATTAAAATTCTATGTAATGGAGATGTATTTAGCTGTGCATATGGATAAATATCTATAGTGTATCATTCGAATGACTTGAGATGAGATTGTCTTGTGTGAATATATCATGTTATAAGTGCTTTTATATGTCGAATGGTAAGAATGGCATTTGGCTTGCTTGGAATCAAGGTACGTTCCAATGATTCACGTTTAATGAGTTATGCATGAAATAATACATTAAATTAAGTTAATGAACAATGAAATGAAAATGGAAACTTGTTTGCTTATAGGTCTCGAAATGTGATGCTTGAATGACAATGTAAAGTGAAATTTTGGTAACCTATAATGTATTGTAAATGAGATTGCTTTCTTGTTAAGTATTGATGCTTGGTTGCTTGCTAGTTAAGTAACTCATCTAATAGGGATGAGTTAGCCTTTCCTTGCTCGATCTCGCTTGTATTGTTTCTTGGTAACGCTCTCGAACTGGTTTTCTGCCAACTCGGGTAGGGGCTGTTACATTTTATTGGTAATTAGAGCTTTTTACTCGGTTCTAGGACTGAACCGGGCTCTCTTGCATCATATAGGATACTTGTTCCACTTAGGAGACCTGTATTATATAGCTTGTGTCTTTGCTTAACTAACTGAATTCCTAATTGTTCTACTTGAATATAGAATGTCTGAAACACAGCTTGGCCGGGATGATAAAAGTCCCGTAGGCTCCTCAAACGAAGAGGATAGTGTGAGGATGGAGCAAAATCCTCCATAGAAATAAGATGAACCTAGAGCGCAAGCTCAACCCCAAACCCAAGCTGCTGCTCAACAGGAAGCTCCTGCTATAAATCCTGTGCAGCAGGAATGTCTCCTGAGCGTGAAGGAGATGTTCGATCATCTTGTAACTACCTTGAAACGAGACCATTCTATTCCTCTTGTTCCTACTCCAACTAGAGCCCCGATTGACAAGTTGGCTCAACATCGGGCTTATTCCTTCATTGGTACTGATGAAGCCAATCCTCAAGTAGTTGAGTACTGGTTGGAGGCCACTACTCGAATATTGACCAAACAATTGCCCTGTTCTGATGAACATAAACTCGAATGTGCCATAGCCTTGTTGGCAGACGAAGCTCTGAACTGGTGGGAAACCACTACCCTAATTGCTCCTACTGAAGCTGTAACTTGGAAGTTATTCCTCGAGGAATTCAGGAAGAAATACATTAGTGAACAATACCTAGTCGAATGTCGGAAGCGTTTCTTGTACCTCAAGCAAGGTGGCTGACCTATCGAGCAGTACGTGAGTAACTTCTGCAAGTATTGCAAATACGGGTCGAAATACATCAAGACTGATGCAGAGAAGTGTAGAATGTTTATTGATGGATTGAATGATGACTTAAGTCCATTATTCACTGCCCTGGATAACACTGACTTCCAGAATCTGGTGAACCGGGCCATTGCAACAACAAGCGAAGATGAAGGCCTATGAGAAATGCAAAAGTGGAAACTCCTGGAAATACAAGCGATCTAGAAATGATGACAAGCCTCAATGGCAGTTAAAGAAGTCCAAAAAATCTAAGGGTCACTCTTCGAATTACACTCTTGCTCAGAAAAGTAACTTCATACCGAGACCCCACTCGGTAACCAAGCCTTTAGCCCCGATTATCTTTGTTGATAGTACGGGGAATTCCGGTAAAGCTGTTCAGTATCCTACTTGCAAGTTCTGCCAGAAACACCACACGGGTCAATGTAGAACTCAACAGAATATGTGCTACTTATGTGGAGCCTCCGATCACTATATTAGGGATTGTCCTCAAAATCCTAACAAGGTTCCGAATCGAACTTCTGCAAATGCTAGCTCAACTCCTTCCAATCGAAACAAAGGTCCTAGACAAGCTCAGTCTGGAAATTAGGGGAAGGACAAAGGATAACATTCAAATGTCCATACTCACCAAGAATCTCGGGCTCCTGCTCAAATCTATCATATACGGGGAAAAGAAGATGAAAAATCACCCGATGTTATAGTAGGTACCGTTGAGTTAAATTTGACTCCTGTTTATGCTTTAATAGACTCGGGATCCACTCATTCTTTTGTATGCTCAACCTTGATTGAAAAGTTAAACTTAAAGCCTGAAATTGTAAAACAAAGTCTTATAGTTTCAAACCCAATAGGGGGAATTACAAACAAAAGTCTTATATGTAGAAATTGACCCCTATTCATTCGAAATGTACCCTTTCTTGTTGATCTATATGTACTGCCAACTTGTGAATTCGATCTAGTACTGGGACTAGATTGGTTAAGCAAGCATGAAGCTTGGGTAGATTGCCTAAATAGGAGACTTTACCTTCGGGGTTTAGGAAAGGAATCAATTCTTCTAATTGACAAGAAACCGACCTCGATCTTTGCTGCTATGGTCTTGCAAGATAAACTTGAATTCGACTTACCTAATGTGCCTATTGTATCTAAATATCTCGATGTTTTTCCTGAGGAACTCCCTTGTCTTCCTCCAACCAAAGAAGTAGAGTTCAGGATCGATGTCCAACCTGGAACAACTCCGGTGTCCATCATACCTTATCGCATGGCACCTGTTGAGTTGAAAGAACTCAAGAAGCAACTCCAAGAGCTACAAGACAAGGGTTTCATTAGGCCTAGCTCGTCTCCCTAGGGTGCTCCAGTCCTGTTCGTGAAGAAGAAAGACCGGTCTATGAGACTTTGTATTGACTACAGACAATTGAACAAGCTTACTATCAAGAACCGATATCCTCTCCCAAGGATTGAAGATCTTTTCGATAAACTCAAAGATGTTGTAGTATTCTCAAAGATCGATCTACGATCGGGATACTACCAAATGAGGGGAAAAGAAGAAGATGTACCCAAGATAGCCTTTCGTACTCGATATAGCCATTTTGAATTCCTTGTAATGCCATTCAGGTTAACAAATGCTCCAGCTATTTTCATGGATCTCATGAACTGCGTATTCAAGGCTTGTCTTGATAAGTTCGTAGTCGTCTTTATTGATGACATTTTGGTGTATTCTCGGAATAAAGAAGAACATTTCGAACACCTTCGAATCACATTGCAAACTCTTCGAGAACGTCAATTGTTTGCAAAGTTCTCTAAATGCAAATTTTGGCTATCGGAAGTGTCATTTCTTGGACATGTCATCTCGACATAAGGGATTAAAGTACATCCAAGGAAAATTCAATCCATCTTGGATCGGAGACCTCTGAGGAATGTTGGTGAGGTCAGAAGCTTTCTCGATTTACCCGGGTGTTATCGACATTTTTTTAAGGGGTTCTCATCCATTGCTACAAGTTTGACTAAGTTAACTCGCAAAAATACACCCTTTGTTTGGTCGGAGAACAAACAACAAAGCTTCGATCAACTTAAACAAGCCTGACTCATGCTCCGATTCTCATACAACCAGTATCGGGCAAGGAGTACACTGTTTATAGTGATGCATCTCATTTGGGACTAGGATGTGTCCTAATGCAAGATGGAAAAGTGGTAGCTTACGTTTCAAGGTAGCTAAAACCACAAGAGTCAAACTACCCTACTCACGATCTAGAATTGGCAGCTATCGTGTTTGCACTCAAAGTTTGGAGACATTACTTGTATAGGGAGAAATGCAACTTGTTCATAGACCACAAGAGTCTCAAGTATCTCCTAACTCATAAAGACTTGAATTAGAGGCATATTAGATGGCTAGAGTTACTTAAAGACTACGATTTAGTTATCGACTACCATCCGGAGAAAGCAAATATGGTTGCTGATGCCCTAGTCGCAGACCATACTCAGGTAAACCCTTAAATCTAAATCCTAGAAAAGTTCATTCGAATTAGATATTTCTTGACTTGCAAGTAACCATTTGAATTAGACTTTTCTTGACTTACAAGTAACTATTCGAAAATCATCCTTAATGATATTTTCCATTCATTTATAGCTTCCTTGGCTATCAATGGTCATTTTCATTTATCCAAAGGATGGAAATTCTTGTCTGAACTTCAAGTTCGATCTAGCCTAATCTCGAGAATCAAAGAACTCCAACAAATTGATCCAGATCTTCAGAAGATCATGTCCAAGCTAGACTATGAGTCTAATTCTGACTTCTCCCTCAAGTCGAATGGACTCCTCTATTTCAAGGATAGAGTATGTGTTCCTAACAACGAAGAACTAAGACACAAGATGTTACAAGAAGCTCACCAAAGCTCTTTCTCAATTCACCCTGGATCGGTTAAGATGTACAAGGACCTAAAGCCGTTATACTGGTGGCCAGGCATGAAATCGACTATCACGGACTTTGTTTCAAAGTGTTTAACTTGTCAGAGGGTCAAAGCCGAGCATCAAGTCCCCACTGGACTGCTCCAACCAATCGAATTCCTTCAGTGGAAATGGGATCGAATTACAATGGACTTCGTTACTAGTCTTCCTTCCACTCCAAGAAAGAATGATGTTGTATGGGTGATTGTTGATAGATTCACAAAGTCTACTCATTTCATCACTATTCGAATGAACATGAGCTTGGAAACCTTAGCCGAGCTATACATCCATGAAGTGATTGGATTACACGGTGTACCTACATCTATAATCTCTGATCCATACCCTAGATTTGCTTCCTAATTTTGGAATTCTTTGCAAAAAGCCCTTGGAACCAAAGTTTGTTTGAGCATAGCCTTTCATCCTCAATCAGATAGACAATCTGAAAGAATCATCCAAGTACTTAAAACATGCTACATGCTTGTGTTATAGACTTCAGAAAGAACAGGGAGAAATCTCTACCCCTAGTAGAGTTTGCTTACAACAATAGCTATCAGACATCTATCCACATGGCTCCCTTCGAAGCTCTATACGGAAGGAAATGTAGAACTCTCTTGTGCTGTTCTGAACTGGGAGAAAAGTAGCTATTGGGACCTCAATAGCTCAGAGAAACTGAGGAACAAGTTCAAATCATACATGATCAATTGAAGCAAGCATTTAATAGACAGAAAGCTTATGCAGACTTGAAAAGGAGAGGCATCCAATACAATGTTGGAGACAAGGTCTTTCTAAAAGTGTCCCCTTGGAAGAAAGTCTTTCGATTTGGAAGAAAAGGGAAACTTAGTCCCCGATTCATTGGACCATTCAAAATCATTGAAAGGATAGGGCCAGTGGCCTATCGATTAGCTCTTCCTAGTGAATTTGACCAGATTCACAATGCCTTTCACGTATCTATGCTTCGAAGATATTGATCTGATCCATCCCATATCCTTGAACCTGAAGAAGTAGAATTGAATCCCGACTTATCATATGAAGAAGAGCCAATACGAATACTTAACAAAGAAGTTAGAAGACTCTGAAACAAGAATGTTTCCTTGGTGAAAGTGTTATGGAGAAATCATAAAATGGAAGAAGCAACTTGGGAACCTGAGGCTACGATGAGAGATCAATATCCTCACCTATTCAATTCAGGTAAATTCGAGGGCAAATTTTTTTTAAGGGGGAGAATTGTAATACTCCAAATTATGGCCTAGTAAAATGTTAACATTTATACGTTGCAAATAACATAATTTAAATTGTAAATTTTAGGTTATAAATGGATTAAAGGACCAATGTGAAAAGAAATAAAGATTGAGTGCCAAATTAAAAGGACCAAAATGAAATAAGAGTGAAACCACAAACTTGCATGTGTAATTATCCCACTATGTGATAGTGGAATACAAATGGCAAGGTAATCCACATGTGGCAATTGAAGATGAAATGGCTGGCTATGCTTGATGTAAGAAAGAAAAAAATCAAACAATTGAGATATCATCTTCTTCAATCATGTTCTTGTTTGGCTGAGAGCTAGAGTGAGAGGTAGGGAGAACTAAGTTATCATCCTAGCATAGAAAAATTCTTGTTCGATTGGTGCATGAAAGGAAGGTAAAAATCTCTTTAGAAATTCTTCTAGACTATGATATGTATGTTGGATTAAGCATTTGGTACTTCATCCATATTTGTTATGAGTTAATTGTTGGATGGAATGCATGAATTACATATAATGATTTTTGTTTGAATCCTTTCATGGCCGGATAGTAAACTTGTTGAAATCAAAATCTTGCATGTATATAAGACGTTATTGTTGCTTAATTTGAATAGGATGGAAGTTATGCATGTTATAGTGATGTTAGTTCTAAGATTCTTTGAAATTTTGAATGTTGTGATCAAATTGCTAAGAAAGAAATATATATGTTGCTGGAAACTTGAATGTTCATGCTGGAATTGCTAGGATTACTGGAAAATTTGGTACTAAATTGATATGAATTAAATGCCACATAGAATGGAATTGTTTTGATCACATTGCTAGTGAAAATTTGGGTAAACATGCTTAGTTTCATGTAATGCCCTATTTTGGTCACATAGATAAGTTAATTAAAACCGAAATAGACATGTAAGAACATGTATATAAGTTGAATTAACATGTTAGAGGTGTCATCTAAGTGATTAAGGAGGCTAGAAACTTAAGCTAGAGTAATCTGCCCAGAATACCTTGTTCTGGGCAGTAACTTTGAAAAATCTCTATAAATTGTACAAATGGAATTTAAGGCTTAAAATTTAATGGATAGTGCCTTAATATGTCTAATTTCATTATGAGAAAACGGAATTGAATTTGGGATTGTAGAAATGAAACACTAGGGACAGTGCAAATTGTCTAGTGTTGTAATTACCCTGTCTTTAAGTAAAAACTGTATTAATTGGTAAATATTTAAAATGCAAGAATTATATGGTTAGAAGGAAAACTAAGTTAGCTTTCCAACGGTGTAAACCAATTAAAATTCCGACGTACGGAATGAAAGATATGAATGTTTTAGTAAGTAATGCACAAGCTTCCAGGAAGACAGCAACAACCATGATGTTTTGAAATGAATGTTGAATGAATTGTGCATTGTTGCCTTGTTTTGAATAAATGAATGAATTTTTTATTAATCTTGATTTACTTGTATGAAATGTTAGAACGAGAAGGGAGCATTGGAGAAGGGTCTAAGGAGGAGCATTTAAAAGCTAGAAACAAAGGAGTTTGGATCCAAGACTAGCTCAGCTTGGAGATTGTGAGTGTAGTTTAATATAGGGTTAGGACTTAGGTCCTAACCAAAGATGCATGTTTAATTCTCGTTATTTGATTCCATGTTAATATGTATGATTTAAGTTTGTTTGTGATGAAAAAAAAGGGAAGAATGGTTTAAGCTAAAACTTGAAATAATAGTAACATGTATGATGTTAAATTACCTAGGAAGAAAAGTAAAAACAAATACTTGAGCCTTGATGCCTTGACCTTGATCCATTCGAATGAATGCTTAATGTATCTCTATGATTTGAATACTTGTTAATATGATATAAATTATGAATTTATCTTGCTTGATGCCTAAGAAATGGCATATGTTAATTGCTTGCTTGAATGACAAGATTGACTTGCAAAGTGTCGAGCTAAGGCTCATTTGGCCTAAGGGCTATATATACATGTATGATCTTGTAATGTATCACTTGAATTGATCCTTGAATAAGCTATTGCTTGACTTGAACATGAAATTCTTGAATAAGTGGTTTATAATTGAACAAAGCCTTGGTTGTTAGTGGTCATAGGTATAAGGGCATGCCTTAGAGTCTAGAGCTCATTGTGTCAGGGTGGACTACGGTCTAGGGCTAAGGTCCCTAATTGGAAACAGACGGAGGGTATGTATGTGTGGTATTTGGCGACAGTAGGAGGGTTAACCAGTTCTACGGCACACCTTGTGGCAATAGTTGGATGGAGACTCGATTACCTGGACAGCTAAATACCAAGGGCATAAACTAAAGAAAGCAACTAAGAAATAATTAAAGATAAAGCTTATTGATACATTGAATTACTTGATGCAATGAAATTCATGATTCTTAAAATCCTTGATAGTTGAATTACATGATTCTTGAAATGCTTGATACTTGAATTACATGATTCTTGAAATTCTTGATACTTGAATTACATGATTCTTGAAATGCTTAATACTTGAGATACATGATTCTTGAAATGCTTAATACTTGGAGTACATGATTCTTGAAATGACTTGATACATGGATTACATGATTCTTGAATTGCTTGATACTTGAAATTCATGATTCGTGAACTACTTGGTATGTATTGCTCGAAATGAAGAGTATGTAAAAAGATTAAAATCGAATTGTTTCCAACTTGGACTAGGCTTAAACTTAGCTAAGTGATACTTGTCTTGTAAATTGGTTAGATCTAGTTACTACATCATTAAGTACAATCTTGTACTTATCACTCTTGTTTTCATTCTTCCCAACCACAGATTAAGGATTTGATCATTGCTTGATCCTGAAGTCTGACACCCTTGAGCTCGAAGCAAGACACAAGATTTTGCTAAGTATGGACATACTTGTTTTGTACTCCCCTAGTTGGTGGCACATAGTTGTATATACTGTCTAGTGCATGCATTTTTGATATTTGGAAACTTGTATATGTTTTGAATGGTCTTCCTTGCTTGGAATCAAGGTACGCTCAAGTGATTCATGTTTAATGAGTTACGCATGAAATGATACATGAAATCAAGTTAATGAACAATGAAATGAAAATGGAAACTTGTTTGCTTATAGGTCTCGAAATGTGATGCTTGAATGACAATGTAAAGTGAAATTTTGGTAACCTATAATGTATTGTAAATGAGATTGCTTTCTTGTTAAGTATTGATGCTTGGTTGCTTGCTAGTTAAGTAACTCATCTAATAGGGATGAGTTAGGCTTTCCTTGCTCGATCTCACTTGTATTGTTTCTTGGTAACGCTCCCGAACTAGTTTCCGGCAAACCCGGGTAGGGGTGTTACAAGTTGTGTTTGGTCTTTAAAGTTTGTTATGAGTTCATGATAATTGGCATTTCTGGAAAGATTCATGGTTAAGAATAACCTTAGGCGATGAGTTTCCTGCTAAGATAGTTGATTTATGATTTGAAGCTCAGATAAATAAGTTATTCCGATTTTAAATAAAGTTAAGCGTGCTTGGGCTGGAGAAATTTTAGGATAGGTGACCATGAAGAAGTTTTATGAAATTTTAAATTACCCTGATCTGTGAATAAAGAAGTCATAACATTTTCGACTCGTATTCGGTGTACGGATACAGGAAGGGGTGTTACATTCTATAGAAGATTTATTCGTGATTTTTCAAACATCACAAAACCATTATGTTTACTGCTGGAGCAAAGTAGGAAAATTTTCTTTGATGATGCTTTCAATAGAATTAAGAAGAAGTTTGTTAATGCACCTATCGCCGTTACGCTCAATTGGGAGCAACCATTTGAACTATTGTGTGCTGCTAGTGATTTTGATATTGGGCCAATTTTAGGCCAATGAAGAGACAAGGTATTTCATGCAATCTATTATGCTAGTAAGACTCTAACTGAGGCTCAAATTAATTACACAACCACAAAGAAAGAGTTATTAGCAGTAATCTTTGCTTTTGAAAAGTTTCATTCCTACCTTATTGGTGCAGAGATTACAGTACTCACTGATCATTCCGCCTTGAGATACCTTTTTGCTAACGAAGATGCAAAACCAAGATTGATTCGGTGGATCTTGTTATTATAAGAGTTTAACATCGAAATAAAAGACAAAAAAGGTTCAAAAAAATAAAGTTGTCAGTCATCTTTCAAGATTAGAATTAGGCAGCAATGATGGAAATAAACTCCAAATTGTCGATGCATTTCTAGATGAAAAACTCTTTGTTGTGGATGCAACACCTTGGTATGCAGATTTTGTCAACTACCTACTATATTGAAAGACTCCTATGAGTGTCACTACGCATAAGAAGGCAAGATTCCTTCACGATACAACCAAATATCATTGGAATGAACCTTATATGTTCAAGGCTTGCAATGATACTATCACCAGATGTTGCATTCCTAAGGAAGAAATGATATCAATTTTATAGCATTGTCATGATGCTCTATATGGAGGGCACTAAAAGTCCTTCAGTCGGTATTTTATTAGCCTTCATTATTTAAGGATGCTCAGGAGTTTGCCCAACGATGTGATCGTTGTGAGCGCACAGTAACAATATCCAAAAGAAATGAGATACCACAACAACAAATTATGGAAATTGAACTATTTGATGTTTGGGGCTAGGATTTCATGGGTCTCTTTCCAAATTATTTTAGTAATCTCTATATTTTAGTTGTTGTGGACTACATTTCCAAATGGATAGAAGTTGAGGTTGTGTCGAAGGGTGATGCCAAGATGGTTTTAAAGTTCTTCCACAAGCATATACTCACCCATTTTGGAACACCAAGTGCAATAATTAGTGACCAAGGAAATCATTTTCATTGCAGTCAGGTGGTTGTTGTGTTAAAAATATTTTATCACCCTCGGTCTAATGGACAAGCCGAGATCTCTAATTGAGCTTTTAAATTATATTAGAAAAGATGATGAACACCACTATGAAGGATTGGTCTTCGCGCTTGGATGATGCTTTGTGGGTTGTTCGTACTGCATACAAAAACTACACTTGGGATGTCACTGTATCAGCCGGTCATTGAAAAATCCCATTACTTACATGTTGAGTTATAATAGAAGGCTATTTAGGCTTTAAAACAAGTGAATTTGGATTCTGAGGC
This sequence comes from Hibiscus mutabilis, assembly GCA_019671005.1. Classification (NCBI taxonomy): domain Eukaryota; kingdom Viridiplantae; phylum Streptophyta; class Magnoliopsida; order Malvales; family Malvaceae; genus Hibiscus; species Hibiscus mutabilis. The sequence continues at coordinate 34,787,556 of CM033729.1, forward strand.
TGTAGGGAAGAAAAGATTATTGGATATCACTGAGCTGGAAGAAACTCATCGTAATACTTATGAAAATGCCTCTATTTACAAAGAAAAGAGTAAATGCTAGCATGACAGGATCATATTGCAACGACAATTTGACGTTGGACAGTTGTTTTTTCTATTTAACTCACGATTGAGGCTGTACCCAGGCAAATTGCGGTCACGTTTGTTGGGACCTTTTAAATTTTTGGAAGTTTTTCCACATAGTGCAATCACAATCAAGGATCATAAAAAGGGATCCCATTCAAAGTCAACAGACAAAGACTCTAGCTTTATTTTGGTGACTTTGATTCTAAAAGTGTTGAGACCATTAAATTGTTCAATATGTTTTGATGATTTTCATTAATTTCTTTGATAGACATAGGTTTAGTTTATTTTTTTCCTTTTTATTTTAAGCTTTTCTTTTCTTTTTGCAGAATAATTCTCCCTTATTTTGGTATGAAATTTTCTCTTCTTGCAAAGGATTGTACGGCAAACGCATGTTATGCATGACTTTGGGGCATTTCAGGTAATTTAATTACATAAATTTATCAACTCAATCACAGCCCTATGATTTGTAAGAGCGAGAGATGCATCGAGCGGATAAGATTTTTGCGCTACTATCATAATCGTCAAATCTCATCGCATCATCGGGTAAAAAAATTGCCCCTTTTCATTACCTTCTTTTCTTTCTCCTTTATTTAATAACACTGGATTCACTGACCTTCTTCACTTAGTTCTTCTCTATTTTCTTCCTCAATTTTATAAAGCTTAAATCTTTCTGCAAGTTTTTTCTTCTTTATCTACATTCTTTCATGGCAAAAACAAGAGTTGCCAGAAAAAATCTCCATGCATACATCTCTCAAAGAGAGTCAAGGTTCACCTTCTAACACACAAGACAAGGAACCAGTTGCACTAGTAGAGAAAATCGATTATGAGGTATTTTTGATAGAAATGGCAGAGGAGCGTTACAAAGAAAACATCATCAAGAGGAATATACTTCCTGAACAAGGAATTGTACTATCCCTGGAACGAGAACATGGAAAGTTGAACTATCGAACTTCACAAATGGAGCACCTTTTGCACTCACCCAAGTAGTTTCAAGTCTACTCTGGTAAGGGACTTCTACTCTAACCTTTATGAGCCCTCTTTAAAGTTAGTGCTTGTAAAAGAGAGTTATAAACCCTAGATTGTTTCCACAATTAATACGGTGTTAAAGTTGAATGTAAATATAGATGATCACTCTTTGTTTGTTAAAGAGGTTGATAATGCGAAACTAGATTTGTTGGCTAGGGATTTATGTGTTGAAGATATATACTATTCAGGGACCAATGTGGGAAATTTTACAATGTATAGGAAGTTTTTAACCTTGCTTGCGAAGATTTGGTTTCAAATTGTAAACTCTAGGTTGCTGCTATCAACTCATAGCTCCATAGTCTCCTTGGATCGGATGTGTCTGATACATTCAATTTTTAAATGAAGGAGGATAGAAGTGTGTGAGACTATCCACAAAGAGACGACTGTCCGTGTCGAGTGGAAGAAGGGGATTCTGGGGTTTCTATCATTGATCATGCAACTGTGCATTCTGAAAGAGATTAAGCCCTTGAAAAATAAGGATGGCCACTTAATAAAGTCTCGATAGAGAGAATGGTGAGAAACATTGAGGCTCTTACACCCAAGTTGGATGCTGCAACGAGACAAGACAAAGGGAAGACCAAGGTTAAAACTGCTAATGAGAACATCCCTCATAACAGTGAATATGGCTAAAGGTTCTTGAGATTGAAGACAAAATTGATGTTGTCACAAGCACATTGGGGAAGTTGCAGCCAGAGTACAAACTATCGACCTTGCACAGAACTTGTTCTGTACATATGTTAAGACATGGCACAAATCTGCCCTCACTACAATGAGTAGAGTTGCCATAGTCACTTTGCCATAATTTCCACTAATCATATGTAGTTATGACTTTTCCTCTGATGAGACCACAAAAGAATCCCCAGCAAAATCTATCAATTCTCTTCAAAATTTGAGCAAGGCTGAGGACACACAAAAGAGGAAGCCTCGAGCAAAATCATCAAAGACTGTCTCTTTGATTTGAATGTCACAACTGCCGAAGTAACCTCTATATTTCCAGAAAAAAGAAGTTATTGTGGAAGATGTCAATGAATAAGAAGACAAGAGTACCCAAGTTGAGAAGATTGATGCTGAAGAAGTTAATCTTGAAGATAAGTCTGTTGCATCCAAGTTTGTGGATGCAACTTGTGAAGGACCTGAGCTAGAGCGAGACCGGCAGAAGCTATCATTGCAACAGAAGTACAAGAGGAAAATTATCTTGCAATGGTGGTCTACAAAACACCATCCTAGTTTTTACCACTACAGCTGTAATGCCCCAATTTTGGGCCTAGCGGTTTATAGGCTAGTTAGACGGTCCAGTTGGATTCAGGAATAAATATTTTTTTGAGTAAGTTAAAAATTTGGAAAATGGTTAAAAATCATTATTAAATATATAAATTATTTTGGTGAAATTCAATTTTGGAAAATGAAATTAGGAAATGTGACATTTTGGGCTAGTGATCAATATGTAAAATTTCAAAACTATTTTTGGTGACTATTTTGTAAAAGAGTCAAAACTTTGAATCTTTAAGGAGCTATTTGCCCAAAGTCTAATATCAGACTTTATCCCCTAATTGACTATTTCTAAAATGGTTTTGGAAAGTATATATAGGTTGGGAGAATTAATTTTATAATTAATTGTCTAAAACAAAACTTACGTAACTACTTTCTCTCTAAAAGATTTTCTGTCAAATTCTCACCAGCCAAACACTCTTTGCTTCTTCAAAATCTTAAGGTAAACTTTTGATTTCTCTAATCTTTTATTATCAAATGACTTCTTGTTGGTTTCCTATCAAAACCTTATTGTTTTAATCTTGTTTTCTCATGTAAATCAATCTGATTAAGGGGAAAAGCATCCATTAGAGGTGAGCTACATTTTTCTCCTCTAATGCAAGGTTATTTATTGAAATTCCCAAGTTATTGACTCTTTATATTTGTTTTCTAATGGTTTTTAATTGATTAATTTGGAACTTTGCTTAATCAAGGTTTAATTGATGAAATCTTGTGATTTTCGGATTGGATATATTTTGCTGGGTTATTGATAGGTTTTAATCATGATTTGGATGGTTAATAATGTTAAAATAATGGTTTTAACATTGGAATCCCGAAACTATGTGAATATCTAAATGTTTAGGTTTCTAGACATGGGTTTTTGAGGAGTTGTGGTGGTTTTATAATGGATGGAGGACAAGGTTGAAATTAGATTGATTTTGGATGTTAATTGATGATAATAAATGGTTTAGATTGTTAGATTATGGCTGGGTTATGTTTGGAAGAGGTGTGATGGTGTTTTTGGATGACGATTGATAGCGTTTAGCAAAGCGATGTGGAGGAATTGTTTTTGCTGGGATTTTGAATGCATTATGATGCATTAATCCTCTGTTGTTATGTGGTTAAAATAGGGGAGATTGATCCTATAGCTATCGGTGAAGCTTTGGAGTCTTCGGACGCTTGATTTTGGGTCGGCGAATTGAGGTTTCGCGAGTCGGTGAGTGAGAACGTGGATTTCAGCTTTCAAATGATTTAAAGGTTGTTTATAGGAGTTTAAACTTAGCTTGAAACTCTATTTTAAACTCAAAAGTAAGTATAAAGTGGTTTTCTCTCTCGGTCATGCTTTTATGCACTTGTTTTGAATTACATGGTACCTATTGTTTAAACATGTTTTAAAGTATGTGAAATACTATTTTTAGTCATGAAATGTTGAAGGATGCACATGGTAAGTGATCCTTGTAAGTATGAAAATACTTGCTGAAAAGCATGGTTTGTTACTTTGGAAAAAGGTTTGGTTTAATGCATATAAAAACAATGAGGTATGTGGTTTATTGTGAATTAGATTGGCAAGTGATGCGGTTTAAAAATGTTATCAGAAATAGTTGGCCGGCCATAGGATTGATAGTGCACTATAATAAGTCGCCTTGGATGTCGAAGGGTTTTATAATGTGTACCGAATAGTCGATCCAAGTACCCTAATGGTCGAGGGGTTATATGGTACCAGAAACTCCCCTTAGTGGGTTAAGCATCTAACCGAAGATTGGGGTTGGCGTCTCCGTGAGTTGTAATTGGCGATTGTGATTGTATCGCTATTCCGGTTGAGATGGCTTGAATTGTTGGAAGAACACTTGTTGAATCCATGTATCCGATGAACTATTTTGTGAAAGTGGAACTTGGTTTATGAATCACTTGAAAGCCAATATAATTGTTAATGTATCATGTTGACGGATGTTGATGTACAATGTTGGTTTATACATGTTTACTCTTTAAGCATTGCATATGGGTTGTATTTACATGGGAAGGCTTAAATTGAGGGTGGAAATTTGCTGTTGATCCATGATACATGTTGCATATGGTTTAATATGTTGGTTTTTGAAAGTGTTAAGTGCAAGGTTTTCAAGGCATAATGTTTTAAAGAATGGTTTAAAGAGATGATTGAAATGGGATTTCAATGTGGTATTGGAAAATGGTTTTAAATACATTAATGGTGTGTTGTTTTTGAGCACTCCTCACTAAGCATTTATGCTTACGCTCTCTTTTTCCATCAATACAGAGAATTAAAGGAATTGGAGGGAGCAAGCAAGTGAAAGGAATCCAAGGATTTCGGTTAATAAACATATGTTTTCGAACTAGACTAGTAGTAATAAAGGCAATGAGGTTCATTGTTGTTTGGGAGTGTGTTTTGTTAAACTCCCGATTTGTACAAGTTTATGTTGATGTTTTGGAGTTGTAAAAGGCCTCATAAGTTTGGTGATTGTTTCAGCATGATAGTTTATGCTTTGATTTGGGGCTTTGGGGAAATATAAGCATGTTGGGTAGAAAATCATGCCTATAGGACTACCTTTGTTACCGTAATGCTTATGCTCTTATATCGTAGTGGTCGTTTGTTGATATGGCGTTGTATGACTGTTGTGGTATAATTCTTGGGTGTTAAATGATGTTTGGGGTTAATTCGGATATGTTTAAGGAGGTTCCAAAGTGTTTCAAATGCGCAGATTTTGTAAACCTACCGGCATGTTTCGAAACCATGGGGAATTTTGCTCTAGGCAGGTTTTGAAACCAGGCCCTAGGTTTCGAAACCATCATGCCAATTTTGGCTACTAGTTTATAGGTTTCGAAACCACCTTGAATGGCTTCGATACCTTTTCGTGGGGACTCATATGTTATGTTGAAAAATAGTTTCTAAAGTTCGGTTTTGGTCCTTGGTTGTTATGTATGCAATTGTATGAGTTTGGATGATCGTATTAAGCTGATTTTTGACATGTATGCATGAAACTTGACTAATTGAGGATTGGTAAATCAAATTTTAAGTAAGTCCTTATAGTTTTGCAGATTTATGTTGTGGTCCCTAAAAATTGGCAATGCTTAATTGATGATGCAAATGAGCTTGTTTTGAGGCAAAGTTTCACATGTAATTTTAAAATGGACTTAATTAAATATTGGTAAACTCAAAATGGTATAAGTCCATCTAAGTTTTTAGAATTGTAATTTGGCCTCTAAATTGCAATTGAGTGTAATTGGATGTCGATCCGACGCCCGATTGAGTTGAGTTTTCACCCGCTGCGTAATCACTCACCATAGGTTATGATATTACATCTAGTTAAGATAAAATAAAATAAATGGTTGTGATTCAAGTTAATTCTTCACGGTTTGCTTCAGTAAACCTAATGTAGCTCGTTCAGTTCAGTCTTGCGACTAGGCCAGGTCGAGGGGGTTACAACAGTGACGATCGATGATGACGAGAAAGAATAGGGGCCTAAAAATAAAGAGGATGTCATTCTTTAGAAAAAGGAGAAGAAGTGCAAGTGCACCAAATCAAATGACAAGCATAAGAAGAATTGCAAGGAGGAGAAGAGGGGCAAGATGAAAAAGCATCGCTCCACCTCCCCCACTCAAGATCCATAATTAACTGAGTTAGTGTTTAGATTTTGTAGGCACGCATATCATGTAGTGTAATTTGCTTTTTTTAAACTGTATTGTCATTACATCTGCATTATCATTGGAACTGCATTTAGTTTTATTGTCATTGCATATATCATTGTAATTGCATTATGTGATTACATTTTGTTTTTGCATTGGGGACAATGCAATCTTTAGGTTTGGGGGTATACACATGGGATTTAAAATGCACCCTCATTTAAAAAAAAAATAGCAAAGACAAGGTTCTTTTTTTGTTAAATATCTATTGCTTACATTTGATGCTTAAATCTTGAATCATACTAAATGTTGATGAGTTGGTTGGATATATATGTTGGATGATTGCATTATAACTCGGCATGAATAAATGTGCTTGTTTGAGTAAAGGACATATAGCATCATCTCTTTGATTTTGGATGAATTCTACCTTGTTAAGCTTGTGTTTATATATGCTATTAGTACTTATTATATGTAAATAAAATGCATTCCAATTGATTTTGGATGAATTTTGCCTTTTTCTGCCTTGATTTTGAATAAATGTGGTTGTTTGAGTAAATGATATATAGCAACATCTTACTTCTCAGGAACTTAGGTAAATTCATTGTTCGATATCCCTCGCTACTTAAAAATAAATAAATAAATATTATGTATTATTGTTTTTATGTGTTGTATTAAATAAATGTTGTTAGGTGGAAAGAATATGAGATGATTAGGCATGATGCTATGTATTGTTGAAATGCTTGTTCATTCTTTTATGTTTGAGTTGTTAATGTATTTCTCTATCATGTCGATGCAGTTGATTCATATGTGTTTGGAATGATTCAAGTAGCTAGAATATTTTTAAACTTTTTTTATACCTTGCTGCATCTAATTTTGCTTGAGGACAAGCAGAAACTCAAGTTTGGGGGTGTTATAACTCTTTAAAGAACATGTTTTCCCTTTGATTTATGGATTAATTTGTCCCCACATCAGTATTTCATGCATTCATTTTCTGTATTTTCTATTTATAATTTGCATTTTGATTAATTCAAGTCATACCTGCTCTTGTTATACAACTTTCTACCTTTTTGCTGTTTTTTTATGTATTATTAATGTCCCTGTAGAGGATGTCTCATCACTATAGACAAGTTCGACGTTGCAGTAGCCAACTGTGTAGACTGCTAAGGATAAGAATGAATCTGCTAGCTAGATTATTTGTTACAACAAATTTCGTACAATAGACTGTCACAAAAATCACCTGAAGGACAAGTGTCTTTATCTCGGCTGTCCATAAAAGGATATTTTGGGAGGAGAAAGAGAGCAGTCACGCGATTATCATTTTTTCTCCATCATGTTCAACCTTTCGAGCTCCTTCCATGGCTACTTAAACCCACCATCTGGTGAACCAAGGAGAAGCAAGGCAGAAACCTTTAAGGAAACAAGGATTCATGTGCCAAAACAAGGAGAAATATGTTTATATAGAATTGATATTTGTTTTAACTTGTGGGTACATGTCGTAATATCATGCTCAGGTGATATTTGTCACATGAATTGCCAAGTTGATTTATAATTCTAAGCTTAGAAAAGAATTAGCCATTTTAGGATAAGGCATTCAGGCAAAGCATTTTCATATGTATGCACAAGGGATTCAAATAGAACTTATTCACTTAATTAATTACTCAAAATCATTAGAAATATGTTACTTACTATGCTATACTTACAATAATACATTCACTTGGTTTATAAATTTCTTGGTTTCTCCTAATCATTGGTTTTCAATGCATAAAATATTTGACACACAAGTCTTTTAACTTGACATATCATAATATGAGTTCCTTGCCAAATAAGTATCAGCTAAACATAGATTCATGCAAATCACGTGTCAAATAATGTCTTCATACTAACTGAACCAATCGTAAATATATAAACCATCAATCGAACATACAAATACTAATGTATTAACAAAACATATATCTTTTCCTAAGGATTTTCAAGAAGACATATATAAGGATTCTATCAAGCATTTAATCAATTCCAAAATTAAACAAGCTTTTAAGCGCATACTTAAATTTCATACAAACCATCTAGTTATCACATTCATGCATTTTAATCTTGTTCTAAACCCTTTAATATGTTCATATACACTTCTATAATATTTACTCCTTAAGTAAGCATGTTAGTTAACCAATTATAACTATTTGGCCTTTGCCAATGAATATATAAACCATTTACAAATTTTGCAGCGTCTAATGCCATGTTACATCAATTTTAGTGATATGCTTCAATACACCACTATGCCACTATCTAAGGAGTTCAGCTATGGAAATCTATATCTACTTGGAACTTTAAGTAGTAACTTGTAAACTTTCAACACGATCAACCCAAGGAGAAATCATATAACCTGCATATGCATGGAAATGAATGGATTAGGCTGATATAGTATTTGGGAGGTAGTGATCCATATAAACATGACAATCAATAATGTCAACATATAAAAGAAAGGAAATAAATTTCAAAGTTTTATTGGTGGTTATGAAATGCTCAATTTATATCTTTAATAAGATTATTTATTTCCTTGGAAACTTTATTACAGCTCATAGTCTTTCCAATCTTACAGAGTATCTTTCAAAAATTTTACTCGAATTACTTTCTGTTTCTTATTGAATTTATCAAGGTTTTCAAAATTTTTATCAAGTTTTATCAAAGTGATTATCAAAGCTTATCAAAGTGATTAACAAAGCTTATCAAAGTTCTTAACAAACTTTTTACAAGTTTACATCTTTTACAACGTTTGCCTTGGATCTCCTTTGGTCATAAGTAGCGTTGGTTTTAGAGTCACTTAGCACAAAGCACAAAGCAATGGCTAATGTGTAGCATAACAGACCTAAGTTTTCCTCTCTATCCATCCAACTATCGCTAGTCTTCTTACTATCTCCCCTGTTACCTCCTACTGTCGCCAATATATCATAATGTAGGGTCATCACCCTTGAGCCGTAGCTCGAGGATCGCAGTCCCTGAATTATATCTCTGTATTATACCAAAGTGTCCAAGGACTTCCATTGATTGAGCAACTTAAATATTTTATACTTCGAAGTTAGGAGAGGTATCTTATGACACAAGTAATCTTATTTGTTTCTTTTCTTAGTATCAGATGGTATAAGATAAACTTTTAACTCCTTCAAGTGTAGGAGTTCTTATATCCTTAAAGTTTGTTATTGATTCTTATTAATACACTTTCAAGGGTTAAAGTTGATTCTAAGTCAAAACAAAGATCATGTATAAAACATACTTTCATTCGAAAAATTATCAAACATCATAACATAATATGCAAGGCCTTTAATGCATTCATGATGCATGTGTAATGCATTTCTTAACAATGAAACTTGCCACTTGTATGACATGAATGTAATATATTCCTAGATGCTCTATATGAGCCATGTGAATAATGAAATGATCAAATGCAATGCATTCATATACATCATATACTTTCTTTTCAAAGAGGCAATAATCAGAATGACTCTGTGTCATCCGAGACAATTATAACTACACTCACCTTAGATTCCAAAGTTATGGAATACCTGAACCACAACCACATCCTGCTTCACAATCACTTATTTCTTATACTCCTCTTATCATAGTATGTACCTCAAACGAAATAATAAATTATTAAAACCCATTTCAATCTATTGATTAAAGGTGAATATTGTCACCCAAATTATAAATGTAACATATTAACTAGACAATTAGTCACTTAACTTATAGAAAAAAGTCTATTAAGACTCATATTCAATCAAAATAATCCTTAGTATACATATATTCACATAAATATCCATTTAACAATCCATTAACATTTTTGTTACAACAAGACATTATCTAAATTTCGAATTTACAAAACAATTCACTAATTTAATATTAGTGTAAAACAGTCCATACATTCACTTACATACTTAAATATATCAAGCAACTCTTATCATGGATATATATATATATATATATATATATATATATTCAAAATAGAACATACATCTTCATGTTTACACAAAGCAGTCCAATTTAGACATTTACACATAATTTCACATCAAAACAGTCTACAAAATTTCATGTTGATACAAATAAGTCCAATTTAGACATGTACACATAATTTCACATAAAAACAGTTCACATGATTTCATGTTGATACAAATCAGTCCAATTTAAACATGTACACATAATTTCACATCAAAACAGCCCACATAATTTCATGTCAATACAAATCAGTCCAATTTAGACATGTAGATATAATTTTACATCAAAACCGCCCACATAATTTCATGTCGATGCAAATCAGTCCAATGTAGACATGTACACATAATTTTACATCAAAACCGTCCACATAATTTCATGTCGATACAAATCAGTCCAATAAGGACATGTACACATAATTTCACATCAAAACAGTCCACATAATTTCATGTCGATGCAAATCAGTCCAATTTAAACATGTCCACATAATTTCACATCAAAATAGTCCACATAATTTCATGTTGATACAAATCAGTCTAATTTAGACGTGTACACATAATTTCACATCAAAATAGTCCACATAATTTCATGTTGATACAAATTAGTCCAATTTAAACATGTACACATAATTTCACATCAAAACAGTCCACATAATTTCATGTTGATACAAATCAGTCCAATTTATCCATAACACCATTCGAAAGGCTCCCTTACCGTATCCAAAATATTCAATACATTGCAACTATGCTACCATTCGAATGAACCAAAAACATATATCATAAATTCAGATTTCTAACATTCATGGCAGCAACTAATTCATGAAAATATAAAATCAAAAGCTAGATAACACTTGAATAAGAAGAATGAAGAGTGTAATCACCTTTCTTTCCAAACAATTCGATCAACACACAAGAATGGCTAGGAAAATAAAAACAAAACCTTTCCAGCTTCCTTCTCCACTCTCTTTTGAGGTATACGGTTCTAAGAAGAAGATTATTGCTAAGTATAGATTATCCTCCTACACATGGCCGATTTTCCTTCTTTCAATTACACATGGGTTGCTCAAAATTTTCCACATAAACAAGTCCTCAATTTTCCATGAATTTTGCATCCAAACTTCTTTTTAATTAAAGATTCTAATTTAATATATCATAAAATCTATAATACTTCCCAACATTACAAATTAGTCTATGATCATTTAATTATTTAATCCAATGACATCTTTTCATCTATTCGATTTACGAATAGATTAGCAATATACTTCTAAGCTATATTTTGGGATATTACAATTCATCCCCCTTAAAAAAATTCATCCTCGAATTTCCTTAATGTCGATAAATTTGTATTATCAAACTTAGAATGTTTTTCACATATTATGAATATCAAAACAAGATAAACATATCATGCTAGTTGCAAGTCACAAATACAGAACAAGATTTGAACTCCTAGGTGGCATATGCAAAATGCATACATTCAATAGACTTCAGTTTAACCCTAGAATCAGCTAAACCTAAGCTCTGATACTAAAATTGTAACACCCTCAGCCCGGTTTAGAAGAAAATCGAAATTGAAGATGTGACAACAAGAATTTATGTGAAACACGTGATCAAGAACTAAAACTTTCAAAGTAAATCGAGACAAACAATTTTTTTTATTTTTAAGAGCATTTCAAAATGTGTAAATAAGCAAGTCATCAAGGAAGCATGCGTACCCCAAAAACATTTTCAAACATTACATAGATTTTACAAAGGCAAATAAGTGAAGCCTTACATTAAAGACCAATAGGGATCAAGACCATTTAAACAAGTGATCATACCTTTTATGTATAATTTGGAACAAACATATACACATATACATGAGTTACTTACTTAAAGCATATATTTACCTATAGGTACCCATCGTAATATCATGCTCAGGTGATATTTGTCACACGAATTATCAAGTTGATTTATAATTCTAAGCTTAGATAAGAATTAGCCATTTTAGGATATGGCATTCAGAAGCATTTTCATATGTATGCACAAGGGATTCAAATAAAACTTATTCACTTAATTAATTACACAAAATCATTAGAAAGATATTACTTACTATGCTATACTTACAACAACACATTAACTTGGTTTATAAACTTTCTTGGTTTCTCCTAATCATAGATTTTCAATGATAAAATATTTGACACACAAGTCTTTTAACTTGACATATCATAATATGAGTTCCTTGCCAAATAAGTATCAGCTAAACATAGATTCATGCGAATCACTTGTCAAATAATGTCTTCATACTAACTGAACCAATCGTATATATATAAACCATAAATCGAACATACAAAATACTAAAGTATTAACAAAACATATATCTTTTCCTAAGGATTTTCAAGAAGACATTTATAGGATTCTATCAAGCATTTAATCAATCCCAAAATTAAACAAGCTTTTAAGCCCATACTTAAATTTCATACAAACCATCTAGTTATCACATTCATGTATTTTAATCTTGTTCTAACCCTTTAATAAGTTCATATACACTTCTATAACATTTACTCCTTAAGTAAGCAAGTTAGTCAACCAATTATAACTATTTGGACTTTGCCAATGAATATATATGCCATTTACAAATTTTGCAGCGTCTAATGCCATGTTACATCAATTTTAATGATATACTTCTATACACCACTATGCCACCATCTAAGGAGTTCAGGTATGGAAATCTATATCTACTTGGAACTTTAAGCAGTAACTTGCAAACTTTCAACACGATCAACCCAAGGAGAAATCATATAACCTGCATATGCATGGAAATGAATGCATTAGGCTGATATTGCCTATGTGAGGTATTGATCCATATAAACATGATAATCAATGATGTCAACATATAAAATAAAGGAAATAAATTTCAAACTTTTATTGGTGGTTATGAAATGCTTAATTTATAGCTTTAATAAGATTAGGTCTTTCCTTGGAAACTTTATTGCAGTCATAGTCTTTTCCAATCTTACTGAGTATCTTTCAAAATTTTCACTCGAAATCCTTTTTGTTTCTTATCAAATTTATAAGATTTTCAGAATTCTTATCATGTTTTATCAGGGTGTTTATCCAAGCTTATCAAAATGATTAACAAACTTTTTACAGGTTTACATCTTTTACAATGTTTTCCTTAGATCTCCTTTTGTCATAAGTGTAATCACTCATTTTTGTCCGGGTTTTAGTATTATCAGTATTATTTTAGTAGTAATATTGTTACTATAAAAAATCAAGAAAATGATTAATTAAATAATAATAACTAATATATATATATAATATTAAAAAAAAGCAAAGCAAAAAAAGAAAAGAAAAGTGAATTAAGTGAGTGGAGTAGGTAGCTCCATGTGAACCCCTACCCCTCATATTTGGCTATAAATAGCCATTAGGGAGGGGGCAAAAGGGCAGAACCAAACGGCCAAGGCTCCCAAAGATTGGAGCCAAGGTTAGGGTGGCCCGAGCACGGTTGCCCGGGGCCTAGGGCAATGCCCTCGGTCCTAATTGGTTCGATCGAGGTCTTATTTTGGATCCGATCTAGTTAATTTTTGAAGGGATCGTGGTAGGTCTCGGTGGGAGTCAGTCGGGGTTCGTTATTTGGGCTCCTAGTGACGTATATTTTTATTTATGTTGTTTGATTTAATAAAATGTTGTTTAATTTTATTCATATTTTTAGTTGTTATGTTTTATATTAGTATTTTATGCTTTGTATTTATTTATGTTCTAGATTAATATTTTATTTATGTTAGATTTGTTTTCATTTATGTGTTAGATTAATATTTATGAATGTTTTAGATTAGTATTTTATTTATGTTAGATTTGTTTTTATTTATGTGTTTGATTAATATTTATGTATGTATGTTTCAGATTAGTATTTTATTTACGTTAGATTATTATTTTATTATGTTAATATGTATTTGTATTTTTATCGCATTGTATTTATTTATATTTGCCATGTTTTAAGTTGCATTTCAGATATATTTTTGTCAATGCGGTACCCTTTTATTCGAGCGTAAACGTGGCCAGTATCAAGCGCAGTGATGGTGGTTTATCAGTTTACTCTCGAATAACGGGGTCCTTAAAATTTACTCACACTTATAACCAAATTTTAATTTAATTGTCACATTAATACAAAAAGTTTAATATTAATAAAGCGGTAATTATTAACGTACCAATTTTGGGTGATGTGGGGGTGCTAATCCTTCCCCATCCGTAACCGACTCCCGAACCCAACAGTTTTCAAATCTCTAGTTTTAGGGTGTTCGGCCTACCATAGTGGCCGGTGGCGACTTCATATTTTTATAAAACGCAGTTTTTACAAAACCCACATAATATATTTTTAAATACCCGAAAGACCTCCAAACACCTTAAACCTCATTTTTTAGCGCGTAAAAGGGATATCGCTACAGATGGCGACTCCGCTGGGGAAATTTTTTTGTTAAAAAAAAAGAGTCAAGCTTTTTAAATAATTACCACTTTATTAATATCAGAAGTTCCAGATTAAAGTGACTATTAAATTAACATTTGGTTGTAATTGCGCGTTTATTTTAACACATTTAAAATTTGGCATATAAACCCGTCCTTTTTAAGTGGGGGGAAAATGCTAGTGCTTTCGTAAGGATATCATTCCTTCGTATGGGACTACCAAAGTACCTTCGGGGCTCATGTACCTTATGCTTTCATGATGATATCGTTCCTTCGTAGGGGCATAAGCGAATGGGTCCCCCTAAATTGAACCTGGTTGAAAGGAGCCTATAATAGGTGATGATCGGGGGCCTTTCTACTCTTAGTAAGGGACATCAAGGACAATTTGGGTACCTCCTAGCACCAACACTGCATGTAGAGAACATAAAAGACCCACCCTTTTAGAGCCATACGGATAAACCAGGTGTTTTAGACGGGATGTAAATAGGGTTGTTCTGTTTGTTTATCTTATTTAATTTGCCATTTTTGTTTATGTATTTAATTATTTTATCTGGTACTAACTAATTTCTTTTTTTGTTTTTTTTTTTTTTACTTTACACATACTTTTGTTGCATTAGCATTGCATGACATAAAGGTGTTGGCTCAAGTGCTTTGCCCGATCAGAAATCTTTCATCATAGATAAAAGGTATCTTAAGAACAGCCATCAGACATTGGTCAGAAGTCAACCAGAGAGCCCAAGGTAACATTTTGCCGAGTGAGCACATAATGCCAGGATATACATACAAGAGCCTACAACAGAATGACCTATGGGAGCTTAAAGAGATTTCGGAAGGATGGGATCGACGACTACAAGACCTATATTTTGATACTTATGGCGACATAGTTATGTCCGGGTTAATCAGCCTTTGCGTCGAGCCATTTTTTAGTTATGGAACCTTGTTTTTTGTTGTTTCACTTTCAACAGACATGACATGATACCCACAGTAGAAGAGTACACAGCCTTGCTCAACAAGAAGAATGTTAAAAAATATTGGATCTATACGAAGCCGCCAAGGAACTAGAATTATCCATTGAAGTTCAAAACCTTTGCCAGGATAAGTGACGATTAGGTCAACAGCCTGATTCAGAGTCGAGGAGACAACCTAGCCTATGCATGGGAGTGTATCCGAGACATCATACCCGCACACTCGGATGAGGCAATGAAGATGGACATGTTCTTTTTAGGGATATTGGGTTCGATCATTTTCTCGAGGGTTCTTGGAAACATCAACGTAACCATCTTGTATCTGTTTGAATGCATGAAGCGGAAGGCAAACCTTGTACCAACGATTTTAACTGAGACTTTCATTTTCTTGAGTGCAACCCAAAAACATGTAGAGGGGCATATCTGTAGAAGTCTTCTTTTCTGGCTCCAGAATCTGGACCCTTTAATTCCTATGAAATTCGTTCAAAAGGGTGATTACCAGCAGAATCAACGCCTTTATTTGCATTGATTTTGCATATCATGACATGGTGTTGATTCAAAAATGGTTCATTTAAAAGGCTTTCAAAATAGAAAAAAAGTCTGCTTTGCCAAAAATGATAATATTACAGTATCAAGTTAGGCCGAGCAAAGACCAATCGAGAAAGAAGACGGTCCGATAGTAGGGCACGTGCGACAAAGAGGATCCAGTGGGGACTACAGAACACTAATTTTAAGATCTTCATATTTAACCCTTTGTAAAAATCTCAAAGATTTTAATTTATCTCCTTCAAAAAAATTTGAAAATATTATTATTGTGTTTTGAATTCTTTTCCCTCCTAAAACATAAAAAAAACCCTAAAAGTTTCATTTTTAAGTAAGTTAAAACTTTTAGATGATAAAAAGGGGAAATATTTAAACCAAATGATCTTTGAGAATTTTAATGTAAACCCAAAAGTTTTAAAGACTTTAAGTAGACCCCATTTGGACTGCTAGGATCCAACCCTATTTAGACGCATTATTCAAAGATCGGTTTGTTTGCACTAGATCAACCGAAGAAGAAACTCTTGTCTGCATTATGCCTACATATTTCAATGTTTTTTAGAAGCCAAAGCATGAAGATCATGACGTCACAAGTCTATGGAGTAGCATAAGAGGAGAAGACAAGGTCACCCATCATCTTGAAGACGACGTCGAGACGGGGAGTACGAGCTTTGCTTCCCGAAGTCAAGATCTCCAGAAGGAAGCTAACTATTACCTGTAATTCATTTTAGTTTCATGCAACCATACATTTCCCTATTGAACGAAAGTCTTTTAAGGACTGTTCGAGAATCAACACCGCATTTGCATTCATGCATTGCATCACATTGTACAGTCATGACATATTTTACTTAACATTACCATTACCTTGCATAAAATTTTTGGGGAGTAATCCAAAGACCAATTAGAGTTTTGTCGTGAATAAAAGAACTGAACACACTCAAAAATCAAGATTCGAGCAGTTAGAAGATAGGCTCGAGAAAAAAAAGAGAAGTTTGATGCCTTCGATACAAGAAAACTCTGTTTGAACCCTAATTTGGTCATTCATCTCGATTTCAAAGATTCCCATATTTGCGCATGATGACGGAACAAGATGCCCCAAGATTCACCTGACCATGTTCGGCTAAAAGATGGAGGGTTGCATTGAGAATGAAAAATTATTGTTCTGCTACTTCTAAGACAGTCTAACAGGACCCACCGTGATATGGTATAACTATTTGAGTAGAGACCAAGTTCAGTCGTGGGGAGACTTAGCCGATGCCATTTTTGGGCCAATATAAATATACTTTGGTCATAGCAACAAGTCTTCAGTATCTCCATGGTACGAAGATGAATCCTGATGAAGGCTTCAAGGAATATGCTTTGAGGTGGTTGTGTTTAGCGACCCAAGTGCAGCTTCCCGTAGACAAAGAGGAAAGTGACTTCCATGTTTCATGCCACCTTTCATATTTCTTCTTTGATAAGCTGGTCGGGAAAATGAAGGCCAATTTGAGGACTTCATGACAGTCGGAGAGAGAATCGAACATGCACTCCAGGACCTAAGTTTAAAGACCAAACCTACCTAGGAGTAGAAGAAAAGAAAGAGATAAATGGGTACCACTTTCAAGATTCTCATAACGGTAAGAGAAGGAGGTTTAATAATCCCTCTGAATCACTGAGGGAAATTCATCGAGCAAGTTTGAAAATATTTGGAGTACTCATTTCAGACATATTTTCTCATTTGGTCGAAGGTTAGCAGCTCACCCCTAGGCCGATGAATATTACACCTGACAAATTTTCCCACAACTTTGGCCTGAATAGTGCATATGAGTTTTATGTGGGGGCATTGGAGCATGGCACCAATAAATCCAGAAGCAGGTTGGCGAGGGAGTCCTAACGCAAGAATTGGTCCAATAAGGAAAAAGAAGAGAAATGACAAGCCTACACTACTTTGAAAGGGCTAGAATGAGTTAGTACTCGGGAGATAGTCCGAAGGTCCCTATGGTTTTCCCATCAGTTCACAAAGAAATTCTCAATGTTTTGAAAAAAAACTCTCAAACAGATATTTTTTCACATTTCCATTTAGAAAGCATTTTTGCATCATTTGATTCTTTAAACATTTCATTGTTATGAGGTAGTTTTTGATTTTCCATACACATATACACATTTTTTTAAATGGACATATGTACATATCATTTCTATACCAGGTCCTTGAATCTCAAACGCAAGAATACATGTGGTTCAAATTCGGAAACCAACTCTAAGTTGCTTATATTTAGAAGAAATTGAAAGTTGTTAGGATATTGCAAATGTGAGTATCCGTTAATCCACTTAGGCAAACAGAGGAACAAAGCGAGTGTTTAGACAATGGGCAGTTCCCATTTTAGGAATTTTCCTTCTCAGGCACTTGTCATTTAAGATCATTGAATCGAGAGTTGACCCTAAAACCTTTACCCCTTGAAGGCTTTCTCAGGACATCTATGAAGGGAATGACGAATGGTATTCTTTCACTTTACTAAGAGAAAGAGATGAAAGCAGATAGAGTGGACATGAAGGCCATAGAACTACTAGAGGAAAATGGATGAAGACAAGTCTATGCTCAGAAAGTAACTCAAGCAACATAAGAAATGGCAACCAGAAGGCCGAAGCAATCAAGAGCGAGTACAATAAGTTAAATAGTGTAAGAAGAAGATATATGAAGACTCTACCGTTCGATAGGCACCAGTTTAGAAGAGCTGGGTAGAATTGATTACGTTCAAGCGGGAACAAGCGACAATGTCTGGTATAGATGCAGTTTGATTCGAGAATATATCCACAGACTCGAATAAGAGGAAAGAGACTCTAGGCTGAAAACCCAAAATGGGCAGTCTAAAAAGAGAGAAAAGAAAGAAAAAAAAAGAAAGAAAGAGACATAGAAAAAGAAAAAAAGAAAGAAAAAGAGAGATTACGCTTCACTGTTTGGGTTTACTAAAAGGTATTCCTAGATAAGAGTGTTTAAAAAGAGAGAAATGAGTAGAGTTTTCTGGGGCACTTCGCTGTAGTGAAAAGCTCAGAAGGTGGTTGTATGATCTATCCCTCTTTTAAGTCAAAAGTGGAGTAGCTACATGAGTGATATATTCAAATCATGACTATGCCGAGTAACTCGAGGTTCTGTTGTATGCTTCATCATTATCCTCAAGACAAAGGACTGTGATGACTTGAATTCTCTTAGAAGAGAAAAAAACAAGAAGAAAAGAAAAAAGAAAAGGAAAAAAAGAAAGAGAAAGAGAAAGAGAGAAAAAAGACAAACTGAATAAAAAGAAAATACTGTATCAAGACTTCAACTGTAAGAAATTAGCAAGAGATACATAATGAATCCATAATTTTGAAGATTTGTATAGAAGCTTGAATTGAAGCCAAGTCAATACATGTCGGCCTGAAGATTGCCAATTTCGAAAAGAGAAATGATCTTTTAGGGTGAAAACCCAAAAATAGTCAGTCTAGAGCAATCCCAAAATGAAGAGGAAAGAGTAGTCTACCTGAGCATGTTGGCATCAATATCAAAAAAAGAAGAAGAAAGAAGAAGAAGAAAGAAAGAGGATCATTTCATCTGGGCATACCAATCACAAGAACTCCCAAAAATGTACATAATCCTTCATTCAAGGAACTTTGGAGGATCAATCATTTTTTTAAGGAAACCGAGCATCAATACAAAGCGAGAATGCAAGATGGACCAAAAGAAAGAGAGTGGGGAAATGAACTCTATGGTGAAAACCTGAAAATGGGCAGTCTAGAGTGATCCCGAAAACAAAGAATACTCCATGTGAGCATATCCAGATCATACGAGCACAGAGATACGGCTTCGTCTAACCATGAACCAAAGCCTACATTACAAGCCTCCAAAGACCATTATGATCATCCATAGATATCCATGTTGAATGAGAATGTCTTCAGATTTCATTCCACCTATAAGGGTTAACCTTGCTTCAAGGAACGTCAAACTTTGAAGTGCTTGATCGACACCCAAATAAGGGAAGAATGAAGCATGGTGAGTTAGTGAGATTAAGAGAGACACCTTAAATGGGTTAGAAATTAGGTATGGGATTGTGCCTCTTGAAAGCCTAATAGACTAGAAGAAACTACACATTTGCGTATATCTCCACAATAGTCAAGATCGTCTAAATATCCGCTTCATTAGAGTTGATCTCTGGCAATTTGAAGCAGATGTGCTATGGTATTTGATACTTTGGGGGCAAACATGTTTTAAAAGGTTTAACATTTTCTCCTAAAGTTTTGATGTTTACCATTTCCCCCAAACATTAGTTTTTAAAATGTTTGGCAATATACTTCGAATTTTGTTTACCATTCTCCAAACCTTAATTTTCAAAAATGTTTGGCTTTAAAAAGAAAGAGAAAAAAAAGAAAAAGGTGTTTACCATTTGTTCCAAACAATGTTTTTAAAATGTTTGGTATTCCCTCCAAGTTGTGATTTTCAAAATGACTGTTATCTTTTCAAAAATCATTGTTTTTGTTGTATTGAAATGTACACAAGTAAATTGCCTTTTGCATTACTTTAAAAATGAATGATGGTGAGATTTAAAGCATAGGGACCGAGAGTTAGTTCCCGTTGAAATGGTACGATAAGATCAAGGATGAGCTCAGGGGATGGAAGCATTTTTGCTCACCCTAGTGATTAGAAATAGATCAAGGCTCTGTATGATGGGTCAGGAAATTCAAAGCAGTGGAGCCCTTGATTGAATGGGGCAACGCCAAGCAAAGAAGATGGCAAGGGTTCTTATAAGAATAATATAAGGACCGGAAGATCGTTTTTGAGGACGGGTGATAACCCTGAAGTCAAAAAAGCCTCCCGCACGAAAGATTTGAAAGCATGTTAATTCAGATTCAAAGTGATTGATCAAATGAGGATTTAAAAGCATACAATGAAGAAGTAAAGAGATGAAGAAATCTGAGGAATGACCTTTCAGGGTGTAAGACTTTAGAACAGAAAAAGATTGAAAGAAAAAAAAGAGAAAAAAAGAAAAAGATAGAAAAAAGAGAATGAAAAAAGAAAAAAAAAGATAGAAGAAGAAGAAAGCATTACATTGCATGCATCATATAGATAGAGGCATGTCAATTTTCGCTTGTTTTAGATAGATATTTGAAGAATTGTAAAAAAGTTTGAAGAAGTATATTTCATCAAAGGAAGAAAGTTTTCAGCAGCCATAGTAGCGTTAGGCCAGATGACGGCAACCATAGTAGCGTGAGGCCAGATGAGGTAGCCTTAGTAGCGCGAGTCTAGAAAAAAAATCGGTAGCCTCAGTAGCGTGAGTCCAGAAAGATCAGCAGCCATAGTAGCATGAGGCCAGATAACGGCAGCCATAGTAGCGTGAGGCCCGAAGAGGCAGCCTTAGTAGCATGAGTCCAGAAAAAAATTGGCAGCCTTAGTAGCGTGAGTCTAGAAAGATCGACAGCCTTAGTAGCATGAGTCCAGAAAGAACGAAAGCTTTAGTAGCGTGAGTCTAGAAAGATTGACAACCTTAGTAGCATGAGTCTAGAAAGATGATAGCATCTATAGTAGCGTGAGGCCAGATAACGGTAGCCAAAGTAGTGTAAAGTCGGATATTAAGTCCTTCGAGCCATCAGTAAGACCTTTGGACATGATGATAAGACCTTCGGGCCACCAGTAAGTCTTTGAGCATGGTGATAAGTCCTTTGGGCCATCACTAAGTCCTGCAGGCATGATGCGGCAACCATAATAGTGTGAGGCCAGATGTCGGCAGCCCTAGTAGCGTAAGGTAGAAAGTTCGGTAGCCATAGTAGCGTGAGTCTAGAAAGATCGGTGGCCATTCTTGGCATGAATCCCTAAATTCCCAAAAAGATAGGTAGCCATTTTCAGCATGAATCCCTAAATTTGAAAAAAATTCGACAGCCTTAGTAGCATGAGTCCAGAAAGATCGGTAGCCATTGTCAGCGTCAATCCCCAAAATTGAAGAAAGATTTCGGCGACCTTAGTAGTGTGAGTCCAAAAAGATCGGTAGCCATTGTCGGCGTGAATCCCCAAAATTGAAGAAAGATTTTAGCAACCTTAGTAACGTGAGTCTAGAAAGATCGGTAGCCATTGTCAGCGTAAATCCCCAAAATTGAAGAAAGATTTCGGTGGCCTTAGTAGCGTGAGTCTAGAAAGATCGGTAGCCATTGTTGGCGTGAATCCCCTGAAGAAAGATTTTGGTAGCCTTAGTAGCGTGAGTCCAGAAAGGTTGGTAGCCATTGTCGGCATGAATCCCCAAAATTAAAGAAAGGTTTTGGCAGCCTTAGTAGCGTGAGTCTAGAAAGATTGTTAGTCATTGTCAGCGTGAATCCCCAAAATTAAAGAAAAATTTCAGCAGCCTTAGTAGCATGAGTCCAGAAAGATCGGTAGCCATTTTAGCGTGAATCCCAAATTCGAAGATAAATGTTCTATATAGGAAGGGCCTATATTTTCGAGCCCTTGCAGAGCAAGGTTCTATATAGGGAGAAACTGTAACTACGAGATTTTAGAAGCTAAAGTTCTATATAGGAAGGACTTACGGCTCCAGGGTTTGAAGACTAGTAGTTCTATATTGGAGGAACTCTCAGTTGAAAGAATCCATTCGTGATGCAAAAGGTTTTATAGGAAAAACCCACAGTGTTGAAGGCGAAGAGTCCTATATAGGAAGGACTCCAAGATTTACCGTCTCAGAGTGAAAAGTTCTATATGGGAGGGACTTATAACTTGAGGCCTCAGAGTGAAAGGTTCTATATAGGAAGAACCCTAACTCCAGGATTTCAAGGTAAAAAAGTTCTATATAGGAAGAAATTTCATTCTGAAAGATCCACCCAAGAAAGCGAAAGGTTCTATATAGGAAGGACCTGTAGCTCCAATATCAGAAGGTGAAAAAGTTCTATATAGGAAGGACTTACAAGCTTGAAGAGTTGGCCGAGGAAGAACGGAAAGTTCCAGAAGAACCTATGATTCCGAAGCCAAGGACAAGAAAGTAGGTCAAAAATGATTGCTTTTGATCTTTGCTTTGTTCCTGTTTCACAAGCACAAGCAAAGAGGGGTAGCTGTAATCACTCATTTTTGTTTGGGTTTTAGTATTATCAGTATTATTTTAGTAGTAATATTGTTAATATAAAAAATCAATAAAAAATAAAAAATTTAATTAATTAAATAATAATAAGTAATTTATATATATATATATATATATATTAAAAAAGAAAAGTAAAAAAAGAAAAGTGAATTGAGCGAGTGGAGCAGGTAGCTCCACGTGAACCCCCCACCCCACATATTTGGCTATAAATAGCCATTAGGGAGGGGGCAAAAGGGCATAACCAAACGTCCAAGGCTCCCAAAGATTGGAGCCAAAGCTAGGGTGGCCCAAGCATGGTTGCCCGGGGCCCAGGGCAATGCCCTCGGTCCTAATTGGTTCGATCGGGGTCTTATTTTGGATCTGATCTAGTTAATTTTTTAAGGGATCGTGGTAGATCTCGGTGGGAGTCAATCGGGGTTCGTTATTCAGGCTCCTAGTGAGGTATATTTTATTTATGTTGTTTGATTTAATAAAATGTTGTTTAATTTTATTCCTATTTTTAGTTGTATGTTTTATATTAGTATTTTATGCTTTGAATTTATTTATGTTCTAGATTAATATTTTACTTATGTTAGATTTATTTTTATTTGTGTTAGATTAATATTTATGAATGTTTTAGATTAGTATTTTATTTATGTTAGATTTGTTTTAATTTATGCGTTAGACTAATATTTATGTATGTATGTTTCAGATTAGTATTTTATTTACGTTAGATTAGTATTCTATTATGTTAATATTTATTTATATTTTTGTCACATTGTATTTATTTATATTTGCCATGTTTTAAGTTGCATTTCAGATATATTTTTGTCAATGCAGTACCCTTTTATTCGAGCGTAAACGTGGCCAGTATAAAGCGCAATGATGGTGGTTTATTAGTTTACTCTTGAATAACGGGGTACTTAAAATTTACTCACACTTATAACCAAATTTTAATTTATTTGTGAGATTAATTCAAAAAGTTTAATATTAATAAAGTGGTAATTATTAAAGTACCAATTTTGGGCGGTCTGGGGGTGCTAATCCTTCCCCATCCGTAACCGACTCCCGAACCCAACAGTTTTGAAATCTCTGGTTTTACAGTGTCCGGCCTACCTTAGTGGCCAGTGGCGACTCCATATTTTAATAAAACACAATTTTTACAAAACCCACATAATATATTTTTAAATACCCGAAAGACCTAACTTTTCTTCTCTATCCATCCAAGTGGCTAATGTGCAGCATTGGTTTTAGAGTCACTTAGCACAAAGCACAAAGCAATGGCTAATGTGCAGCATAACAAACCTAACTTTTCTTCTCTATCCATCCAAGTGTCACCAGTCTTCTTACTACCTCCCCCATTGCCTCCTACTATCGCCAATATATCATACATGTAGTGTCATCACCCTTGAGTCGTAGCTCGTGGACGGTAGTCCTTGAATTATACCTCTACATTATACCAAAGTGTCCAAGGACTTCCATTGATTGAGCAATTTAAATATTTTATAATTCAAAATTATGAGAGGTATCTTATGACACAAGTAATCTTATTTGTTTCTTTTCTTAGTATACGATGGTATAAGATAAGCTTTTAACTCCTTAAAGTGTAGGAGTTCTTATATCCTTAAAGTTTGTTATTGATTCTTATTAATACACATTCAAGGGTTAAAGTTGATTCCAATTTAAAACAAAGATCATATATAAAACATACTTTCATTCGAAAAATTATCAAACATCATAACATATTATGCAATGCCTTTAATGCGTTCAAGATGCATATGTAATGCATTCCCTAACAATGAAATTTGTCACTTGTATGCCATGAATGTAATCAATTCCATGGTGCTCTATATGAGTCATGTGAATAATGAAATGATCAAATGCAATCCATTCATATACATCATTTACTTTAATTTCAAAGGGGCAATAATCGGAATGACTCCGTGTCATCATATACTTTAATAAGTGATTGTCATCCGAGACAATTATAACTACATTCACCTTATATTCCAAAGTAATGGAGTACCTGAACCACAACCACATCCTACTTCACAATCGCTTATTTCATATACTCCTCTTATCATAGTATGTACCTCAAACGAAATAATAAATTATTAAAGCCCATTTCAATCTATTAATTAAATGTGAATATTGTCACCAAGATTATAAATGTAACATATTAACTAGACAATTAGTCACTTGACTTATACAAAACAATCTATTAAGACTCATGTTCAATCAAAACAATCATTAGTATACATATATTCAACATAAATATCCATTTAACAATCCATTAACATTTTTGTTACTACAAAATAGTCTCTAAATTTCGGATTTACAAAACAGTTCGCTAATTTTATATTAGTGTAAAACAGTCCATAGATTAACTTACATACTTAAATATATCAAGCAACTCTTATCTTGGATATATATATATATTCAAAATAGTCTATACATTTTCATGTTTACACAAAGCAGTCCAATTTAGACATGTAAACATAATTTCACATCAAAACAGTCCACATAATTTCATGTTGATACAAATAAGTCCAATTTAGACATGTACACATAATTTCACATCAAAACAGTCCACATAATTTCAAGTTGATACAAATTAGTCCAATTTAAACATGTACACATAATTTCACGTCAAAATAGTCCACATAATTTCATGTTGTTACAAATCAGTCCAATTTAAACATAACACCATTCGAAAGGCTCCCTTACCCTATCCAAAATCTTCAATACATTGCAACTATGCTACCATTCGAATGAACCAAAAACATATATCATAAATTCAAATTTCTAACATTCATGGCAGCAACTAATTCATGAAAATCTAAAATCAAAAGCTAGACAATACTTGAATAAGAAGAATGAAGAGTGTAATCACCTTTCTTTCCAAACAATTTGATCAACACACAAGAATGGCTAGGAAAATAAAAACAAAATCTTTCCAGCTTCCTTCTCCACTCTCTTTTGAGGTATACAGTTCTAATAAGAAGAGTATGGCTAAGTATAGATTATCCTCCTACACATGGCCAGTTTCCTTTTTTCAATTACACATGGGTTGCTAAAAAATTGCGACATAAACAAGACCTCAATTTGCCATGAATTTTGCATGCAAACTTCTTATTAATTAAAGATTCTAATCTAATCCATCATAAAAGATGTAATACTTACCAACATTACAAATTAGTCCATGATCATTTAATTATTTAATCCAATGAAATATTTTCATCTATTCGATTTGCGAACAAATTAGCAATATACTTCTAAGCTATATTTTGGGATATTACAAATATTATATGTTTTATCTAAAAATATGATTGTTTTCTATTTTACTTTTTATTATAACTTGTTTAATTCATTTTTTCTTTTTTCCCGTAAAAGTGGTAGCGGCGTTGTTTAGGCTATCAAGGGCGATGATCTGTTAGAGGTATCTCTTTCTTCATCTGCTAGCGATCAAATTGGTTTACAGGCTTTAGAAGAGGTAACATCTTTGCATGCTCCTACTAGCAAACAAGTAAGTTCGCCAGGTTTGGTGACTCTTGTAGCCACTGTGGTATCTTCGGGAACACGATTGTTGTTGTTTCTTACTCAGCAAGTTATGTTGGTGCTTCTACTATTACACTCATATAGGCCTCAAATATAGTAGTTAGAGGTTCGGCCTCATTGGATGTGTTGGAGGTGGTGAGGCAAAGTTTGGCTGGTCAGCTAAGAACTTATAGTTTGAGGAGACATTTGACGGCTTTCTGGGATAAGAATATGGGTAAAAGGTCGATGTGAAGTGCGGGGTTGAAATTACAGTCTTTTTTGTTCTTGTGGCTCTTCTTCCTTTATCTCTGATTCTTTCAGTTAGGTTGTTTAGTTGTGCAATGTTTGCTTTTACAAGTTGTTGTTTTATTTCTGATTGTAAATTTATCGGTTTATTAGTGTTTTCACAGAAACAGTTGGTGTAAATTTTGCTATCATGTATTGTAGCATGGGGAGTGTGTCGGTCAATGCTGCACATGTGGATATTCCACTTTCGTTCATAACTATAGTAGTTCCTCTGGTGTCTTTGTCTTGCGGTCCCTCTTCTAGTAGAGGTCTCAAATCTCTCACTCCGTGGAATGTGCTCTACCTTTGGAGGGAGCTTGGGGACACGGCAGTTTGGTTTCATCTTGAAGTTGATTCTGTGAGGCTGTTAGGATTATACGCAAATAGCTACGCTTCCCTTATGCCTTGTGCTAACATTAAAAGATCAGTTGAATGGAGTTGGGGCCTTATTCAAGAGTTGGGTTGCGCTCAGTATAATGTGGAGATGAATGTAAGGGCGCTCGTAGAAGATAGCGAAAGGTTGTGTTTGCAAGTGAAGAGATATGCTTCAAATTTAATTGAGTTAAAAAAACATGAAGCAAAGACGTGGGCATGGGTGCAAAAGCTGAACAAAAGACATTCTGAGCAAATTTCTCAAATGGAAAAGGACTTTGATCGGGGTATGAGGAAGAAAAATCAAACCCATGTTGCTATGGAGGAAATCCTAAAGACCGAGATTTGGGAACTTAAAGCAAAGCTAGAGCATACGCAACCGTTAGGTTCTTAAGGGAGTTCACTAAATTAAGACAGAGTCACAAAAATAAAGTGATGGTGTTGAAATCTACCCATGAGGTGGATGTAGCTGAGAAAGTTAAAGTGACTGTGGATGTGACCTCTGCCGTGATGATCGCATGTATGGAAAAGGCACGAGATGCTGCTATTCTAAGCTTTCAGGTAGCACGCGGCCCTTTTGATGTGACCAACATGGACTTTAATGATCTTTGTGAGGTAGCTGTGGATTTTAATGTAAGAAATCCTTCTGGGTCCTTTTGGGAAAACTTTGTTGCAGATTATAAGGAAGTTGTAACTTATCCTACGGTCGAACCAAGTACGTCAACGTCTGTGAATGACCCTGTGGACATTGTTGGTGATTATGGAGTGAATGATACTAAAGTAGTAGCCAACGTTGAGGGGCTGCATAGTTTTTTTGTTATTGTTTTGATATGATCATTGTTATGAGAGCCTAGATCTTTAACTTTCGACATTGTTCGTTCTGAGTTTGTTGGAATGTACGTTATGGATATCGTATTTACAAGAAACAAATTACTTGCTTATTATATTTTGTGTGTGCTTGGTTCCCTTTGTAATGCCCCGAATTTGGGCCTAGATGTTAGCTTCCTAGATTAGACGATTTAGTGGAACCGAATTAGGCGATTCGAGCTAGTTTCGAGAATTAGGAAATTTGTCTTGGAAAAAATAAAATATGGAAAAATACTAGAAAATGTTTAATCAATATTTTAAGGGTTTTGTGAAACTCAATTTGAAGAAATAAAATCAGATTTTGAGACATTTTGGTTTGGTGACTAAATCGTAAAAGAGTAAAATATTAGAATCTTTAAGGAGCTAATTTATCAAAGTTTTTAATCGCACTTTTCGCTTAATTTAGGATATTTTGAAAAAAAATTAAAAGGTTAATAAATAAAAATAAAATAGATTTAATTAAAAGGATTTCTATTAACCAAATTCATTTTCTTACGTAACTACTTTTGCTCTCAACATTCTCAGTAGCTAAACTATCAATTTTACTCTAAAATGCTCAGGAATCATTCCTTTTTGATTTCATCTTGATTTCTTAATTGATTTCTTTGATTTATACACCAAATCCTATTTGTTTTCTTAGAGATTTCACTCAAATCTTGCCAATTAATGGGGAAGTCAACAATTAGAGGTGATTTTCGTTTCCCTCCTCTAATTAAAGGTTCTTTACTAAAATTCCCAAGTTCTTGATACTTTACGATTGATTTTTGTTATGTGTTAATGATTAAATCATGGTTAAAATATTTTAATTGAGCTCTGATAAGAAATTTGATGAATCTTGATAATGAATCTGATTCATTGATTCTAATTGATTTAGATCACATGTAGGATATGTTTTAATGTTATGAGAAGAGATTAATAAAAGGAATCCTAAAACTAAGTGAACTACTAATTTTCTAGGTTGTAAATAGTTAGATTTTGGTTGTTCTTGGTGTTGAAAGGTTGCCGGAGATATAAAGTTGATATATTGTTGTTTTTTGGATTTTAATTGATGATGATATGATGTTAAAATTGGTAGGTTATGGTTGGCTTTGTTTAGGTTGAGTTTGGTGATTTTTTTGGTTGTTTTAAGGAGGTGGTTGATGGTTTTTAGTAAGGTGATGTTGAGATTAGATGTTGCAAGGATTAGAGATGCATGGAAATACATTAATCCTTTATTTTTGTGTGGGTAAAACAAGTGGAGCGTTGTGTTGTCGGTGAGTGGAAACGTGGTTTACAACTTATTAAAGGTTTGAAGGTGATTTTTAGGAGTTTATATTAAGTTTGAAACACTTATCTAAGCTCGAAAGTAAGTATTTAGACTTTATCGCTCTCGCTTTTAGTTTTGCAAAATACAATCTCATGCACGTGTTTATGATTTGGATTACCTACTGTTATATACATATTTTGAAATGAAATATGATGTTAATGATCATATGTTTATGCTATATGATTTGGGCAAATGATTTATGAAAGGGATTTTTAGAATAAGGAATGTATGGTTTACGGCATTGAGGAATATTTGGTTTGATGCATATGTAAAACAGTGAGGTAATGTGGTTTAATGGAATATAATGGAAAATGACAATGATTAAATGTTATCGGATATAGTTGGCATGCCATAGGGTTTGAAGTGCACTATAATAAGTCGCCTCATGTATGTTAAGGTTTCAAGAGTGTGCATGCTCCACCATGAGAGCCGCAGCGGTCGAGGGGTCAAGAGTGTGCCAATTCTCCTGCTGGTGGATTTATTCATCATAATTGTTGAGGGATAGTGGTACCATTCTCTTTTTCAGGAATGTATGTGAAGTGGTCGAAGGAACCACTAGGGAAATTCGTGTATCCGAGGTGTTTTTATAAATAGAATGAATTGGTTTTGGGTCACTTGAATGCCAATATATGATTTAATGTATCATGAGAAGTGGATTATGTTTTTATTTATGGTTTATACATGTGGTGCTCTTTAAGCTTTCTATTTTGAGGTTTTAGCATGAGAAAGCTTAAATTGAGGTTTATGCTATAAATCCATGATACATGAGTTGCAAATGTTTAAATATGCATGTTTTGGAAAGACATGAGGTTTAAGCCCTGAGGCAACCGAGGGATGGCTGGAGAGTACGATTCGTATTCTGAATCAGATGAGCTGTAATGATGAGCGTAAGCTGGGTTGTACCGTGTCGTTGTTACATGGTGATGCTTATCATTGGTGGGTGACCACAATTTCCAGTGTTCCGAAGGCGGATGTAACTTGGGAGTTCTTTCGTAGAGCTTTCAAGAATAAGTATTTTGGCCCTCAGTATCTGGATGCGAGGAAACGTGAGTTTATGGGCTTGGAACACGGTGGCATGTCCGTGACTGAATATTATGTGAAATTGGTCCATTTGAGTTAGTATGCCTTGGAGTTGGTTCCGGATGATCTTGAAAGGTGCAATAGGTTTCGCTATGGGTTGGTGAAGGATATCAAAATATACATATTCGCTGCGGACTACACAGATTTAATGTGCTTGTGAACCGCGCAAGGATATGGAGCAGTCCTTGAGGGTAATAGGACAAGGTTCAGGCATGAGCTCGAAGAAGTGTGGGGCTGATTTTGGTAATTCCGGGAAGCAAAATAGGAGGTTTCGGGATAAGAGGCATAAGTTTGATCATTGGCGAGGTGGCAGTGTTGGCCATGGTAACCAAGGTGTTCGTATTATATCTTAGTGTGAAAATTCGGTAGACGCCACACGGGTGAGTGCTAAGGAAATACCATGAGTTGCTGGATATGTGGATCTCCTGGTCACATGAAGCGTGACTATCCTCGTGTTGTGGGTGATGCATCAGTTCGGGTTGCTGTACCTGCTAGGGGCCGAGGCTGTGGCAGGGGTAATTTTCAGAGGCGCAAGGATGGTCAGAAAGTTGTGTCTCATACTATTGTTGTACAATCGGATAATGGTGGGCCAGCGCGGATCTATGCTCATTGTGAGTGGTGCAATGACATTGATGTGATCCAGGTACTTTCACCTTGCAATCTTTGTCATTGTTTTCTTTGATTGATTCGTGGTCTACTTATTCATATATTTTAAGTGAGCATGCATCATTGCTGAATTTTCCTGTTGAGAGTTTGGATGTTGTCATGTTGGTAACTAGTTCTTTTGGGGAGATGGTTACAACTAGAAGGTTATATAGGCATTGTCCTTTAATAGTGCAAGCTCATGAATTTGCTGCGGATTTAATGGAATTGCCATTTCATGGTTTTGACGTTATCCTGGTATGGATTGGTTAAGTGAGCACAAGGCGATGGTTGATTGTGAGTCCAAAAGGATTTCTCTGAAGTTGGCCGATGATTATGAAGTTGTGGCGGTTGGTGAGAATGTGAAATTTTTGTCCAATGTTGTGTCGACTTCTCGAGCAAACATAATGATGTTTAATGGTTGCCAAGCCTATTAGGCTATTTTTATGAATCAGGAAGCCAAGAGTGTTTGGGTGCAGGATATTCGGGCTTTATGTAATTATCTGGAAGTTTTTCCTAAAGAGTTGTCGGGTTTACCTCATGATAGGGAGGTGGAATTTTGTATTGAAACATACGAAGATACAACTTTGGTTCTATTGCTCCTTATCGGATGGCACCGAAGGAGTTGATAGAGTTAAAGTCTTAGATCCACAAGTTGTTAGATCAGGGGTTCATTCGACCAAGTTTTTCTCGTTGGGGTACTCCGTTTCTTTTTGTGAAGAAGAAAGATGGATCGGTGCGTATGTGCATTGATTATCGCCAGTTGAATAAGTTGACGGTGAAGAACAAATATCTGTTGTCGCAGATTGGTAACTTGTTTGATCAGTTTTGTAGGGTAGTAGTGTTTTCGAAGGTTGATTTAAGGTCGAGGTTTTACCAGTTGAAGGTAAAGGATGTGGATGTGCATAAGATTACGTTTCATACGAGGTACGAGCATTATGAGTTTTTGGTGATACCATTTGGTTTGACGAATGCCCTAACGACTTTCATGGACATGATGAATAGGGTGTTCCATGAGTACCTTGATTGGTTTGTGGTGGTTTTTATAGATGATATACTCGTGTACTCCCATATCGAGAAGGAGCACGATCAGCATTTGCTGATTGTGCTACAAGTATTGATGGATAATTAGTTGTATGCTAAGTTGAACAAGTGTGAGTTTTGGCTCAAGGAGGTGATGTTTCTTGGACATGTGGTTTCCGCAGAGGGTATTCGTGTTGATCCATAGAAAATTGAGGCTATTCTCAATTGGAAACAACCTAAGACCATATCGGAGATGCGTAGTTTTCTTGGGTTGGCTGGTTATTATCGCCATTTTGTGGAGGGGTTTTCTAGTATCATAGCTCCGTTGACAAAGTTGTTGCAGAAGAATGTTCCTTTCCTGTGTTGATTCAACTAGAATCTGGGAAGGAGTTTGTAGTTTATTGTGATGCATCGTATGTTGGCTTGGGTTGTATGCTAGTATAGTATGGAAAGGTTGTGGCCTATGCATCGAGGCAGTTGAAGGTTCATGAGCTCAATTATCCAACTCATGATTTGGAGCTTGCAGCTGTGTTGTTTGCCTTGAAGATTTGGCGACACTTCCTTTATGGTGAGAAGTGTGTGGTTTTCACAGATTATAAGAGTTAGAAATATTTGATGTCTCAAAAGGATTTGAACCTTAGGCAACGAAGGTGGTGGGAGTTGCTTAAGGATTACGACTTGACAATTGAGTATCATCTTGGAAAGGCTAATGTTGTTGTGGATGCGTTGAGTCGTAAGGTAGCGGTTGAGCTTAGGGCGATGTTCACGAAGTTGAGTGTGACAGAAGAAGGTGGGTTGTTGGCTGAGTTGCAAGTTAAGCCTACGTTGTCACAGTTGATTAAGGCTAAGCATCCGTTTGATGATTCTTTGGTTACTCATGTTAAGGACATAGTAGATGGTAATCCGACAAATTTCCATTTTGATGATGATGGTGATTTGTGCTTTAAGGGCCGAATAGTGGTGCCGGAAGTTTCGAAGCTCAGGTAAACTATTTTGGTGGAAGCACATTCTGGTCCTTTTGTTATGCATCCGGGTAGAACCAAGATGTATCATGATTTAAAGGAAAGGTACTACTAGGTTGGGTTGAAAAAGGATGTGGCTGAGTTTGTTTCCAAGTGTATGGTGTGTTAGCGGGTCAAGGCTGAACATCAGTTTCTATCCGGGTTGTTACAACCGCTAAAAATTTTGGAGTGAAAGTGAGAGATAATCGCCATGGATTTTGTGACATGGTTGTCATTGACACCGGCTAAAAAGGATTCCATTTGCGTGATCGTTGATAGGTTTATAAAGTGTGAGCATTTTCTGCTACTGCATACGACGTACACCTTGGACAAACTAGCGGATTTGTATATATTTGAGATTGTGCGTTTGCATGGGGTACCTAAGTCTATTGTTTCGGATATGGATCCGAGGTTCACAACAAGCTTTTGGAGATGTTTATATTAGGCTTTGGGTTCGAGGTTGAGTTTTAGTACAACGTATCATCCTTAGATGGATGGGCAGTCTGAGCGTTTTATCTAGGTCTTGGAGGATATGCTGAGGAGTTGTGTTATTGAGTTCCAAGGAACCTAGGAGAAGTATTTACCATTCATTGAATTTGCTTATAATAACAGCTATCAAGCGGGTATTCAGATGGCGCCATATGAGGAATTGTATTGCCGAAGGTGTCGTACACCCTTGTGTTGGCAGAGGTGGGGGAAAAGCATGTTTCCTTGCCACATGTGGTGAAAGACACGGATGAGAAAGTTAAGCTTGTGTGTGAACGCTTGAAAGCGACTGTGGATCGCAGAAATCTTACGCAAAATTGAAGCGTAGGGAAATTGAATATGCGGTGGGCGATCGTGTGTTCTTGAAAGTGTCACCATGGAAGAAGGTGATGCAGTTTGGATGTAAGGGTAAGCTTAGTCCAAGGTTTATTGAACTATATGAGATCGTTGGCCCTGTGGCTTATCGGTTGAGGTTCCCTCCCGAGCTTGAGAAAATACATGATGTGTTCCATGTATCTATGCTACGGAGGTATCGGTCGGATCCTTCACATGCTATGCCGATGGAGCATATTGAGTTGAGACTTATAATGTCCATACCTCGTACAAAACGTGATCTTATGCACATCCTCATCCTTAACCTTCAGCTAATAATACCCCAATCTCAAATCTATCTTGGAAAACACCGCTGCTCCACGAAACTAATCGAACAAGTTATAAATTCGCAGCTACAGATACTTGTTCTTCACCGTTAATTTATTCAACTGCTGGTAATCAATGCACATACGCATTGTACCATTCTTCTTTTTCACAAAGAGAATAGGAGCACCCAAAGAAGAAACACTCCGTCGAATGAACCTGTGATCCAACAACTCCTGAAGCTATGACTTCAACTCCTTCAATTCTTTCGGTGCCATCCTATAAGGAGAAATAGACACTGGTGTCGTACCAGCAAATAATTCGATACCGGCAACTCTTCATGAAAAACCTTCAGAAAATCACAAATAGCTCGAATGTCCTGCACTCAAACACCCTTGGCTTCATGATTCATCATAATAGCCAAATATACTTGGCAACCTCCTTGCATCATCTTTTCCGCCTGGGTAGCCGAAACAACATTGGACAAGAACTTTACATTCTTGCCAACCACCACAACTTCATAACTGTCAGCTAACCTCAAAGAAATCTTTTTTGATTCACAATCCACAACCGTCTTGTTCTCACTCAACCAATCCATACCTAAAATAATATAAAAACCATGGAATGGCAACTCCATCAGATTCGCGGTAAACTCATGACCTTGTACAACCAAAGGACAACGCCTAAACAGCTTTCTAGTCGTAACCGTCTCACCAAAAAAACTAGTTACTAACATACCAACATCAAGGATCGCAACAGGAACATTCAACAATGATGCATGTTCACTCAAGATATATGAATGAGTAAACCCCGAATCAATCAAAGATAACAATAATAAGGACTGCAAAGTAAAGGTACCTGCGATCACATCTGTGTCATTACGACCCTCACAATGAGCAAAAACCTGAGCTGGTCCACCACCTTCCAGTCTCACCGCTGCGGCATGAGCCATAACCCTCTGACCATCCTCGCTCCTCTGAAAATTACCCCTGCCATGGCCTCGGCCTCTAGCAGGTGCAGCAACCTGTATCGGTGCATCCCTCATAGCTCGAGGACAATCATGCTTCAAATGATCCACAAATCAAACAACCTTCAGCATTACCCCAGCACAAACCCATGTGGCACCTACCGTATCGCTCACACTCCGCTACAACACAAGCTCCCTAATCACCTTAGCCAACTCTGCCGCCACGCCTGTGATATGAGCTATGTCTCTTTTCCCTGAACTTCCTATTATGCCTCCTAGAATAGCTAGAGTCAGTCACTCTCTTACCCAAGCTCGCACCCGCAGCTTGAACTGGCGCACCCAAGGACTGCTCGATATCCTTGGCCCGATTGACCAACACATCAAAATTTGTGTAATTTACAGCCAGGAGGTACGTCTTAATGTCTTTAACAAGAACATAACAGAACCTGTCACATCTCTGCTGGTCATTAGGAACCAACTCCGGAGCATACTGACTCAAGCGGAAAAACTTCACCTCGTATCTGCGACAGACATGCCACCTTGTGTTAGCGTCATGAATTATCGATTCTTCATATCAAATACTGGGTACCAAGGTACTTCCTCTTGAAAGCTCTTTGAAAGAACTCCCAAGTAACATCTGCCTCCGGGACGCCAGCGATTGTGGTCACCCCAGTGATATGCATCACCCTGCAACAATGACAAGTGCAACCCAACTTGCGTTCCTCATTGCATCCCATCTGATTCATGATGTGAATCTTCTTTTCTAGCCAACCCTCGGGGCTCAAACCCTAAAATTTCTCACCTCCTAAACTCCTTAAAGGCTTTAAGGGTAACCCCTAATTTACCATTACAGCCAATATCGGTGATTGAGCCTGTACTCCAGCCATCTCTGCTTGCAAAGCTCCCTTTATTGCTTGAACTAACGGAGTCAAATCACCATATACATGCACCTGTTGAACTTGGGGTTCTTCACCCACCCTTACATCAACTGGAGGAACCATCAGAGGAGGAGGTAACACATTAGGGAGATTCTCTTCCATCTCGTTATTCTGCCCTACCCCGGCAGTATTAGCCATCGATCGTGTCTCACGTCGAGCCATGCTATCAAAAGTATCAAAACACATTAAAGTTAGGCTAGCATCAGGCAAGGATCCAAGACAACTTAAAAACGCATTTTAAAACCTCAGTAATAGGCAATGTGTCCCCAATTCACACCCCAAAATTCAACAACATCGGTTAACCAAACAGCAACATCCAACTTTTTGCAAACCTGACTCGAATACCACCAAATGTAACCCCTTCGACCCGGCCTAGTCGTAAAACCGAACCGAGCAAGCTACATTAGGTTTACCAAAGAAAACTAAGAAGATGAAACCAAAAATGTGACCATTTTTTTTTCTTGTCTAGATGCATTATTACTTTCCTACATGCACATACTGTTTACAGGTGAGAACCCATCTCAATCGGGCATCAAAACGATATCCAATTGGACACAAACGCAATTTAGAGACTAAATTACAATTTCAGCAATATACAAGGACTTTTCCCAAATTTAAGTTACCAACCTTTAATTAAATATATTTCATGCTTACATGTCAGAAATTAGCTCAATACGATCAACCATGCTCATTCAATTGATAAAACAAGACCTAGGGACTAAAACAAAAGAAACCCAAGACAACCTTTTCATGACATTAACAGAATTAACTACCTCCGTATCGATGCGCTAAGTCCCATATCGATACAGTATTGCAACTCGTTTTGGTACACCAAGCACCGTACCGGTACGTCCCTTCGAATACAATAATCCCCTTTAATTTCTTTAAACATTGTACTGATACGGTCATCCAGTGTTTCGGTACGCGGCCTCATTCTAAAAGGTGAGATTCCAGTAGCAATAAAGCATATCGAAACGCCTACCCCCATACCGAAACACCCTACCTAAAATTTCCTAGTCGTATCGATATGGTCCCCGCGTATCGGTACGCTTGGGCCTGTAATGTCAAATTTAGCTATTTTTCACTCGAATCTATATGCCTTTGGGTCCTAGTAACTTGCATACATATATACATACATACATACAAACAACCATAAATATATAAGCTCACATATATGATAAAATTTAACAGCCAAATCAATCTCATGTTAGTAGAGGATCCCTCTAAATGCATGCTTCCTAGACCATTTTGCCAAACATACCAAAATACACAAATAGGCCAATCTCAGCATAAGCATCATAATAGCACAACCCACACAGCATAATAAACTTGCTCAAACCATCGTAACATGGCAATCATCAATGAGGCTCTAGATGCATACCTAAACAACCAATCATCCACAACTATAAGCAAGGATTAACATCAAGCTTAGCAACATCAAACCATCCCCAAAATCCAGCATAGAAATATACTTAAAATGCTTAAGGAAATATAATTACAACTCCCAAAAACCATGGCGAACACATTGCCTTATTAACCGAAATGTAAACCAAGTTCATACTTAAACTTGTAAATGTCATTGGATCACTTAGCCTTGCCTCTTGCTGCCCCCAAACCTTAACGCTCTGCATCATTAGGAAAAAGATAGCATAAGCACACTTGCTTAGTGAGGATGCTCGTACAACAATGATGCATTAAAAAGCATTTGAAAACCATATGCTTGTTTTCCAAAAACATGCTTACAACCAAAGCATTTTCCATGATTCCAACCGAATCGAAGCATAATAACCGTTGTGCAACATCATGTACATTCTATGCTTAAATCTCCGTAGCATTAAATCATAAACCATGCTTAAATCCCAAAGCATTAAAATAGGTTTAACACATGAACTTTCTCATATATTGGCATTTATAGTAATCGGATAGACTACCTCTATCCTATACATATCGAATACATGGATCTCTCATACCATGCCTAGTTAAACCGCATGATATCCCAAACCTTACCTAGTTAAACTGCAAGATTTGACACTCTTGCCTAGTTAAACTGCGAGATTCCAGCCTTCCATAGTTAAACCGCAAGTGTACCGTCCTTGCCTAATTAAATCGCAAGATCACCATCAATTTGGGTTGCCTAGTTAAACCACATGCCCTAAATACGGTCTCCAATGGTCCAAGTGGCCTTGTTAAACAACCATACCTCAAGGACCCATGGCCACAATCGATTTTGTTCATATTTTATAGTGCACTTTTAATCCTATGGCATGCCAACTATATCCGATTGTTTTCTCACCATGTCACATAGCCAATATACCATTTACTTACTACTTTGCAATGCATTAAACAAAACACCACATATGCAAATTTCATTGCCAATGCAATAACACCATTCCCAACCGAAATGAAAACCAATGCTCAATAGCATTTAATATACTTTCAAACCCATGCATATGTACTCAAAATCATGCATTTCTAGTAACTAAATCATACCATGTTTATCACCAAAACATGAAAACAACATGCTTATATCCAAGCCGATATTCAAGAGCAAAATAAGGGAAACTTACTTTCGAGCTTAGGTAAGCGTCTCACGCTTACCCTAAACTCCCAACAACCTTTACAAACCTTTTTAAAGCATTTAAA
This sequence comes from Hibiscus mutabilis, assembly GCA_019671005.1. Classification (NCBI taxonomy): domain Eukaryota; kingdom Viridiplantae; phylum Streptophyta; class Magnoliopsida; order Malvales; family Malvaceae; genus Hibiscus; species Hibiscus mutabilis. The sequence goes on from CM033729.1 coordinate 34,826,340, forward strand.
ACCAGTTTCCACTCACCGATACGCTTCGTCTTCCTTTCCAATGCGATACAAGCTCTCGGCAAGCAACAAAACAACGTCAAGCTTTGTCGCCTTGATTATCCCCTATTTTAAACACATAAAACCAGAGGATAAATGCATCATTATGCATTCAAACCACTGCCTAAAAACAAAACCCCGCAACTCTTAGGTTGCCCACTTAGAAACCATCCGAAACAAACTGAAATCATCATCAAACTTTTCCAAAACTTAACCCATCCATAAAAAAATATTAAAGCTATCAATCAACATAAATTAGCATCCAAAAACCATTTCCAACATCCTTTTACTTCCACCAAAGATTAAACTCAAAAATCATAACAAAAACTCAAATCTAACATCCCAAACAATTAGAGATCCAAGAGTTTCGGGATTCTATTGATAAAACTAACTTATCAACTTCATATAACATCCAAAATATGTATTAAATCAATCTTAACCACGGGAAAATAGATCCACTTCAAAAATTACCTTGTTACATCAATTTTACCCAATTTACTCAATCATACATTGATAAATCATTAAAATCAGTTTACAATTAATAAATCAAGGATCAAATACTTGGGAATTTCAGTAAAGAACCATACAATAGAGGAGATCACAGACCTTACCCCTATTGTGAGATTTCTCCCCCAATTGATTTGATAAAAGCTAAGAAAGCACGAGATTTAGATGTGATTTTGTAAAAACAATGTTAGTTAATCAATTACAAATCATAAATACAAGTTAAAAGACTTATCACCTCTGGATTTTGATGAAAACTTGAGTTTTTGGCTGAAGAGAGAGTGGAGAGAAAAGTTACGTGAATTTTCTTTAAAAAGCTTAACTAACTTTTTAACTAAAATCCCTTTTTAATTAACTTTAAAACACATGTTAAAATATCTTTAATTAAGAGAGAAATCATAAAAAAAAATTGGTAAAATACCTCCTTAAATATTCTAAGAATTTGACCCTTTTTATTTTAATCACCTTTAAAAGTAGTTTTCAAAACATGCATTTTGGTCACCAGCCAAAATATCCAATTTCCAAATCTTATTTTCCAAAATTGATTTCACCATTATCCTTAATATAATTAATAATGATTTTAGAACATTTTCCCTCAATTTTATCACCTTCAAAAACATTTAAACCAATTAAATCCCGAAACTGACCAAAAATTCTAATACCAGTCCACGGACCTTCGAACCAACCTTTAAAACATCTAAGCCCAAAGCCGGGGTGTTACACAGCCAAACACTTTTTTTTCTATCAGAAGTTCAAGGTAATGATCTTGTTTCTTTATCCTTTGATTTTCTAAATGATTCTTTAACTTATTTTCTCAAAATCTTATTGAATCTCATTGTTTTTCAAGAGGAAAACATCCAATTAAGGGGAAACTCACTCATTGGAGGTAAGTTTAGTTCTTCTCATCTAATGAAAGGTTCTTTACTGAAATTCTCAAGTTCTTGACTCTTTATATATGTTTTCTAATGGACTTTAATTGATTAATTATGGATTTTTGATTAATTGAGAGTTAATTGATGGAATCTTGTGATTTCGAAGTGGATCTATTTTTCCAGTGTTAATGAATGATTTCAATCTTATTTTGGAAGTGTTATATTGTGGAAAAGTTTTTTTTAACAATGGAATTCTGAAATTGGTTGAATCTCAAATTGTTAGGTTGTTAGTTAATGGTTTTTGGGTTTTTTGGAGTTTAATCATTGCTAGAAGTAGAAGGGTGTTGTAAAAGGGTTTTTAGATGTTCTTTGATGAAGTTTGATGTATTGAATCATTATATTATGGCTGGGTTAAGATTGAGAAGTGTTTGAGGTTGATTTCGGTAAATTTTGAATGAGTTTTGAGTGGGCATCTTGAGAGCTGCGGGATTTTGGTTTGAAACAGAGAGTTGGATGCAATTTAATGCATGTTCCCTCTAGTTTTGTGGGACCAAAACAGGGGATAATCAAGGTGTAGCATCTTGAGGTGGTTTGTGGCTTGTCGGGAACTTATTTCGCGGTAGCAAGTAAGGCGAAGTGAAATCGGTGAGTGGAAACGGTTTTAAGAGTCTTTCAATGGTTTGAAAGTGGTTTTTGGAAGTTTAGAATAAGTTTGAAACACTTATCTAAGATTGGAACTAAGTTTCCCTCCTTTGCTCTTTCATACCGGTTCGGATATGAGCATGTGTAATTCATGTTTTAGTCGTAAACATGGTTGGTTTTTACTTACTGTAAATGCATGATTTTAAGTACATATGCAGTGTTTGAAAAGTATGTTAAATTCTAGTGAGCATTGGATTTTATTCTGGTCGGGAATATGATGTTGCTATGGCAATGTGATTTGCATATGTGGGGATTTTGTGTAATGCATTGTAAAATAGTGAGTAAATGGTTTTGTAAGTGGTTTATTGGCTATGTGACAAGGTGAGAAAACATTCGGATATAGTTGTCATGCCATAGGATAAAGTATAATATAATATGTTTAAAAATCAATCGTGGTTAAGAGTCCTTAAGGTGTAGTTGTCGGTTATTCAGACTATGTTGTTATCACTTGGGTTTAGCTGTTGGTTCCCCTTGTTGATGTAAAGCTTGCAATTAGCATGGGGTAGTCTTGATGATGGTCGGACATTAAGGGAGATCCGTGTATCCAATGTGTAAAGTTAACGGTCGGTTAACTAAAGATTAGCGGTCGGCAAATCAAGGATAGTGGTCGACTATCTAAGGTCACTATAATTGCCAATGTATGAGAATTTTATTGTTGAATCTATTTTTAATGCTTTGGGATATAAGCATGGTTTTGCTTTGGGATTTAAGCATGGTCTTTTATTTAATGCTTTGGGATTTAATCATATGAGATATATATATTGTTTTGCATATGGTCGATGTGCATGGTTTAATTGGAACCATTGAAACTTGCTTAGGTCGTAAGCATAGAATTTTAATGCATCATTGTGTTAGGAGCATCCTCACTAAGCAAGTGTGCTTACGCTATCTTTTTCCTAATGATGCAGAGCATTAAAGGCTTGGGGCAGCAAAGGCAAAGTGTAGTGATCCAAGAGGCAAAGCAATTTTAAGTATGAACTCAGTTGTGTTTCCGGTTAACAAGGCAATATGTTCGCCGTGGTTTTTGAGGAGTTGTAATTCTGTTTCCTTATTGATTTTAAGTATGATTCTATGCTGGGCTTTGAGGATGGCTTGATGTTAACCCTTGCTTATAGTTGTGGATGATTGGTTGCTTAGGTATGCATCTAGAGCCTCCTTGTTGATTGCCATGTTGTGATGGTTTGAGCAAGTTTATTATGCTGTGTTGGTTGTGTTGCCATGTTGCACATACTGATAAATATTGAATTAAGCATCTTGGTATGTTTGGTGAAGTGTTTTAGGAAGCATGCCTATAGATCATCATGTTTGTATGAATGCCATGTTTGGTTAATGTTTTTTGTTGCTTTGGTGGGAAATGTATTTTGGTAATGTTGTATATGTGTTTAAAGCATGTAAAAGTGGTTTGGTTCCCATTAAAGTGTGCTTAAATAGCAATTTAGGACATTACATGTCCAGGCGAATCGAAAAAGGTGACCCCGTACCGGTATGGCTAGGCCATTTCAGGCATAGCGATTTGATACGCGGGGTAGGTGTTTCGATATGGATAAGCCTTTTCAGGCATGGCGTTTCATTACGCGAATAGGTGTTTCGATACGATTATAGGCATTTTTGCCAAGCATTTCGATACGCGATCAAGCATTTTGGTACATGTTTTAGCTTTTGGAATTTGTGTTTTTGAAATCATAGGGGAGTATCAAACACTAGTGAGCATATCGGTACGCCTACCGTTAAGTTGGTTATTTTGGAACCTTGAAGGTTTTTGGTTCTTTCATTTTGGTCCCTGAAGTTTGTAAATGCAATTGTATAAGATTGGAGGATCTTTTTTGCTTGAAATTTGTCAAGTGAGCCTGAAAATGGACTAACTAAGGATTGGTAACTTTAAATTTAGTTTTTGGTTCTTAAAATTATCAGTTTTTCAATTTAGTCCCTAAAACGTATATTATGCAATTGGTGGTTTTCCCATGCTTTGTTTTATCTGTTAATTCACCCGCTCCAAGTATGTACATGTAAGACTAATAATTTACATCTAGACAAGATAAAAGAGAGAAAAATGGATCGACCTTTTGTAACCTTTCTCTGGTTTGCTTCGGCAAACCTAATGCAGCTCTCTCGGTTCGGTCGGGCGTCTAGGCTGGGTCGAGGGGATTACATGCAAGCTCCGATCTTGATTCAACCTAAGTCATGGAAAGAGTTTGTAGTTTATAGCGATGCATCCTACATTGGTTTAGGGTGTGTATTGATGCAAAGGGGCAGATTTATGGCTTATGCATCTAAATAGTTGAAGGTGCATGAGCGTATTTATCCTACGCACGATATAGAGCTTGTCGCGGTGGTGTTTGAATTGAGGATTTAGAGGCATTACTTGTATGGTGAGAAGTGTATCATGTATACGAATCACAAGAGTTTGAAGTATCTGATGTTGTAAAATGAGTTGGATCTTAGGCAACGGAGATGGTTGGAGTTGCTCAAGGATTATGATTAGACAATAGAGTATCATCTGGGTAAGGCTAATGTAATAGTCGATGCCTTGAGTAGGAAGGTTGCGGTGGAGTTGAGGGTAATGTTTGCTCGGTTGAGTGTGATGCAAGACAGTGGGTTGTTGGCTGAGTTGCAAGTGAAACCATCGATGTTACAAATGATCAAGGAAAAACAACCGTATGATGATTTGTTGGTACCACATATTAAGGATATTATGGACGGTAATTAGACATATTTTTGTTTTGATGATGAGGGTGTTTTGTGCTTCAAGATTTGAGTGGTTGTGCCAAAAGATGTGGAGTTAAGGTGTACTATCTTGATTGAAATTCATTCGAGTCTTTTTACTATGCATCCAGGGAGTATAAAGATGTATCAGGATTTGAAGAAAGAATAATTTTGGGCTGGTTTGAAGAAGGATGTAGAGGATTTTTTTGCTTGATGTATGGTATGTCAACGTGCTAAGGCTGAGCATCAGTTTCCTTTTGGGTTGTTGCGACCATTAAGGATTCTGAAATAGAAGTGGGATAAAGTTACTATGGATTTTGTAACCAGATTACCTTTGACGTCATCAAAGAAGAATTCTGTGTAAGTGATTGTCGATAGGTTTACGAAGTGTGCACATTTTTTGGTTGTGCATACGATGTATAGTTTGGTTAAGTTGGCAGAGTTGTATATTGCTGACATTGTGAGGTTGCATGGGATGCCTAAGTCTATAGTATAGGATAGGAATCTGCGCTTTACAACATGGTTTTGGGAGTGTTTGCATAAGACGTTGGGTACACAGTTGAATTTTGGTACTTTGTATCATCTTCAAACGGATGGTCAGTCTGAACGCATTATGCAAGTGTTGGAGGATATGTTGAAGTGTTGCATCATTGATTTTCAAGGAACGTGGGAGAATCAACTACTGTTGGTGGAGTTTGCCTATAACAACAGTTATCAGGCTAGTATTCAAATGGCTTCATACGAAGCTTTATATGGTAGGAGATGCCGCATGCATCTTTGTTGCGCTGAGGCGGGTGAGAAGTATGTTTCCCTGCCTAATGTGCTGAAAGACACTAATGAGAAGGTGAAGCTTATTATTGATCAGTTAAAAGCGGCTTTGGATCGGCAAAAGTCTTATACTGACTTGAAGTGTCGAGAGATTGAGTTTGCGGTTAGAGAACGAGTGTTTCTTAAGGTTTCTCCTTGGAAAAAGATAATGAGGTTTGGACATAGGGGCAAGTTGAGTCTAAGGTTCATTGGGCCTTATGAGGTGTTGGAGCGTGTTGGTCTAATTGCTATAGGTTAAGGTTACCTACGGGGTTGGAGAAAATACATGATGTTTTCCATGTATCGATGCTTCAGAGATATAGATCGGCCCCATTCCATGTGATCCCTATTAAGGAGATCGAGTTGAATCCAGATTTGACCTATGATGAGGAGTCGGTGAAAATTTTGGATTCTAGCAGAAAGGTTTTTCGTGGAAAGACCATTGAGTTGGTAAAGGTGTTGTGGCGACACCATGGTGTAGAGGAAGCCACGTGGGAAAGTAAGAAGGGCACGAAGTTGTTTCCTTATCTTTTTTGTCAGGTAAATTTCAAGGATGAAATTTCTTAAGGGGAGGGATGTAACGCCCCGAATTTGGGCCCAGATGTTAGCTAGATAGATTAGACGATTCAAGGAACCAGATTAGGCAATTCAAGCAAGTTTGGAGAATTTATTCATAATAAATTGTTTTTGGTTAAAATAAAATATGGAAAAATACCAGAATATGTTTAATCAATATTCTAAGGGTTTTGAGAATCTCAATTTGAAGAAATAAAATTAGATTTCGGGACATTTTGGTTTGGTGGCTAAAATGTAAAGTTTTCAAAACTGTTTTGGTGACTAAATTGTAAAAGCGTCAAAACTTAGAATATTTAAGGAACTGATTTGCCAAAGTTTTTAATAAGACTTTTTCCTTAATTTAGGTTATTTTTAAATGGCTTTTAAAAGGTTAATAAATAAAATAAATTTAATTAAAAGGATCTCAGTAGCCAAACTATCAATTTTACTCTAAAATGCTCAGGAATCATTCCTTTTTTATTTCATCTTGATTTATTAATTGATTCCTTTGATTTCTACACCAAATCCTATTTGTTTTCTTGGAGATTTCAATCAAATAAATCTTGCCAATTAAGGGGGAAGTCAGCAATTAGAAGTGATTTTATTTCTCTCCTCTAATTAAAGGTTCTTTATTAAAATTCCCAAGTTCTTGATCCTTTACAATTGATTTTTTTTACGTGTTAATGATTAAATCATGGTTAAAAGGTTTCAATTTAGTTTTGATAAGAAATTTGATGAATCTTGATAATGGATCTGATTTATGTTGATTCTAATTGATTTAGATCACATGTAGGATATGTTTAAATGTTATGAGAAGAGATTAATAAAAGGAATCCAAAAACTAAGCAAATTGCTACTTTTCTAGGTTGTAAATAGTTAAATTTTGAGTGTTCTTGGTGTTGAAAGGTTGTTGGAGATATAAGGTTGATATATTGATTTTTTTGGATGTTAATTGATGATGATATGATGTTAAAATTATTAAGTTATGGCTGGGATTTTTTTAGGTTGAGTTTGGTGATGTTTTCGGTTGTTTGAAGGAGGTGTTTGATGGATTTTAGTGAGGTGAAGTTGAGGGTAAATGTTGCTGGATTAGAGATGCATGGGAATTCATTATTCCTCTATTTTTGTGTGGGTAAAATAGGGGAGACGGATCCTTCATCTTTAGGAGAGGCTCCGGAGGCCTCAGAGGCATAATTTTGCATCGATAAGTGAAGCTTTGTGTTGTCTGTGAGTGGAAACGTGGTTTACAACTTATTAAAGATTTGAAGGTGATTTTTGGGAGTTTATATTAAGTTTAGAACACTTGTGTAACGCCCCGGTTTTGGGCCTAGATGTTTTAAGAGTTGGTTCGAAGGTCCGGTGGACCAGTATTAGAGATTCGAGTCAGTTTCATGATTAAATCGAATTAAAATATTTTTGAAGGTGATAAAATTTTTGACAAATATTCTAAAATCATTATTAAATATATTAATGATTGTGGTGAAATCAATTTTGGAAAACGAGTTTTGGAAATCGGACATTTTGGACTAGTGACCAAAATGCAAACTTTGAAAACTATTTTAGTGACTATTTTGTAAAGAGACAACTTTAAATCTTTAAGGAGCTAATTGCCCAAAAGTCTAACATTAGACTTTATCCCTTAATTTCTTCTTCTAAATATTCAGGTAAATCTTTCTTTTCTTAAATATTTTGTTTCCAAATGATTTCTTGTTGTTAGTTTACCAAAACCTTATTGTTTTAACTTTATTTTCTCATGTAAATCAGCCAATTAAGGGAGAAAGCTTCCATAAGAGTTAAGGTTCGTTCTCCTCCTCTAATGAAATGTTCTTTACTGAAATTCCCAAGTTGTTTGCTCTTTACAATTGTTTTCTAATGTGTTTTGATAGTTTAATTAAGGAAAATTGGTTTAATTGTGCTTGGATTAATGAAATTGACATATTTTGAATTGGATCTATTTTGCTAGGTTTATGATCAGATTAGATCATGAGTTTGATGTTTAATTGAGTTAATAACTTGGTTTTAATAGTGGTTAGTTAAGGGTTCTGTGAGGTTAATGGAGTTTAATCATTGCTAGAAGTAAAAGGATGTTGAGAAAGAGTTTTTGGATGTTAATTGATGAGGTTTAATGTATTGAATCGTTATATTATGGATGGGTTAGGTTTTGGAAGTGTTTGAAGATGTTATCGATAATTTTCGGATGGTTTGTGAGTGGGCAACTTGTGAGTTGTGGGTAATTGCTTTGTTTGCAATGGTTTGAATGCCATGTAATGATGTTGATTCAGTGATGTTTTGGTTAGGGATGTATCCTAGTAATGATTTTTGAGTGTTTGGATCATGTTGGAGTGTTATGGTTATTATTGAGTGTGTTTAGACAACAATTTGGGACCTTACAGGTCCAGGCGTATCAAAATAGGTTTTTGATGATGGTTATATGTTGCTCAATTTGATGTTGTTCTTGTCTAAAGTTGAGGCTAGATGGATGACTTGGGATGCATTTAGAGTTTCCTTGTGGTTTGCCATGTTGTGCTTGTTGGACCAAGTTTAGTATGCTATGTTGAGTATGTTGGTATGTTGCTTATGTCGAGAATGGTCTAATTGTGCATTTTGGTATGTTTGGCAAAGTGGTTTAGGAAGCAAGCCTATAGAGTGGTCCCTTGGTAGCATGATGTTGTTGTGGTCGCCTAATTTGGTATAAATTTTAGATTGTGCATAATCAAGGGTTGATATGTATGTTTACAAGTTGTTAGGGGTCAATTGCATCTAGAATTGGATGAAAAACTAGCTAAATTTGACATTACAGGCCCAGACGTACCGATAAGTGAGGGACCGTATCGGTACGACTAGGCATAATTGGCCAGGGTGTATTGGTACAGGCAGGGGCGTATCGAAACGTTATGTGGTTACTAGAATACCATTTTTTGAAATAGAGCCTGTGTACCGAAACATGAATGGAACTGTAACGGTACAGGATGTAACAATGCTGCGTACCGAAACACCAATTGAACCGTATCGGTACGGTATGCAAGAACTTCTAAAAACATATCTTATACTCAAAATGGTGTGCTCATACGGGACCAACCTTATCGAAATGGCAAGTTCACAATCGTATCGATGCGGGTGATATCGTATAGATATGGGGGTCGTTAATTCTGTTAATGTCATATTGAGGCCATTTCTGTTTTTTTTTTCATTTTAGTCCATGATTCTTGTTTAGCCAATTATTTGGGCATAAATGATTGTTTGAATCTTATTTTTGGCATGCAAGCATGAAATGAACTTAATTAAAGGTTTAAAACTTAAAAGTTAAAAAAGCCCTTTAAAGTTGCCGAAATCATGTTTTGGTCTCTTTTTCTTGTTCGTGGTAAAGTGGATATTGTTACGATGCCCGATTAAGATGAGTGATCACCTATGAACAGAATGATCATATAGGAAAGCTTTAATGCATTTAGACAAGGTAAACGGAAAAAAAGGTAGTGTTTTAAGGTTAATCTTTCTGGTTTACCTCAGTAAACCTAATGTAGCTTTCTCGGTTCGGTCTTGTGACTAGGCCGAGTCGAGGGGTTTACATAAGCGATTACAGGCATAGCGTTTCGATACTCGAGCAAGTGTTCCGATATGGTCTCAAGCATTTTGGCTAGATGTTTCGATACGCGAGCAAGTGTTTCGGTACGAGTTTTAGCCACTGGAATCTGAGTTTTTGAAATTGTTAAGGCGTACCAAAACACCTGTACGCATGCCAGTACGGCTGCAGTTTATTTTGTTATATGGAATATTTGGAAGTTTCTGTTTCTTTCGTGTTGGTCCCTAAGTTTTGAGAATGCAATTGCATGTGATTGGATGATCGTATTGGCCTTAAATTTGTCATATAAGCATGTAATTGGACTAATTGAGGATTGGCAAGCTTAATTTCAGTTTTGGTCCTTAAGTTTAGCAGATTTGCATTTTAGTCCCTAAAAGGTATGTTATGCAATTGGTTGCCTTTTCGTGGTCCGACTCCTTTGTAAACTTACCCGACGCAAGTATGTACACTTAGGATTAATAATACGCATCTAGAAAAGATAATAAGAAAAATATGGGCCAGTTTTTGTAATCTTTCTCTGGTTTGCTTCGGCAAACCTAAGGTAGTTCTCTCGGTTAGGTCGGTGTCTAAGCCGTGTCGAGGGGGTTACATTTGTTCGTATCAAAGCCAGGTTACGAAAGGTTGGGATGTTGTGGGCTGATTATTTGGTGATGTTTGTTATGCATGGTGATAGTGTATAAGACGATGATTGTTTAATATCATGTTGTTTTATGAAATGGGAATACATTGCCTATTACCCAGGTTTTAAAAGGGCTTTATAAGGTTGCCTTGGATCCTTTTCCTAATGCTAGCCTAACTTTAATATGTTTTGATGCTTTTGTTAGCATGGCTCGAAGTGAGACACGTTCAATGGCTAATAATTCCAGAGTTGGGCAAAATAATGATTGAGAAAGGAATCCCCTTGATGTTTTACCTCCTCCTCCTCCATTGGTTCCTCCTGTTGAAGTTGGGGCGGGTGGTGTATCCAGGCTCCTCCTGTGTCATTTTTTGGCTATCTAACTCCTTTAATCTAGGCGATGACAGGAGCATTTTAGGCAGTGATGGTTGGAGTGCAAGTGCAAGCACCGGTACCTTCTATGGTGATTAATCAAGTTTTACCCTTGGAGCGTCTTCATTTGGGAGGCGAGGAATTTCAAGATTTGTGTCCTGAGGCACCCGAGGATAGCTAGAAAAGAAAATTCGTATCCTGAACTAGATGGGTTGTAATGATGAGCGCAAGTTAGGTTGCACTATCACTGCTGTAAGGTGATGCTTATCATTGGTGGGTGACCACAGTTGCGGGTGTTCCCGAGGTGGATGTGACTTGGGATTTCTTTCGAAGAGCTTTCAAGATAAAGTATCTTGGTACACAGCATTTGGATACGAAGAAGCGCGAGTTTATGTCGCTATCACAAGGTGGCATGTCTGTTACCGAGTATGAGGTGAAGTTCGTTCGCCTAAGTCAATATGCCTCGGAGTTGGTTCCAAATGACCAACAGAGGTGTGATAGGTTGCGCTATGGTCTTGTGAAGGATATCAAGACTTATGTTCTGGCTGCAGATTACACGAATTTTGACGTATTGGTCAACCGTGCTAAGGATATTGAGCAGTCCTTGGGTACATCAGTTCAAGCTGCTAGTGCAAGCTTGTGTAAGAAAGTGGTCAATTTTAGCTATTCTGAGAGGAAAATAGGTGGTTTCGAGACAAGAGACATAAGCCAGATCTATAACACCCTTTTCCCGTATCCGTACACCGGGTACGAGTCAGAAATGTTACAACTTCTTTAATCCAAAATCAGGGTAATTTAAATTTTTAGAAAACTTCCCGATGGTCACCAATCCTAAAATTTCTCTTGCCCAAGCACGCTTAACTTTGTTTAAAATTGACTTAAATTATTTACTAGAGTTTCCAATCCTAAATAAATTATCTTAGTTTGCAACTCATCACTTAAGATTTTTCTTAACCTTGAATCTTTCTAGAAACTCCAATTATCTTGAAATCATAACGAACTTTAGAGGTCAATCACAACTCAAATAGGTTAAACAAGTATACATGCCACTGTAAAAATCAAACCTTAATTAGGATGCCATTACTGTGATTACCTGTTGTGCTTTCTCATATTGATGCATTGTTCTTCTCACTCTCAACTTGATTTACCGACATGTGCACAATCAATCACATGCTAAGTACGAACTTAGTGAGGCATAAGATGAGAACATATCTAAAATACTTTGTAATGCATAATACTTTCAAAAAGCATGATAATCATTAAATCATATAATCTGTAATGCAGGAATATCTGTATATAAGGTCATATAGTTGTATTGTGTAATCATATAGCCCAAGGTAAATATCAAGTGACTAATATACGAGTCGTGTACATTTTAGTACTATCCTTTCTATCGACACAATAAAGTATCGGGAACGTATCAACACAATGAAGTGTTGCGATCATATCAACACAATAAAGTGTTGTCATATCAACACAATGAAGTGTTGCAAACTATCGACATCGTATACTGTCGACAAAATGAAGTATCGGGAACATATCAACCCAATGAAGTGTTGTGATCATATCAACACAATAAAGTGTTGCCATATCAACACAATGAAGTGTTGCAAACTATCGACGTCGTATACTATCGACACAATGAAGTGTCAGATACAGTGTGAATCATATGGTATACCACTATATTGTCCAACTCAATATTATACTACCAAGGGAAAAATTAAAATCAATTCATGCAATATGGCAAGCAACCCATATACTATTCATATCATGTAAAACATATCATATTAAAGCAGTTCATACTCCAATATGCTCTATAACTTTCATGGTGTACTGCCATAAATAAAAACTATATCAAATAACTTTTTCATATATATATATATATATATCATGCTATAAACCATATGTGATCATAAAATAGGCCACAATCTTTAAATCAGTAAAATAAATTACCATGCCAAAACATATTATGCTGTTTATAAAAATTCTTTACCTTTTTGGGTGACTTATCACAAGTCTCCCTTTAATATGTTAATAAACATACATTTAAAAACATGTATGCACTCACCTGGGCCATTTGTTAGCATGCCTCACTAAATTCTACTCGATCATTTCCTTTATAGAACCTTGAACCTTCTTTTATTTGGCCTCAACTTCATTAATCAGATGAATAAGATAAAATATTTGTTAGATTCAAATCTAACAATACCTTAAATACGCTATCTAATATAATCATTCGAATATAAAATTTCCAAATATTTTTTCTTTCTTCCTTGTATTGTTCACAAACTCATTATGGTCCCTAGTGACCAATTCGAACTTCCAGTAATTCTTCCGAGCTTGCTTACTCACATTTTAATACCAAATGTTTCAAATTCCATTTTCTGACAGCTTGCGCTACCTTCAAAGATTTACTTATACCGGGCAGAATACATACCGGATCTTAATTTCCTTTATATTCAAAAAACTAGATTCGATAACGGTTCTAACGGTATAAGCCACATAAATTAATAAAATCTACAAAAATTTTGAAAAATTCTTCAAACTCCCATAACAGTGTTGTTTTGACATAAATTGCTCTGTAAATTTTCTAACCTTCATTCGATTAAAATTTCATATCTTTTAACCCGGAACTCGAAATCAGTTTCTGTTTATTGGAAACAAAACTAGACGAACACAACTTTACAACAGTATAAAATTCATCTAACCATTTTTGTAGAATTTATGGAGAATTTTCAAAGTCACTGCCAAAATTCAATCTTCTTCATAGCTTTCCATAATAAACTTCTAATTTCTACTAACTTCTTCTTATTTTTCTACTTGTCAATTTAGTCCCATCACTTGCTTCAAACCATCAATTCGTCATCTTATTCATCAAATAATTATTCAAAATAATTCCTCTAATTTTTCTTTCTTTGCCCAAAATAGTCACTAAAATGCAAAGCTACTTCTTAGCTTTGCAATTTAGTCCTCAAATCAGCACTACTACCTTAATTCAATTATTTTAACTAAAAAATCAGATTTAATCCCCATCCAAGAATTTCTTTCCTATTTGGTCAGTTGATTTTGACAATTTGTCAAAATGATCACTAATTCGATTCAACATCGGTTTAGCATTCTAACATCGATTTCACATCTCCAACATCACAAACCTTAGGGTTTTGCTTCCACACAACAAACAAAGCATACTAGATCACAAATCCAACATCACAAACCTTAAGTTAGACTTAAATACATAAGCCCTAATCTTCTCCATACAAACTAAAATATGTAGGGTTTAAATCCTAACTCAATAACATGATTTTAACATCATATGAGCTTCATTCCAACTTAAATTCAACCATGGAATCATAAAATCTCAAAAGCCCCAATTTTGTTCATAAACCCTAATTTCCTTCTCATGTAAAATTCTCATCAATCAAGCATGTATTCCATGAATTGTGTACATCAAAAGATAGACCTTGAAGAGTAGAACAACTTTGTAGTTCGAAAGATTACCGTAAAACTGAGATTCGAGTCTTAAATCGAGCTTGGAAAATTTCCTCTTCTTTCTCCTCTTTCTCCATGGTTTATGGCTGGAAAGATGAAAATTTGTTCATCTTTTTACTACTAATTTACACTTGTAACTCTTAAATGAATTTTAAATTCATTTAATAGTGAAATTACCAGTTTAGCCTTTAAATCCAATAGCTAATTTAATCTCATCCAAAATCAAGGGAAAAGATTAAATCCATATATATTTCATCTTCCAAAAACGTCCTTAACATTTCAAAAATATTTCAAAATTGCCATCCTTTACAAATGACCAATTTGCCCTCTAACTAGTCTTTACTTACTAGTTTATTTCAAAATTGCCATTCCATTATAATCTAACTAAATTAGTTCCTTCTCAACCAGCTACCATTCTATAAATATCATTTTATGAATTTCCATGGATTATGGAACAGCCTCTAAAATTTTGATTCAATCCGATTTACTGATATTCACAAAATACTTCTACTACGATTTTATCTTTACCGAGCTATCAAATCTATTCCGAAAATTCTATATTTCCATAATATTTCTCGTATCATCATCCTTCATCCAATGACATAATTTTGAATATCAAGTTAGTAGTTTACTAACTTTGCCCTTTGTAATCACTTTTTTTATCCTGTGTATAAGTATTGTGTTAATCTACTTTAGTTTATTAATTAATATATTATCATTGCATGTATACATATTATATTATATGTTCATTACTATACGTGTTATTAATGTGTACGTAAACCATGTGTGTATAAGTATATATGCATGTATGTTTGTATATTATATTAATGAGTTACATATATTAATGTTTGCATGTATATATTAATTAATATGTGTGTACATATGCATTATTATTATTATTATTATTATCAGTTATATATAAACGAATCTGGGAGAAAAAATCCACTATTGAATTAAATGACCAGTCCAATATATTACAAAGTCCATTACATATTACAAGGACCAAAATTAAATTTTACAAAGCCCATTTCGGTCCAAAATCTAACCCAATGACCTAAAAACCCTAACTCATATCAGACTTAATAACCCTAATACCCTATTTTTATTTTGCGCAGCTGTAAGAGTGTCGTTGGATCAGATCTAGATCCAACGACCACGGTTGAAGCTTGAAGACCTCTCATCTACCGCGAGAAGTCCACGCGCGGGCTGTTAGATTCTCCACTCGCGCGTGTGAGACGCGTGCAAGGCCGGTCATCTTCTTTAGGCCACATAGAATCATCTCGGGCCGCCTTATCTTTCTAAGGGTGCATCTAAGCCGTCCATACAGCAAAGCATCCCAGCCGTTGGATCATATCTGATCCAACGGCCGAGATTCACTCTGACCGAATGGGTTACCACCACGCCTCCTCCACCATGCCGCTGTAATACCAGCTCAACCACCGTTCAGAACGTGCAAAGACAGAGAAAATGAATTAGTTGTACCCTAAAATCAAATCCAATGTATTTTCATGTCTTATTTTCTACCAAAAAACACAGATCAGAGTAGGATATATGTAAATGAACCAAAAGGTGTAAGAGTGGTCAAGTTCCAGCTTCGTAAAAAAACAAGAAATAACACAAAAAATTTCCTCAAGTGGTAACTTCCTGGTTCCTTTCTCTCATCTCTTTCTCTGTCTCATGCATGCATAAAAATAATAAAAGCAAAGAAGGGGTTTACCTGAGTCGGTTCCTCTTCTGACCGGCAATAATTCCTTTGTGGTGAGCCGACGAAAGGGGTTGTTATTGGTCTTGTTTCTTAAGGAAAAAAAAAGGGGTTTTGAGTTTGTTCTTTTTATACCTAAAAAGGGGTAAAGGTTTTTTTTTGGTTTCCAATGGCCGTGGTCGAGGAGGGCTTGAGTCGGCCGTTACGGCCGGGACTCGCCCCAGACTAGTGCTTTACGATGGCCGAAGAAGGGTTCGGTTCAAGTGGGGTGGTTTTTGTTTCTGGGATTTTAGAGGATAAATGGGGCTTTATCTAAGGTAAAAAATGAAGGAAAAATGAACAAAGGGGCCGGCTATTGGTTTTATGGAGGGGAAATAAAAAGAAAATGGGTAAATATCATCATAAATTATTATCTCGTGTTTTGGGAATTTTCACTTTGGGTGTACCACTTGGGTAAATAGCACGTTTGGTCCTCCGGTATTTAAAATATTCGCAATCCTATCCCTGGATTTAATCAACTCAGAGTTTTAATGGTAAAATCACTTTCCCAGTTACTGCACGTTTTCAAATTTTGTACTTTAGGCTTGCCGTATGGTCTAACTACAGGATCAGCCCTTCTACGTTTTCAAAAGTTTGTATTTTCGTCCCTAAATCATGTTTTTACAGCTTTGATTTCTGTTGTTTTGTTTCATTTTATTTCGATTTAATCCCTTTTTATGTATTAATCATTTATGTCTCTTGTTTTTTGTTATTTTATTGTTTTATGTCTTTCTTGATATATTTATTTTGTTCATCACCTTAATATAGGTTTTTATATCATCTTTGTTTTTTGTTTTTAGAGGTGTTGTTTTTTTTATGTTTTAATTTGTTCATCTATATGATACATATATGTCCGTTTTAAATAATTTGTTTTAGTTTGGTTATTATGTTATACCTATGCCATGTTTTTACGTATATAAGTATGTTATTTATGTGTTTGTTTGATCTTGAAGCATGATAGGAAATTAAGTACCTTATTACATGTTTGATTTAGTTTCGTGTAAAATTATGGTGTCTAGGTTTTAGTTTTATTTGATGTTTTTGATTCTAGTATCCTGTATAGGTTTGTTGCCTTATTTTGTTAGTTTAACATTGTATCTTATCCATGTCATGTATGTGATATAGTTGTGGATCACTTTAATATGTTTAAGCATGATAGGGTTATTTTTTTAAAAGCTTTATTCCTTTTTTCTTGTTCATATATTTTATTAGTATTGTTTAATTTTGTGATGTTCCTTGTATGTTTTAAAACCATGTTGATGTATACGTATGTTTTAAAATTATTTGCTAAGATTGCATAAGAGATATATAAATTGCCAATGCGGTGTCATTTTATCCAAGCATAAACGGGGCCAGTATCAGGCGTAGTGATGGTGGTTGGGCGTTTACTCTCGGATAACGGGGCTTTTAAAATTTACTCGTACATATAACCAAATTTTAATTTAATCGTCACTTTAATCTGGATAGTTTAATTTTAATAAAGCATAAATTATTAAAGTACTAATTTTGGGCGGTGTGGGGGTGCTAATCCTTCCCCATCCGTAACTGACTCCTGAACCCAGTAATTTTAAATCTCTGGTTTTACGGTGTCCGACCTACCTTAGTGGCTGGTGGCAATTCCATTTTCAAAATAAAATACAGTTTTTACAAAATCCCACGGAAGACATTATTTTCAAAACAAAGCAATAGATAAAAATCATTTTTAGCGAAAGGGACATCGCTACAGATGGCGACTCCGCTGGGGACATTTTTTTGTTTTTTCAAACAAAATAAAGTGAGTCGAGCTTTTCAAATAATTACCGCTTTAATAATATTAGAAATTCTGAATTAAAGTGACTATTAAACTAACATTCGGTTATAATTGCACGTTTATTTTGACGCATTTAAAATATGGCATATAAATTCGTTTTTAAGTGGAAGGAAAACGCTAATGCTTTCGTAGAGACATCGTTCTCCCGTGTAGGCCTAGCAAGTACCTTTGGGGCTCGAGTACCTTGTTCTTTTGTAAGGATATCGTTCCTCCATGCAGGCATAAATGAATGGGTCCCCCTGAATTGAACCCGGTTGAAAGTAGCCTATAGTGGGTGATGATCGAGGGCCTTGCTACTCTTAGTTGGGGACAACAAGGACAATTCAGGTACCTCCTAGCACCAACACTGCATGTAGAGAACACATAGAAACCCACCCCTTTAGAGCCTTGCGGATAACCTAGGTGTTTTAGACGAGTTGTAAATGGGGTTGTTTTGTGTGTTTATCCTATTTAATTCGTCCTTTTATTTATATATTTATTAATTTTATCCGGTACTGACTTGTTTTCTTTTTTGTTTTTTGTTTTTCTTTGCATACATTATTGCATTTGCATTACATAAAGGTACTGGATCAAGTGGTTTACCCGATCAGAAAGTCGTTCACCATGGAAAAAAGGTATCTTAGGAAAGAAGAGCTTAACTTGTCAGTCAGGCATTGGTCAGAGATCAATCAGAAGGCCCAAGGGGACAGTTTGCCGAGCGAGCGCATAGTAGCAGGGTACACCTATGTGAGTCTTCAATAGAACGATTTATGGGATCTTTAAAGCATCTGGGAAGGATAGGACCGAAGACTACAAGACATGTTATGTGATAGTTATGGCGACATTGCACATTTGTTATGCGTTCGAGTCAACCAGCCCTTACTCCGATCTATTTTTCAGTTCTAGAATCCTGTTTTTTACTGCTTCACCTTCAATGGACAAGATATGATGCCTACAGTAGAAGAGTACATTGCCTTACTTAATCAAAAGAACGTTCAGGAAGATTCGATCTATGCAAAACCGTCGAGGAATCAGAATTACACTTCGAAGCTCAAAACCTTTGCTGGGATGAGTGACGATTGGGTTAATGGCCTGATTCGACTTCGAGGAGACAATACAGTTTTGTATGGGAGAGTATTCGAGACATCATACCCGCACATCCATATGAGGGGAAGAAGATAGACCTATTTGCCTTGGGAATATATGGTTTGGTAATCTTTCCGAGAACTCTTGGAAACATTGATGTAGCCATTCTAGATCTGTTTCAGCGTATGAAACGGAGGACGAACCCAATACCAGCAATCTTGACCGAGACCTTCATTTCTTTAAATGGCAGTCAAAAGCACGAAGAATGACGTTTTCGAGGATGTGCACAGCTATTACAGGTTGGATTTAGAGCCACATGTGGAAGACACCGACGAGGGTCCTACCCGAGATATCCTTTCAAGGCTTTTCGCCCTTACAAGAGTACTTAGCAAAAAAGTGGCGAGAAAACTTGAAAATAAAGAAATGGTTCAGTTTCATCAGGAACATTCAAGATAAAGACATAGTATGGAAGGTTTCGTGGCTCGGTAGAGTTAATTACTTCTTGTACAATTGCGGTGATTACGACTAGTTGATGATGTTGGGACTGCATGGTGGGATTCCTTGTGCTCCGCTTCTGGTGTCCCGACAGTTCGAATCACGACAGTTTGTTCCCAATACCGCCGGATTGAGCCAAAGTGAATTTCCTTTCAAAGGTGAGTTCAAGGGAAAAGTTCAGACTATCATGAAGGCTTGGGACCATTGTTACCGGATCAGAGTGGAAGGAGACACCGAGCGTATGATCACCCCGGACTATGATCTTTGGAGACGTTTGAGGATTAATGATAAGATTCTAGAACCCGATCAGGGACCGGCTGTGTCAATTGAGGAGCTTATGAGAGTAGTACCGTCTGAAGCTGATATTTTATGAAATGAACTCGAAGAAATCAAGAGGAAGATGGAAACCCAATAGACTCAGCATGCAGGTGAGCTTTTTAAAATGAGTTTAGAGGTAGACGAGCGGGACGGGATCATTACGCAATTGAAAAAACTGAATACGGATTTGATCGCAAAGAACGCTCTTTACCAGAAGGATACCCTCCTACTCCAAGCGAAAGTATAGAAGGCCAGCCCAAGTCAGTTCATAGCTGTGGAAAAGGAAAGGATGAATGGTATCCATTTGGTGGAAGAAGAACTAGAGATCGGCAAGCTAGCGATCGAGAAAGAGATAGAAAGCTACAGGTTAGCTACCGAGGAGGAAAGGCAGTATTTCAAGGAGGCCATCGATCAAGAGAAGGAAAGAATTAGGCAAGAGATCAGCAAAGGAAAACAAGCATTCAGCTACGAAAGAGAGAACACCGCCGCATGGAAAAGAGGGTCCATGGGTAATAGGAATAGACTGTTAGAGATGCAAAGATTGTACGACGACGCCATCCAATGCCTGAATCAGAGCCAAAGTCAGAATGTCTAGTTAGAGGGAAGGTTGGCAGGATTAGAACACTGCTTTCAGACTTACCGTCAGAGGAATGGTTGCGTCGAACTACAAGAAAGAAAGAGTGAAGTTGGCACGTTGCGTGCACGGATTGAGTCGCTTGAAACAACTGTTCAGGATTATAGGGAAAGAATCAGAGTATTCGAAGAAGCTGCAGCCAGAGAAGACAATTATTGGCAAAGAAGTCTGCGTGATGCTGCCCAGATGGTGCAGGATAGAGACCAGTATTACGCGAACCTAATGGTGGACATACAGCGAGTTGCAAGGCATGTGAGTGACTTAGCTGCCGAAACTCTCTGACCTTTCATAGCCGCAGGCATGGAAGAAGCACCCAGGTTCATCAAGCTGCTCAGGGCTATTGGAAAGATAAGGGATAGAGCTAGGGCTTATCTGTAGGACTTCGTGTTGTAATTAGGACTCTTTTGTATTAGAAACCCTCATTTTGTAATGCGAACTCTATTGTAATCTAGATCCTTTAATTCCCATGAAAGTAGTTCAAAAGGGTGATTACTAGCAGAATCAGTACCTTTATTTGCATACAATCCTGCATTGCATCATGACATTTGCATCATTATACATGCATTTATTTTCTTTGCAATCATATTAATATTGTAAATATCGTGGCAGTGTGAAATTAGAAATTAAGCCGTAATCATTCATCATTCATACCTTACTTGACTACAAAGCAAACTCATGGAAGATAGGATAATCAGTCTAAAGAAAGGACATAGAGATCTGGAAGCAATATTTGATGAGGCCCAGAGAAGCCTCATTGACGAGATAGCTCAGTCACAAGCGTCGATAGTGTCCGACATAACTAAGTTGTTGGCTAAGAGCCTCTAAAAAAGAGTCAAGGGTGAAGTCGCTCAAGAGCCGGAAGGTACCCCAGCTCACAGTAAGGTTCAACTGGCTACGCCAAATCTAGCTAGAAGGGTATATATTGACCCTGGTGGGATGTCTACTAATATTCATGTAGGGGCATATGAGAATCAACCCGTTGACACAGAAGCACTCTACGAGGATGAGGTGCTAGACCTGAACTTGGTCGAAAAGATCAGGACAGAGGTAGAAAAGAAATGGGAGGAGAGGTTTCACTTCATGGAAGAAAGATTTAAAGCCCTGCAAACTACAAAAGAATCGGGAAGCGATGCCAGTGACTTAAGTCTAGTATCCGACCTTTTCCTACCACTAAAATTTAAAACACCGGAGTTTGACAATTATAATGGAACCACGTGTCCGGAAGACAATGTATTGCCAGAAGATGGCGGCCTACCTCAAGGATGAGAAACTTTTAATTCATTGTTTCCAGGACAGCCTGACTGGGGCGGCGCTGCGGTGGTATACCCAGTTGAGCCGAGTAAACATTAAAACCTGGAAAGATCTTTCAAGACCATTCATCGAGCAATACAAGCACGTGACGGACATGACGCCCAGCAGAATTATGCTAGAAAATATGGGGCAAACTTCCAACGAAAGTCTGCGACAGTATGCCCAGAGGTGGTGAGAAATGGCCGCCCAGATTCAGCCACCCATCCCCGAACATGAAATTACACCTTTATTTGTTAATACTCTGAAGGGGACACTGTTTGATCGCCTCATTAATAACACAACTCAGAGTTTTGCTGATTTAATTAGGACCAGGGTGTCCCTTGAATTGGCCATCAAGAGCGGTAGGATTGATAGCGGGGAAAGTTCTCAGAAGTACAATAAGAAGAATGAGGTGAACACTGCCAGTACTTACACCGCCCCAAAGAATTTCACAATCTCACAGTCACAGGCGTCTACTGGGAAAGCACAAAACTCGAACCAAAGAGAGAAGAAAACCCCGAGAAAGGAGAAAGAGAGGCAAACTTTTATTCTATTACCCATTTCGTACTCTGATCTTTACTCTCAGTTGCACAAAACGGATTTGGTCCGTCCATACAAACCGCCATTCCACTCCTGGTATGACCCGAACGAGCATTGCGATTATCATGGTGGTGCCCCTGGTCATCCTACAGAGAACTGCCTTACTTTCAAGAAGCTTGTGCAGAGTCTAATCAATTATGGGATACTGAAGTTTGAAGAACCAAGTGTAGCTTCTAACCCATTGCCTAATCACGGGAACAGGGGAGTGAATGCTATTGAGGAGTACTCTACCAGGAAGGTTAAGGAGAATGTGTTAGAAATCAAGTCTCCTTTGCGGTGGATATTTCAGCAATTGTTCATGGCCCACTTGATCGATAGGGGCATGGTAGTAGTGCGGAAGGGATGTGGAGTATACTGTGAATTCCATCAGGACGAAGGACACGACATCCAACAGTGCGACAAGTTTAAGAGATTGGTGCAGCAATTGATGAACGACAAGCAAATAGAGTTCTTTGAAGAGCCTACAAGAAGGAAGGGGTCAGACGTACATATGACGAACAACCCCAACATTAAATACGGGAGAGACAGACATTTTGTCATCTCCTCTAGGCCATAGGGTGCAAGTTCCTCCCATGGAGAAGCTACTAAGGTGACTCCTAAGATCATCATCTCAGCACCATCCCCGTTCCCATTTAAGGATATGCGGCAAACTCCCTAGAACTATGCTGTGAATGTGACCATACCAGAAAAGCCAGAATCTGGTGAAGTAAAAGAACAGAAAGTTGAAGAAGAGCCTACACCGAAAGACGAGCAAGCCAAGAGTGATGAGAATGTCGGTGAGGTGGGCCACTTCACGAGGAGTGGTAGATGTTACTCTTTAGAAACCTTGAAGGCTGCTGAAGTTGCCAAGGATAAAGGAAAGGATACATCAGTTACCCCCGCGCAGATATTCAGTGAGGAACCACCATCAAAGATAAATGAACCAGTAACCAAGGCTCAGGCCAAAGAATTTCTGAAATTCCTGAGACATAGTGAATACAGCGTAGTGGAACAACTACGAAAGCAACCGGAAAAGGATTATAGTGCTAGAGTTGCTCCTAAGTTTAGAAAAGCACCGTGAGGCACTCTTAAAAGTGCAAAACCAGACTTTTGTACCCCAGGACATTTTTGTATCGAAGTTGGACAGGATAGTGGGGCATATCACCGCCTATAACCATATAACATTCAGTAATGAAGAGATCCTTGAAGGAGGAATGGGGTCCACCAAGGCTCTTAACATCACAACCCACTGTAAGGGGTATGTGTTATTGGGGGTATTGATTGACAATGGGTCAGCACTGAACGTACTACCTATGGTGACTCTACAAAAGCTACCAATCGATGATTCTCACCTAAAGCCCTGTCATAACTCCGTAAAAGCCTTCGACGGCACACAAAGAGGAACACTTGGAAAGATTAAGGTGCCTCTATTGATTGGGCCGACTGAGTACGTGATCGACTTCGTGGTGATGGACATAAAACCATCCTACAACTGCTTATTGGGAAGGCCATGGATCCACTCTGCAGGAGTCGTCCCCTCCTCACTTCATCAGAAATTAAAATTTGTGATCGAAGGCAAGTTGGTCACAGTAGAGGCTGAGCAAGAGATCATTACTTCGGTGACATCAGATGCCCCCTACATTCAAAATGATGAGGATGCTGTAGAATGCTCTTTTCGAGCATTAAAGTTGGTGAATGCCACATTCGTCGCGGAAGGTAATCGGATCCCTTACCCTAGATTATCTAATTTCACCAAGATGACCGTTGCTGAAACTTTGGGCCGAGGAGCCAAAGCAAGAAGAGGGCTAGGGAAAGGTTGCAAGGGAGCCTACGAGCTATGAGTGTAATAACCAAGAAGGATCGTTTCGGGCTGGGTTACAAACCAAGTGTCCAGTAGAGAAAGGAAGAGTACAAGATAAAAGAAGAACAGAGAAGAGCCAGATTTAAGGGAGAGGACGTTCCATGGTGACCAATGTCTTTCCCTCGTTTGAGAAATATTTTTGTCTCTAGAGGATTTAGCCGACCAGGACAGAAGGTCGAAGAAGCAATTAAGGAAAATGACGTACTCAATGAGAAAGAAATGTTTAGTGAATCACTCAAGAGGATATCCATCAACATCATAGCTGGAAATGACCATGACAGCAGCGTGTTGACCAGCATCTGCCCCTCCTGCCCAGGGAGACCCTTGATAATTGGAGCTACGTTGATCTACCTGTGGTTTTTAGGGCTAGATCAGAGCAATGCTCCGAATCAACCTTTTTGTTTTTGCCCATAAGCAATAGGGATCTTTTGTATAGGGCACCTTTTTGTTTGAAATGAAAAGATATCTTCCCCGTTTTCTTAAATGGAAAACATCTCATTTATTTCATTCATTCATTCTTTATTCATATTCATTCACTTCATATAAAATCATTTTCTTCTCAATACATTCGTTCTCATTTAATGCAGGGTTCCCATAATTAACTGTATGAATGATGCTGAGTCCAATCCCGAGGTAGATTTTGAATGCCCCGAGATCTCAGCAAAAATTGAAGAAGAGGATGATGAGATAGAATGCGAGGTCTCTGCAGAGCTAATGAGGATGATGGCCAACAAAGAGAGGCAAATCATGCCCCACCAAGAAGAAACAGAAGTTGTAAACTTGGGGACTGAAGAAGAGAGAAAAGAAGTAAAGATCGGGACTACATATTCCTCGAAAAACAGGCGCGAACTGATAGCCCTACTCCAGGAATTCAAGGATGTTTTCGCCTGGACTTAACAAGATATACCCAGTTTGAATATTGACATAGTGGTACACGAACTGCCGACGAAGCCAGAATGCAAACCAATACAGTAAAAACTCAGGAGAATGAGACCAGACATGTTGTTAAAGATCGGAGAAGAGGTGAAAAAGTAGTTTGATGATGGCTTCTTGAAAGTGGCCAAGTACCTTGAATGGGTTGCAAACATTGTACCAGTACTGAAGAAGGATGGGAAGGTCCGTATGTGTGTAGATTATAGGGATCTCAACCGAGCTAGCCCTAAAGACAACTTCTCTCTGCCACATATTGACACGCTGGTTGACAACACCGCAGAACACTCATGGTTCTCATTCATGGACGGCTTCTCAAGGTACAACCAGATAAAGATAGACTCGGACGACATGGAGAAAACCACATTCGTGACCATGTGGGGTACTTTTTGTTACAAGGTGATGCATTTCGGACTCAAGAACGCGAGAGCGACTTATCAAAGAGCGATGGTGACTCTTTTACACGACATGATGCACAATGAAATATAGGTATACGTGGATGATATGATCGCTAAGTCCCAAACAGAAGAAGAGCACCTATAGAACTTGAGAAACTATTCCAAAGACTGCGAAAATACCAGCTGAAGCTTAACCCAGCCAAATACACCTTTGCCATTATATCTGGAAAACTCTTGGGGTTTGTAGTGAGCAGAAGAGAGATTGGGATCGATCCAGATAAGGTCAAAGCCATCCAGGATCTCCCACCGCCCATACTCAAAAGGAAGTTCAAGGTTTCCTGGGGAGGCTAATTACATCTCCCGTTTCATCTCCCAATTAACAAATAGGTGTGATCCAGTCTTCAAACTACTTAGAAAGAATAATCCCAGTGTCTGGGATGAGGAATGTCAAGAAGCCATGGAGAAGGTCAAAAGGTACTTGACGAATGCTCTAATTTTAGTCGCGTCGGTACCAGGCAGGCCTTTAATCCTCTACCTAACAGTCTGGGAAGAAGGAAAGAGCCATCTACTACCTAAGCAAAAAGTTTAATGATTGTGAAACACGGTACCCGCCAATTCATAAGCTATGATGTGCTTTGGTTTGGGCAACCAAAAGGCTTAGGCAGTACATGCTATACCGTACCACATGGTTGATATCCAAGCTAGACCCCTTGAAGTTCTTAATGGAAGCACCGGCATTAATAGGGAGGATAGCCCGCTGGCAGATGCTCTTATCCGAGTTCGACATTGTGTATGTAAGTCAGAAAACCGTGAAGGGAAGCGCCATAGCGGATTTCTTAGCTAGTCGTGCTTTGGATGATTATGAATCGTTGAACTTTAATTTCCCGGATGAGAACTTGGTGTGTATTACAACCGAGGAAAATGTTTCAGACGATAACCCATGGAAGCTTTACTTTGATGGAGCCTCCAACGCCCTCGGACACAGGATAGGGCCCGTGTTAATTTCTCTAGAGAATGTCTACTGTCCCTTCACTAGTTGACTAGAATTCTCCTGCACCAACAATATATCCGAATACGAAGCCTATTTTATGGGATTGAACGAAGCTATTGAAAGAAAGATTAAGGAACTTCGAGTATTCAGAGTTTCATCCTTAGTGATTTACCACTTGCGCGGAGAATGGGAAACCAGGGATTCGAAGCTGTCAAATATTATGAATTGATCCAGGAGCTCACCAAGTAGTTTGAAAAGATCAGTTTCTCTTACCTTCCAGAGAAGAAAATCGGATGGCAGACGCCTTGGCAACCTTGGCTTCCATGTTCAAAGCGAACATGGGGGTAGAAATGAAGCCTATTGAGATACAGAGTTTTGAAGGGCCAACTCATTGTTGTAATGTGCAAGAAGAGATAGATGGAAACCCTTGGTATTATGACATCTTGCAATATGTCAAGTTTCAAAAGTATCCCAAATGGGCAAATAACAATGACAAAAAATCACTCAGAAAATGGTAGAAGGATATGTTCTGGATGGGGAGATTCTATATAAAAGAAGCCATGATCAGACATTATTGAGATGTGTGGATGCCCGGGAGGCAAATGAGATTTTGGCAGAAGTACATGATGGTCTATGTGGGATACACGCCAATAGGTTGTCTATAGCCCAAAAAATTATGAGATATAGCTATTTCTGGTTGACCATTGAGGGAGATTGCATCGATTACGCCAGGAAATGCCATAAATGCCAAATTTATGCTGACATGATTCACGCTCCTCCGTTACCTTTACACACCATGAATTCTCCGTGGCCTTTTACAGTGTAGGGAGTGGACGTCATTGGGCAGATTCACCCGAAGGCTTCCAATGGGCACCGCTTCATTTTGGTCGCCATAGAGTACATCACTAAATGGGTGGAGGCAGCATCTTATGCCAACATCACAAAGATGAAGGTATACAAATTCCTAAAGAAGGAGATTATTTGTTGATACGATTTGCCGGAAAGGATTACCACCGACAACGCTAATAATCTGAATAACAAATTGATGACAACGGTGTGCAACCAGTTCAAGATAACGCACCATAACTCCACAACCTATCGCCCTAAGATGAATGGGGCAGTGGAAGTAGCAAACAAGAAAATAAAAAAGATCATCGCGAATACGACGGATACCTACAATGATTGGCATGAGAAGTTGCCATTCGCTCTTTTTGCTTATAGGACATAAGTTCGCACATCGACGGGGGCAACGGCCTATTCTTTAGTGTATGGCACAGAAATAGTACTCCCTATTAAGGTTGAGATTCTATCACTCCGGGTCCTAAATGAAGTAAAGTTGGAAGAGTCTGAATGGGTGCAAGCCAGATTCGACCAGTTGAATCTCATCGAAGAAAAGAGGCTAAAGGCCATCTGCCATGGTCAAATGTACCAAAAACGAATGATGCAGGCATACGACAAGAAGGTGCGCCGGAGAGAATTCAGACAGGGAGATATGGTACTTAAGAGGATCCTCCCGATTTAGAAAGATTATCGGGGAAAGTGGATGCCCAATTGGGAAGGGTCATACATTGTCAAGAAGGCCTTTTTAGGAGGAGTATTAATCTTAACTAAAATGGATGGTGATGAGTTGAAAAATCCTATGAATTCTGATGTAATTAAGAAATACTATGTTTGAAAAAAAGAAAGAAAAGGAAAAAAGAAGAGAGGTGGAGCGAAAACCCGAGAGGGCGTTCCACCCAAAAAAAGGTGGAGAGCTCGAGGTGAAAACCTGAAAAAGGGCGTCTTGAAGCAAAGGAAGGATCCGAGTCGAAAAACCGTAAAGGGTGACTCAGATAAATTTTGAGGTTGGACCTCCGGTGAGGAGAGTCGTCCCCACGAGTACCAGAAGAAAAAGCTCCAAGCAAAGATTCTACTCCAGTTGACGGGATCACGCATCAATCATACGGTGGATACTTGGAGGTTTTGCATTTCATGTTTTGCTTTTCCTTTTCCTCATGTTTGCCATGACTATCTCGAAATTGTTCCAAATCCTTAATCGTAATAAAATCACATTTTTGAGCTCCCGTTCCTTGTCTTCTTGTTAGTTTCCATAAACATCATGCATATAAGTTAACATAGGCGTATGATAAACAAGAGATTTCTTAGCATTACTGTGATCTAACCCTGAATATGTAGGTGATTAGAAAACAATATTAACCTTGCCCTCCAGCTGCCTACATGATGTATTTTGAAGCGGGACGAGCAGAAGGCTTCGAGCACCAGGGTAAGATGACCAATGTTTGTTTAAAGAAAGCATTTGAGACAACAAGAGAGATTTCTCAGGTGAAAACCCGAAAAGGCACCTCAAAAAAAACCTCTAAAGTGAAAACCCGAAAAGGCACTTTAGAACCCCAAACCAAAAATTCAGAAAAGAAAGGTTGAAATGGTTGAACCTGATAGTGAACTGGGGTATCGCCACTAGAAGAAGAAAAAAGGAGAAAGCAAGCAGTGGAGAGTCGAGATTGACTGATGGCTGAAGTAGACGCGCCAAGACATTGACACTCATGCATCATGCATAGTTAGACATCCCTAGGATTAGGAGCATGCTAACTCATGTGTCATAGCATTTTGTCTATTCTAGACAGGTATTTGTAGATTTAAAGAAGCATGGGCAGCCTTAGAGCGTGAGTCCAGAGATAATGGTAGCCTAGGTAGCGTAACACCAGATCGGTAGCCATTTTGGCGTGAATCCCAAATGTGAAGATAAAGGTTCTATATAGGAAGGGCCTATATTTTCAAGTGCCCACAGTGAGGGGCTCTATATAGGAAGAATCCGTCACTCCGAGGCTTCAGGAGCTGAAAGTTTTATATAGGAAGGGCTTGCAGCTCCAGGGTGAAGACTAGCAGTTCTATATAGGAAGAACTCCCAGCCGAAGGAATTCACCCATGACGCAGAAGGTTTTATATAGGAAAAACCCGGGTTGAAGGCAAAGAGTTCTATATAGAAGGGACTCGTAACTCAAGGCTCCAGAACGAAAGGTTCTATATAGGAGGGACATATAGTTCCAAGATCGGAAGGTGAAGAAGTTCTATATAGGAAGAACTTACAAGCCTGAAGATTCAGCTGAGGTAAAGCGGAGAGTTCTAGAAGAACACGTGATTATGAAGCTACAAACAGGGAAGTCAGATAAAAATGAGTGCTTATAATCTTTGCTTTGTCCTCGTTTCACAAGAACAAGCAAGGAGGGGCAACTGTAATCACTCATTTTTATTCGGTGTATAAGTATTGTGTTAATCTATTTTAGTTTATTAATTAATATATTATCATTGCATGTATACGCACTATATTAAATGTTCATTACTATACGTGTGATTAATGTGTATGTAAACCATGTGTGTATGAGTATATATGCATATATGTTTGTATATTATATTAATTAGTTACATATATTAATGTTTGCATGTATATATTAATTAATATGTGTGTACGTATGCAGTATTATTATTATTATTATTATGATTATTATCAGTTATATATAAACAATCTGGGAGAAAAAACCCACTATTGAATTAAATGACCAGTCCAATATATTACAAAGTCCATTACATATTACAAGGACCAAAATTAAATTTTACAAAGCCTATTTCGGTCCAAACTCTAACCCAATGTCCTAAAAACCCTAACCCATATTAGACTTAATAACACTAATACCCTTTTTTTTTTTACGCAGCTATAGGAGTGTTGTTGGATCAGATCTATATCCAACGGCCACAGTTGAAGCTTGAAGACGTCTCATTTGCAGCGTGAAGTCCACGCGCGTTCTGTTGGATTCTCCACTCACGCGTGTGAGACACGTTCAAGGCCGATCATCTTCTCCAGGCCACGTGGCATCATCTCGGGCCGCCTTATCTTTCTAAGGGTGCATCTAAGCCATCCATACAGCAAAGTATCGCAGCTGTTGGATCAGATCAAATGTATTAGCTGTATCCAGCTCAACCACCGTTCAGAACGTGCAAAGACAGGCAAAATGGATTAGCTGTACCCTAAAATCAAATCAAATGTATTTCCATGTCTTATTTTCTACCAAAAAACACAAATCAGAGCAGGATATATATAAATGAACCAAAAGGTGTAAGAGTGGTCAAGTTCCAGCTTCGAAAAAAAACAAGAAATTACACAAAAAAATTCCTCAAGTGGTAACTTCCTGGTTCCTTCCTCTCATCTCTTTCTATGCCTTATGCATGCATAAAAAATAATTAAAGCAAAGAAGGGGTTTACCTGAGTCGGTTCCTCTTCTGACCGACGATAATCCCTTTGTGGTAAGCCGGCGAGAGGGGCTGTTCTTGGTCTCGTTTCTTAAGGGAAAAAAAAGGGGGTTTGAGTTCGTTCCTTTTAGACCAAAAAGGGGTAAAGGTTTTTTTTTGGTTTCCAATGGCCGTGGTCGAGGAGGGCTTGAGTCGGCCATTACGGCCGGGACTCACCCGAGACCAGTGCTTCACGACGGCTGGAGAAGGGCTCGGTTCAAGTGGGGTGGTTTTTGTTTATGGGATTTCAGAGGAAAAAGGGGGGCTTTATCTAAGGTAAAAAATGAAGGAAAAATGAATAAAGGGGGCGACTATTGGTTTTATAGAGGGGAAATAAAAAGAAAATGGGTAAATATCATCATAAATGTCCCTGTGTTTTTGGAATTTTCACTTCGGGTCTGCCACTTGGGTAAATAGCACATTTGGTCCTCCGCTATTTAAAATATTTGAATCCTATCCCTGGATTTAATCAACTCAGAGTTTTAATGGTAAAATCACTTTCCTAGTCACTCCACGTTTTAATGGTAAATAGCCTTATGCATTTCCAAAAGTTTGTATTTTCGTCCGTAAATAATGTTTTTGCAGCTTTGATTTCTGTCGTTTGGTTTCATTTTATTTTGATTTAATCCCTTTTATGTATTAGTCATTTATGTATCTTGTTTTTTGTTATTTTATTGTTTTATGTCCTTCTTGATATATTTATTTTGTTCATCACCTTAATATAGGTTTTTATATCATATTTGTTTTTTGTTTTTAGAGGTTTTGTTTTTTTTATGTTTTAATTTGTTCATCCATATGATACATATATGTTCGTTATAAATTTTTTGTTTTAGTTTGGTTATTATGTTATACCCATGCCATGTTTTTATGTATATAAGTATGTTATTTATTTGTTTGTTTGATCTTGAAGCATGATAGGAAATTAAGTACGTTATTACATGTTTGATTTAGTTTCGTGTAAAATTATGGTGTCTAGGTTTTAGTTTTTACTTGATGTTTTTGATTCTAGCATCATATCTAGGTTTGCTGCCTTACTTCGTTGGTTTAACATTGTATCTTATCCATGTCATGTATGTGATATAGTTGTGGATCACTTTAATATGTTTAAGCATGATAGGGTTATTTTTTAAAAAAAAAAGCTTTATTCCTTTTTTCTTGTTCACATATTTTATTAGTATTGTTTAATTTTGTGATGTTCCTTGTATGTTTTAAAACCATGTTAATGTGTACATATGTTTTAAAATTATTTGCTAAGAGTGCATAAGAGATATATAAATTGTCAATGCGGTGTCCTTTTATCCGAGCATAAACGAGGCCAGTATCAGGCGTAGTGATGGTGGTTGGGCGTTTGCTCTCGGATAACAGGGCTTTTAAAATTTACTCGCACATATAACTAAATTTTAATTTAATCGTCACTTTAATCCGTAAAGTTTAATTTTAATATAGCGGCAATTATTAAAGTACCAATTTTGGGTGGTGTGGGGGTGCTAATCATTCCCCATCCGTAACTGACTCCTGAACCTAATATTTTTAAATCTTTGGTTTTACGGTGTCCAACCTACCTTAGTGGCCGGTGGCGACTCCATTTTCAAAATAAAATACGGTTTCTACAAAATCCCACGGAAGACATTATTTTCAAAACAATGCAATAGATAAAAATCGTTTTTAGCGAAAGGGACATCGCTACACCCTTATGACTTTCCAAAATTACGATCTTGCCATTTTTCATCCAACGACTCATATTTAGCATGGAAAATCAACTTAAATCCAAGGGTTCATATTCTTCCAGCACAAATAAAATATCTTAGGCTTGTAAAATGACATAATCAACCTTGGCTTATCATCCTTCAAAATATCCTGGATATTCGATTCGATCCGATTATTCGAATATTCTTCAAAAATTTATCGTTTTATAGCCAATAATACAAACTCCATACGAAAAGTTTGAGTAACACGAAAACATAATTCTTGGGGGTAAACTATTCATTTATGGGGTTAAAATACACAACTTTTGAAAATTACACTTTGGTCCCTAAACTTTTCCAAAGTTTACACTTTAACCCCTAAACTTTCAAAATTTTCATTTTGGTCACTAACCAAAAATTTGGGATATTGCAAGATCAAAAGCGTAGTGGCGGTGTTGGTCAAGGTAACCCGGGAGTTTGTATTGTAGTTGAGTGTGAGCGTTGTGGTAGACGTCACACGTGTAACCTCCTTGACCCGGCTTAGACGCCCAACCGAATTGAGTGAGCAACATTAGGATTGCCGAAGCAAACCAAAGAAAGGTTACAAAAAGTCGGTTAATTTTTTTCTTTTTATCTTGTCTAGATACAAATTATTAATCTTACATGTACATACTCGCAACAGGTGAATTTTTGAAGAAAACGAATCACAGAAAGGCAACCAATCGCATCACAATCATTTCGAGGACCAAAACATAAATCTTTTTAAATTATAAGACCAAAGTTAAAATTTAGGTTACCAATCCTCAATTAGTCAGACTACAAGCTCGCACGACAAAAATCAGCTCAAAAAGATCATCCATGCCCTTACAATTGCATCATCAGCATTCAGGGACTAAAATGAAAGAAAACAGAACTGCATATCCACGACATTAACCGAAATAACGGCCAAACGTATCAATACGCTACCACCATATCGATACGGTGCCCTAAACCAACAGCCCTCATTTTGGTACACTAAGTACCTTACCAGTACGCCTAACTGAAATTAACGACCAGTTTTAAAATCACCCAACAACTGTACCGGTATGCTTTATGGGTGTTTCGGTACGCGAGTTTTGATCCAAAGAAGCAATTTCCAGTAGCAATGACCTATACCAATACATCGTGCCTGTACCAAAATGCCTGGTCTATTCTAGCTTAGCCGTACCGATACGGTCCCAGCGTATCGGTACGTTTGGCCCTTTTTGTCATTTTTAGATGGTTTTTCCCACAAATCTAGATGCATTTAGGTCCTAGCAACTTGCATACATGCATATAAACATCCAACACTACATTTATCAACACTTGCACCAAGATTTAGCTATCATATAAGCTTAGGCCACTAAAAGGATTAATCTAGAGGAATGCTCCCCAAAACACTCTACCAAACATACCAAGTTGCTCAAATAAACATTTACTAGCACAAGCATCATACCAACATCACTTTAATACCATATCCTAAAATCCATGGCAAACGCATTACCTTATTAACCAGAAACATAAATCGAGTTATACTCAAAATTGCTTTGCCTCTTGGATCACTACGACTTTGCCTTTGCTTCCCCAAGCCTTAATGCTCTGTATCATTAAGAAAAAGAGAGCGTAAACACACTTGCTTACTGAAGATGCTCTTAAAACAATGATGCATTATAGCCCTTGAAAACCAAACACTTGTTTTTAGACCATGCTTATGACCTAAGCAAGTTCCAATGATTCCAATTCAAAACATGCATATTGACCATATGCAAAATGATATATTCCACATGCTTAAATCCCCAAAGCATTATATACAAAAGCATGCTTGAATTCCAAAGCATTAAATACATAACCATGCCTAAAACCCAAAGCATCAAATCATATACCATGCTTAAATCCCAAAGAATTAAAAAAATAGGTTCAACATAAGAACTCTCATATATTGGCAATTATAGTGACCTCGGATAGTCAACCACTATCCTTGATTAGCCGGCCGCTAATCTTTAGTTAACTGACCGTTATCTTTACATATCGGATACACAGATCTCCCTTAATGACCGACCATCACCAAGGCTACCTCATGCCGACCGTATGAGTTTACAGCCTTGCCGACCACAAGCTTTACGTCAATAAGGGGAACCGACCACTCAACCCAAGTGATAGCAACATAGTCCGAGTAGCTAACCGCTATACCTCAAGAACCCTTAACCACAATCAATTTTTAAACATATTATAGTGCACTTTATCCTATGGCATGCCAATTATATCTGAATGTTTTCTCACCTTGTCACTAGCCAATATATCATTTACAAAACCATTTACTCACTGTTTGCAATGCATTATGCAAAATCTCCACATATGCAAATAATATTGCCTTAGCAATATCACATTCCCGACCGGAATAAAAACCAATGCTCACTAGCATTCAATATACTTTTAAACCACTTCATATGTATTTAAAAATCATGCATTTATAGTAAGTAAAACCAACCATGTTTATGACTAAAACATGAATTACATATGCTCATATCCAAACTGAAATTAAATAGAAAGGAGGAAAACTTACTTCCAAGCTTAGGTAAGTGTTTCAAACTTAACCTAAACTTCCAAAACCACTTCAGACCTTTGAAAGACTTTTAAAACCGTTTCCACTCACCGATTCCAATTCGCCTCGCTTGTTACTGCGAAATACGCTCCTGACAAACCTCAAACCACCTCAAAAAGCTACGCATTGATTATCCCCTATTTTGGCCACACAAAACTATTCCGAAACTTACCGAAATCAACCTCAAACACTTCTTCATCTTAACCCAGCCATAATATAACGATTCAATACATCAAACTTCATCAAATAACATCTAAAAACCCTTTTACAACATCCTTTTAATTCCAACAAAGATTAAACTCCAAAAACAACCCAAAAACCTTTAGCTAACAACGTAAATAATTAGATATTCAACCAATTCCGGGATTCCATTGATAAAAACAACTTATCCACATTATAATGCATCGAAAATAAAGATTGAAATCAATCCTCGACACTGGAAAAATAGATCCAATTCGAAAATTACAAGATTCCATCAATTAAACCTCAATTAAGCAAAATTCCATAATTAATTAATTAAAGCCCATTGGAAACATATGTAAAGAGTCAAGAACTTGAAAATTTCAGTAAAGAACCATTCATTAGAGGAGAAGAATGAAACCTGCCTCCAATGAGTGAGTTTCCCCTTAATTGGATGTTTTCCTCTTGAAAAACAAAGAGATTCAATAAGATTTTTGAGAAAACAATTTAAATAATTATTTATCAAATCAAAGAATTAAGAAACAAGATCATTACCTTGAATCTCTAATAGGAAAAAGAGTGTTTGTCTGAGAGTATTTTGAGAGAAAATATGAGAGGAAGAAAGTTACGTCAAATTGTGATTTGGAAAAATAACTACCTTTAACAAAATCCTTTTTAATTCCTTTAATTAAAACTCTTTTAAAAATAATCCTAATTAAGAGAAAACTCATATTAGACCAAATGGTAAAATAGCTCCTTAAAGATTCAAAGTTTTGACTCTTTACAAAACAGTCACCTTTAAAAACAGTTTTCAAATTTTGCATTTTGGTCACTAGCCAAAATGTTACCCTTCCAAAGCTCATTTTCCAAAATTGCCTTCACCAATATTTTTAATATATTAAAATAGTATTTTTAAACATTTTCCATATTTTTATCTTTTAGAAAAAATGTTTGCTCCCGAATCCAACTTGAATCTCTAACCTGGTGCACCGGACCGTCTAATTAGCCTTAAATTCGCTAGGCCCAAAATCGGGGCTTTACAACTCTCCCCCTCTTAAGAAATTTCTTCCTCAAAATTTACCTGGAGGAAAAAGATGCAAAAATTGCTCCAACATAGGTGCCTCGCTTTCCCAAGTGGCTTCCTCGACACCTCAATGTCGCCATAAGACCTTAACTAGCTCTATCATCTTACCATGTAGAACCTTGTTGTTGGAATCAAGGATTTCCACAGGCTCCTCATCAAAGGATAAATTCGGTCTCAACTCAATATGCTCCACCGGCATAACATGCAAAGGATCCGACTGATACCTCCGTTGTATAACGCCCCGTTTTTGGGCCTAGAAGTTTTAAGGCTAGTTAGTTAGTCTGGTGGACCGGGTTAGAGATTCGAGTCAGATTCAGGAGAAAATATTTTTATGAAACATAAAAATATGGAAAATGTCTAAAAATTCTATTTTAATATATTAAAAATATTAGTGAAAGCAATTTTGGAAAATAAGCTTTGGAAGGGTGACATTTTGGCTAGTGACCAAAATGCAATTTTTGAAAACTTTTTTAAAAGGTGACTATTTTGTAAAGAGTCAAAACTTTGAATCCATAAGGAGCTATTTTACCATTTGGTCTAATCTGAGTTTTCTTTTAATTAGGATTATTTTTAAAAGAGTTTTAATTAAGAGAATTAAAAAGGATTTAGTTAAAAGGGGTTTTTTTTTCCAAATCACAATTTAACGTAACTTTCTTTCTCTCATATTTTCTCTCAAAATACATTCAGCCAAATACTCTTTTTCTTATCAGAGATTCAAGGTAATTATCTTGTTTCTTAATTCTTTGATTTTCTAAATGATTCTTTAACTTGTTTTCTCAAAAATCTTATTGAATCTCATTGTTTTTCAAGAGGAAAACATCCAATTAAGGGGAAACTCACTCATTGGAGGTAAGTTTCATTCTTCTCCTCTAATGAAAGGTTCTTTACTGAAATTCCCAAGTTCTTGACTCTTTATATATGTTTTCTAGTGGGTTTTAGTTAATTAATTATGAATTTTTCTTAATTGAGGTTTTGTTGATGGAATCTTGTGATTTTCGAATTGGATCTATTTTTCCAGTGTCGAGGATTGATTTCCTGAAATTGGTTGAATCTCTAATTGTTTAGGTTGTTAATTAATGGTTTTCGGGTTGTTTTTTTGAGTTTAATCTTTACTGGAAGTAAAACAATGTTGTAAAAGGGTTTTGGATGTTATTTAATGAAGTTTGATGTATTGGATTGTTATATTATGGCTGAGTTAAGATTGAGAAGTGTTTGAGGTTGATTTCGGTAAGTTTCAGATGAGTCTTGAGTGGGCATCTTGAGACCTGCGGGATTTTGGTTTGAAACAAAGAGTTGGAGGCATTTTAATGCATGTTTTGTAATGCCCCGGTTTTGGGTTTAGATGGTTCAGGGTTCGTTTTAAGGGTTCGGTGAACCAGTATTAGAGATTCGAGTAAATTTCAGGATTAAATTGGATTAAATATTTTTGAAGGTGATAAAATATGGAAAAATGTTCTAAAATCATTAATTAATATGTTAATGATTATGGTAAAATCAATTTTGGAAAATAAGTTTTGGAAATCGTACATTTTGTACTAGTGACCAAAATGCAACTTTTGAAAACTATTTTTAGTGACTGTTTTGTAAAGGGTCAAAACTTTGAATCTTTAAGGATCTAATAATCCAAAAGTCTAAATTCAGACTTTATCCTTTAATTGGCAATTTTTAAAAGTGATTTGGAAATTAAAATAGGTTGGGGAGAATTAGTTGATATTGATTCTTTTAAAACAAAAACTACGTAACTAACTTTTCTTAAAATCTTTTTTTCTCAAAATCTCTCCAGCCAAACACTCTCTTATTCTTCTAAATCTTCAGGTAAATCATCTTTTTCTTAAATCTTTTGATTTCTAATGGATTCTCTATGATTTCTCAATAAAGCCTTATTGTTTTAACTTTGTTTTCACATGTAAAATAAGCCAATTAAGGGAGAAAGCATCCTTTATATGTAAGGTTCGTTCTTCTCCTCCAATGAAAGGTTTTTTATTGAAATTCCCAAGTTTTTGATCCTTAATAATGGTTTTCTAATGGGTTTTGAAATTTAATTAAGGAAATTTTAGTTTAATTGTGTTTTAATTGATGAAATTGATATATTTTCGATTTGGATTTGTTTTGCTGGGCTCTTGATCGGTTTAGATCATGATTTCTATGTTTAATAATGTTAATATCTTGGATTTAACATTGTAATCCCGAAATAAGTTGGATCTCTAATATTTATGGTTGATAGTAAAGGGTTTTTGTGTTGTTAATGGTGTTTAATCATTGCTGGAAGTAACTGGATATTGTAAAAGGGTTTTTAGATGTTATTAGATGAAGTTTAATGTATCGAATTGTTATATTGTGGCTGGGTTCAGTTTGGAAGGTGTTCGAGGTTGATTTTGATAAGTTTCGGATGGTTTTTGAGTGGGCAACTTGTGAGTTGTGGGATTTTGCTTTGAGGCAGCGATTTGGATGTATTTTAATGCATGTCTCCTCTGGTTTTGTGAGGCCAAAACAGGGGATGATCGAGGCGAAGCATCTTGAGGTAGATTGTTGCTTGCCGGGAGCTCGTGTTGTATTGGCGAGCATGGTGAGGTGTAATCGGTGAGTGGAAACCGGTTTAAACACCTTTAAAAGGTTTATTAAAGGTTGGTGGGAGTTTAGGTTAAGCTTGAAACACTTACCTAAGATCGAAAGTAAGTTTTCTCTCTTTTGCTCTTTAATATCGGTTCGGATATGAGCATGTGTAATTCATGTTTTGGTCATAAACATGGTTTGATATACTTGCTGGAAATGCAAGAATTTAAATACATATGCAGGGGTTTAAAAGTATAAGAAATGCTTGTGAGCATTGGTTTTCATTCCAGTCAGGAATGGTGTTATTGCTTTGGCAATGTGATTTGCATATGTGGTGATTTCATATAATGCACTGTAAAATAGCGAGTAAATGATATTTTGGCTACGTGACATGGTGAGAAAACATTTGGGATATAGTTGGCATGCCATAGGATAAAGTGCACTATAATATGTTTAAAATCGATCGTGGGTAAAGGTCCTTGAGGTATAGCGGTTGGCTACTCAGATTATGAGGTTATCACTTGGGTTGAGCGGTCGGTTCCCCTTGTTGATGTTAATCTTGCGGTCGGCAAGGTTGTTATATCATGCGGTCGGCATGGCATGGGTCTTGATGGCGGTCGATCATTAAGGGAGATCCATGTATCCGATGTGTAAGGTTAACGACCTGTTAACCAATGATTAGCGGTCGACTAATCAAGGATAATGGTCGACTATCCGGGGTCACTATGATTGCCAATATATGAGAGTTCATGTGTTGAACCTATTTTTTAATGCTTTGGTTTTAAGCATGGTGATATGATTTAAAGCTTTGGTTTTAAGCATGGTGATATGATTTAATGCTTTGGGATTTAAGCATGGTAATGTGATCTATTACTTTAGGATTTAAGCATGTAATTTGTAAATGATTTTGCATATGGTCGATATGCATGTTTAGTTTTGGAATAAATGAAAATGTTTCAGTCGTTAAGCATGGGATTTATATATGATGTAGCATAAGGATCGTTATGCATGCTTCGGTTGGAAACAATGAAAATGCTTTAGTTGTTAAGCATGATTTGAAAACATGTGGTTTTGGTTTTAAAATGGCTTTAAAGGCATCATTGTTTTTATGAGCATCCCCACTAAGCAAATGTGCTTACGCTCTCTTTCTAAATGATGCAGAGCACTAGAGTTTGGGGCAGCATTGGCAAGGCAAAAGGCGATCCAAGACCTAAACTATCTTTGAGTATGAAACTCGGTGTTACTTTCGGTTAATAAGGTAATGTGTTCACCATATTTTTGGGGGATTTGTAATGTCTTATTATCATGGATTGGTTATGTGAGCACAAGGCAGATGTGGATTATGAATCCAAAAGGATTTCTTTGAGGTTAGCCGATGAATATGAAGTTGCGGTGGTTGGTGAGAATGTGAAATTCTTGTCCAATATTGTTCAACTATACATGTGGGAAAAGTTGATGCAAGGAGGTTATCACGCTTATTGGGCTATTGTGATGATTCCAAAAGTTATGGGTGTTCGGGTGCGGGACATCTAGGCTATTTGTGATTATCTGGAAGTTTTTCCTGAAGAGTTGTCGGATTTACCTTCAGATAGAGAGGTGGAGTTTGGTATTGAGACATACACAGGTACAGTACCGGTGTCCATTGCTCCCTAAAGGATGGCACCGTAGGAATTGAGGGTGTTGAGTTTGATCGTGCGTTCGTTTGACCGAGTGTTTCACCTTGGGGTGCTCCAGTTCTTTTTGTGAAAAAATGTGGTACGATGCATATGTGCATTGATTACCGGCGGTTGAATAAGTTAACGATGAAAAACAAGTACCCATTGCCGTGAATTGACGATTTGTTCAATCAGTTTTGCGGGGCAACGAGGTTTTCTAAGATTAATTTAAGATTAGGGTATTATCAGTTAAAGTTTAAAGATGTGGATGTGCATAAGACTGTCTTTTTACGAGGTGCGGGCATTGTGAGTTCTTGGTAATGCCGTTCGGTTTGTTTAATGCTCCGGCGGCTTTCATGTATATGATGAATATGGTGTTCCATGAATATCTTGATTAGTTCGTAGTAGTGTTTATGAATCATATTGTAACACCCCTTACCCGAATTCATCACTGAATACAAGTTAGAGATGTCACATGACACTTGTACAATAGCACTTATTTCAAAATCGATAAAATTTTGTTTCTTTAAAATATAAATAATTTACCATTTTCTAAAAGTATATAATCGCGTAAAATTCAAAACTAATATTTTTAAGTTTGATCTGAAATTCAGGCAACAACTTGGTATTTCGATTCTCCTCTATATAATTAATAAAACTGCCTAAAAACTTCCTAATTTAAAAACCATTCGATTAGCTAATAAAATATGATTTCAATATTTTTAATTAATAATATTCATTAAAAGTATTCATACTCATGTTTATAACATTACAACAATTTCCAATATTTTCATATTAGAGTTCCAAAACATTTATAAGATACATGCCAACTACTAATATCAAAAAGGGACATTGAGGATATCTTACTGATAATGATGTACCTCTTCCAAATAGATGATGTCTCCTATCACAACTCCTTACGATCTTTACCTAAGCGTGAAATATTTACACGCTAATAATAACATTGAAAAAAAATAGTCTATGTAAATATGGCAATTCATATAAAAAATCACTGTTCAAAGATTTGTGTCACTTTCATTTGCACTTTTCACTATTATTTAACTCATAGCCCAATGTAAGATAAATGAGAATGTATGGTATGCGAGTCACTATTGAGTAAGCACATGTGCAGCAACAACTAATTTGTTGTGCCAAATTAGACACTGTATCACTGAATAACCGTTGTAAACTTATACAACGTCACTGTATCACTAGGTCATAGCTGTAGTACACAACCACTGATAATTACTGTAAACTTATACGGCATCACTGGATCATTAGGTCATAGCTGTAGAACACAGCATCAATATCAGTTTGAGGCTTGTTGGGAGCTTATTTACGTAAGCAAGCAAGGCGAAGTAGAAATGGTTTTAAAAGTCTTTCAAAGGTTTGAAAGTGGTTTTGGAAGTTTATGTTAAGTTTGAAACACTTACCTAAGCTCGGAAGTAAGTTTCCCTCCTTTGCTTTTCAATATCAGTTCGGATATGAGCATGTGTGATTCATGTTTTGGTCGTAAACATGGTTTGTTTTACTTACTATAAATGCATGATTTTAAAGTATATATGTAATGGCTTAAAAGTATATTAAATGCAGTGAGTATTGGTTTTCATTCTGGTTGGGAATGTGATGCTGATATGGCAATGTGATTTGCATGTGGGGATTTTGTGTAATGCATTGTAAAACAGTGAATAAATGGTTTTGTAAATAATATATTGGCTATGTGACAAGGCGAGAAAACATTCGGATATAGTTGGCATGCCATAGGATAAAGTGCACTATAATATATTTAAAAATCCATCATGGTTAAGGGTCCTTGAGGTATAGCGGTCGGCTACTCGGACTATGTTGTTATCACTTAGGTTGAGCGGTCGGTTCCCCTTGTTAATGTAAAGCTTGCAGTCAGCAAGGTCGTAATCGGTTCCCCTTGTTGATGTAAAGCTTACGGTCGACAAGGTCATAAAGTCATGCGGTCGGCATGGGGTAGACTTGATGATGGTCGGTCATTAAGGGGGAATTCGTATATCCGATGTGTAAAGTTAACGGTCGGTTAACTAAAGATTAGCGGTCAGCTAATCAAGGATAGTGGTTGACTATCCGGGGTCACTATAATTGCCAATATATGAGAGTTTTAATGTTGAATCTATTTTTAATTCTTTGGGATTTAAGCATGGTTTTGTATATAATGTTATGGAATTAAAGCATGGTTTTGTGTAAAATGCTTTGGGGATTTAAGCATTTGGAATATATCTTTTTGCATATGCTCGATATGCATGTTTTGAATTGGAATCATTGGAACTTGCTTAGGTCGTAAGCATGGGTTGAAAACAAGTGTTTGGTTTTCAAAGGTTATAATGCATCATTATTTTAAGAGCATCCTCACTAAGAAAGAGTGCTTACGCTCTTTTTTTCCTAATGATGCAGAGCATTAAGGCTTGGGGCAGCAAAGGCAAAGTCATAGTGATCCAAGAGGCAAAGCAATTTTGAGTATGAACTCGGTTTTGTTTTCAGTTAATAAGGCAATGTGTTCGCCATGGATTTTGGGATATGTAATTATGTTTCCCTAGTTTAAGCATGTGTAATGTTGCGATTTTGGAGTTTGATTGATACTGGTTAGCATAATGTGCATAAATACTGGTTAGCATAATGTGCATCGATGCCTATGGTTTATGTTATGTGGTTACCTAAGTATGCATCTAGATTGTTTTTCTTGGATCCTTTGCCTGATACTAGCCTAAATCTAATGTGTTTTTATGCTTTTGTTAGCATGGCTCGACGTGAGACACGGTCTATGGCTAATACTACCGGGGTTGGGCAGAATAACGAGACAGAAGAAAATCTCCCTCATGTTTTACCTCTTCCTCCTCCAGTGGTTCCTCTAGTGGACGTTGGGACGGGTGAAGCACCCTAGGTTCCCAAGTGCCTGTGTATGGTGATTTGACTCCGTTAGATCAGGCGATAACGAGAGTTTTCCAAGCAGCGATGGTGAGAGTGTAGGCCCAGGCATCAGCACCCGCTATGGTGGAAAATCAAGGTTTTCCCTTAGAGCGTTTGAGGAGTTTCAAGGTTTAAGC
The DNA here is from genome assembly GCA_019671005.1 of Hibiscus mutabilis. Taxonomy (NCBI): domain Eukaryota; kingdom Viridiplantae; phylum Streptophyta; class Magnoliopsida; order Malvales; family Malvaceae; genus Hibiscus; species Hibiscus mutabilis. Next base: position 34,869,820 of record CM033729.1, read on the forward strand.
CCTTAAGCAGCCGAGGGTTGGCTGGAAAAGACGATTTGCATCATGAATCAGATGGGGTGTAACGAGGAGCGCAAGTTGGGTTGCATTGTATCTCTGCTGTAGGGGGATGCATATCATTGGTGGGTGACCATAATTGCTGGCGTTCCTAAGGCAGACGTTACTTGGGAGTTCTTTTGGAGAGATTTCAAGAGGAAGTACCTTGGTACCCACTATTTGGATATGAAGAAGCGCAAGTTTATATCGCTATCTTAGGGAGGCATGTATGTTGTTGAATACGAGGTGAAGTTTATCCGGCTGAGTCAGTATGCTCCAGAGTTAGTTCCAAATGACTAGTAGAGATGTGATAGGTTCCGATATGGTCTTGTAGAGGACATTAAAATGTATCTCCTGGCTGCAGATTACATGGATTTCGATGTGTTGGTCAATCGGGCCAAGGATATTGAGCAGTCATTGGGTGCACCAGTTCAGGCCGTAGGTGTGAACTTAGGTAAAAGGTGGCTGACTCTAGCTATTCTGGGAGGCAAAATAGGAGGTTCAAGGACAAAAGGGTGGACCTGGCCAGGGTGCTCAGGGGGCTCGTGTTACACCATAGTGTGAGCGATGCGGTAGGCGCCATGCGAGTATGTGTTGGGGTAATGCTGTAGCTTGTTAGATTTGTGGTTTATCTGATCACTTGAAGCGTGATTATCTTCGGGATGCAAGAGATGCACCAGCACATGTTGTTGCACCTGCTAGTGGTCAAGGCTGTGGCGGGGGTAATTTTTAGAGGCACAAGGATGGTCAAAGGGGTATGGCTTATGTTGCAGTAGTGAGACCTGAAGGTGGTGGACTAGCTCGGGCCTGTGCTCATCGTGAGGGTAGTAATGACACGAATGTGATCACAGGTACTTTTACTTTGTAATCCTTGTCATGGTTATCTTTGATTGATTCAGGGTCTATGCATTCATATATCTTGAGTGATCATGCATCTTTGGTGAATATTCATGTTTAGATCTTAGATGTTGGTATGTTAGTCACAAGTTCTTCTAGGGAGACGGCTACAACAAGAGGTTGTATCGGCGTTGTCCTTTGGTGGTGCAAGGTCATGAGTTTGCCGCAGATCTGATGGAATTGCCATTCCATGGTTTTGGTATCATTTTGGGTATGGATTGGTTGAGTGAGCACAGAGCAGTTGTGGAATGTGAATCCAAGAGGATTTTCTTGAGGTTGGCCGACGACTAAGAAGTTGTGGTGGTTGGTGAGAATATTAAGTTCCTGTCCAACGTGGTTTCGGTTGTTAGAGCATAAAAGATGATATTTGATGGCTGCCAAGCTTATTTGGCTATTGTTATGAATCCGGAAGCCAAGGGTGTTTGAGTGTAGGACATTAATACTGTTTGTGACTTTCTTGAGGTTTTCTTGAGGAGTTGTCGGGTTTACCTCTAGATAGAGAGGTGAAGTTTCATATTGAGACATACGAGGGTACAACACCGGTGTTCATTTCTCCTTATAGGATGGCACCGAAAGAATTGAAGAAGTTGAAGTCTTAGTTTCAGGAGTTGTTGGTCCATGGATTCATTCGACCAAGTGTTTCTCCGTGGGGTGCTCCTGTTCTCTTCGTGAAAAAATAAGGATGCTACGATGCGTATGTGAATTGATTATCGTCAGTTGAACAAGTTGACGGTAAAGAACATGTACCCGTTGCCGCATATTGATGACTTGTTTGATCAGTTTTGTGGAGTGGCGGTGTTTTCCAAGATAGATTTAAGATTAGGGTATTACCAGTTGAAGGTTATGGATGTGGATGTGCATAAAACTGCGTTCTGTACGACGTATGGGATATGAGTTTCTGGTCATGCCTTTTGGTTTGACAATTGCCCTACTGCGTTTATGGACATGATGAATTGAGGTTTCCATGAGTATCTTGATCAGTTCGCGGTGGTGTTCATAGATGATATTCTCATGTACTCCCGTACTGAGGAAAAGCATGTTCGACATTTGCGGATAGTGTTTCAAGTGTTGAAGGATAATCAGTTGTACGCTAAGTTGAGCAAGTGCGAGTTTTGGCTAAAGGAAGTGACATTCCTTGGTCATGTGGTTTCTGCGGAAGGTATTCGCGTTGATCCACAGAAGAATGAGGCTATTCTCAATTGAAAGCCACCTAAGTCTGTATCGGAGGTATGTAGTTTTCTTGGGTTGGCTGGTTATTATTGCCGTTTCGTTGAGGGGTTCTCGAGTATTGCAGCACTACTGACCAAGTTGTTATAGAAGAATATTCCTTATGTGTGGATGGGGAAGCAGCAGCACAATTTTGAGAAGTTGAAGGAAGTTCTAACACATGCTTTTGTGTTGATTCAGCCTGAATCTGGGAAGGAGTTTGTGGTTTACAGTGATGCGTCGTATGTTGGCTTGGGTAGTGTGTTAATGCAGGATGGGAAGGTTGTAGCCTTTGCATTGAGGCAGTTGAAAGTTCATGAGCGCAATTATCCAACACATGATTTGGAGCTTGCGACTGTGGTTGTCGCTTTGAAAATTTGGCAATATTACCTCTATGGTGAGAAGTGTGTGATCTTTACGGATCACAAAAGCTCGAAGTATTTGATGTCCCAGAAAGATTTGAATCTTAGGCAACGTAGATGGTTAGAGTTTCTTAAGGATTACGACTTGACCATTGAGTATCATCTTGGTAAAGCCAATGTAGTGGCGAATGCATTAAGTTGTAAGGTTGCGGGTGAGCTTCGAGCTATGTTCGCAAGGTTGAGTGTGACGCGGGAGGCTGGGTTGCTAGCTTTATTGTAAGCTAAGCCTATGTTATCACAGTTGATTAAAGCTAAGCAACCATATGATGATTCGTTGGTTGAGCATGTAAAGGATATAACAGATGGTAATATGACAAAATTTCATTTTGATGGTGATGGAGTTTTGTGTTTCAAGGTTCGAATAGTGGTGCCAGAGGATCCGGAGCTGAGGTACACTATCTTGACAGAGGCACTCTCTAGTCCTTTTGTTATGCATCATTGTAGTGTTAAAATTTATCGTGATTTGAATGAGGCATACTACTGGGTCGGATTGAAAAAGGATGTGGCTGAGTTTGTTTCCAAGTACATGGTATGTCAGCGGGTTAATGCTGAACATCAATTTCAATATGGGTTGTTGCAACCGCTGAAAATTCTGGAGTGGAAATGGGAGAGAATCACCATGGATTTTGTAATAGGTTTGCCGTTGACACAGCTAAGAAGGATTCCTTTTGGGTGATTGTTGACCGGTTCACAAAGTGTGCACATTTCTTGCCAGTGCATACAATGTACAGCTTGGACAAATTGGCATATTTGTATATAGCAGAGATTGTGCACTTGCATGTTGTACCTAAATTAATCGTTTTGGGTAGGGATCTAAGGTTTACGGCAAGGTTTTGGAGGAGTTTTAGCAATGTGTATCATCCACAGTCGAATGGGCAGTCTGAGCGGGTTATCCAGATTTTAAAGGATATGCTGAGGTGCTATATTATCGAGTTTCAAGGAACCTGGGAGAAGCACTTGCCTTTAGTTGAGTTTGCTTACAACAACATTTATCAGTCGAGTATACAGATGGCACCTCATGATGCGTTATATGGCGGAGGTGTCGTACGCCCTTATGTTAGGCTGAGGTGGAGGAAAAGCATGTTACTCTACCGGATGTGTTGAAAGACACAGATAAGAAGGATAAGCTTGTGTGCGACCGGTTGAAAGTGGTTGCAGATTGGCAGAAATCTTACGCGGATTTAAAGCGTAAGGAGGTTGAATATACGGTGGGCGACTGCGTATTCTTGAAAGTGTCACCATGAAAAAGGTGATGCGATTCAGACGTAAGGGTAAGCTTAGTCCGAGGTTCATTGGACCATACGAGGTTATTGAGCGTGTGGGTCCTGTGGCATATCGATTGAGGTTGCCTCCTGAGTTGGAGAAAATTCATAATGTGTTCCATGTTTCGATGTTGATGAGATACCGGTCAGATCCATCGCATGTTATGCTGGTGGAAGATGTGGAGCTGAAGTCGGATCTATCCTTTGTTGAGGAACTCATAGAGATCCTCGATACCAATATGGAAAAATAGTTAAAAATAATACTTTAATATATATTGATTTTTTATGGAATCAATTTTAGAAAAAGGAATTTGGAAATATGACATTTTGGGCTAGTGACCAAAATGCGATTTTTAAAAACTGTTTCAAAGTAACTAAAATCAAAAGGGTCAAATCCTTAGACCTTAAGAATCTAATCTACCAAGTGTTTGCTGGTGGTTTCTCTCTTCAATTAAATCATTTTAAACATGTGTTTTAAAAGGGTGTTAATAAGGATTAAATATCTAAAGTTAGTTATTAGCTTTTAAAAGAAATTTACATAACTTTTTCCTAAACCTTTTCTCTCAACTTCTTTTCTTCCAAACACTCAGAATTTCATCAAAATCCAGAGGTAAGGAACTCTTTTCACCCAGCTTATTGATTTTAATTTGATTCTTTAACTTTGTTTTGCAAAATCTCATTGAAATCATACATTTTTTTAGCTTTAAACAAGCCAATTGAGGGAGAAATCACATAACAGGGGTAAGGTCTGTGATCTCCTATGTTAAATGGTTCTTTATTGATATTCCTAAGTATTTGATCCTTGATTTAAATGTTGTAATCTGATTTTAATGTTTTATCAAAGTTTAATTGAGTTATTTTGGAAATATTGATGAAACATGGTGATTTTCGAAATGGATCTGATTTACAGTATTTGAGATTGATTTAATATATGTTTTGGATGTGTTTTGATGTTGACAAGTTGTTTTTATCAATAGAATCCTGAAACTCTTGAATATCTAATTGTTTAGGTTGCTAGTTTTGAGTTGTTGTGGAGGTAATCGAGTTTAATCTTTGCTAGAGGTAAAATGATGTTAGGAAAGGGTTTTTGGATGTTATTAGATGTTGGTTGATGGCTTGAATTGTTGTTTTATGGCTGGGTTAAGTTTCAGAAGCGTTTGATGATGATTTCGGTATGTTTTAGGTGGTTTTTGAGTGGGCAACTTGGGAGTTGCGGGAGATTGTTGTTAGGCAATTGCTTGAATGCATTTATCCTCTATTTTTTTGTGTTTAAAACAGGGGATAATCAAGGCGAAGAAGCTTGACGTTGTTTGGTTGCTGTTATGTGGTTACCTAAGTATGCATCTAGATGGTTTTGCTTGGATGGCATGCTTTGATGAGCTTAACATGTTGATTATGGTATTAAAGTGATGTTGGTATGATGCTTAACATGTTGAGTATGCCTATAGATTAAAGCATATGGTAGCATAAGCTTGTTTTGTTGCTAAACCTTGGTGCGTATTGTTGAATGTTTATATTCATGCATGCAAGTTGCTAGGATCTAAATGCATCTAGATTTGAGTAAAACAGTAGAAAATGACATTACAGGCCTATGTGTACTGATATGTAAGGGACCGTATCGATACGGCTAGGCAAACCAGGGCTTTCAGCTTCGGTACGGGTATTCGAGTACCGGTACGGATAAACAATTTAAGCTTGGCGTACCGGTATGGGATAAGGTGTATCGGTACAGAAATTCGTTATTGGAAAGTTGCTTTTGGGGAAAAACTCGTGTACCGAAACACCAAGGGCTCGTACTAATATGGCTGTAATATTTTGCAAGTTGACGTGGCATACCGATACATAACACTATGTACCAGTACGCATGGTTGCTCCATATCGGTACGGCTATGTTTGTATCGGTACGGGTGGCAGTTTTTATAGGTAATGTCATGGAATCCAGTTTCTGGTCTATTGTGTTTTAGTCCATAAGTATTGCAAATGTAATTGTATGCATATGGTTGATCATTTTCATCTGAAATTTTAGATATGGGCATATAAATAGACTAATTGAGGATTGGTAACCTTAATTTCAATTTTAGCTCAATAATTTAAAGTATTTACGTTTTGGTCCCCAAAGTGAATATGAAGCAATTGGTTGCCTTTTTGTGATTCATTTTCTTTGAAATTTCACCTGTTGCGAGCATGTACATGTAAGATTAATAATTTGCATCTAGACAAGATAAAAGGAAAAAATGGACCGACTTTTCGTAACCTTTCTTTGGTTTGCTTTGGCAAACCTAATGTAGCTCACTCGATTCGGTCAGGCGTTTAGGCCGAGTTAAGGGTGTTACATCCGTAGCCACAGGACCAGAACACTTCACGATCTTATATGGTCTAATAAACCTAGGACTAAGCTTATCCTTATATCCGAACCTCATCACCTTCTTCCACGATGACACTTTCAAGAACACACGATCGCCCACCGCATATTTAATTTCCATACGCTTCAAATACGCGTAAGATTTTTTGCTGATCTGCAGCCGCTTGCAAGTGTTCACACACAAGCTTAACTTTCTCATCCGTGTCTTTCAACACATGTGACAAGGAAACATTCTTTTCCCCTACCTCAACCCAACACAAGGGCGTACGACACCCCCGGCCATACAATGCCTCATACAGTGCCATCTGAATACTCGCTTGATAGCTATTGTTATAAGCAAATTCAACCAAAGGTAAATGCTTCTCCTAGGTTCCTTGGAACTTAATAATACAACTCCTAAACATATCCTCCGAGACCTGGATAACATGCTCCAATTGTCCATCCGTATGAGGATGATACGCGGTATTGAAATTTAACCTCGAACCCAAAGCCTAATGTAAAAATCTCCAAAACCTTGTTGTGAACCTCGGATCTCTATCCGAAACAATAGACTTTGGTACCCCATACAGACGCACAATCTCAGCTATATACAAATCTGCCAACTTGTCCAAGGTGTACGTCGTATGCACAAGCATAAAATGTGCACACTTTGTAAACTGATCAACAATCACCCAAATGGAATCCTTTTTAGCCGATGTCAGCAAAAACCCTATCACGAATCCATGGTGATTCTCTCTCATTTCCATTTCGAAATTCTCAATAGTTACAACAATCCGGTTGGAAGCTGATGTTCAACTTTAACCCGCTGACACACCATGCACTTGGATACAAACTCCACCACATATTTTTTCAAACCAACCGAATAGTACCTTCCCTTCAAATCACGATACATCTTGGTACTACCCTGATGCATAGCAAAAGGACTAGAATGTGCCTCCATCAAAATAGTGTGCCTGAGCTCCGGGACTTCTGACACCACTAATCGGCCCTTAAAGCACAAAACACCATCATCATCAAAACAAAAATCTGTCAGATTACCATTCGCTACGTCTTTAACATGAGGAACCAAAGAATCACCAAATTGTTTCTTAACCTTAATCATTTGTGACAACGTAGGCTTAACTTGCAATTCAGCCAACAACCCACCTTCCTGCGTCACACTCAACCTCGCAAACATCTTCATAAGCTCAATCGCAACCTTACGACTCAACGCATCTGCAACCACATTGGCCTTTTGAAGATGATACTCAATTGTCAAGTCATAATCCTTAAGCAACTCTAACCACCTTTGTTACCTAATGTTTAAATCCTTTTGAGACATCAAATATTTCAAACTCTTGTGATCTGTAAATATCACACACATTTCACCATTAGGTAGTGTCACCAAATCTTCAAGGCAAACACCACAACCGCAAGTTCCAAATCATGAGTTGGATAATTGCGCTCATGAACCTTCAATTGCCTCAGCGCATAGGCCACAACCCTTCCATCCTGTATCAGCACATAACCCAAGCCAACATACGATGCATAACTATAAACCACAAACTCTTTTCCTGACTCAGGTTGAATCAACACAGGAGCATGTGTTAAAACCTCCTTCAACTTCTCAAAACCCTACTATTGATTCTCCGTCCACACAAAAGGAACACTCTTTTACAACAACTTCGTCAATGGAGCAGCGATACTAGAAAACCCCTCGACAAAACGGCGATAATAACTTGCCAACCCAAGAAAACTATGCACTTTCGATACGGTCTTAGGTTTTTTCCAATTGAGAATAGCCTCAACTTTCTATGGATCAGCACGAATACCCTTCGCGGATACAACATGTCCAAGAAACATCACCTCCTTGAGCCAAAACTCACACTTCCTCAACTTGGCATACAACTCGTTATCTTTCAGCACTTGCAACACAATCCGCAAATGTCGATCAAGCTCCTCCTCAGTACAAGAGTACAAGTGTATATCATCGATAAAAACCACCACAAAGTGATAACGGTACTCATGAAACACTCTATTCATCATGTCCATGAAAACAGCCACGACATTTGTCAAACCAAACAGCATTACCAAAAGCTCGTAATGACCGTACCTTGTACAAACTGTCGTCTTATGCACATCCACATCCTTTACCTTCAACTGGTAATACCTCGACCTTAAATAAATCTTCAAAAACACTGCTACCCCGCGAAACTAATCAAACAAGTCATCAATCTGCGGCAACGGATACTTGTTCTTCACTATCAACTTATTCAACTGGCGATAATCAATGAACATACGCATCGAATGAACCCATGATCTAACAACTCCTGAAGCCGCGATTTCAACACTTTTAACTCTTTTGGTGGCATCCAATATAGAGAAATAGACACCGGAGTTGTACCTTCATACGTCTCGATACAAAATTCCACCTGCCTATCCGGAGGTAAACCCAACAACTCTTCTGGAAAAACTTTTGAATAATCACATGTAGCCTGAATGTCCTGCACCCGAACACCCTTGGCTTCCGGATTCATAACAATAGCTATTCCACATATTGAGTGCTAAGCAAACGGTGCAAGTATACACGTCGCAAGTAATAAAGTGATACGAGTATCGAGTATCATCTCCACAAGGATTGGTTTGGGCCACTTTGCTTAAGTTACTGCACTGTGAAAATAAAAACATAGTTGATAATAGAGGTTCTAATTAACGAGTAAACTAAGAGAAATAAACTAATAGAATAGATGAAATCAAATAAGAGGGAATAGGCCAGGTTATCGTGAGTTCAGGAGTGATAGCTGATTGGATTGTCTTGGTAAATGAGTGCAATGGCAACTTGTTGCCGTGGCAACTTGCGCAGCGGGGTTGCCTTGGCAACTAATAGACGATTGCCTGGGTAACTGGCCGGGCAACTATTTCGGTTACTGGGCAGCAACTTCAAGGTTCGGCAGAGCGTTCTTCAATGGTTTCTTCCTATCCCTATGTCGAAACTCTAGCTAATTGTGCATGCCTTAACAATACATCCCTGTGTGAATCAAGGGTGAACAACAACCAATCTTGCGCTCCTCTTAACCGTTGAAATCCTTAACTTATTCCTAAGCTAGATTAATCTTCACCATCGATAGATTGAATAAAGACCATACTCATTCGTTTCCTGAATCTAACTCTCCCGATATTAGATAAATAGATAGAATTATGAGATCCTCTCCCAATTCACTCGCAAGCAAGAATAAAAACCAAGAATGAGTAAACCTTGAATAGAAAGTGCAAACTCTTATTACCTAAACAAAATCCAATTGTTTCTCACAACCACAAAACACAATAACCCTAACCAATAAAGTTAGTTCATGGTTGGGTTCAAAAGATATACAAAGAATAATCCCCAAACCATGAATCTAATGGAAGCATAGAAGAAGAAGAAGAAGAAGAAATCAATCAGCCCTCTTTGGAAAATCACTCATTCGAATTCTCCCTCCAAGCTTTCTCCCTTGTCGAAATCTCTCCCTTCTTGCTCTACTCTCTTTGATGTCTTGGTCTCCTTTAAATAGGAGATGGCTAGGTCAAAATCCTTATTGAGGAGGAAGTTAAGTTGGAATTAAATACTTTAAAATAATATAATTCTTTATTATATTTAAATTCCTTCTAGATCTTCTCCTATCTTTTTGGGATTTAATTTCTCTTTGACATTTTCATGGAAATCAAACTCCTTTGGGATTTAACTTTGCTCTACGTCATCTTGGGCTTATCTAGCATCAAATTCGACTACCATATCATCTTATCCCTTATCAAAAATTGCCCTGGCAACTAGCTCAACATCTCCTTCATGCATTGCCCTGGCAACTGCGTTGGCATCTCCTTCATGCACTGCCCTGGCAACTGGTTCCAGCCTTGTTTAGGCAAGTGATTCTGCACACACACAAAAGCACACCAAAGCAGCATCTTTTTCCACAAAAATCAACAAGTTATGTAATCAAGCTCAACGGTGGAAAGAAACATGAATTAATGCATGGATGACTAATTATGTAACTAATATGAGCCTAAGTCTAACAATAATATGAGTAAAAAGGGTAATAAAAATAGTACTTTTGAACACTTATCAATAGCCAAATAAGCTTGGCAACCATCAAACATCATTCTCTCTGCTTGAGAAGCTAACACAACATTGGACAAGAATTTCACATTCTCGCCAACCACCACAACTTCATAATCATCGGCCAACTTTAGATAAATCCTTTTGGACTCACAATCCACCACTGCCTTGTGCTCACTTAACCAATCCATACCCAAGATAACATCAAAACCATGAAATGGCAACTCTATCAAATTCGCAGCAAATTCATGACCTTGCACTATCAAAGGACAACGCCTATACAACCTTCTAGCTGTAACCATCTCCCCAAAAGAACTAGTTACTAACATGCCAACATAAAAAATCTCAACAGGAACATTCATCAATGACGCATGCTAACTTAAAATATATGAATGAGTAGACCCCGAATCAATCAAAGAAAACAACGACAAAGATTGTAAGGTAAAAGTACCCGCGATCACATCAGTGTCGTCACGCCCCTCACGTAAGCATAGATTTGAGCTGGCCCACCATTCCCTAGTTGTACAGCAATAGTATGAGCTACAACTCTTTGACCATCCTCGCGCCTCTGAAAACTACCCCTGCCACTGCCTCGGCCCCTAGCAGGTATAGTAGCCCGAACCAGTGCATCACCCATAGCATGAGAATATTCACGCTTCATGTGACCAAGAGATCCACATATCCAGTTATAGGTTTAAGAACACTATTTTATTGATATGAACTAAGAGAGGTGTATCGGTACAGGATGTAACCAGTACGGTATGCCTTGTAGATCAGTATCGGTATCATCAACCCATACCGATATACTAAGGCTTAGAAAAATTCCAGTAAGCCATTTTGGTATTGCTACACTCTAAGTACTAGTAACCAAGAGTACCGTACCGGTACGTGGAGACCAATACCCGTACCCACTAGGTCTGCCCTATAATGCTGATTTTTACCTTAGGGACTAAAAAATTGTCAGGTTTGATCCAATAGACCGCAAATGATATAGAAAGAGTTGTAAAATTGAGAAAAGAGGATTTCACTCATTTATACGAACATGATGAGGAAAACTTGAAATTTGGTTAGGTGACTAAGTAATGCTAATAGCTATTTAGCTCATGACATTTGTTGTGATGTCGATTCGTACCGTGTGAGCACTTATGTGGTTGAGTCACTTGATTGTTAGGATCCGAATACCCAGAGACGTGTTGCAACACCATGATAAGCTAGATGAATGTATATCTTGATGTTGGGTGACCCGAGCCTCATTCAAACATACTCAAGGGGGATTTTGAGTATGAGTGTATATCCCAATACTGTGTGACCCAAAATTCACTTCGATTGTGTGACTAGATGATGTGTGACCAGGGCCTCACGCCAGGTTTATGGATTGTTTGGTTTGATGTAATAATGATAGCATGATATGTTTTATTGTTGAGTATGTTTTAGGCGACTAGTGGTAGAACCATGCATTAATTTAATTCCATGTTGTCTTTTCTAGCTACATGCTTATGTTTATGATTTGCATGAAGCATAGTAGAGTAGAGGTGAATCCACTGAACTTTATGAGCTCAATATTCGAAATCGTTGTTTTCGTTTGCATGCTCTTAGGTTGTTGCGTTGCATCGATGTAGCCCCATCGGAGTAGCACTTCAGCTTATCGACGTGTTCAAGAGTATAGTACTTAGATTTGTCAGGCAATGTATTCATAGGACCCTTGATTTTATGTCTGTAACTATTATTCTAGATCTATTTGATCATGTCAAATAATTTAATCATTTTGTAATTAAATTGGAGCTCCCCTTGTAAATGATTTAACTATATTTTCTATCGTTTTATTTGAAACATAGTTGGATTTATGAAATTAATGGTGGTTTGGGCTAAACTAGGTAAAAAACATTATGTATGTGGTTTGGGCTTGAGACCCAAATGTGACGGTGGGTTTAAGGCATTACATTACCACTATCACCAACTTTACTAAAGCTACTAACTTTTGCACCAATAAAATAATGTTGGTCATTCAACTTTTGAGACCCACTAACATTTGATGTCTCACCACAGTTGTTAGGTCCACCAATTTTATCACCACATGTACCACCAACAGTGACTTAGACATCATCTCAATGTCTTGAGTGAATTGGTCTTCATCTGCGTATTTGAGATATCCACTTGATGTTCAACATACACATGTAGTAACCTTTTTCTTATTATATGAAATCATGATCCTGAAAGATGCATCATCATGACAAACTATAGGTCAATCCTCTAAATTTCCTATGGGTACCAAATAGCTAAACCACATTACTGCTCTATAACCACCTTTTTGTATCAAGTCAATTAAGTTGAAATAATTTAAGAAATTTCTGTCAATTGACCACTCAATCTCATCTCCCCCACATATTCTAAATCTAGGTTTCTAAAATGTTACCACACATGTGCATAACAATTAATGTTTTGTCTACACTCATTTTGCAACTCATGCCTATATTAGACAAAAAGAATACATTATATGAGATAAATTTAACCAAGTATTATATATGATTTTTAAGTTATTTATATCGAAAAGTATAAGAATAAAATAGTACTTACCCTATTCAAAAAATTATCTTTTATATTGTTTTTCAGTCACTTCCCCAAATTTCCACCAAGAACGAATCTTTAAAAGCAAGACTAGTCACTCTCTGAAATTAATCGAAAACAGAGACAAGAATATTACAAAAAGATTAAAAAACTAAAATATTGTCAAAATTTAAAACTTTTGATGAAACTCCAAATCCTAATACGCAACCGAATAACAAATGAACAAACAGTTAAGAATTGAAAAATCAAAAAATCGAAACATAATCAAAATTTTAAAAAAAATGGGTTTTTACCTCAAACCAGATGCTCCTATGAAGAATCTCGCTTAGGTTAAACTCTTTTTCAAATTTCAATAATTCCCTAACTGATAAAGAAATCTCACTCTCGCTCAAATAACTAACCCTCATTTTATTAAAAACTCGGTCCCAATGAAAACTCACTCAACTTCAACACGATTCCACTTAAAATTCATGGAACTTCTCTCGGAAGAACATAGGTATGAACTTTGATTAATGAAATTTTTTTATAACATGTTAAACCCAAAGTAAAAATCGATACTTTGTTTGGGAAGAAGTAATCTGACCGTTGCAAAATCCATGTAAGAAAAGAGAAATAAAATGGGGGAATTGTTTTAAAAATTATTTTAAATGTGATATATGTCATTTTGTATTGGATATAGGGTTGAACGTCAGCTTCAGTAATGAAAGTGGGTAAATCCGTTAATGACGAAAAATCCCAGGTATGAAATTGAGAATTTTTAAATATTATGTATGAAATTGAGAATTCAGTATAGTTCATGCACCAACGGGGCAATTAACCCTTTTAGGAACACAATGCTCCAAGTTTTGCAAGTCTATATTGTTATTTATATGTAAAAAATAGTTGAAAAATTCAAACTATTTTATTTAAATGAATGGAGAAAGAAATCTACCGTAACAAAAATAACTAAAATTAGGTGCCTTGCCTGTAATCCAAGGCGTTTTTCAAAAAATACTTTTTCACCGTACTTTTCAAAAGTAATGCCAAACTAATCAGTCTTGATTGCTTGTAGTAAATTCTAGTATTACAGAATGGTATAATCTTCGAAGCATAAAAATATATCCACACTTGAAAGCCAATCACATGTCTTGGGCAAATGCCTAAAAATATATTAGCAAACAAAAAAGATGCTATGTAAAAGTAATTCTAGATTAACTTTTCCTCAAGATGACTATATACTAGTGTTAGTATCCGTGAACTATAGCTATGCGAATGCTTAGTTACAACCCCTGTGAACATACCAACAGGGCCAAATCCATTCCATTCGAACTTGACATGCGAATGCTATCCGAATCACGTGACAGTGCATGTGATCCACGTCAATGCCCGATTCGCAACGAACCCAACTCACTAACACACATGTCCTTTTTAATTGACATGTGTTTTCATCCCGTCTAACCCCTTATAGGGAGCCATACATCCCCAAACAAGAAAAAGCTGTTGAGAATCCAGACCAAAACCTTGGAGGGCATACAATAAGAATGACCATCCGAAAAGGGTTGCTTACATAGGTGATCAACAATGGTGCGGTGAACATGGATCGAACACATTTTCAGTCTGATTCACAAGAAGCGATCCCCGATAAGAAGTCATGGAGAAAGTGGAGGAGGAAATTTGTAACGCCCTGAAAATGGGCCTAGATGTGAACCGGGTTAGACCGAAGGTTCGAGGGAACCGATTTAGGTAATTCGAATAGTTTTGGGAAAATAATTTTATAAAAGTGATTTTGGGGAAAATAAAATTTGGAAAAATGGTCTAAATTACTTAAATAATATTTTAAGTAAATTGGTAAGTTCAATTTGATGGAATTAGATATGATTTTAAGACATTTTAGTCTAGTGACAAAATTGGAAGTTTTCAAAATTGTTTTTGGTGACTAAATCGAAAAAGGATCAAAACTTAGAATCTTTAAGGAGCTATTTGACCATTCTTTTTCAACATATTTCTCTCTTAATTTTGGCTATTTTTAAATTATTTTAAATAGTTTAATAATTGGATAAATGAGAATTTAATAAAAGATCTTTATTTTCTAAAAACACTTTTTCACGTAACTACTTTTCTCAAAATCTTTTCTCTCAACTTTCTCAGCAACCAAACTGAGATTTCTACTTCTAGATCTCTAACAATCCACTTTTATTGATATCCTTTTTGATTTCTACTTGATTTCTTCAATTACCTTTGCAAAATCTTTTTGGATTTCATCAAAGCTTGGCCAATTAAGGAGAAATCAGCAATTAGAGGTGATTTTCATTTATCTCCTCTAATTAAAGGTTCTTTAATGAAATTCCCAAGTTCTTGATCCTTTGTTGTTGATTTGTAATATGGAATTGAGATTTAAACATTGATTTGTTAATTAAATTAAGATTTCTTGATAAATAGTTGGAAACTGAATTGGATCTATTTTGGAGATGGATTTAATTGATTTAAATCTCAATTTAGATGTGTTTTAATATGGAAAGAGTTGATTAATCCTTGTAATCCCAAAACTATATGGATTGCTAGTTTATAGGTTATTTGTTGTTTGTTTTTGGTGTCTCTATTTTTGTGTTGTTGCTGGAGATATAAGGACGTGTTTACGCTATTATTGGATGTTAGTAATGTGTTAGAATCATTAGGTGTTAGCTGAGCTTTGTTTGAGTAATGTTTGGTGGTGTTCTTGTTGGTTTATGAAGGTGTTGGGTTCCTTCAGAGGTGTTGTGAAGTTTGTTGGTTGCTGGAGGGTTTTAATATAGAGATGTGTTTTAATCCTCTATTTTGGTCTGGTAAAGTAGGGGAGTTGAATCATTTGCTAGTCGAAGGAGGCGCAGGAGTTGCAAAGGCTTAATTTGCGCATCGACAATTGAATGTTGGTCTGTTGGTGCGTGGAAAAGTAATTTACTGTAGTTAAAAGGATTGAAATGGAGTTGTGGGAGTTTAGATGAGGTTTGATACACCTATCTGAGCTCAGAAGTACGTATCGGTTGAGATTTCTATCGATTTCAGTTTTTGATAAATGAAATCTATTACACGTGTTTATGGTTTCTATTACTCAGTTTATTATGCATGTTTTGAAAGTGAAAGATGATGCAAATAACATTTGATGATGACTTTTGAGAATACCATATGATTTATGCAAGTGTTTTGAGATTATGAAAATACATGGTTTAATGTATTTGTGTTGGAATGATTTAATGCATATGTAAAATAGTGAGTTAATGTTGTTTGTTGAATATATTGGCAAGTGGTTGTGTTTAAAATGTTATCAGATATAGTTGACCGGTCATAGGATTGAAAGGGCACTATAAAAAGTCGTCTCATGTTTGTCGAGGGGTGTTAAAGTGTCTGCAATCTCCACCATGAGAACCGTAGTAGGTGAGGTGGGTAAATGTTACATTTTCTCCTATTGGTGGATTAATACATCCAAACTGTAGAGGTGGGTAAATGTTTCATTACTCCGATTTGAACTATTGAGGGGGGCAAGTGTGCCGTTACTCCGGTTGAGGTATGTATGTGAAGTGGTTGTGTGAACCACTTGAGAATCCGTGTATCCGATGTGTTTTATGAAACGCAAGGTTGCTGGTTTTGAGTCACTTGAAAGCCAATGTAACATCCCGGTTTTGGGCTTAGATGTTTAAAGGTTGGTTCAAAGGTCCGGTAGACTGGTATTAGTGATTCGAGTCATTTTTGGGATTAAATCAAATTAAATATTTTTGAAAGTGATAAAATTGTGGAAATATTCTAAAATCATTATTAAATATATTAATGATTATGGTGGAATCAATTTTGGAAAATGTGTTTTGGAAATCGGACATTTTAAACTAGTGACCAAATTGCAAACTTTAAAAACTTTAGCTAATTGCCCAAAAAGTCTAATATCAGACTTTATCCCTTAATTGGCTATTTTTAAAGAGTTTTGGAAAATAAAATAGGTTGGAGAGAATTAATTTGGTTATTAAACATTTTAAACAAAAATCGCGTAACTAACTTTCTCAAAATATTTTCTCTCAAAATCTCTGCAGCCAAACATCAATTTCTTCTTCTAAATCTTCAGGTAAACCTTTCTTTCCTTAAATATTTTGTTTGCAAATGATTTCTTTTGTTAATCTACCAAAACCTTATTGTTTTAACTTTCTTTTCTCATGTAAATCATCTAATTAAGGGAGAAAGCATCCATTAGAGGTAAGGTTCGTTCTCCTCCTCTAATGAAAGGTTCTTTATAGTAATTCCCAAGTTGTTGACTCTTCACAATTGTTTTATAACGAGTTTTAATAATTTAATTAAGGAAAATTAGTTTAATTATGTTTTGATTGATGAAATTTATGGATCTTCGTACTTGTTCTATTTTGCTGGGATTTTGATCAGAGTAGATCATGATTTTGATGTTTAATTGAGTTGATGACTTGGTTTTAATATTTTAATCTCAAAACAAGTTGAATCTCTAATGCTTAAGGTTGTTAATCAAGAGTTTTTGGGGGTGATAGTTGAGTTTAATCATTGCTGGATGTAAAAGGATGTTGGGAAGGGTTTTTAGATGTTAATTGATGATATCTGATGGATTGAATAATTATATTATGGTTGGGTTGAGGTTTGGATGTTTGAGGATGTTTTAGATATGTTTCGGATGACTTTTGAGTAGGCAACTTGAGAGTTGCGAGTAATTGCTTGTAGGCAATGGTTTGAATGCATAATGATGCATTTGTCCTCTGGTTTTATGTGTTTAAAACAGGAGATAATCAAGGCGACGAAGCGCGGCGTTGATTGTTGCTTGCCGGGAGCTCGATTCGCGTTGGCAAGCAAGGTGGGGTGTATTGGTGAGTGGAAACTGATTTTAAATGTCTTTAAAAGGTTTTTGAATGATGTTAGGAGTTTAGGATAAGCTTGAAACTCTTACCTAAGCTTATAAGTAAGTTTCCCTTATCTTGCTCTTGAATATCGGATAGAATATGAGCATGCTTCGATTTCATGTTTTGGTTTAAACATGGTTTGACTTACTTACTGTAAATGCATGGTTTTGAACACATATGCAATGGATTTAAAATATAAAAATGCTAGAGAGCATTAGTTTTCATTTCGGTTGGGAATGGTGTTATTGCATTGGCAATGTGGTTTGCAAATGTGGTGGTTTTTGTATAATGCATTGTAAAACAGTGAGTAAATGGTTTTGTAAATGTTATATTGGCTATGTGACATGTTGAGAAAACAATTGGATATAGTTGGCATGCCATAGGATTAAAGTGCACTATAAAATATGAATAAAATTGATCGTGGCCATGGGTCCTTGAAGCATGGCGGTTTAATAAGGCCACTCGGACTGTTGGGACATCATTTGGGGCATGTGGTTTAACAAGGCATCTTAAATTGATGATAATATCGCGGTTTAATTAGGCGAAGTTATCAAATCTTGCAGTTTAACTAGGCAAGGAAGTAAAACTGGCGGTGTAACTAGGCAAGGTTGTCAAATCTTGCGATTTAACAAGGCAAGGATGGTAAACTTGCGGTTTAACTATGCAAGGTTGGTAAACTTGCAGTGTAACTAGGCAAAGGTGTTAAGCTCGTGGTTTAACTAGTCAAGGGTGTCAAATCTTGCGGTTTAACTAGCAAAGGTTTGGGGTATCATGCGGTTTAACTAGCCATGGTATGAGAGATTCGTGTATTCGATACGTGTGGATGGAGGGAAGTCTATCCTGGTCACTATAAATGCCAAAATATGTGAAAATTCATGTGTTGAACCTACTGTAATGCTTTGGGATTTAAGCATGGGATATGTATATGATGTTGCTTAAAGGTTGTTGTGCATTGTTTC
Source organism: Hibiscus mutabilis (assembly GCA_019671005.1). Taxonomy (NCBI): domain Eukaryota; kingdom Viridiplantae; phylum Streptophyta; class Magnoliopsida; order Malvales; family Malvaceae; genus Hibiscus; species Hibiscus mutabilis. Next base: position 34,888,460 of record CM033729.1, read on the forward strand.
GGTTGGAAACAAGGAAATGCTCTGGTTGTAAACATGTTTTTAGAAACAAGTGTTTGATTTTCAAATGGTTTTAATTGCATCATTGTTTTATGAGCATCCTCACTAAGCATGTGTGCTTACGCTCTCTTTTACCTAATGATGCAGAGCATTAAGGTTTAGGGGTAGCAAAAGTAAGCTTTAAAGTGATCCAAAGACAAGGACTACCTTGAGTATAAACTCGGTGTATGTTTTTGGTTAATAAGGCAATTTGTTCGTCATGTTTTTCTTTGCGATTGTATTCTGTTCTCCCATGGTTTTAAGCATGTGAAGTGCTAAATTGTAAAGTTGTTTTGATGTTGATAAGTTTGATGATGATCTTTTCTTATAGTTGAGGCTTGATGGTTGCCTAGGTATGTATCTAGTTAACCTTTGGTGGTTGCCATGCTTTGATGATTCAAACACGTTTGTTGTGATGCTTTAGATATAAAAGCATGTTGTGTATGCCTTAAGTGTGTCAAATGTGAGTTATGGATCTTTTGGGTGCATGAATGTTATATAATGATGTTGATTCCGTGATGTTTTGGTTGGCATTTAACCATAGTAATGTTGCATAAGTGTTTGAAGCATGTTCAAGTGGTTTTGTTATCATTAGAGTATGTTTAGACATCAATTTGGGACATTACCGGTAGGGCTAGGTCATTTTAGGCATAGCGTTTCGATACGCGGGAGGGTGCTTCGATACACATAAGCCTTTTCAGGCATAGCGTTTTGGTACTCAAGCAAGTGTTTCGATACGGCCTTAGGCATTTTGGCTAGGCATTTTGATACGCGAGCAAGTGTTTCGTATGAGTTTTGTCTACTAGAATCTGAGTTTTAGAAATCGTTGAGGCGTACCGAAACACCTGTAGGCGTACCGATACGACTGTAGTTATTTCAGTTAATGGAATATTTGAAGTTTCATTTTCTTTCATTTTGGTCCCTGAGTTTTGTGAATGCAATTGTATGCATTTGGATGAGTGTTTTGACTCAAAATTTGACAAGTAAGCATGTAATTGGACTAATTGAGGATTGGTAAACTTAATTTCAGTTTTGGTCCTTAAATTTATCAGATTTACATTTTAGTCCCTAAAATGTATATGTTATGCAATTAGACGCCTTTATGTGGTATGTTTCTTTTGAAAATTTAGCCGTTGCAGGTATGTAGATGTAAGATTAATAATATGCATTTAGACAATATAAAAAATGGACCAGATTTTGTAATCTTTCTCCGATTTACTTTGGCAAACCTAGTGTAGTTCTATTGGTTCGGTCGGGCATCTAGGCTGGGTCAAGGGGGTTACATTTGTTGGTATCAAAGCCAGGTTTTGAAAATTTGGGATGTTGTTGTTTGATTAATTGATGTTGTTTGAATTCTACGGTGAATGTGTTTGTATTGCACGGTGATTGTGTATATGTACAGTCATTGTTTAATATCATGTTCTGGTATGAATTGGGAATACAATGCCTATTGCCGGTGTTTTAAAAGGTTTTATAAAGTTGTCTTGGATCCTTTTCCTAATGCTAACCTAACTTTAATGTGTTTTGATGCTTTTGTTAGCGTGGTTCGATGTAAGTTTCGTGTAATGGTTGGTAATGCCGGAGCTGGGCAGAATAATGATGAGGAAGGGAATCCCCCTGATGTTTTATCTCCTCCTCATCCGTTGGTTTCTCCTGCTGATGTTAGGGTGGGTGGTATACCCAGGCTCCTCCAATGTTAGTTTTTGGTGATCTGACCCCGTTAATCCAAGCAACGATGATAGCCTTTCGGGCAGCGATAGAGTGCAAGTGCAAGCACTGGCACCTGCGGTGGTGGTCAAACAAGGTTTGTCCTTGGCTACTTCTGTGCATACGGCGAGTGTGGGCTCGGGTAAATGAACGACTGATTTTGGCTATTTTAGGAAGCAGAATATGAGGTCTTGTGACAAGAGGCATAAGTGGTGGTGGTGTTGGCTAGGGTAACCAAGGAGTTGGTATTAGGGCTAAGTGTGAGCATTGTGGTAGACGTCACACGGGTGCGTGTTGGGGAAATAACTTGAGTTGCTGGAAATATGGATCTTCTAATCATCTGAAGCGTGATTGTTCTCGTGCTATGAAAGTTACATCGGTTCAGACTATTACCGTGTGACCATAGAATGGTGGACTGACACAGATCTTTGCTCATTATGAGGGTTGCAATGACAATGATGTGTCGTAGGTACATTCACTTTGCAATCCTTGGATGATTCGGGTTCTACGCTTTTATATAAATGTCAAGTGAGCATACACGTTTGATGAATTATCATGTAGTGATTGTAGAAGAGGGTATGTTAGTTGCCGAGAATAAGGTGAGGTTTGTTTTCCTAAGAGTTCTTCCCCAAGGATCTAACGTGGTTAGTGCTAGTTGAGTTTTAGACTGTTGGCAGATATAGCTATTTGTGGAAGTGTCAAGTGTGCAAGTGACAGTCAAGATGTTATCGCGTGGGAGTGAATATTGGTACTGGGAATGTTATAAGTAAGTGTAGACGTTGATCATGTACAGTGAAAAAATACTTATGTGTATGTATTTAAATATTTCAGTACATGCATACATCATTGGGCATGACATTAGAGGTTTTGCATTCTTCTGCATAGACATCTAGGATGACATGTAAGAAATCATGCATACATATGTCCACACTTACGGATAACTTCTTGGGGGCTAATGTAGTGGCGGTATCTGGTTCTTCTAGTGAGTTCGTTACATCTATGAGGTTGTATAGGTGGTGTCCTTTGGTGGTGCAAGGTCATAAGTTTGCCGCAGATCTAAAGGAGTTTCCATTCCATGGTTTTGATGTGTTTTTGGGTATAGGTTGGTTGAGTGAGCACAAGGCGGTTGTGTATTGTGAATCCAAAAAGGGGTTCTTTGAGGATAGTCAATTACTATGAAATTGTGGTAGTTGGCGAGATTATGAAATTCTTATCCAATGTATTTTTGGCTGCGCGTTCGAAAAAGATGACGCAATGAGGTTGCCAAGCTTATGACTAGTGTGGTGACTCATGAGGTTAAGGATGATGATGTGCATAAGATTGTGTTTCGTACAAGGTACGGGCATTATGAGTTATTGGTCATGCCTTTTGGTTTGACAAATGGCCGGCCGCATTTATGGACATGATGAATAGGGTGTTCCATGAGTATCTTGATCAGTTTGTGGTGGTGTTTATAGATGATGTTCTCGTGTACTCTCGTACTAAGAAAAAACATGATCGGTATTTGTGGATTAAGTTACAAGTGTTGAAGGATAATCAGTTGTACGCCAAGCTGGGCAAGAGTGGGTTTTTGGCTTAAATAAGTGATGTTCCTTGGTCATGTGGTTTCCGCGGAGGATATCCGTGTTGATCCACAGAAAATTGAGGCTATTCTAATTTGGAAGTAGCCTAAATCGGTTCATGTGGTTCGAAGATTTCTTGGGCTGGCTAGTTATTTTTGTTGCTTTGTTGATGGGTTTTCTGGTACTGCAGCACCGTTATCAAAGCTTATGCAAAATGATGTTCCTTATGTGTAGACGGAGAAGCAACAACTTACTTTTGAGAAGTTGAAGGAAGTTCTAACACATCTCCTGCGTTGATTCAACCTTAATCTAGGAAGGAGTTTGTAGGTTATAATGATGCGTCGTATGTTGGTTTGGGATGTGTGCTAATGCAAGACGGTAAGGTGGTGGCCTATGCATCGAGACAGCTAAAGGTTCATGAGCGCAATTATCCAATTCATGATTTGGAGCTTGCGGCTGAGGTGGTTGTTTTAAAAATCTAGAGACATTACCTTTAAGGAGAGAAGTGTGTGGTTTTCACGGATCACAAGAGTTTGAAGCATTTGATGTCTCGAAATGTTTTGGAATCTTAGGCAGCGTAGATGGTTGTAATTACTTAAGGATTATGACCTGACGATCGAGTATCATCCTGGAAAAGCTTGTATGGTTGTGGATGCGTTAAGTCATAAGGTTGTGGTTGAGCTTAGGGTTATATTTGTGAGGTTGAGTGTGACATGAGAAGGTGGGCTATTGGCTGAGTTGCAGGTTAATCCTTCATTGTCACAAATGTTAAAGTTGAGAAATCATTTTGATGATTCCTTGGTTGAGTATGTTAAGGACAAATCGGATGGTAATCCGATGGATTTTCTTTTTGATGATGATAGGGTTTTGTGTTACAAAGATCGAATAGTGGTGCTGGATGATCCAGAGTTGAGGTACACTATCTTGGCGGAGGCACATTCTAGTCCCTTGCTATGCATTATCGTAGTGTTAAGATGTATCATGGGTTGAAAGAAGCATACTTTTGGGTTGGTTTGAAAAAGGATGTGGCTGAGTACATTTCTAAGTGCATGGTGTGTCAGCGGGTCAAGGCTGAACATCAGTTTCCATCCGGGTTGTTGCAATAGTTGAAATTTTGGAATGGAAGTGGGAGAGAATCACCATGGATTTCGTGTCAGGGTTGCATTTGACACTAGTTAAAAAGGATTCTGGTTGGGTGATTGTTGATCATTTTACGAAGTGTACATATTTCTTGCCAGTGCATACGACGTATACGCTGGACAAGTTGGCGGATTGTACATTGTTGGGATCGTATGTTTGCATGGGGTACCTAAGTCCATTGTTTCGTATAGATATTTGAGGTTTTCAGTGAGGTTTTGGATAAGTTTGCATTAGACTTTAGTACGAGGTTGAACTTTAGTAATGTGTATCGACCTCAGTCGGATGGACAATCTGAGCGGATTATCCAGGTTTTGGAGGATATGTTGAGATGCTGCATTAGTGAGTTCCAAGGAACCTGGGAGAAGTATTTACCTTTGGTTGTGCTTGTGTACATCAATGGTTACCAAGTGAGTATATAGATGGCACAGTATGAGGCATTGTATGCTCAGAGGTGTTGTACCCTTGTGTTGGGTTGAGGTAGGGGAAAAGCATGTTTCCTTGCCGGATGTGTTAAAAGACGCGGATGAAAAGGTAAAGCTTGTGTGTGATCGCTTGAAAATGGCTGCAGATCGGCATAAATCTTACGCAGATTTAGAGCATAGGGAAATTGAATATGCGGTGAGCGATCGTGTATTCTTGAAAGAATCACCGTGGAAAAAAGGTGATGCAGTTCGAACATAAGGGTAAGTTTAGTCCGAGGTTTATTGGACCATACGATGTTGTTGAGCTTGTTGGTCCTGTGGCTTATCGGTTGAGGTTGCCTTCCGAGCTAGAGAAAGTACATGATGTGTTCTATGTATATATGTTGCGGAGGTATCGGTCGAGTCCCTCGCATGTTAGGACGGTGGAGCATTTTGAGTTGAGGCCGGGTTTATCCTATGATGAGGAACCGCTAGACATCCTTGATTCCAGCAGCAAAGCTCTTCGTGAAGAGACGATTGAGCTTGTTAAGGTTGTGTGGCGGCACAGTGGTGATTAGGGAGCCACTTGGGAAGCAAGGCAGACATGTTGGAGCAGTTTTTGCATTTGTTTCCTCCAGATAAATTTTGGGGACGAAATTTCTTAAGTGGGGGAGAGTTGTAATAGCCCGGCTTTTGGCTTAGATGTTTAAAGGTTTTAGAAGGTCCGGTGGACCGGTATTAGAGATTCTAGTCAGTTTTGGGATTAAATCGAATTAAATATTTTTGAAAATGATAAAATTATGGGAAAATATTCTAAAATCATTATTAAATATATTAATGAGTGTGGTGGAATCAATTTTGGAAAACGAGTTTTGGAAATCGAACATTTTGGACTAGTGACCAAAATGCAAACTTTAAAAACTATTTTTAGTTATTGTTTTGTAAAGAGTCAAAACTTTGAATGTTTAAGGAGCTAATTGCCCAAAAAGTCTAATATCAGGCTTTATCCCTTAATTGGCTATTTTTAAAGTGTTTTGGAAAATAAAAGTAGGTAGGAGAGAATTAATTTGGTTCCTAAACCTTTTAAACAAAAATCGCGTAACTAACTTTCTCAAAATATTTTCTCTCAAAATCTCTCCAGCCAAACATCAATTTCTTCTTCTAAATCTTCAGTTAAACCTTTTTTTCTTAAATCTTTTGTTTGCAAATGATTTCTTGTTGTTAATCCGGCAAAACCTTATTGTTTTAACTTTGTTTTCTCATGTAAATCATCCAACTAAGGGAGAAAGCATCAATTAGAGGTAAGGTTCGTTCTCCTCCTCTAATGAAAGGTTCTTTACTTAAATTCCCAACTTGTTCTATTTGTTGGGATTTTGATCAGAGTAGACCATGATTTTAATGTTTAATTGAGTTGATAACCTGGTTTTAATATTGTAATCCCGAAACAAGTTGAATCTCTAATGGTTAAGGTTGTTAATTAAGAGTTTTGGGGGTGATAGTTGAGTTTAATCATTGCTAGAAGTAAGAGGATGTTAGGAAAGGTTTTTTAGATGTTATTATGGCTGGATTGAGTTTTTGAAGTGTTTGAGAATGTCTCCGATATGTTTCGGATGGTTTTTGAGTGGGCAACTTGAGAGTTGCGAGTAACTGCTTGTAGGTAATGGTTTGAATGCATAATGATGCATTTGTCCTCTTGTTTTATTTGTTTGAAACAGGGGATAATCAAGGTGACGAAGCGGGACGTTGATTATTGCTTGTCGGGAACTCGATTCGCGTTGGCGAGCAAGGTAGGATGTATCGGTGAGTGGAAACTAGTTTTAAATGTCTTTAAAAGTTTGCAAATGATGTTGGGAGTTTAGGATAAGCTTGAAATGCTTACCTAAGCTCGAAAGTATCCTTTGTTGAGGATTGATGATTTGTTTGATCAATTTTGGGGTGCTACAGTGTTCTCTAAGATTGATATGCGGTCGGGATATTATCAATTGAAGGTGAAAGATAAGGATGTACCGAAGCCAGCTTTTTGCACATGTTATGGGCATTACAAGTTCCTAGTGATGCTGTTTGGTTTAAGCAATGCACCTGCAACGTTCATGGATATGATGAATAGGGTGTTCCATGAATACCTAGACAAATTCGTGGTAGTGTTCGTTGATGATATTCTTGTGTACTCTTGTACCGAGGAAGATCATGATCAAAATCTTCGAATTGCGTTGCAAGTTCTACTGGACAACAAACTTTATGTCAAGTTGAGTAAATGCGAGTTTTGAATCAAGTAGGTGGAATTCCTTGGACATGTTGTTTCGGCCGAGGGTATTCACGTGGATCCACAGAAAGTCGAGGCCATTGTGAATTAGAAGGTTTTTCTAGGATTGCAGCACTTTTGACGAAGTTGTTGCAGAAAGATGTGGGTTTTGAGTGGACGTAAGTTAGGCAGGAAGCTTTCAATAAGCTGAAGGAGGCTTTGACACAGCTCCAATCTTGATTAAACCGGAGTTAGGAAAATAGTTTGTTGTGTTCAGTGATTGCGTCCTATGTGGGTTTAGGATGCGTGTTGATGCAGGAAGGAAGGGTTGTTGCCTATGCATCTAGTCAATTGAAGGTGCACGAGTGCAATTACCCTACGCATGATCTTGAGTTGGCTGCGGTGGTGTTTGCCTTGAAGATTTGGCAACATTATCTTTACGGTGAGAAGTGTGTTGTTTACACTAATCACTAAAGTTTGAATACCTGATTTCCCAGAAGGAGTTAAATCTTAGTTAGCGAAGGTGGTTGGAGTTGTTGAAGAATTACGATCTGACCATTGAGTACCATCCAGGGAAGGCAAATGTGGTACTAGATGCTTTGAGTAAAAAGGTCGCGGTAGAGTTGTGGTGATGTTTGCGCAGCTGAGTGTGTCGCGAGATAGATGGTAATTAGCAGAGTTGCAAGTGAAACTTTGGTGTCGCGGTTGATTAAAGAGAAGTAACCTTATGATGATGCGTTAGTGTCGCATGTCAAGGATATCATGGATGAGAATCAAACAGATTTTGGTTTTAGTGAGGATGGGGTTTTATGTTTCAAAAACTGAGTGGTGGTGCCGAATGATGAAGAATTGAGGCAAACTATCTTGGCGAGGCACATTTGAGTCCTTTTGCGATGCATCTAGGGAGTACGGATATGTATCAGGACTTAAAGAAAGAATATTTCTGGGTTGGCTTGAAGAAAGATGTTATAGAGTTTGTGGCTCATTGTATGGTTTGTTAACGTGTTAAGGCGGAGCATCAGTTTCCTTCGGGGTTGTTGCACCCGTTGAGGGTTCCCAAGTGGAAATGGGAGAGGATCACCATGGATTTTGTGTCTGGGTTGCCTTTGACGCTGTCAAAGAGGATTTCTGTTTGGGTGATCGTGGATAGGTTTACAAAGTATGAAGATTTCATGGCTATGCATATGACGTATACTTTGGATAAGTTGGTAGATATGTATGTCGCTGAGATCGTGAGGTTGCATGGGGTGCCGAAGTCCATTGTGTCTAATAGAGATCCACGTTTAACCGTGAGGTTTTGGGAATGTTTACATAGGGCCTTGGGTACATGTTTGAACTTCAGTACTTTGTATCATCCACAGACGGATGGCCAGTCGGAACATGTTATCCAAGTGTTGGAGGATATGTTGTTGTGTTGTATCATAGATTTTCAAGGATCATGGGAGAAGCAGTTGTCGTTGGTGGAGTTTTCTTATAATATCAATTATCAAGCTAATATCGAGATGGATCCATACGAGGCTTTGTATGGTAGAAGGTGTTGTACGCCGCTTTGTTGGGCGGAGGCAGGAGAGAAATACGTTTCTTTGCCGGATATGTTAAACGGTACCAATGAAAAGTGAAGCTTATTAGTGATCGTTTGAAGGCAGCTTCAGATCGGCGAAAGTCCTATGCTGATTTAAAATGAAGAGAGATTGAATATGCGGTTGGTGATCGTGTGTTTCTAATGGTTTTGCCTTAGAAAAATGTGATGAGGTTTGGGAGAATGGGCAAGTTGAGCCCTGGTTCATTGAACTGTATGAGGTGTTGGAGCGCATTGGTCCTATTGCATATAGATTGAGGTTGCCGACTGAGGTAGAGAAGATACATGATGTTTTCCATGTGTCTATGTTACAGAGGTATAGGTCGGATCCTTTGCATGTTATGCCCATTGAGGAAACTGAGTTGAATCCAGACTTGACCTATGATGAGGAGCCGGTGAGGATTTTGGATTTGAGTAGCAAAGTTCTCCGCATAAAGACCATAGAGTTGGTAAAGGTGTTGTGGCGGCACCGCGGTGTAGAGGAAGCTACCTGGGAGAGCAAAAAAGATATGTTGAAGCAGTTCCCTCATCTATTTCCTCCAAATAAATTTCGAGGATGAAATTTCTTAAGAGGGGAAGAGTTGTAACGCCTTGAAAATGAGCCTAGATCCGAACCGGGTTGGAGCGAAGGTTCGAGGGAACTGGTTTAGGTAATTTGAATACTTTCGAGAAAATAATTTTATAGAAGCGATTTTGGGGAAAATAAAATATGGAAAAATGGTCTAAATTACTTAAATAAAATTTTAAGTAAATTGGTAAGTTCAATTTGATGGAATTAGATCTGATTTTAAGACATTTTAGTCTACTGACTAAATTGAAGGTTTTCAAAACTCTTTTTGGTCACTAAATCAAAAAAGGATCAAAACTTAGAATCTTTGAGGATCTATTTGACCATTATTTTTCAAAAGATTTCTCTTTTAATTTTGGATATTTTTAAAGTATTTTAAATGGTTTAATAATTGGATAAATGAGAATTTAGTAAAAGATCTTTATTTTCTAAAAACACTTCTCACGTAACTACTTTTCTCAAAATCTTTTCTCTTAACTTTCTTAGCAACGAAAATGAGATTTCTACTTCTTAAATCTCCAGGAATCAATCGTCATTGATTTCCTTTTTTATTTCTACTTAATTTCTTCAATTACCTTTGCAAAATCTTTTTGGATTTCATCAATGCTTGGCCAATTAAGGAGAAATCAATAATTAGAGGTGATTTTCGTTTCTCTCCTCTAATTAAAGGTTCTTTAATGAAAATCCCAAGTTCTTGATCCTTTGTTGTTGATTTCTAAAGTGGAATTATGATTTAAACATTGATTTGTTAATTAAATTGAGATTTCTTGATAAATAGTTGGAAACTGAATTGGATCTATTTTGGAGATGGATTTAATTGATTTACATCTTAATTTAGATGTGTTTTAATGTGGAAAGGGTTGATTAATCCATGGAATCTCAAAACTATATGGATTGTTAGTTTTTAGGTTGTTTGTAGTTGGTTTTTGGTGTGATCTGGTTGTTGTGGTGTTGCTAGAGATATAAGGACGTCTTTAGGTTGTTGTTGGATGTTAATTGATGTTAGTAATGTGTTAGAATCGTAAGGTGTTGGCTAGGCTTTTTTTGAGTAATGTTTGGTGGTGTTATTGTTCGTTTTAGGAAGTTGTTGTGTTGATTCTTGAGAGGTGTTGTGCAGTTTGTTGGTTGCTGGAGGGTTTCAATACAAAGATGTGTTTTAATCATCTGTTTTGGCTTGGTAAAGCAGGGGAGCTGAATCCTTTGCTAGTCAAAGAAGGCGCGGGAGTTGCGGAGGCTTAATTTGCGCATCGGCAATCGAGCGTTGGTCTGTTGGTGAGTGGAAAAGTATTTTACTACTATTAAAAGATTTGAAAAGGAGTTATGGGAGTTTAGATAAGGTTTGAATACACCTACCTAAGCTTGAAAGTAAGCATAGGTTTAGTTTTCTATCGATTTCAATTTTTGATAAATGAAATCTCATGCACGTGTTTATGGTTTCTATTACTCATTGTATTATACATGTTTTGAAAGTGAAAGATGATGCAAATGATCTTTGATGATGACTTTTGAGAATAACATATGCTTTATGCAAGTGTTTTGAGATTATGAAAATACATGGTTTAATGTATTTGTGTTGGAATGATTTAATGCATATATAAAATAGTGAGGTAATGTTGGTTGTTGAATGTATTGGAAGTGGTTGTGTTTAAAATGTTATTAGATATAGTTGACCGATCATAGAATTGAAAGTGCACTATAAAAAGTTGCCTATGTGTGTCGAGGGGTGTTAAAGTGTTCATAATCTCCACCATAAGAACCGCAGCAGTTGAGGCGGGTAAATGTTCCATTTTCTCCTGTTGGTGGTTTAATACATCCCCACCATAGAGGTGGGTAAATGTTCCGCTACTCTGATTTGAACCGTTGAGGGGGGATTGTGTGCTGTTACTCCAGTTCGAACCGTTGAGGTGGGCAAGTATGTTGTTACTCCAGTTAAGGTATGTATGTGAAGTGGTTGTGTGAACCACTTGAGAATCAGTGTATCCACATCCTCATCGTGCCATCATTCTTCTTCACAAACAACACCGGTGCACCCCACGATGACACACTTGGACGAATAAACCCGCGATCAAGAAACTCATGCAACTACGTCTTCAACTCATTTAACTCCTTCGGTGCCATACTATACAGAGCAATAGATACTGGAGCCGTATTCACATATGTCTCTATGCAAAACTCCACCTCCCTATCCAGCGGCAAACCAGGCAACTTTTTCGGAAATATTCTTGAAAAGTTATAAACTATGCGAATATCCTGGGCACGAGCCTTCTTCATATTCGGGTTCATAACATAGGCTAGGTATGCTGGACCCCCACATTCTAACAACTTTCGCGCTTCCAGTGCCGAAACCATGTTTGACATGAACTTGACATTCTCACCCACAAACACAACTTCGTAATCCTAGGCAAGTTCCAAAGAAACTCATTTGGCCTCAAAATCAACTACAACCTTGTGTTGAGACAACCAATCCATACCTAGAATCAAGTTGAAATCGTGAAACGGTAACTCCATCAGATCAACCTCAAACACATGCCCTTGAACCATCAAGGGACAACTCCTATGCAACTTCCTAGCCACAACTGACTCATCAAAATAACTGGTTATTCACATACCAACATCTAACAACTCAACAGGTAAATCCAACATACATGCATGCTCGTGTAAAATGTAGGAATGCATGGAACTGGAATCAATCAAGGATAACAAAGGTATTAGCTGCAAGGCAAAGGTATCTGCAATCACGTCAGTATCATTCCTCCCAACACGGTGAGCAAACACCCTCGCCGGTCTACCATCCTTTGGCTGAACCGCCACGGTATGCACTACCATTCTCTACCCATCATCCATGCGCTAAAAATTTCCACGGCCACACCCATGACCTCTCAGCGCTCCAACAACATGTGTATTAGCCTGACCCTCTCTGGCTAATTGCGGACAACCCCTACAGAGAAGATCCATTGATTCACAACTCTAGCAAGTGCCTACAGCACCCCAGCACTCTCTCGAATACCTTCGGCCATATCTCCTATACTCCGGAACACCAGCATGAGCATTCTGACCCTAAAATCCACGTCCAGCACCATATCCTTCCTGTCTTTGATTTGGGCGATACATTCATTTTGTATGCCTCTTATAACAATCTAGGACAGCATCAGACTTCGCACCCCTCTTACCAAACGAGGAACCCCCAGCACTAGCAGGCAAACCCAGGTTTTATTTTATGTCCTTCGCCCGTGACAACAGAACATCAAACTCCATATTATCGGTGGCAACTTGTAGGTCTTCACTTCCTTGATCTACTTGTAACGGAATCGATCATATCTCTCTCCCTTGTCTAAAACCAACTTAGGAGCATACTTACTCAACCGAACAAACTGGAACTCATACTCAAAAACAAACATATTTCCTTCCTCCAAAGCCATGAACTCTCTCTTCTTGTATCGAGTTCCCAAATACTTTTTCTTGAAAGCCTCACAGAAAAATTCCCATGTAACATTAGCAGGCTCCACACCCGCAATCACAGTTGTCCACCAAATGTACGCATCTCCCATAAGCAACGATACGATACATCCTATCTTACATACATCAGTACACTCCATCTGGCCAAGGATCCTTTTTGTACTCACAAACCATTCATCGGCTGCTTTAGGAGCTAAACCTCGAAATTCAACACCATCCAGTCTACGCAAACGCTCCAGAGGTAACCAGTTTTAATAGCTGCAGGCGTTGGTGGAGGTACATGCACTACAGCCATGGCCACCTAAAAAGCTCTCATCATCACTTGCACCAACGGTGCCATATCACCAAAAATAGGTACTTGCGGTGCCTATGGCGCACCTCCCTCTTCTATAACACCAATATGAGGATTCAGTGGAGGAGGAGACAACTCTTTATCATGCATATCCACAAAGCTACCCATGTGATCTCTAGTCTCTCTCCTCGGTTCATAATCGATAATATGAGTCTAAACAAGATAATGCAACAAAACAAAACAATTAGGCCATCTCTCAACAAGAATCCAAGTTACTCTTGTTTAAAAAGAAAATCTTTTAACTCAAGTAGTAATAAGGCCATGTGTTCCAAGGTCTAACTCCCAAACATACACATAGCGGATACAATTTCACAAATTCAATCACCGTGCATAACAACAACATGTTCAATCATACTGACAACCATAACCTACCTTCCAACAATCATAACTTGTCCCTGATACCACCAAATGTAACCCCCTTGACCCGGTCTATTCGCAAGACCGAACTGAGTGAGCTATATTAGGGTTTACCGAAATAAACCCTAAAGAAAAGTACATTTGAACCATTCCATTGATTTTATTTTATCCTTCCTATATGCATTTATATGTCAAACGGTGTGTATACAAGTCATTGTTAAAATCTCAGCTCAATCGGGCGTCATTTCGACATCCAATTGCTCGAAAATGCATTCTAGGGACTAAAATGTAATTTCAAATATTTATAAGGGCTTTTACAAAATTAGGGTTACAAATCCTTAACTAGTCGTATTGCATGCCTTCGTATTAAATCACAACCCAAAATAATCATTCATACTCATTTAATTGCATAAACAAGAATCAGAGACCAAAATGCAAAGATTAAAACTTCAAGCAGCATTCCCAACTGAAATAACGTCCAGTGTTTTTGTACAGGTGTCCATCATATCGATATATTACCGAAGCGCAATTGCATACTGATACGGTCCTTAGGCGTATCGATACGGCTTGTTTAATTTGAAAGACCAGATTCTAGTAGCTAAGAACTGTACCAGAACAATAGTTTACATACCAAAACACTCCTTATTTCATGTCTATGTGTACCGATATGGTTACCAGGTGTATCCATACGGTAAGGCAAAATTTTACCATTTGAGCCTATATAGGTCCTCGCGTATCGACACACCCTAAGGTACTGTATCGGTACGGTGAGACTTGTAATGACCTCTAGGTCCAACATATGACACTTTGGCTTAATCTAACACCCTTCAATCAACCTATATACATTATATGACATCAAGGACACTCAACCATCTAACATAGCAACATATCAAGAGGTCACACCAAGCATGGCATACTTAGACAATCATCTAAGACATGATCTCTACCCAAGCATGCTTTATGTTTCCCAAACCCCTCAAACACAAGTAATAAGCATCATAGAAGTCCAAAACATTAATCAAAACTATTACAATAGGGAGTATCTCGAAACACAAGTCCCAAAACAACTCGGTCACATTCCCTTCTTATTACAACTTAGTACGTATTAAAACCATACTTTGGGATGTATCAAATCCTTGGATCCTTCTTGCATTGATGAGGAAAAGAGAGCATAAGCAATATGCTTAGTGGGGGAAGCAGTAAAACACTCATCGATGCATTTAAAACCATTTAATTCAAATCTCATGTAAATATAAAACATCTCATGCTACTCATTCCATCTCAAAATATGCACATTTAAATCATTTTCAACACATGTATCATGGATTCAATCTCTACCTCAATTATAGCTTCACACCACAACATCTTAATAACAAGCTTAAAGAGTAACACATGTATAAATCACATTATACAACATAATCCATTTCTCATGATACATTATCTAATATATTGGTTGTAACCCCCTTAACCCGGTCTAGACACCGGATCGAACCTAGAGAAGTACATTAGGTTTGCCGAAGCAAACCAGAGAAAGATTACAAAAGCCGGTCCATATTTTTTCTTTTTATCTTGTCTAGATGCATATTATTAATCTTACATGTACATACTTGCAGAGGATTAATTTCAAAAGAAATGGACCACATAAAGGCATCTAATTGCATTACATTTTAGGGACTAAAATGTAAATCTAATAAATTCCATGACCAAAACTAAAATTAACTTTACCAATATTCAATTAGTCCAATTACATGCTTACTCGTCAAATTTCAGGTCACAACGATGATCCAAACCCATACAATTGCAATCACAAAACTCAAGGACCAAAATGAAAGAAAATGGAACTTCAAATATTCCATTTAACTGAAATAACTGCAGCCGCACTGGTACGCCTACAGGTATTTCGGTACGCCTCAACGATTTCTAAAACTCAGATTCTAGTAGCCAAAACTTGTATCGAAACACTTGCCCGCATATCAAAACGCCTAGCAAAAATGCCTAAGGCCGTATCGAAACACTTTTTCGAGTACAGAAACGCTATGCCTGAAAAGGCTTGTCCGTATTGAAACACCCTTCCGCGTATTGGAAATATTTTTAGTTTGATTCAAGATGAATCCTACAGTTTATTTCTGAGCAAAGGATTATTTATCGGTATATTGGATCGAATGGAAATTTTGGAGACTAATCCAAAAGACATGGAAAAGTTCATAAAACATTATGTTATGAATATTTTATTGGATTTGATTGAATTCCAACTAGATTTAGTTGATTTTTTACAAGAATGGCAAACTAGTAAATAAAAACTAGTTGGAGGGCAAATTGGTCATTTTGCCCCAATGGCAATTTTGAAATATTTAAAAAGTTATATGGGTA
Organism: Hibiscus mutabilis; assembly: GCA_019671005.1. Lineage (NCBI taxonomy): Eukaryota > Viridiplantae > Streptophyta > Magnoliopsida > Malvales > Malvaceae > Hibiscus > Hibiscus mutabilis. Next base: position 34,904,230 of record CM033729.1, read on the forward strand.
ATTTTGGAAAGAGGAAATGGGAGATTTAATCTTAGCCCTTGATTGATGATAAGATCAATCTCAACCTTTGGATTAAAAGGGTATTTTAGTAAATTCACTATCTAAATGAATTTAAAATTCATTTATACAAGACAAGTGGCCAAATTGGATGAAAAACAAAAGATGAAGACCATTCTTCATCTTCAAATTTCGAAATGTGAGGGGGAGAAAGAAAGAAAAATGGAGAAAATTTTCCAAGTTCGATTCAAGCCCCGAAACTCAATTTTTAGGTAATCTCATCAACTACAAAGTTGTTCTACTCTTCAAGCTCTATCTTTCGATGTAAATAATTCATGGAAAACATGCTTGATTGATGAGAATTTTGCATGAGAAGAAATTAGGGTTTATGGAAAAAGTTTGGGGCTTTTGAAATTTTATGATTCTATGATTGAATTCAAGTTGAAATCAAGCTAGTATGTTGTTAAAATCATGATATTGAGTTGGGATTTAAGTTCAACATGTTTTGATTATTATGAAGATGATTAGGTTTTATGGATTCATGTTCTACATTTTTAGCTTGATTTGTTGTTTGGAAGCAAGACCCTAAGTTAACTTGATAGGGACCAATTTGGCAATCCTAAAAGTTAGAGGACCAAATCTGAATTTGTATGGAATTGGTGTGTATTTATGTTATTAAGGATGTTGGAGATGTGAAATTGATGTTAGAATTCTATACTAATGTTAAATTGAATTAGTGACCATTCGGCAATTTTCAAGAATTTATGGGAAATTATTGAAAAAATTATTTTGATGATGGAAATGACGAGAATGATTTTATACAAGGTGATTAAAATGAAAATCCCTAATTAATTTGCATTAGAGACCAAAATGTACACCTTGTAAAGTTTAGGGACTTGATTGTTAAGCTTGTATTTAAGGAATATTATGTTGGAAAATTAAGTCTAGTGATTTAAATGTTGATTTTGAAGTTTAAATCAACATTTTGGGTAAAATTGAGTATTCTGCTACTTTAGGGACCAAAGTGTAAATTTTTAAAGTTTGGGTCATAAAGTGTAAAGGATGAGAAATGTAAGGACTAGACTTGAAAATTTTGGTTGGAAGTTTAAAAGAGTCCTTAGGGACTAAAATAGATATTTTGGGAAAAGTTGGAGATTTAAAGAAAAATATGAGAAGTTGTGATTCGAATATAGAAAGCTATATCGGGTCAATTTTCTATATTATGGATGGTTATTTTATTTACTTTCCATTATTGTATATGGAATGTATATGTACTAACATATACTTTGAATAGTATATGTTATATTAATGTAGATTCCGATATAAATCGAGGTCGTATTAGTAGAAAAGGAGAAGAAAAAGATCGGGAGTGATATTGAATAGTAAAGGCAACCTCATTACAAGGCTAAGGTGAGTGCATACATGCATTTAAAGGTATGTTTGTTAACATACATTTTATAGGAAGACTTGTGATAAGTCAACCTAAAAGGTAATGATTTTTATATAGCATAACATGTTTTGCATGATACATTATTTTACTGATTTAAAGATCATGGCATATATTTATGCTTACAATGGTTTATAGCATGATTTATATGACAAGCTATTTATATAGTTTTTAAATGGCATGTATACCATGGATTATATAGAACATATTAGAGTATGAACTGCTCCAGTGTGAATATGTTTTACATGATATAAATTGTTATTGGGTTGCTTGCCATTTTATAGGCGAGATTCTTTTAAAAGGTAAAGTTTCTAAATGTGCATATTTTTAGATGACGTGAGTAACATGAGATGTTTTACCATGAGATATTTACATGAGATTTGAACTAAATGGTTTTAAATGCATTGTTGAGTGTTTTTTGGCTTCCCTCACTAAGCATATTGCTTACGCTCTCTTTTCCTCATTAATGCATAGAAATAGCTATCGGGGCTACACGCGAGCAAGAAGGATACAAGGATTTGATACATTCCAAAGTATGGTTTTAATACGTACTAAGTAGTAATAAGAAGGCAATGTGACCGAGTTGTTTTGGGAGTTGTGTTTTGAGATACTCCTTGTTGTAATAGTTTGGATTAATCTTTTGGACTTGTATGATGCTTTTTACTTATGTTTGAGGGGTTTGGGAAACATTAAGCATGCTTGGGTTGTAACACCCTAAAAACAATCTAGTCAGAATTAGGTTCCGATGATCAAAAAATTTATATCGGAATAGCCCAATCAATGATTTGACTCTTTTATTGTACTCAATTGTAAAGAAATGAACCTCAATTGAGTGACTAAGTTGTGAGAATTGAAAGTTTTGGGGTAAACGTGTAAACTTTTGGAAGTTGAGGGACCACCCTCGTAATTATCCTAATGACGTGAAATGAACATGGAAATTAAGAAATATGACACATAGTGATCATTTTTTTTAAAAGCAAGAAAATAATTTAATATAAATTAAAGCTTACCCTTGTTGGTAGGAAATCTTATGATTGGTTCTTGAAAGGGTGGAAAATATGATAGCTATCCTATGGCCAAGGAGAGCATCGGATATATAAGCTTTGAAAGGGAAGTAAAATCATTTCTTTACAACCGAGACCAAGCTCCTAATTTTTCTTCATCTTTTTCCACATAGCTAAGAAAGCACCACCATTGTCATCATCTTCCCTAAGTTCAAGCAAGAACCTCACTTCAATCCTTGTAGTTTCTTTTATTTCAAAACATCAAATTAAAGCTCTTGGATTGGTGAGTTAAACCCCTCGAAAATTTATGGATTTCATGGATATTTGAAGTTTAATTTCAAGAATTAGCCTTGAAAAGTTGAGGTTTGAACCCATATGCTATAGGCTTAATTCCATGGAACTAATGTTGTCTACAAGCTTTATTAAGATTGAATATCGATTTTGAATCAATAGTTTTGGATCTAACTATTTCTCCTAAACTATGCCTAGCTCAAGTATTAGAGGAAGTTCCATCATCTCCATCGAAGGCTACGAGCAAAGGAATTGTTTTTCGGGAGCATTGAAAGCTTCAAAATTAAGGTGAGTGTAGTCAGAGTCTCGGGATTAGGCTAGTTTCCTTTCTCGATTTAATTTAATTGAATATCTTAGTGCTAACAATGATAATAAGGTCATTGCATCGAACTCTTTAGAGGGTGTGTTGGTAAGCTTCCTTATTAAACTGTTGAAACATTGAATCATTAACATTAAATCATTAAATCCTTATTGTCATTAAATCATGGAGCATCGAACATTACCATTGAACTATAGAGTATTGATTATTATCATTGAATCATTGAATAATGACCATTGACATTCCATTGAAAAGATCATTGTATTGTTATTGATCATTCGAAACTGACCATTGAACTATTACCATTGTCATCGAATTATTGAACATATTGGCCAACTATTGTTATCAAACTCATCGAATCATTGAAATAAACCTAAGGGTCAACATAATGTTATGGAATCATTGAACCTATTGATATTGATACTGTATTGAATATTGGCCTAAGTTATCAGACCTTGGATTTGAGTGGACATTGGATACAATTGGCATGCAATAGGATTTATGAGCTCATTGGTACATGTAGACTACGGTCATTGGGCTACAGTCTTTATATTGGCGAGGCAGAGGGATAATGTGTTGGTCAATTGGCAAGGTAGAGGGACTAGACCATTATTGATTTGGCGAGGCATAGGAATCTGTGTATCCACTATCATGATCAATCCAAGGGTTATTATTGATTTATATGACTATTGACATTGAATAAAAGAACCGTAAATGTTGAACTTGTTACCTTGCTATTGAATATTGATGAAATGCCATGAAGATATTGTCGAAGCATGCATTTGATTGCATATCGTATTTTTAGAAATGTTGTGACTACCTCAATAGGCAAAGTATGCCTAATTGATTTCATCTCATGCATTTCAAGTCGATAAAGTTATCAGTTCGAGATCGGAGCTAGTTGGAAGTTTTGGCAAGTCACTATCAAGCTAAAGTAATGTATTTTGCCTTTCTAAACTCATAGAAAGGTGGCAAAGTAGTTAGATTAGTCACTTTTAGTCTTTTTGTTATGTATATATTGCTTGTGGCATGTATAAGCCTTAAGGGCCCTAAATGACCTTTTAAAATTAGGCTAAAAGTGGCGAAAATGGCATAATAAGCTTAAGAAAGTGAAAACTTAGTAAACGGATTCATATTAGCATCAAATTTCGCATGCCAGTAGATTGTCATATTATAATCTTGCTGGTAAAGTTTCATTGAATTTGGACATCGTCTGATAGGTTAAAATGGATAAAAACCAGTCAAAATCTCATTATAGTGTAGGGCGTATCGATACGGGTGATGGCGTATCGATACGGGTATGCATATTTGGACATGGTCAACATTGGTCAACATAGTGTATCGATACGTCAAAGGGCGTACCGATACAAAAAGTCAACACTGGAATTTGGAAAATTAATTGCATCGGTACGGTCACAAGGGTGTATCGAAATGGTCAACCTTGGTCAACTCGTACCGGTATGGTTCCTTAGATGTACCGATACGAGCCTTGCTCATTGAATTCTGGTAATTGTTAAATGCTTAGAGTATCGATACATGTATATACCACATCGATACAGGCTCATTGATTCATAAATGCTTTAACGGTCTTAATATAGACGTACCGATATGGCCTCTTGAGTATCGGTACGGTTTCTGGTAAGTTAATTAATAATTCTAAAAACTTATGAAATGGTCATTGTTTATTGGAAAGATTAATTGTGCTAGTAAATGAACCCCGATCAACATGAAAATTTGCATGATCATGGAAAACAAGTTGAATTTCAGTATAGTAAGGTTAGTTTCAGAAAAATAACCTCTAAAATACTAAAATTTTAGATTCATCCCCAAAACTTGTAAAAGTTTTAAATTTGGTCCCTATTGGATAATAACAGTCTACTTAGGATTAACTAAACTTGTAATATCGCTCGACATTGTTTGTCAATATGTTAACACTAATTTATCAAATATTGATTGTACCAGTCACCTTTTTGTTCATCGGTAGCGTCCTTTGACACAATTCTCTACCAGACCTGGAAGGGGGTGTTATATTTGTGGTACAAGAGCTAGAGTTTAGTCGATTCTCAGACTAAATCGAAGTCTATTGTATTTCTATTGTGTTGTCTTGCCACCTAGGAGTTATCTATTGTGTATAAAGTGACTTGCTGACTAACTTGATCTCATTCTTATAGATGTCTGACTCTAATGAAGCTCGTATAGATGAGCATGTTACTGGCTCCTCTACCCACGGTGAGGAGATTAGAGGTGGAGATCCTCCACCACGGCAGAACCCTTCGGCACAAAACCCTGAGCCAGAGGCAACGACTGCTCAGATAAATGCTATCAGAACATGGCTGACATTTTCAAACAGTTTATGTCTTCAATAAGAGTTGAGCAGGTTGTGCAACCTACGACACTGGTTATCTAATATGTTCAAGCCCTTACTGATAAGCTATCTCAGCTTTGGGCTTATACCTTTACTGGTCAGGATGATGACAATCCTGAGGTTGCCGAGTACTGGTTGGATAGTACACTGCGAATCCTGAATAAGAAGTTATAGTGCTCGGATGAACATAAGCTGGAAGACACCCTCGCATTACTGGTAAACGAGGCACTCCAATGGTGGGAGACTACTGTTCTCACGTACCTGAAGAAGCTATAACCTGGGAGTTCATTCTTCGAGAATTCCACAAAAGGTACATCAGTGAGTACTACCTCGTAGAGAGGCATAACATCTTCCTCCATCTTAAACAGGGTGGATGACTCGTGGAACAGTATATCCATGATTTTTGTAAGTACTGCCGATACATAGCTGAATATATATAAAGAAGGAGGAGGAAAAGTGTAGGATGTTTATCGATGGACTTAGTGATGAGCTACGCCCTATGTTTACAACATTAGGCATTACGAGCTTTTAGGACCTGGTGAATCGGGTCAAGGCCACTAAAGCTGCTCAAAAATCTTAGAGGTTTGGTGGATCTATCCGATCCGAGAAGGGGCAATATGATGATTCTCGTCCTCCAAAGCCTAACAAGAAAGGAAAGTATCGATGTCCAAAGAAGAATGTTTATCCTCAGCATTTTCGATCAGGGAATATTGCTAAATCGCAGAAGATGACCCAGTCATTTTCCAAGGCTACTTTAGTTGAGAGTAATGGAGGTTCGGGTTGAGCCGTACAAAATCTAGCATGCAACTATTTCCAGAACAAACACCCGGCGGGACAATGTCGCAAGTAGTCTGGAGCTTGCTATTTTTGTGGTGAACAGGGCCATTTTATCCGAGATTGTCCATTGAATACAAGCAAGGCTGTTGCCACACCAACAGTTACAGCATCACCAGCTTAGTCTTATCAAGGTAAAATATCAAAGCAAGGTTCATCAAGGGTCACAGGGAGACCCAGTGGCTTGGTTAAGGTGTCAAACAGACAAGATTCAAAAGCCCCTACCTAGATGTACCATGTGAGGAGCCTTGAGGAAAAGGATGATCCTGACATCATTGCAGGTACCGTTGAGTTGTACTCTCATTCTATTTATACATTGATTGATCATGGCTCCACACATTCTTTCATTAGTACGATGTTAGCTAAGAAGCATAAGATGTCTTTTGAAACCTTAGTATCTAAGATCTTTGTGACCAATCCATTGGGTGATTGTGTCACCATAAGCCTGGTGTATAAGAATTGTCCCTTAGTGATCCAAGGGATTCCTTTTCCAGCCAACCTATTGGCATTACCAATTCACGAATTTGATGTACTAGATTGGCTCAGTGAACAACAAGCTTGGGTAGATTGCTTTAAAAAGAAGCTGCACCTCTGAGGCCTTGGCAAGGAGAGCGTCATCGTGATGAGTTTGAGAAATCCATCCTTGTATGCTTTAACCTCTAAAACCAAGGATGAACCTCAACCGTTTAATATTGATACAGTATGTGAATTTTCTGATGTCTATCCTGATGAACTTCTAGGTTTACCTCCAACCTATGAAGTGGAATTTGGCATCGAAGTGCAACCTGGAATGGCCCCAGTTTCCATTGCACCTTACCGTATAGCCGCAATTGAGCTTAAACAATTAAAGGGTATCATTCAACCGAGTTCTTCACCTTGGGAAGCTCTAGTCCTCTTTGTGAAGAAAAATAATGGATATATGAGGCTGTGTATCGACTACCGGTAATTGAACAAGGTGACCATTAAGAACAAGTATCCCCTACCGAGAATAGATGACATGTTCGATCAGCTTAAGGATGCCGCTGTGTTTTCCAAGATTGATCTAAGGTCAGGGTACTATCAAATATGAGTTAAAGAATGTGATTTACCCAAAACTGCCTTTTGTACTAGGTACAAGCATTACGAATTCTTGGTGATGCCATTTGGGTTAACCAATGCACTGGTCAGCCTTCATGGATTTGATGAACCGGGTTTTTAGACCCTATTTGGACAAGTTTGTGGTGGTCTTCATTGATGATATATTGATCTACTCCAAGAATACTATGAAACATCGAAATCATATTCGATTTATGTTGCAGACCCTGCGAGAGAAGTAGTTGTTTGCTAAATTTTCCAAGTGTGAGTTTTGGCTCACCGAAGTTGCCCTCCTTGGGAACATTGTATCAGCTTCATGCATTCAAGTAGATCCAAAAAAATCCAAGCTATTCTAGATTAGAAACCACCGAAGAAGATCGGAGAAGTAAAAAGCTTCATTGGTCTAGCTGGCTATTACCGGAGATTTGTGAAAGGATTTTTAATGATAGCAACTCCATTGAAAAAGTTATTGAGAAAAGACGCTCCTTTTTTGGGACCGAGGAACAACAAAGAAGCTTTAACCAGCTAAAACAAGTTTTGACTCATGCACTCGTTCTAACCCAACCCGAGTTTGGCAAGGACTACACGGTCTATATTGATGCATCACATCTCGCGTTAGGATGTGTTCTTATGCAAGAAGGCAAGGTCATAGCTTATGCATCTTGAAAACTTAAGCAACATGAGTTGAACTACCCTTCACATGATTTAGAATTGGTTGCAATTGTCTTTGCATTGAAAATCTGGAGGCATTATCTCTACGGGGAGAAATGCTATCTCTTCACCAACCATAAAAGTCTCAAGTATCTTCTGACTCAAAAGGAGTTGAATCTTCGATAACAGAGATGGATGGAACTCCTTAAAGACTATAACCTAGCCATTGATTATCATTTGGGCAAGGCCAACGCTGTAGCTGATGCACTCAGCCGCAAACCTCAACCTGGTAGGATTTGTAATTGACAATTGAATCCTATATTGTCATTGTATCAAACTCATTGAATGATCATTGTATTGTAGTCCCTCATGCTATTAATGCACACTTCCGTCTTCAGAAGCACCGTTGTCTCGTAGTTGAACTCCAGGTTCAATCTATCATCGTATCGAGGATCAAGGCTTCATAGGTCAAGACCCTTAGTTGCAATCCATTTCTTCTAAGCTGCAAGGTGAGGATGAATTCGACTTCAGAATTAATTCTGAAGGTCTCCTGTACTATCATGACTGAATCTGTGTACCCAAAGATGAAACTCTTCGTCCTGATATTCTGAAAGAAGCTCACTCAAGCTCCTTCTCTGTACAACTAGGTTTTGTTAAGATGTACAAGGATCTCTGGAAACTCTATTGGTAGCGAGGCATGAAACAAGCCATAGTTGATTTTACGTCCAAGTGCCTTATGTGTCAGCGTGTCAAGGCTGAGCATCGTGTTCCTACCGGTCTATTGCAACCCATTGACCTACCACAATGAAAGTGGGAGAAGATTACTATGGACTTCGTTTGTGGTTTGCCTTTAACTCCCACCAACACGATGCCATATGGGTCATTGTGGACCACTTCACCAAGTCAGTACACTTCTTAGAAGTTAGAATGGACTACGCTCTACCAAAGCTGGCTGACTTGTACATCAAAGAAGTTGTGAGACTTCATGGAGTACCTAAGTCTATCATATCCAATCGAGACCCATGATTTGTTTCTCAATTCTAGTGAACATTGCAGGATGCTATGGGTACTAGAATTAACCTTAGTACCATGTTTCACCCTTAGTCTAGAAGCCAGTCCAAAAGGGTAATTCATGTAAATATCCAAAACTCCTTCCATTGAACTAATAGAAAAAAGCATTGTTATTGAAATCCTCCATTTCATATTTTGGAAGACATGCTTCGAGCATGTATCATCAATTTTGATGGATCTTGGGAGAAATCCCTATCTCTTATAGAGTTTGCCTACAACAATAATTATCAAGATTCCATTGAGATGGCACCATATGAGGCGTTGTAGAATTCCATTGTGTTGGCCTGAACTCGGAAAAGGCAAGATATTGGGCCTTGACCTACTTTGAGAAATTAAAGAACGGGTTACCATTATCCGTGATCGCTTGAAGGCAACCTTTGACTGACAAAAGGCCTATGCCGACCTTAAACGAAGGGATATCCAATACGAAGTTTGCGAAAAAGCCTTTCCCAAAGTGTCATCGTGGAAGAAGATTCTAAGGTTTGGCAAGTAGGGGAAATTGAGTCCCCAATTCATTGGACCTTTTGAGGTCATTGAGAAAGTTGGTCGGTAGTCTACCGTTTAGCATTGCCTTAGGATTGAGCAGGATTCATGGTGTCTTTCATGTGTCCATGCTTCACAAGTACCAATTAGATCCTTTGCATATCATTGAACCAAAATCTGTGCAGATCCAACCGGATTTGACCTACAGGGAAGAACAAGTATAGATTCGTGCAAGAAAAGTCAAGAGGCTTCGTAATAAGTCGGTGCCATTAGTCAAAGTTCTCTAGAGGAGTCATTCAGTGGAAGAAGCCATTTGTGAACCGGAAGAGTTGATGAAGAAGCAGTACCCTCATCTCTTCGATTCAGATGAAAAATCGAGGACAAATTTTTTATATAAGGGAGAATTGCAACACCCTGAAAACCGGTCTAGTCAAAATTACGTTTCGGTGATTGGAAATTTTGTATCAGAATGGTCCAATCAATGTTTTGACTCCTTTATTGTACCCAGTTGTAATGAAATGAACCTCAATTGAGCTTAATTATTGATCTTGGACCCTTTTGAAAGAATTAAAAGTCATTTAGTGACTAAATTGTGAGAATTGAAAGTTTTGGGGTAAAGGTGTAAACTTTTGGAAGTTAAGGGACCTTCCTCATAATTATCCCAATTTCTTGGGTGATTCACCACATTTCTTAGCATAATCACGTGAAATGAACATGGGAATTAATAAAGATGACATATAGTCATCATCCTTTAATAAAGCAAGAAAAGAATTGAATACAAATTAAAGCTTACCCTTATTGGTAGGAAATCTTATGATTGGTTCTTGAAAGGGTTGAAAAGATGATAGCCATACTATGGCCAAGGAGAGCATCGGATATTTAAGCTTAGAAAGGGAAGTAAAAACATTTCTTTACAACCGAGACCAAGTTCATAATTTTTCTTCATCTTTTTCCATCAAAGTTAAGCAAGCACCACCATTGTCATCTTCTTCCCTAAGTTCAAGCAAGCACCAATCCTTGGATTTTCTTTGATATTTCAAAACACCAAATTAAAGCTCTTAGATTGGTTCATTAAACCCCTCAAACAATTTATGGATTCCACGGATATTTGAAGTTTAGTTTCAAGATTTGGCCTTGAAAAGTTGAGGTTTGAATCCATATGCTATAGGCTTAATTCCATGGAACTAATGTTGTCTAGAAGCTTTATTAAGCTTGTATATCGATTTTAAATCAATAGTTTTGATTCTAACTATTTCTCCTAAATTATGCCTAGCTCAAGTATTAGAGGAAGTTCCATCATCTTCATCGAAGGCTAGGAGCAAAGGAATTGTTATCCGAGAGCATTGAAAGCTTCGAAATTGAGGTAACTGTAGTCAGAGTCTCGAGATTAGGCTAGGTGCCTTTCCCAGTTTCATTTTCATTGAATATCTTAGTGCTAACAATGATAATAAGGTCATTGCATCGAACCCTTTGGAGTGTGTGTTGGTAAGCTTCGGTAAGCTTCCTTATTGAACTATTGAAACATTGAATATTGAATATTGTCATGAAATCATGGAGCATCGAACATTGCCATTGAACTATAGAGTATTTATTATTTTCATTGAATCATTGAATATTGACCATTGACATGCCATTGAAAAGATCATTGTATTTTTATCGATCATTAGAAATTGACCATTGAACTATTACAATTGTCATCGAATTATTGAACATATTGGCCAACTATTATTATTGAACTCACCGGATCATTGAAATGAACCTAATGGTCAACGTAATGTTATTGAATCATTGAACCCATTGATATTGATAATGTATTAAATATTGGCCTGTATTACCGGACCTTGGATTCGAGTGGACATTGGATACAATTGGCATGACATAGGATTTATGAGCTCATTGGTAAGGGTAGACTGTGGTCCTTGGGCTACCCCCTTTATATTGGCAATACGAAGGGACTAGACCATTATTGATTTGGTGAGGCATAGAAATCTATATATCCACTATCATGATCGATCTAAGGGTTATTATTGATTGATATGAACTATTGACATTGAATAAAAGAACCATCAATGTTGAACTTGTTGCCTTGATATTTAATATTGATGAAATTCCATCAAGATATTTCCTAAGCATACATTTGATTGCATATCTTATTTTTTGGAAATGTTTTGACTTCCTCACTAGGCAAAGTATGCCTAATGCATTTCATCTCATACATTTCAGGTCGATAAAGTCGTCGGTTTGAGATTGGAGCTAGTTGGAAGTTTTGGCAAGTCACTATCAAGCTAAAGTAATGTATTTTCCCTTTATAAACTCATATAATGGTGGCAAAGTAGTTAGATTAGTCACTTTTAGTCCTTTTGTTATGTATATATTGCTTGTGGCATGTATAAGCCTTAAGGGCCCCAAATGACCTTTTTAAAATTTGGCTAAAAGTGGCATAATTAGCTTAAGAAAGTGAACACTTAGTAAACAGATTCATATTAGCATCAAATTTGGCATGCTAGAAGATTGCCATATTATAATCTTGTTGGTAAAGTTTCATTGAATTTGGACATCGTCTGATAGGTTAAATTGGATAAAAACCAGTCAAAATCTGTCATTACAGTGTACTGCGTATCAATACGAGTGATGGCATGTTGATACGGGTATGCATATTTGGACATGGTCAACATCGGTCAATATAGTGTATCGATACGTCAAAGGGCATACCGATATGAAAAGTCAACACTGGAATTTGGAAAATTAATTGCATCGGTACGGTCACTAGGGCGTATCGAAGCGGTCAACCTTGGTTAACTCGTATCGGTATGATTCTTTAGCTACGGTTCTTTAGCTGTGCTGGCTATACCGATACGAGCCTTGCTTATTAAATTATGATAACTATTAAATGCTTAGAGTATCGATATGGATACGGGTATATACCGTATCAATACGGGCTCATTGATTCATAACTGCTTTAATGGTCTTAATATAGGCGTACCGATACGGCCTCCTGAGCATCGGTACGGTTTCTGGTAAGTTAATTAATAATTCTAAAAAACTTCTGAAATGGTCAATGTTTATTGGAAATATTAATTGTGCTAGTAAATTAACCCCGATTAACATGAAAATTTGTATGATCATAGCAAACAAGTTGAATTTCAGTATAGTAAGGTTAATTTCAGAAAAAGGACCTCGAAAATACTAAAATTTTAGATTAGTCCCCAAAACTTGTAAAAGTTTTAAATTTGTCCCTATTGGATAATTGCAGTCTGTTTTGGATTAACTGAACTTGTAGTATCACTCAACATTGTTTGTCAATATGTTAACACTAATTTATCGAATATCGATTGTACCAGTAACCGTGGAGGAATACACTCGCACCATGTTAAAGCAACTTCGACAACAACAAGAGTATATTAGAAAGCATTTGCAACATTTAGTAATAGAGCACGAAGAGAAGATTATTGAGGAATCACAAGCGAATAAGGCTAAAATGATTGAGGGGAATGCATGCCTGCAACAAGAATTAATCAAGATGCCACAACGGTATGTCCCTTAAGAGTTTTAGTTGGGGACATGCAGAACTCAGAACCCCCAAACCCTGATAAAGAGAAAGAAGGCTACCATCCTGTAATGATAGAGGAGAATCACAAAAATAAGAGTGTAATTATAGTGTTAGTTAGGAAGGGAAGGCTAAGGGCTCAAGTGATGAAGGGGCCCACTTGTATGTTGAAAGTCGAATCGAAAATAGAACACCACTCGTATTTTGAACATACCACTCTCAAATAAAGCCACCATCTGTTATACTGCATCAAGTAAAGCATATAGGAATCTTTGAGCCCCCACCACAAATGAGGTCAAATGATGCCAGAGAAAGATCCAGTAAAAGTTGTGAATTTCACAGGGCACAGAGGCATGACACAAATGAGCATATCCACTTAAAGGATGAGATAGAGTATGCCGTTAAAAAGGTACAATTAGAAAGGTTTATTCAAGGCAAAAATAAAAGGGGCTTAGCGAAAACAGGAGTGAAAAAATTTAAGAGGTTCATATGCGAGATGTAAAGGCTAGAGGGTCCCACGTAGGATGGGGGAGATGTCAGGAGCAAGAAGTAGGAAGTTCATGTGAGAGATATAAGGAGCCCTTGTGGTTACCTTGTTTAAAGAGAAGAAGTAATTCTTGCTGATGAAATTTGAAGCACGAAACTTGACAAGCAAAGTTGCTCCTCCATAACCTCCTTGGTAGCCAGGACCAATAATTGCAAGTTGATGTCTGATGCAAAGTTGTAGACCATTTAACAGCTAAGTATGGTAGCAAGGATGCGATAGAATGTCGATCTACCGCCAAGTAAAAACACACCAAGCAAGCAAAGGTATGACCTAATTTAAGTTATTCAATATGCAGTTCGCTTTAAATTTCTTAACCCATCAATATTTTTGTTCAAAAACTATGTAAATTCCTATCGATTGTTGTGTATACTTCAATATAGAATTTCAATTGTATATAAAATGACCATTTTGAAAGCAATCCCATATTTTTTTCAACTAGCATGTTCAACATTATATTTAATTGCTTTAATTCATAAATACACTCTTTTTACTAACATTTTTCTATCCTCAGTTAAAGCTACCAAGCAAAGATAAAGGTTCGCTAACCACTTCTACAGTAAATGTGCATAGTAAAGCGACTGCGAAGATAAAGGTTCGATAGCCACTTCCACAATAAGTGTGTATAGTAAACCGACCACGAAGATAAAGATTTGCTAGCCACTTCCGCCGTAAGTGTGCATAGTAAAGAGATCGCGTAGATAAAGGTTCACTAGACACTTCCATAGTAAGTGTGCGTAATAAAGCAACCGCGAAGATAAAGGTTCACTAGCAATTTTGTAACCCTCTTGACTCGGCCTAGATGCTAGACCGAATCGAGTGAGCTACATTGGCTTTGCCAAGAAAAACTTGAATGATTACCTAAAAATGGTCCATTTTTCCTTTTATCTTGTCTAAATGCATTATTTAGTCCTATGGTGATCATGCTAGCAGCGTATAAAACTCACAATTAAATCAGGCATCAAATTGACATCCAATTGATCGAGAGCGCACTCTAGGGACTAATTTGTAATTTTGGAAAATCAAAGGGAATTACCTAAATCCAAAGTTATCAAACATAATTAATCAGGTTACATGCTATTCGGTTAAGTTTCCACTTAAAAATAATCATCCAAACTCAAGTAATTGCATGATTAAGGAACAAGGACTAAACTGTAAAGATTTAAACTTCAGTAAATCATATTACCAGAAATAACATACTGGTACCGATACACTCGTTGCCCATAACAATACGGGTATATTTTGCAAAGGGTATCAGTATGGTCTTCAAGCGTACTGATACCGGTAGTTCGATCTCAAAACAAGGAATTCTAGTCGCTAAAGGGTGTATCGATACTGTTGCCCGCTTACCGACACCTAGTGTAATTTTTGAGGGGCGTATCGATATGGTTACAAGATGTACTGATACCCCTGTGCAATTTTGCACTCTTTTGAGTTGAGACAGACCCTTTGTACCAATCCCAGAGGACTCGTACCGGTACGACTGGGTCTGTAATGACCTCTTGGTCGAACATATGACACTTGGGCTCAATAAATCTTGCTTCAAACATCATAAAAACATCACAAAACATATTTAACATCAACTCCACAACCAATCATGCATGCTAGATGAACATTTAATCAATAACTAAATAATCCCTAGGTCTTATAGGCATGGTCTCTACCCAAGCATGCAAAACTCATCCCAATCCCTCAAATCAAACAATATAGCCACATACATATCCAAAATACCAAAAGGAACATGTCCAAAATAGGGAGCAAGCATACAACACTCCCAATTACAACTTGGTCACAATGCCCTTTTATTACTACAAGTTCTTTTATTAAAACCATACTTCAAATGATTCGATTCTTGGATTCGTCCTTACTTGCTTGCTGCCCCGAAAGGTTAATTTACTGCACTAATAAGAAATGAGAGCGTAAGAAAATAATGCCTAGTGAGAGATGCTCTAAAAACATGCATCAATGCATTTAAACCATTTGAGTCAAACCACATTTTCAACATCATGCTAAAACATCACATGCCCTTTTTACCTTTGTAAAACATGCATATTAAACCATAAGCAAAACATGTATCATGGATCTCAAGCATAGTCTCATATGCAAAAACATCAATTTAAGCCTTCAGATGCTTATTCTTTCAAAAACAAAGCTTAAAGACCAAAACATGTATAAATCTCATTATACAAAACATATTTATCCATCATGATTCTTTTTATTAATCTATTTTCATAACATTAAAACATATTTTACATGTGATTTATATCAATTAGAATCAACACAAATCAGATATATTATCAAGATCTACCAAATTCCTTATTAAAACTCAATTAAAACCTTTTAATCATGATTTATTCATTAAAACACGACAAAAATCAATTGTAAAGGATCAAGAACTTGGAAATTTCAGTAAAGAACCTTTGATTAAAGGAGAGAAACAAAAATCACCTCTAATTGTTGACTTCTCCCTTAACTGACATGATTTGAATGAAATCTCCAAGAAAACAAATAGGATTTGATCTTGAAATCAAAGGAATCATTTAAGAAAGCAAAATGAAATAAAAAAGTGATGATTCCTGATCATTTTAGAGTGAAATTGGAAGTTTGAATGCTGAGAAAGTTTAGAGAAAAGTTGAGAGCAAAAGTAGTTACGTGAGAAAAGTAAATCACATTTTAAAATCCTTTTATGTAAATCTATTTTATTTTAATTAAATAAACATTTTAAAACCATTTAAAAATAACCTAAATTAAGAGAAAAGTCTGATTAAAAATATTGGTAAATTAGCACCTTAAAGATTCTATGTTTTGACCCTTTTACAATTTTGTCACCAAAACAATTTTGAAAACTTTACATTTTAGTCACCAGACCAAAATATCATTTAATTTGATCTTATTTCATTAAATTAAGTTTACCAAAACTCTCAATATACTAAATAAACATTTTCACTATTTTTCCATATTTTATTTTTGGTTAAAAATATTATTTACAATTTAATTCCTGAACTAGATCAAATCGACTAATTCGGTTCACCCGAACCATCTATTCTACCTATCTAACTTCTAGGCCCAAATTCAGGGCATTACACACTTCCACAGTAAGTGTGAGCAACCACGAAGATAAAGGTTCGCTAGCCACTTCCACAGTAAGTGCCCATAATAAAGCGACTGCGAAGATAAAGGTTCGCTAGCCACTTCCACAGTAATTGTGCATTGTAAAGCGACCGCGAAGATAAAGGTTCGATAGGCACTTCCATAGTAAGTACGCATAGTAAGGCTACCGCAAAGATAAAAGGTTCACTTGCCACTTCCACAGTAAGTGCGTATAGTAAAGCGACCGCAAAGATAAAGTTTCGCTAGCCACTTCCATAGTAAGTGTGCATAGGAAAGCGACCTCGAAGACAAAGGTTTGCTCAGCGGTAAAATGGTAAATGTGCAAATAGGTATATAGTGATAAAAAAATATTTCACCTGGGGGCAAGAATCCTCCCCTCTCAAGATAACTACGTAAATATAATATGCTCGGAGAATGTAACATCATTCTATGGGAAATGACAAAGCAGTGAACTCTCCTGCAAACTATTGTCTAAAGGGGGCGAGAGTTTGCTATCGATTTTAAAGAAAGAGGAGTATTGTTTGCACCTCGAAATATAAGAATAATTCAAACTTTATAATTTGTCTCCCACAAGTTTCTCATCGCAAAGGGGTAAGAATTCACCCCAAAGGAAAAATAATATGTTACTATGATATAAAAATAAAATTACTTCAAATATTTATGCAAAAACAAAAAAAAAGTAATTCGCCAAGCCCCTCAAGAACAACAACATTGTGTAATTAACTATCACTCTAAAAAGAGTCAAACCAAATTTAATTTACACTCACTACAAATCTAGAGAAAGACTGAGCATTCTTCGCTCCCAAGTAAATGCGGGATGAATAATATGTTAAGAAATATAGTTGATTTTCAAACTAAGGGTAATCGTTTGCTATTTGTTTACTCCATGAATTTCCAAATGACAACAGTTAATATTTATTGTCATCTTTAGGAAAAAAAAACAACTGTGAAAACATATCACTCCCAAGTAAAGAGAGAAACTACTACATTACTAAACTAAGAAAGGACAAAGAAAACCAATAAACTATCTTTGAGAGCACATTCCTCATTCCCAGTTAATAATATAAAATGCATGGGGGCAAGCATTTTCATAAATTGTTCCAAAAGAACCATGACATTGGTACACATCAGATTTCAATTCAAAATCCCACTCAAAACATAGGTGTAAAATACAAATAAATTTCACTTTAGAAAAAAATGCACAACAAACTCCTTTTTATACTTAAGAGTAACTAAACACTACAACTCAACTTTAAACCTTTTAAGTGAAGCAAGAGAATTCTTGTTGATTTCTTCTAGCGAACATCTAATCTCTTCTTGCATGAAAGCTTCCACTCTGAAGGTTCTCGTTATAGTACTAGACTGAACACATGAAAATGGAAAACCCTTCTCGATTCTCTAGTTCAGTGAATCAAGTGTTAAGGTTGGAATGAATTATGTCATGGAACTAGTATCAAATAAGCACAGGAATAATTTATCGGAATTTCATTCCTATTATGTTATTATGTTAGTACGATACTATCATATATTTTTAAAATGTACATTTGTTATGACGATGTACGTAAAGATCGTGATCAAAACTGAGATCAAGCTAGCAATCAAGGAAAAAGAAAAAGATCAAATTTGAAGCTTGGTGAGGCTATATATATATATATGTATATATAAAGTGTCAAGGTGACTGCAATGCATACATAATATGATACATAAATGTTTTATACATCATTAGGAAGACCACTTTGACTAGCTTTTTGAGGTGTGTTCCTAATGTGCTAAATTACTATTTTAAATATGATTTTTTGAGTGATCATGTGCACATGAGTAATTTCTCTAATTGAAAGCAAAAATAAAATTTCATAATTTGAATACACTATCTGTTTTGAAAATATACCCATATGTCTGACTTGTAAGCATAATCTATGGTTTCCGTTTCTGCTATAATACATGTCTGTCACATGATTTCTGATATTGATATATGTTGTATGAACACTGTTATTTTATTTGGGTTATATTGCTTGGGATATATTATGAAGTCTTTTTAGGTTTAGCCTTGACCCAACTGGTAATTCCTTATAGACCCGAGGTCGCCCCCTGGGTAGGTTTCGATGCTTCAACTCGGGTAATTCCTTATGGACCTAAGGCAGCCCCTTAGGTTGGCTCCTATGCCCTTTGGGCCTAGGGTATGTCCTTATGGATGAAGTTTTGGGGAACTGCATATTGGAGTAAGGTTGGAGGGTAGTTAGGTAAATAAACCCTTGGTTGCTCTTTGAACGTGTTTATTGAAATGATTATTTTTCTAACTGATCATTATTATGTTTTTATGCATTCATTGGAACATACTGAGCTCCCTAGCTCATAACCCAAAATATTTCCCTTTCAGATACTTTTGGATAGGCTTCCTAGACTTGGAAATTGGGGGATAAACACATTCAGAATTCATATTTTGTTGTAATGTTTCTATCCGTCATATTGTCTTTATTGGGTAACATGAGCCTATATTTTGATACAGAATACTTTACTATATTGTCTGTTGTGGCTTATTTTGTAACTTAAGCTTGATATGGTTTAAAGTGATTATCCTTACTTATACATTTATGACTTATATTTGCTACTTGATTTGGATATGAAATCTTTAATGTTTTCATAAAAAGTTTTTAGTATAAAATATGATCTCCCAAAATTAGACTTAATGCATAAGCGGGTCTAGGGGGTTACAGTGGTAATGAACTTGTTGCGTTCCAACCGAGTCAGAGTGAAGAGAGTGAGACTAGTAATGGAGACGCAAATGACAATCCCGTTTGTGGGTGTTATTTTGAGTCATTACGTGGTGTCTTGTTTCGTTTCTAGGCGTTGTTTTCCTATGTTCCATGGTCTTGTTGTACTCTTTTCCTCTATTTAGGATTATAGAGGTTTTTAATAAGGCACTTTATCATTATATAGTATGTATGATGCTCTATCAATAAAATCATACTACTTTGCCTATCAAAAAAACTTTCCTGACAAGTTGTAAGGAATTTGTAAGTGAAAAGAAAATAATCAATGAGAGATCGAAAAAAAATAAGACACACACAATAGACGAGGTTTAATGTGGTTAGTCCTTGCCTACCTCTAGAAATGAGAGAAACAAATAATTTCATTGTGAACGTAGAGATCACAAATAGTACAAATATATGCTATCTTATGTATCTATAACACAACACGTATCTCAAAACCCTGTGTATCTTAAATCACTCTTCCAACGTCCTTACAAAACTTATCTCTACAACATAATCAAAATAGAAATATAGAGATCATAAAAAGGATTACATCTCTCTAAAATAATTCTCTCTTATAATTCTAAAGGTTAAAACCTACTCTTCATTTATATAGACAAATATTTTGGTCACTATAAAACTTTATTCCACAAGACTTGTAACGACTTGAATTTTAGAATCTGAGGGTTAGTTTAACTTGAAGCGTGGGCTTCACGTTTGGGCTAAGAGTTAGAGCCTTAGTGGGATTACTTTGGTGGTTGGGCTTGAGTCTTTGGGTTTTGTTATGGGTTTGGAGGTTGATGGAAGAGTAGTGAGGTAATTACCTCTTTTTGAAGAGGGAAAGAAAGAGGATTCTATAAATTTCAGCAGAAAAGTTGAATGGTGAGATCACCATGTTTCCTTGTCTTCTCTCTTCATCCATTCTCATCTTCTTCCCATGAACAAAAGCTTAAAGGTTCAATCTTTGAGTTTTGGAGTGTGAATCTCAGAATTTTAGTTAAGGGTGTTATAATCAACTACCAAGGATCAAAATTTTAAGGTAATATTCATCAAGTTTGGTGGAGGTTAGAAATGGTGGGTTTTGTGGGGGTTTATGTTGAAGGGTTCTAGGAGGATATTCAATCTTATTTTTCCAGCCCTAAGAATAAGTTTTGTTGGATTCCTTATCTCCTACAAGTTGTAACTCGTTTACAACTTTTTGTGTAGTGAAAGAGATTGGAAATTCTTCCAAGGTGCTTGAGAATAAGAAAGCTTAAGGAGCTTGGTGCGAGGCTTATTTTCCAGCTTTAGAATCAAGGTTAGTACACTACTAACTCCTTTATGTTCATTGAAATCATAAATTTGATTGCGTTGTTGCTTGGTTGATGTTTTGGTTGCTTGGGTGCTTGAGACCTCTCTAATTGCTAAATCTGAAATTTGTGTTAAAATGGTGTAAAAATGGTAGGAAACCACTTAAACTACCTTTCATAACTTGTAGGTTCAATTTGGGGGTTTTCTATGAAGGTTTGAGGGTGTTGGGAATGATTTTCAATCTCTAGAATTTGAATTCTGGGCTCGAGTACCGATATGGGATGATCACATATCGGTACCAGATGTTCTGAGTGACAAACGCAAGCATATTTTGAAGGGTGTATCGGTACGAGCTCAGGCCATACTGGTACCCCTATTTTGACATAATTATAGTAGAGAATTCTCGTACCGGTACACTTAAGGGATTATCGATATTAAAAAAATATCTGTGCGTGATCCTCGTATATCGATACATGGTTAACGGTTAACCTCTTCCTTGAGAAGCTTGAGTATTTGTATGCTTGGGGTAGGTATCGGTACCTAGAGAGTCGTATCGTTACTCATGGTTGGTTATCAGTGCTTAGAGAGCTGTATCAATACTTGTGGTTGGGTATTGGTACCCACTAGGCAATATGCCAAAATATACATTTTTAGTTTGAGGGGCTGATAATTCGAGGAATATGGCCCGATAGGTTTCTAATGTGATAAAATAAATAGTAAAACTAAGAAACTGAGATTTAACCCTCATATATGAGCATAATGTGTAATAACTTAGTAACCTTGGGTGACTTGTTTATAATAGTAATAACAGGGATCCTTGGTGGATCGAGTAATATTGTGTTCCAAGTAAGGGCACTTGTGATACCTTTGATTGTTGGGATCCGAATACCCAAAGAGCATGTTGCAAAACCACGATATGAGATACCAGATGTACGTTCCTGAGGCTGTGTGACACTGAAACTCATCCGATAATACTCGATAAGAGATTCTGAGTACGAGTTTACGTTTTCGAGGCTGTGTGACATTAGGCCTCACTCTAGGTTTGTTTGGTATGATGCATCTGTACTTTGTAAAATTAATGCATCCTTGTTATTTGCTATGTGTTTAGGCGGCTAAAGGTAGCACGATATGTTATTGTATTTCCATGATATCATCTTTAGCTACATGCTCATATTTATGATTTGCATGAGCGAGTGGAAGTGTTGTATGAAGCATGGTTACGTGGAAGTGTATCCATTGAGCTTCGTTAGCTCAGCTTTTGAAATTGGTGTTTACGTTCGTAGGTTTGTAAATTGGCGTGAATTGTTAGAGCACCATTGGAGTAGGACTTAAACATCGACTTGTCAGGAGTACAATACTTAGATTTAATTGGCTATGTATTTGTAAGACTATATTTTTGTATTGTAACTCATATTTTGGGATTTAAATTATGAGTCGAATGTTTTATAATTGCATTTTCAAATGTAGCTCCCATGTAACGTTTTAAATGCTTATCTATGTTGAAAGATTTGAACTCAATGGATTTTATGAAATTGATATGATTTGGGCTAAACCATGTTAAAATTTTATGGTAACAGATTGAGCTTGAGGACCAAATGTGACATACGAGTTGAGGGTGTTACATATAGTGGTATTAGAGCCTAGGTTTAGTCGATTCTAGGAAAGCCTCATGGGTTGTTTGGAGTGGGAAATAGGTGTCTAGCGAATATGTTGCCCATAAGTCTAAGTTCTACTCGTTTAAGCTGAATATTCAATGGTGTAACCTTATTTGTTTGCTTGTTCAGAAAAGTAATCATGCCTAGGAGAGCATGAGATCATGAAGAGAGTTGGGACTCTCGTGAGGGGAGCTACGATGAGGATTATGTTACCAACATGGAATTAATGTACAGTTCCGTAATAATTGGTAACTTAGTAAACGTTGGGTGACTTGATGGTAATAGCAACCGTAGGGATCCTTGGTGGATCATGTAATATTGTGTGTTGTGTGGAAGTAAGGTCCTTGTTGTGTGCTGATGGGACACCTACTTAGTCGAATCCTTATTTGTTGGGATCTGGTACCCATAGAAGTGTGTTACAACACCTTAAAGACTTTTGAATGTAAGATCTTGATGTTTTGTGGATGTGGGCCTCATTCGAAGATGCTTGATGAGAGATTCTGAGCATGGATGTTGGATCCCTATGCTTTGTGGACGTAGGCCTCACTTAATATTGTTGGTATTATCTGTGTAATGCTGTGTGGATACGATGTGCTAGGTGCGGGTTCATACATTCATAATGATATGTGTTTAGGCGGTTATGGTAGCGCCATTTTTATCTTGCCATGATATCATTCATGTTGCATTACTTTAATTATGATTTGCATGAAGCATGGTTGAATGACGGTGTATCCGCTGAGCTTGTTAGCTCAACGTTTGAAATTGTTGTTTCCGTTTGCAGGTTAGTAGGTTTGGCTTGTTCTTAGAGGAGCACCATCAGTGAAGGATTTCAGCGCCTCGTCTCTACAAGGTACAACCCTTAGGTTATCGGGCTATATATTCGTAGGAACCTATTGTACATTTTATATTGTAACTCATATTTGGAATTTAAAATAATCGAGTCAAATGTTTTATTTATGTAATTTCAAAGGAGCTCTATTTTATATGTTTCAAATATTTATTATGTTTTGTTGGATTGAAATCAAATGGGTTTTAATAATTGATTTATGGATTGGGCTAAACTAGGTCAAAATTTTATGGTAATAGTTTAGGCTTGAGGCCTAAATGTGACATCTGGGTCGAAGGTGTTACATCAATGCTTGAGATCCTTTAGACTATTAGAGAGTTTGTCGATGTGTTTCCAGAAGAGTTACTCGGACTACCTGTAGATCGTGAGCTAGAGCTTCAAATAGAGGTGACGCTAGGTACAGTACCAGTGTCTATTGCACCTTATCGTATGGCACTAATAGAATTGAGAAAGTTAAAGAATCAGATACAAGATTTGTTGGAAAAAGATTTATTTGACTGGGCATATCACCTAGGGTGCACCGATCTTGTTTATCAAGAAGAAGTATGGTTCAACAAGGATGTGCATTGACTACCAACAGCTCAACAAGGTAATAGTGAAGAATCGTTATCCCCTACCAATGATAGATAACTTGTTTGACCAGTTGAGAGGTGACCATGTTTCTTAAAGATTGATTTGAGGTCGGTATATTACCAATTAAAGGTGGTAGAAAAGGATGTTTAGAAAACCACTTTCAGGATGCAGTACAATCATTATTAGTTCTTGGTAATGTTGTTGGGCTTACCAATGCACCTGCATCTTTTATGGACCTGATGAATCAGATTTGTAGCCCTGTATAGACAGTTTGTGGTGGTTTACATTGATGATATCTTAGTTTGCTTGAGCTTGGAGGATGAGCACGATTATCATCTTCATGTTATCCTTCAGACCTCAAGGGAAAGACAGTTTATGCCAAATTTAATAAGTGTGAATTTTGGCTTTTTGAGGTGGCTTTCTTGGGCCACATTATTGTGGCGGATGGGATCCGTATCGATCCAAAAAGATTCAAACATTGGTATAGTGGAAACCACCTAGAAATTTCGCAGAGGTTCATAGTTTCCTTGGACTTACTGGATATTATTGTCATTTTGTGAAGGGTTTTTTTTATCATAGCGACACCTATAACAAGTTGTTACAGAAAAGAGTTTCGTTTGAGTGGAACGAGAGAAGACAATAAATCTTTGAGCAGTTGAAGGCTTATTTAATAAAGGCTTCGATTTTGACGTAGCTTGAGCCAAGAAAAGATTATGTTGTGTTCAGTGATACATTGTTGAATGGGCTTGGTTATGGTTTCATGCAAGAGGGTAAGGTGGTTTCTTACGCCTCAAGATAACTTAATCCTTATGAATGGATTTACCCTACGCATGATTTGGAGCTTGCCACAGTGATGTTCGTGTTGAAGATTTGAAGGCACTATCTGTATGGAGAAAAGTGTTATATATACACCAAGCATAAGAGTTTGAAGTACCTATTCACCAGAAGGAGTTGAATTTGAGGCAAAGGCGTTAGATTAAGCTGCTAAAGGATTATGATTGTATTATAGAGTATCTTCCCGGTAAAGATAATATTGTGGCTGACGCTTTGAGTCGAAAGTCTATGTCAGACTTGAGGGTGATGTTTGCTCGATTGAATATGACCAAGTATGGAGTCTTGTTAGTCGAGCTTCATGTGGTGCCTACTTAAGCTTAGGAAATCAAGAAAACACAAGGGTTGAATGAAAAGTTAGTGGCAAAGATAGAGATGGTTCAGAGAGGTGGGACATTTGGTTTTGAAGTCTGAGATGGTGGGATCTTGTACTTCAAAAGCAGGTTGTGTGTTCTAGCCTTGAAGGATTTGAGGGACGGTATCCTTTGAGAGGCTCACCATAGTCCGTTTACTATGCATCCAGGTAGCAATAACATATGCCAAGACCTTCGACCATTTTATTGGTGGCCTAGTATGAAGAGAGATGTGTCAGAGTTCGTGACCAAATGCTTAGCTTGTCAGTAAGTTAAGGTTGAACACCAAGTTTCTTTGGGCTTTCTTCAGCCCGTTCAGATTCCACAATGGTAGTGGGATCGAGTGACCATGGATTTTGTGTTGTTTTTTCGTTAACCCAAAGGAAACATGATGCTATATAGGTGATAGTGGATCGTTTGACCAAGACCGCTCATTTCTTGCCTATATGGATGGATTTCACCCTTGAAAGGTTGGTAAGGCTGTAAATCAAAGAGATTGTGAGGTTACATGGAGTGCTAGCGTCAATCATATTGGATAAGGATCCTCAGTTCACAACGAGATTGTGGAAGAAAATTCATGAAGCTTTAGATAGAAGGTTGCATTTCAGTACTGTCTTTCATCCTCATACTGATAGTCAGTCTAAGTGAGTCATCCAGATTTCACAGGATATGCTTTGGTGTTGTATCATTGATTTCGAGGGGAGTTAGGAAGTGCGTCTACCACCTTTTGAATTTACCTATAACAACAGTTTTTAATCGAGCATTAAGATGGCTCCTTTTGAAGCCTTTTATGGGCGTATGTGTAGGATACCATTATGTTATACTGAGCTCAATAAGAGAAAGATTGTGGGATTGGATTTGATTAAGCAAATCAAAGGGAAAGTTTAGATTATCAAAGAAAGATTGTAAGCAGCTTTTGATCGCCAAAAGCTTATGCGGATCAAAGACGTAAGCACATCGAGTATGAAGTTGGTGACAAAGTATTTCTCAAGGTGTTACCTTGGAAAAGAGTAATCCGTTTTGGGCATAATAACAAGTTGAGCCCAAGGTTTATTGGACCGTACAAGATTCTAGAAAGAGTTAGACCCATAGCTTATTGGTTAGCCTTGCATTCATAATGTGTTCCATGTGTCTATGTTGAGACGTTACAGTTTCGAGACTTCGCATGTCATCCTGCTTGAAAAGATTGAGATCAATATCGATTTGACCTACCAGAATGAGCCGGTAAGAGTTTTGGCTAAAGGAGTCAAGGAGTTGCGCAACAAGTGTATACCTTTAGTAAAGATGTGGAGGAACCACGAAGTCAAGGAGGCTACGTCAAAGGCTGAGGATGATATAAGGTTGCTCTTTCCCCATCTGTTTCCATAAGGTAAATTTTAGGGATGAAATTTTCTTTAAGGATAGAAGAGTTGAAATAAACTGGATTCAAAATTTAAGGGTCAGTTTAACCCGAAGTTTGGGCTTCACTTTTGGGTCTTTGAGGGCCTTAGTGGGCTTGCTTTGGTAGTTGGGCTTGAGTCTTTCGGTTTGGTTATGGGTTGGGAGGTTGATGGAGGGTAGTGAGATATTTATCTCTTTTTTAGGGAGAAAGGAAGAGAATTCTTTAATTTTTTTGCATAAAAGTTGAATGATGAGATCACCTTGTATTCTCTCTTCATCCATTCTCATCTTCCTCCCAAGAACAAAAGCTTAAAGGTCTAATCTTTGAGTTTTGGAGTGTGAATCTCAGAATTTCAGTTGAGGATGTTGTAATCAGCTACCAAGGATCTACATTTTGAGGTAAGATTCCTCAAGTTTGGTAGAGGCTGGAAATGATGGGTTTTGTGAGGGTTTCTGTCGAAGGGTTCTAAGAGATTCAATCTCGTTTTTCCAGCCGTAAGAATAAGTTTAGTTGGATTCCTTATCTCCTACAAGTTGTAACTCGTTTACAACTTTCTTGTGTAGTGAAAGAGGTAAGAAATTCTTCCAAGGAGCTTGGGAAGAAGAAATCTTGAGAAGCTTGGTGGGAGGCTTCTTTTCCAGCATTAGAATCAAGGTTAGTACACTACTAACTCCTTTGTGTTCATGAAAATCACAAATTTGATTATCTTGTTGCTTGATTGATGTTTTGGTTGCTTGGGTACTTGAGACCTCTCTAATGGCTAAATCTAAAATTTGTGTTAAAATGACGTAAAAATGGTAGGAAATCACTTAAACTACCTTCCACAACTTGTAGGTTCGATTTGGGGTTTTTCCATGAAGGTTTGAAGGTGTTGGGAATGATTTTCGAGCTCTAGAACTTGAATTCTAGACTCGATTACCGATATGGAATGAGCTCTTATCGATACCGTGTATGTGAATATGAACACAAGCATGTTTTGAAGGGCATATCAATATGAGCTTGGGACTTAATGGTACCCCCTATTTTGATAGAATTCTAGTAGAAAATTCTCGTATAGGTACGTTTAAGGTGCATTGGTACTGAAGGGGTATCGGTACACAGCCCCCATGTACCGGTACAAGGTTAATGGTTAACCTCTTCCTTGTGAAGCTCGAGTATCAGTACCTAGAGAGCCGTATCAATACTCATGGTTGGGTATCGGTGCCTAGAGAGGCATATCGGTACTTGTGATTGGGTAACGGTAACCACTAGGTAATCTGCCCGAAAAATACATTTTTAGTTCGAGGGGCTGATAATTCGAGGATTATGGCCCAATGGGCTTCTAATGTGATAATATAAATGGTAAAACTGGGAAACCGAGAATTAACCCTCATATATGAGTATAACGTGTAATAATTTAGTAACCTTGGGTGACTTGATTGTAATAGTAACAATAGGGATCCTTGGTGGATTGAGTAATGTTGTGTTCCAAGTGAGGGAACTTGTGTGGTAGAGTCACCTTTGATTGTTGGGATCCAAATAACCAGATAGCGCGTTGCAACACCACGAGATGAGATGGCAAATGTATATTCCTAAGGCTCTGTGACACCAAGACTCATCCGATGATACTCGATCAGAGATTTCGAGTATGAGTATACGTTGCCGAGGCTGTGTGACACTGGGCCTCACTCCAGGTTTGTTTGGTACGATGCATATGTGCTTTTGTCGCGACCTTTTTTGAAATCGTATGTAAAAATAGTCTGACGATTGATTTTTATAAAATTAGGGTTTTGACCATTTTATCCATTTTATTAAACTTATCAATTATTTCCTTTTGAAAAATAATTGGAGTCGCCACCAATCAATCGAGGTAGACCGGGCACCGAAAAAACAAACAAGAGATTTACTTCTTAAAAATTGGGCTCGAGAGTCGGTTACGTGTGGGGAAGGATTAACACCCCCACTAACACCCATTATCGGTACCTTAATTTTACGTGGCATTTTGGTATTTCGAGTAATTATTTGAATATAATTTATTCCCTAGTTATTAAATGAATTTAAATTCCAAATTCAGATATCCTTTTATAAGGAAATTAATTTTATTCAAATATGAGATTAAAAGTACCCCATTAAGTGGCACCTTTATTCATATTTAAAAATGAATTTCCAACATAAAAGGTTTAAATGCATGATTTGTTATTGTCTTGTTCATTTTGAGTACAAGCTTAAAGGGCTCCAATAAATTGAACTGGTTTAAAATTATGAATATTATTGAATTCAAAGGATTTTATGAGACAGTACCAATTACTTGTATTCCATCCATATTAGAACCCATAAATTTCTATATAATATTCACCTAATTAAACGTTGTTCTAATTACTTTAAGTAATTAGTACTAATTAAGGCTCTCATTGAACTAACTATGTTAATTACTAATTTCTAGGATCTAATGGGTATTAAGATATTCCACTTAAAAGCCCATGTTGGATAACACCTCATTGCAAGCAATGAAACCCCATCCAAAGTTGGAAATTAAAAGCTTTCTTCTTAATACTCATTAATTTACTACAATTATCTCACTTAATTCAATATTAAATCCTAATTAAAGAACCTAAAATATCTAAAGGCTCTAACAATTTATAAAAAACTAAATTATTAAATTGTCTATCCATTAATCCTATATGTAATTTAAAATCATGCATCTCATATATAAATTAAAAAACTAAAATAAATTAAATTAAACTTAAAACAAGGCATTTAATTATAGGTATGACTTAATTAAAAAGAATTAAAACTTTAAAACAAAGGGAAAAGACCAAATTGAAATTTTATTAAAATTGACATCTCAATTCAAAGAAATAGTGACCAAATTGAAATAAATTGAAAACTTCGGGGTCAATTTAAAAAGGATTTGGGACCTAAACGAAAGGGAAACAATATTGAGGGGAAAAACCATAAAAGGCCCAAAGTTGGGCAATGATCCTCTATTGCCCGAATAACCATTTGTGGGTCTGCTCATAACCAGTGCCCAAATGACACCGTTTCATGAGGGATTTATAAAGCCATTTTTGTCAAAAAATTTCCTTCTTTATTTCATTTTGACCCGAGCCTTTCTCTCTCTTCCCTCTCTCTGAATCCTCTCGTTTATAACACATTCCAACCCAGAAATCTAACCTAAACCGATCAACCACATGGGTTTTTGGAGCATGTTCTTCATGTGTTCATCCAAAATCGGATAAACTCGAAGAAATCTGGCCTAGTGCCACCTCAAGCTCCGCCGCTTGATCCTCACCGATCAACCTCCGATGACCTTCAGCCATTTTTCGACCACCACTCCTGAATTTCTACCACCGTCTACCTTCGGCTAGCAGTCGCGAGGCAATTTTTTGCTGCCAGCCGAAACCTTAAAAACCCTATTTTTCCAAAATAATCCCTAGATCTATCTGATTCGACAGAGCCTCCAATCTTCCCCCAAACTAGACCATTTTCAACTCATCCCTGACCACTCTGGCCAATAGATAAGATTTTTGGCCACCTTCTTTTTTATTTATTTTGGCTTGTAGTATTTTCGTTCTAATCTAACCCTTTTTATGTTTATTAGGAAAATGAAAAGGTTACGGAATGGAATACCTTCAGGCAACATTCACGGTAATTTTTGCAACCTTCACGACGCTCGATCATCTTTTCCGGCGGTCTTTACGGTTTCCAGTGACGGTTCGGCCCGCAAGGTACACTCCCCATCTCCTTCTTTATTATATCATTATATTATTATTTATTGTTAACTATTAATGATGATCATTCATTCTGACATACTCTCTCTCTTCCATATTTATAGGGTTGACTCAATGATGACATAAGCAATGCCAGCTAAGGGGGAGAAAGAAGCACAATCCGTGTGCTTTGAGTTTCGGCCAATCTGATGCTGGCACGTGGCCCAGTTTGGGCTGGAAAATTTGGATTTGTGTTTGTTGGGCTGTTTGGACAGATTATGCTAGAAAATAGGATGGAAAAGGGTATTAGGATCAAAACTTGGGCTTTTTGTAATGGGCTTTGTAATGTAGACATTGGGTTTTAATATGTAAATGGACATTATTTATTTGGATGGTAATGTATTTATATAATGTGCTAATTTTATTTAATTATTTATATTCGAATTCCCCAAACAAAATACGGGTATTATAGTTGCCCTTCTTTGTTCATTGATGTGGAAGAAGAAGTGTGCAAAGACTGAAAAGACATGTATTTTGTCCGAATCTAATGACCATTCTTTAAACTACTGAAGCTTGAAGCTGTTATTCTCATTTCAAAATTCATCAAACTTTTGCGAAACTGTTGAATTTTAAGATGCTCTTCTTACTATGAAATTCTTCATGTTCCGAGGCTCGGAATTGCTCCTGACATTCTTCATCTCTTGAGGTTTGAAGTTGTTCTTCTTATTATGAAATTCTTCAACCCTCTGTCAAACAATCCACCTCTTTGTAGGCTAACCACAAAATTTGAACTAATTCTTTTCATTAAGAACCCATTCATTCCTCTTGATCATGTCGGTCTACCTCTCTACAAAGGTATCGAACAAGTGAGCTCTTCTCATTAGGAGCTCCTCGTTCTTCTTGAAACCATTTATCTGCCTCTCTGTAAAGGCATTGAATAAGCAAGCTCTTCTCATTATGAACTTCTCATTCTTTCAAAAAGGCAAACTCTTCTCATTATGAGTTCTTCATTCTTTGCTGGATGAACTCTTCTCATTAGGAGCTCTGTGGAGAATTCTTCCCATTAGGAATTCTTCATTCTTTACGGGGCAAATTCTTCTCATTAGGAATTTTGGGGCGAACTCTTCTCATTAGGAGTTCTTCGTTCTTTGGTAGGCAAATTCTTCTAATTAGGAATTCTGTGGCGAACTCTTCTCATTAGGAGCTCTATATTCTTTGCTGGGCAAACTCTTCTTATTAGGTGCTATTTCAATTTTGTTGGTCCACATATCTGTAAAGGCACGAATAAGTGATCTCTTCTCATTAGGAACTCTCCTTATTCCTTACCAAACAAACTCTTTTCATTACGAACTCTTCAATCTTTCTTGGCGAGTTTTCCTTATTATGAACTCTGAATTCTTTGATGGGTGAGTTCTTCTCATTGAGAACTCTAGATAATTTAATAGAAACACAGATTCACCTCTCCTTTGGGGAACAGCTAATCATGCAAAAAGAAACATGATCAATTAATTCAAACTCAATCTGAAGTAATATAAATATTCTCAATTTCTCCCTTGAAGCACTAAATTCTTTAATGTCAATGTTTTTCTGTATAAGGTGTCTTGATCTTTCTATCTAAAACTCATATGGGATCTCATTGCTTGTTCCTCTTTCTCCGTTGATCAATTTCTTCTGTGTTGGAATGTATACGACTGATTAAACCAAACATCTTCCTCATCTGCCTGTTGTTAATCTTTCTAGCCTTTTAATCAAGTTGCGTAGATTTTCTTTTCTTTTCTTTTTCCTTTTTTCCTTTTTATTGCCTTTTTTGTTCATTCTTTTTTGTCCTCCCTTTTTTGCTTTCTCTTTCTCTTTCTTTTTCCATTTTTCTTATTTTTCTTTTCCTTTCTCTCTCTTTTTTGTTTTTTTGAACAATCGGCCCAAAAGTTTTATGTCTTCCAATAACATACCCCACCATCTTATTTTGACAACCTTTAAAAAGTTCTCATCATTTTCGAAGGTGTCAACCCAAAGGACATAACATCATACCCGCATGATTTATTGGTGCCTAAATGATTTAGGATCATAATGTACTTCCTTTCCTACACAAACAATCAAATATATTTGCTGAAGTTTGTATTTGTAAATGGAGCTTTTGCTAAAATCTGCCCTTTCAAAAGGAGCATCTTGCTAAAATCTGCCTCTATAAACAAAATATCCTGCTAAAATTTGCCTCCGTAAATGGAACATTTGTTGAAATCCACCTTTGCACATAAAGCCTCATGCTGAAATCTGTCTCTGCAAATAGAATGTCGTGCTGAAATCCACCTCTGCAAACAGAATATTTTAGAGAAATCTATCTCTATAAACGAAATATCTTGAGATCCGCCTCTACAAACCGAATATTCTAGAGAAATACACCTCTGTAAATGGAAATTCCTTGCTAATCTGCATCTGGAAACAGAAAATCACGAATTAGTATATTTGCTTTCTAATAAACACAACTGAAATCTTTGCTAGATCTATTTCTCTAAGATCTATGCTTGCTCATTGTCAAATTTTCTTTTCCAAGATTTCTATTCATTCCTTGCTGGATCTTCCTCTTCCTTCTTAACTGGATCTTTCTCCAAAATCTCTGCTCGTTCTTTCTTGGATCTATTTTTTCAAAACTCAAAACTGTAGATTGATGTTTGCTTTCCTTGACTGATCTTGCGAATTCTTGCTTAAATATGCAAAAATGCTTTGAAAGTATGAGTTAACATGCTTCTACTTATAGATACCTAACTATATGATGTATGGATATTGTCAATTGAAGACAATTTAAGCAAACTTTCATCTTTAGGGAAGCTCTAAATTTCTTCGCTTTATCTTTCATTAAAACTTCTTCTACTGACTGCGTACCCATCTCACACCCAGGTTCAATCTTCAGGATCTTTACATCTTTTGCTTTAAAGCGCCTTTTCAGGTTTTCACTTTAGTTGCTTTTCTCAAAGCACCCTTTTAGGTTTTTACTTTGTTTTTTCTTTTTCACTTTTTCTCAAGGTGCCCTTTCAGGTTTTCACCTCAATTTTTTTCTTCTACTTTTTTCCTCTTTTTCTCTTTATTTGCAACAATTTTTTTGTTCGTTCTAATGGAACTTTCTTACCTTTCATGAATTAAGCACATGAACCTTTTTTGCCATATCTCACCATGCATTTCTTAAAATTTGAATAGTAGGGATCACTTTGTTCTTAGAAAGCCGCTCTTGCTATATTTTTATTCAGCTTCTTTGACAAAATTCTTTCTCATAGCTCTAAAGAGATCACTATTCACTGTAGTTTTAGCTTGCAGGTTCAGTTTATCGTCATGTGATGTTCTGTAAGGTTCTTTTTGCAACATTACACCACTCAAGCTTGAATTCGATTATCGTCTTTGCTCACATTCACCTCGTCAGCAAAAACCCTCAACGGATTGACCTTGCTACATCTCCCCTGCCTCAAAGATAGCCCATGATCTCTCTTTTTACCCCATAATTACTTGTGTCACTTTCTTGCAGCTTTGTTTGAATGTTACTGACACTCGAAGTTGTGTCTTTTCCTCGTCATACTTTCCATCGTTAAACAAGTATCGAAGCCACCTCTTATTCTACCTGCACTTAAAGGATTAGTACATCATAGTAATACCCACAAAATCCTTTGCTTTTCTTGTATTGACTCAATTTATCTGCAAGATGCTTGTTGAAAAGATAAATGAATGTCTTAAAATATTATTTTACTAGATTTGAGAAATTGGAATAATTTGATAAGTCATGGTAAACATGAGAAAACAAAACTCAAGATTCGGCCCTCTACATATCAAGTGCAACAAAGCCTTTAAACCAAATTGCAAAGATCAACTCCAATGTGACCTCTTCCAAATTATTAAACTTTTGGGAGAAACATTTCCCATATACCTAATTCTATATCATTTATGGTGGCACTCTTCACCCCACTAACTCACCATGCCCCATCTTTCTCTCTTTTCTGATCTCGATCAAGCATTAAAAGTCTGGAAGTCCTTGAAGAAAGGTTAACCCTAGTAACCGAGATGTATTCTGAAGACAAACTCACCTTACTCCAATACCCGTATATGGTCAAAATGGTCTTTTGAGGCTTGTAATGTAGGCTATTGCTCACGGCTACCAAAGAAAGGATATATAGGCTCAAATAAATACTTAAAGGTAATGAAACCAAAGATCATTTCTTCCAAGTGAAATATCACTTTTGCATTCCTTGATCCGAATATGTTTGGATGAAATGCTTTTTTCTCTCCTTTTTCTTGTTCTTTTTCTTTTCTTCTTCGTCTTTTTTTTTCTTTTTTTACAAATCACTCTAGACTGCCCATTTCTAAGTTTTCACCCTAGAGTTTATTTTCTTTCCTTGAAATCAATCTTCCACTGCTCCTTTAGATATAGACGTGATTGAATGAAAGATCTCTCATATATGTACTGCTTTTCCTTTACACTTTTTAACTTTAGCGCTTTTTTTGCTTCAGCTTGATTCAGTTGACTTTTTGAACACAAGCTCCCACTATTTCCATTTCCCTTTTTCGACTTTTTTGTTTTGACTTGATTTAGAATATTCTTCTTCATTCGTCTTGCCTTTCTGGCTTTTATGCTTGATATATTCACTTTTGTTTCTTTTGCCCCTGATTCACAAGGCATTACTATCATAACATTATCAAAACCGAACACTTTTCGCTTGCAAACAAACTGTCATCCTCTTTGCCTCTATTGTAGGGGTGATCCTTGGTTTGCGTTGAATCCAAAGAAAATCATCATGCTCAAAGGGGACAACAAATGATTTTTTTCTTATTTTCTTTCTTGTGAAGGGAACTAAAGGAGTGCCAAATGTCCTCCCATATTTGGATATCTTCGAAGAAAAGCCGTGTTCAGGTGGTAGATATTTTAGGTTATCACTTTATTCAAAGACC
This sequence comes from Hibiscus mutabilis, assembly GCA_019671005.1. Classification (NCBI taxonomy): domain Eukaryota; kingdom Viridiplantae; phylum Streptophyta; class Magnoliopsida; order Malvales; family Malvaceae; genus Hibiscus; species Hibiscus mutabilis. The sequence continues at coordinate 34,939,266 of CM033729.1, forward strand.
TTAGCCAATAATGCTCGAAAGGCAAATCACTCAAAATTTGTATTTGGCATTTTCCCGTGATACCTGAACACTCATTAATGTTTTCCTGATGGTCTAAATAAAGTCAAAGAGAGCCACATTTTGAAACTGAACTCTGAATTTGATTCAAGGTCCCTCTTACAATTAATATCTAGGGACCTAAGAGGAAATGCTATTGAAGATATATGCATATATGTGTGGGAGAAGAAAAACTAACCCATAACAAAGAAGGAATGAAAAAATCAAAGAATGAAAAATGTTTTCCATTTGAGAAATATGTAGGAAAAAGCGTCATAAACAAATAAAATGAAATAGCCTCCCTTACAAAGGACTCCTAATGCTTGTGGGCAAAAGCGATTGGGATGACTCGGGGTGTTACTCTGCAACGATCCTAAAACTGCAGATAGATCTCCTATGATTTAATTGCTAGCTGTTAATCAAGGATAATCTGAGTGAATTTCATCCACTCTAATTCTACAAATAATTCTTCATTTATCTCCTTTACCGATACACATACATTCGCATTAAGTGCAAGCAAATACTCGTCAGGAAATTCATCTCTCATCAAATTGGTCTTACTATCTTCAAGATGATGCTCCAAGCGTGAGAGATTGTCAGCTACTAGGTTTTCACTGCCTTTTTGTCTTGGATCTCAAGGTCGAACTCTTGAAGCAAGAGTGTCCATCGAATTAGTCTGGGCTTGGCATCATTCTTTTCCAAGAGGTACTTCAATGCCTAATGATATGTAAAAACTACAACTTTGTTACCAATTAAATAAGATCTAAATTTGTCATAAGAAAATACAACCGCAAGAAATTCTTTCTCCGCCGTTGAGTAATTCAGTTGTGCTTCGTTGAATGTTCGACTAGCATAGTAGATGGCATGGAAAACCTTGTCATGCCTTTGTCCCAAGACTACTCCAACGACATAGTTGCTGGCATCAAATATGAGCTCGAAGGGCTCATTCCAGTTCGGTACGACAACTATAGGAGCATTAATCAACTTCTCTTTAAGCTCCTGAAATGCTCTTAAACAAGAATCGTTAAATGCAAAAGTGGCATTATGTTCTAACAACAAGCATAAAGGTTTAGCAATTTTTGAAAAGTCTTTAATAAAACGCTGATAAAAACTGGCATGTCCTAAAAAACTCCTTATACCTTTAACACTCGTTGGAGGAGGTAGCTGCTGAATTACCTCAACTTTTGCTTGATCCACTTCTAGCCCTCTCTCAGTTACCTTATGTCTGAGAACAATGCCCTCCTACACCATGAAGTAGCATTTTCCCAGTTCAACACTAGGTTTGTCTCTATGAATCTCTTCAAGACTTGCTCCAAACTCTGAAGACATTCCTCAAATGTTTTGCCAAACATTGAGAAATCATCCATGAATACCCCCATGTTGTGCTCAATCATATCAAAAAAATGGACATCATGCAACGTTGAAATGTTGCTGATGCATTACATAGGCCGAATGGCATCCTTCTAAACGCAAACGTCCCATATGGGCATGTGAACATAGTCTTCTCTTGATCATTAGGGGTGATGGCAATCTGATTATAACCTGAATAATCATCTAAAAAACAATATAAAGCTTTACCTGCCAACCTGTCTAGCATTTGATCAATGAATGGCAATGGGAAATGGTCCTTCCTCGTGGCATTGTTCAGCCTCCTATAGTCCATGCACACTCTCCACCCTATGATAGTTCTGGAACGGATTAACTCAACTTTATTATTTTATATCGCGGTCATGCCACCCTTTTTTGGCACACATTGCACCGGGCTAACCCAAGAGCTATCGAAAATGGGATATATAATCCCGGCATCAAGCCATTTTATGATCTCTTTTTTCACTACCTATTTCATGCTTGGGTTTAGCCTTCTTTGGCCTTCAATGGTCTTGCCATGGTACTCCTCCAAGATAATCTTATGCATGCAATTGGTTGGGCTAATACCTCTGATGTCTACCAAAGTCCACCCTAATGTCTTGTAAAAGTCACGTAATATTGCCAACAATCTTTCCTCCTGATCATTAGTAAGACTAGTGGCAGCGATTACCGGAAGAGTTGAGTGTTCACCTAAATAAGCATACTTCAAATGATCTGGCAGTGGTTTTAGTTCCAACTCTGGTAGCTCCTCTGTTGATGGTTTAAGTGCCTTGATTTCTCTGTATCTCAGAGAAAGTAAATAACTTCAGCTTCACGGTATCTTCAGGTACTCCATTTTGTTGAAATAACTGGCAAATCTCCATGAACTGCTTTAGATGTTGCCTTGGATCTCTAGTGAGTGCTCTATCAAACTGACCTACATTCAAAAGAGTTTGAATCATTACTGGCTTAAGTTCAAAATTGACAGCGTTTACCTCTGTGCCAACAAGTCCTGGCATCAAATTGTCAATGATTGGTGTCGAATGTTCTCTAATAGGTCTCCCATTAATAACTGGGACAGGAGTTGGTAGTGGTATCTCATTGTTAAGTGGATTTCCTCCATTGTTCACCACGCCATTCCCTCCATTACCTTGGTTTTGCATCTCTCTAAATCTTCTTTATAACCTCCACAAGGTTTTCTCAATTTCTGGATCGTATGGCCACTCGTCCACCACATGATGGCTTTCGGTCATACACCGACAAAAACAAAAGGTAAAAACAAAAATAAAAATAAAAATAAAAGGAAGACAAGCAAAAATTTTAAAAATAATCAATTTCGTTGCACTCCCCGACAACGACGCCAAAAACTTGTAGACTCTCTGGTAAAATGCAGACAAAAAATGGCAAAAGGTATGTGTTGGAAAAGTATGAAAACAGTGCCAAAACGAGTCTTTTGCATGCAAGTATACACGGTATGCAAGTAATATAGCTTGTAAGCTGAGTATCGATCCCACAGAGATTGACATGGAATTCAATTGCCTTGATTGTTACTTGCCTTAAGGAAAAGGTTGATTTGATTTGAAATTGATTTTGAAAATAATTGAAAAGAAAAGAAATAAAAGTGAAAGTAAAGTAAGATGTTGGCAAGGAAGGTATTTTAATGAATGATGAGCATTTGCAGGGAATGCCTGGTTTTTACGCTATTCATGTCGTGCCAGCCTTTAATAACAACCTATCTTGGCATTGCTTGCCGAGCAGATTTAAAATTAGCAAAGCCTCTCTTGATGGTCATTGCCTTAAATTGATTATGTAAAAACCCCTATATCTCTATAGTGCATGCTTTTAAATAAACCAATTTGATTAAGATCCAATCTATACTCCTAAGGGGTAGATTTCACTCCCGAAGAAAGTTTATCTACTTGAACGACTTCTCTCGAAGCTTCTCTCCTTAGTATTCAACAACTTGATCGTTTCCACCCCGAGTCTGTTAAGATATTGAGAAGCAATAGGCCAACAGTGCTAACTCTCGCTTGGCATAGTGTTTAGGAAATATTAAAGTATGTCGAATAGTGAAAACATTGCCAAGGTAGATTTATTATTAAAAACTAAAACATAAAAATAGTGTTCAACGCAAACATCCCCCACCAACTATTAAATTAGTTCGTGGAGAGGGATTTAACCAACAACCCACAAACATTTTCAAAATACATTATCATTAAAAACAAAATAAAATAACTTGAAAGAGAGAATGGGCTAAAAGGGGTCTATCAATGCAGCCCTTCAAGTTCCATGCTTCTCGGCCAAGTTGGTCGAACCACCCTTCCTATGTGCAGCCGGTTGTCAATCGTCACACACCAACTTCTCACTCCGACCTTCTTTGCTTCTCCAAAAGTCTAGCTTGGTTGGTGTTTAAATAGGCATGCAGGGAAGGGATAGGATGAGCTCCTCATTTGAATTTTGAATTTCAACTACCCAAGGGATAAGAGATTATCATCTTATCCAAATTTGAATAAGAGCTGATCAGGCTAGGGCTGATATCATACTGCCGACGCCGCCTTGGCTTCCAAGCTTGGCATGAATCTGCCAACAAGTCTTGGCACCACCTTATCTGCTATTTTTTCGAAGATTGATCCAATTGCTATCTTTTCGAAACCAGATCATTTCTTATTTTTTCGAGGTCCAACAGCTTCTTGGCGTGGCATCAAGTTCACTTCTCCACCAACCGATTCTTGGCATTGTCTGGTCCATCTGTGCCAACAACACTCGGCATTCTCTCTGGCGCTCCTTCCTGTGTTGCTTTTCTGGGCCAAATCCTATGCCAAACCTGCAAAATTGCCAACAAAACAACCCTTCACATTGGCATAGACAGAATTCTAAAATCTTTATGCAAATGCATGGTTTTAACATCCTAATGCAGCTAAATGCACTTAAAAATCAAGCAAAAGCATTGTAAGATTAGCATTAAAATAATACTTTTGGAGAGGTAACAGTGCCGCATCCGCATATATCTCAAAGCCAAACTCCACCTCCGATCTGGTGGCAACCCTGACAACTCTTTCGAAAAAACACCTGGAAACTCACATACCGTAAGGATATCCTACACCCTCAACTCCTTCAAACCAGGATTCATAACATAGGCTAAGAAAGCCTCACATCTGAAATCCATCATTCATCTCGCTTCTAAAGTCAAAACAACATTAGACAGGAACTTTGCGTTCTCACCCACAACCACCACCTCAAAATCATCTGACAACCTCAGGGATATTCGTTTGGTATCAAAATCTACCACAGCCCTATACTCAGTTAACCAATTTATTCCCAAAATAGCATCAAAACCATGGAGTGTCAACTCCATCCAATCCACGTTAAGCACATGTCCCTCAACCATCAGCGGACATCGACGATACAACTTTCTAACCACGACTGTCTCTCTAAGAAAATTGGCCACTCTAACACCCACATTAAGATTTTCAATAGGTATATCAAGCAACTGTGCATGCTAACTCAGGATATATGAATGGGCATAACTAGAATCAAACAACGAATACAACGATAAAGACTGTAAAAAGAATGTACCTGCAATCACGTTAGAGTCATTGCAACCTTCATAGTGCGCATACAATCTAGCTAGTCCACCTCCCTCAGGCTGGATAGCAACCGTATGAGCCACAGTTCTCTGCCCACCATCCTTGCACTGAAACTGACCATGGCCACGTCCATGGCCTCTCTGCGGAGCAACAATAGGTGCAACACTCTGCCCACCTCCAGCTAACAAAGGACAATCATGCCGTCGGTAGACGCCATACCCACAACACCAACAAGCATTAGCCACAACAGCCGTAGGTGCCTGACCCTCTCTAACCAAACAGGGGCAATCCCGCCTCTGATGATCACGTGATCCGCAGACCCTCTCTAGTGGGCTCGTTTTGATGTTGGGCTTGAGTATTGGGATTGTGGATTATGTGGGAATAGGATGGAGGGGTAATAAAGTAAATTCTCACAAGTTTTAAAGGGTTTGCTGAATTTCATTTATTTTTTCTGCAAAAAAAGAGAGGGGTAACCTTATTGTTGTCCTTTTTTCCTCTATCTCTCTTATTCATCTTAGTCTAGAGGCACAAGGTAAAGGTTGGATCTTTGCTCTTTCAAGTGGTATTTTTGAAGTGTTTATTGAGAGCATTTCAATCTCCTTCCAAGGATCTACATCTCTAGGAAACTTTTATTAGAAATGGTGAAGGGTGGAAGCTTCGGATTTTGTGGGGTATTTTTTGGAAAAGGGTTGTAGGAGATTTAACCCCGTTTTTCCAGTCTTAGATTGATTTTATAATTATCCTTCAACCCCTACAAAGTTGGAATTTGTTTTACAACTTTTTGTGTAGTGAAAGAGGTAGGAGAACCTTCCAAGGAGTTTAGGAAAAGGAAGGCTTGAAGGGTTTGGCTAGAGGCTTTTTTTCCAGCTTTAGGATCAATGTTAGTACACTACTAACTCCTATACCTTCACGGGCATCATAAATTTGATGTTTGTGGTTGAGTTTGGGTGTTAGAGGTTAGAGACCCTTTCTAATGGTAAAATATGGGTTTGGTGTTAATAACTTGTGAAAATGGTAGTAAACCTCCCTAAACACTTCCAAAAGATGTAGGATCGAGTTACAAGGTTAATGGTTGTGATTTGGGGGCTTAGGAAGTAATTTTCTGAGCCTATGAAGCCATTATGGGTTTCGGTACTGGTACTAGTGAGCTCAATTTGTATCGGTACTCTATGAGTACTAGTACCCTAAGGGTGTTGTACTGGTATGCGAGAGCCATTACCGGTACCCACTTGGCAATTTGCCCGAAAAATGCATTTTGTGTTTGAGGGACTTATAATTTGAGGACTATGACCCAATGAGCTTCTAATGTGGTATAATAAATGTTGAGAGGCTCGAACGATCAACTGAATGCCAAGAGGAGGGTTGAGACATTTTCAAGCACGCAAGAGAAGATCCAAGGGTTGAAACATTTTCAAAGTATGGTTTTATAAATGCTAAATGTTAATAAGAGGCGATGTGACCAAGTTGTATTTGTGAGGTTTATTTTGGATAGTCCCTGGTTGTACAAGTTATGTTTGATGTTTTGGACTTGTATGATGCTTAATGTTTGTTTTTGAGGGATTGGGAAACACTATGCATGCTTGGGTAGAAATCATTAGGAGTAATGTTTGGATTTGAGATGTTGTTTATGATCTTCTACCATGCTGTTATGTTTGAGAAATTGATATTTGTGAAATATTATGATGATTTGATAATGATTGGAGTATGTTTGATTGAGCCAAAGTGTCATATGTTGGACCAAGAGGTCATTACAGGTCTGTCCGTACTGGTACAGGTCCTCAGGGATCGGTATGCGAGAACTATCTTGACTCAATTTGGTAAAAATTCCATAGGCATACAGATACGCTTGGTAACCGTATCGGTGCGCGTAGCTGGAAAATAAGCCTGGTGTCAGTATACAGGCAACCGTATCGGTACGACCTTTAGCTACTATAATCCAATATTTTTGAAAACACATACCCGTACCGATAAGACTGAGGACCGTATCGGTACGCCTTTGTATTTCAACCCCGTTGCAATACGTCAAGTGCCTGTACTGGTAGGCCAGCCGTTATTTCAGTTAGGATGCCTTCTGAAGTTTGTATTCTTTGTAATTTAGTCCCTATTTCTTAATCATGCAATTAAATGAGTTTGGATGGTTATTTTAAGTTGAGTTTTAAACTGAAGGTATGAAATATGACTAATTAAGGATTGGTAACTTTAATTTCACGAATGTCCTCTTAAATGTTGGAAATTATGTTTTAGTCCCTGATTTGGGAATTCATACAATTGGATGTCAATTTGACGTCTGATTGAGTTTTAACTTTCACCATAGCCAACATGATCACCATAGGACTTAAATATGCATTAGATAAGATAAAATAAAATAGACCGTCTTCAATGTAAATTTTTTGGGTTTGTCTCGATAAACCCTAATATAGCTCACTCGATTCGATCTTGTGACTAAACTGGTCAATAGGGTTACATTTGTTGGTATCAGAGCCATGTTATGATTGTTATGAGGTGGGTTATGGTTGTTTGTTTGATTGTTATTGCATGAGTATGTTGCTTGACGTATATAGTGTTTGAATTTGTGAGATTATGTTCAATATGCGATATGTTTAGGTGTTTAAACTCGAGGACACATTGCCTTATTACTACTAGAGTTAAGTGATTTTGTTTTTAAACAAGAGTGGCTTGGATTCTTGATGCAAGCTGGCCTAATTGTTTTGTTTTATTGCATTATCATGTTTTAGACTCATAATTTTTGTGAATGCAACCGAGACTAGAGCTGAGATCGAATACGTTCACATTCCTTGAAGGGAATGATGAGATATGGATCAATCCAAGGTTGGGGTAGCTTTAGCTTAGGGTTAAAGGGATGTAGAGGTTTATGTTGCGAAGCTACCGCGGTTGTGTTGTTAAACCAGGGGTTGAGATGTTTAGGTTTTGGAAGTTGTGTTGTTAGGGATCCTTTCCTGAGATGTTATAGACGATGTTATCGGAGTTTTCTTTTGATGCAAGGTTAGGTTTAGAATAGAGACGTGTTTTGGTATGGCTCCCGAATTCTTTTGAGTTGTGGTGGCGAGTAGAAATGAAGTATGGAGTGATGATATCCTCGTGTTCTGAGTGTACGATGAAGTTGAGTAAGATCGGTTCGAGAATCTTGTAAGTGTGAATTGTTAAACATGCACAATACAAAACACTTATGTGTATATATTTAAATATGGCATTACATGCATACATTTGGGCATGACATTAGATATTTTGCATACATGTGCATAGGCATCTTTGAGGGCATATAGGCAGTCATGTATACATATGTTCATACTTACGGATGACTTTTTAGAGGCCGATGAATCTTCTATGAAGATTAGCTTAGCGAGGAGGTTCTTTAGGAGCTTATAGAATAGGAAAGTGTTTAAGGTGGTTTTCGGAGGTTGTAATAGATTTGAAGCGACCAAGGTTGGTGTTAGGAGTGTGTGGTTTCAAGGAGCGGCTGATTACTATAGGAATTCGTAGAGAAATGCTTTTTAAGGTTGTGGTATTGTTAGTGAATTTGTGACATTAAAGATGTTGGGTGGTTCGCGGGATCATATCAGGCGAGATTGTCTGCAGTTAGCCAGGAAGGTCAGGATCCTGCCTCTGCTGTTGTGCCGTAGAGAGGCTGTGGACATTTCTAGCATTGAGATAATGGTCAGAAAATAGTTGCTCATACCGTAGCGGTTCAACCTGAGGGCGATGAACCGATGAGGTTTTTTGCGCACCGTCTAGAAAGGAATGAGGCCGATGTGATTGTAGGTACATTTACTTTGCAGTCCATACCATTGCTTTCTTTGATTGATTATCGTTCTACACATTCATACATCCTGCACGAACATGCTTGCTTGCTTGACATGCCTATAGAGGTGTTAGATGTTGGTATGAGGGTAACTAGTTCCTTTGGTGAGATAGTAGTTGCTACGAGGTTGTATATGAGATGTCCTTTGATGGTTCAAGGTTATGTGTCTGAGGCTAATTTGATAGAGTTGCCGTTTAACAATTTCGACGTGATTTTGGGGATAGATTGGTTCTCTGAACATAGGGCTATAGTTGATTTTGAGACCAAGTGAGTTTTGCTGAAACTTGCAGAGGATTACGAAGTGGTGATTGTGGTCAAATTCTTATCCAATGTTGTTTCGGCTTTGGAAGCGAAGAAGATGATGGAATCTGGGGGTCAAGCATATCTAGCTTATAATATGAATCCTAATATGAAGGAAGTGCGTGCTCAGGATATTCGCGCAGTTTGTGATTTTCTAGGAGTTTTTTCGGAAGAGTTGCCTAGTTGTTGTAGGATAGGGAGGTGGAATTTTGCATTGAGACGTACGCGGATATGGCTCCAGTGTCGGTTGCACCATATCGCATGGCACCGAAAAAATTGAAGGAGTTGTTGGATCATGGTTTCATTCAGCCAAGTATGTCACCGTGGGGAGAACTGGTGTTGTTTGTGAAAAAGAAAGATGGCACGATAAAATGTGCATTGATTATCGGCTACTGAATAAGTTGACAATTAAGAACAAGTATCATTTGCCTAGAATTGATGATTTGTTTGATCAGTTTTGGGGTGCTACATTGTTTTCTAAGATTGATATGTGGTTTGGGTATTATCAGTTGAAGGTGAAGGATAAAGACGTGCCGAAGATAGCTTTTCGTACGCGTTTGGGCATTATGAGTTCTTAGTGATGCCCTTTGGGTTGACAAATGCACCGGCAGCATTCATGGATATGATGAATTGGGTGTTCCATGAATTCTTGGATTAATTTGTGGTAGTGTTCATCGATGACATTCTTGTGTACTCCCATACCGAAAAAGATCACGATCGACATCTACGGATTGTAAGTTTTGTTCAACAATAAGCTTTATGCCAAGTTGACTAAATGTGAGTTTTGGATCAAGAAGGTGGTTTTTCTTGGTCATGTTATTTCGGACAAGGGTATTCACGTGGATCTGTAAAAAATTAAAGCTGTTGTGAATTAGAAGCAACCAAAGTCAGTGTCAGAGGTTCATAGTTTTCTGGGATTGGCAGGATATTACTAACGCTTTGTGGATGGTTTCTCGAGAATTGTTGCTCCTTTGACGAAGTTTTTGCAAAAGGATGTAAGTTTTGAGTGGACGGAGAGTAGACAACAAGCCTTTGATAAGTTGAAGGAAGCCTTGACACAAGTTCCAATCTTGATTCAACCTGAGTCACGGAAGGAGTTTGTTGTGTTTAGCGATGAATCCTACGTTGGTTTGGGGTGTGTGTTGATGCAAAAAGGAACGGTTGTAGCTTATGCATCTAGACATTTGAGGGTGCAAGAGCGTAACTACCCTACGCACGATATTGAGCTGGCTGTAGTGGTGTTTGCATTGAAGATTTGGCGACATTATCTTATGCTAAGAAGTGTACTGTGTATACGGACCACAAGAGTTTGAAATACCTAATGTCACAAAATGAGTTGAATGTTACGCAACGAAGATGGTTGGAGTTGCTTAAGGATTATAATTTGATAATCGAGTATCATCTGGGTAAGCTAATGTAGTAGCCGATGCTTTAAGTACAAAGGTTGCGGTTGAGTTGAGGGTGATGTTTGCTCGATTGAGTGTAATACGCGATGGTGGTTTGTTGGCTGATTTGCACGTGAAGCCATCATTGTTGTAATTGATCAAGGAGAAGCAACCGTATGATGACTCCTTGGTACCGCATGTTAAGGATATTATGGATGGCAATCAAACGAATTTTTGTTTTAGTGAGGAAATTGATTTGTGTTATAAGGTTCAGGTGGTGGTGTCGAAAGATAAAGAGTTGAGGCACATTTGAGTCCTTTTGCTATGCATCTGGAGAGTAAGAAGATGTGTCAGGACTTAAAGAAAGAGTATTTATGGGTTGGTTTGAAAAAGGATATCGCAAATCTTGATGCTAGTTATATGGTTTGTGAACGTGTTAGGATGGAGCACCAGTTTTCTTGGGGTTGTTACAACGGTTGAGGATTCTAGAATGGAAGTGGGAGAGAATTACTATAGATTTTGTGTCTATTTTACCTTTAACGCCATCAAAGAAGAATTCTTTTTGGGTAATTGTGGATAGATTTACGGAGTGTGCACATTTTTTGATTTTGCATACGACATATAATTTAGACAAGTTGGCGGAGTTGTATATTGCTGAGAGTGTGAGGTTGCACATAGTTCCAAGTATATTGTATCAGATAGAGATTCACGTTTTACAACGAGGTTTTGAGAGTGTTTGCATACGGTTTTGGGTACGCGGTTGAACTTCAATACTTTGTATCATCCTCAAACAGATGGTCAGTATGAACGCGTTATCCAAGTGTTGGAGGATATGTTGTGGTGTTGCATCATTGATTTCCAAGGATCATGAGAGAAGCAGTTACTATTGGTAGAGTTTACCTATAACAATAGTTATCATGCTAATATCCAGATGGCACCGTATGAGGTTTATATGGTAGAAGGTGTCGCATGCCACTTTGTTGGGTAGAGGCAGGAGAAAAGTATGTTTCTTTGCCGGATGTGTTGAAGGATACCACTGAAAAGGTGAAGCTTATTAGTGATCGATTGAAGGCGGCTTCGGATCAGCAAAAGTCATATGCCGACTTGAAGTGAAGGGAGATTGAGTATGCGGTTGGTGATCGTGTGTTCCTAAAGGTTTTGCCTTGGAAGAAGGTGATGAGGTTTGGACAAAATGGCAAGTTAAGTTATAGGTTTATTGGGCCTTATGAGGTGTTGAAGCGTGTTGGTCCGGTTTCATATAGGTTGAGGTTACCTGTGGAATTGGAGAAGATACATGATGTTTTCCATGTATCGATGCTTTGGAGGTACAAATTGGATCCTTCGTATGTGATGCCTGTTGAAGAAATTGAGTTGAATTCAGATTTGTCTTATGATGAGGAGCCAGCACGAATTCTGGATTCAAGCACCAAGTACTTCGTGGAAAGACCATATAGTTGGTGAAAGTGTTGTGGCGACATCGTGGTGTTGAGGAAGCCACATGGGATAGCAAGAAGGACATGTTGAAGTAGTTTTCTCACTTTTTTCGCCAGGTAAATTTTGAGGATGAAATTTCTTAAGAGGGGGAGAGTTTTAACGCCCTGAAATTGGGCCTAGATGTTAATGAGATCGGGTAGACAGTTCAAGAGAACCAGATTAGGCAATTCGAGTTAGTTTCAGGAATTAAATTCAAATAAATTGTTTTTGGCTAAAATAAAATATGGAAAATGCTTGAAAATGCTTAATTAGTATTCTAAGTATTTTGGTAAATTCAATTTGAAGTAATTAAATCTGATTTTGGGACATTTTGGTCTAGTGACTAAAATGAAATGTTTTCAAAACTGATTTTGGTGACTAAATCGTAGAAGGGTCAAAATTAGAATCTTTAAGGAGATATTTGACCAAACTTTTCCATTAGACTTTCCCTTAATTTAGGCTATTTTAAAGTGTTTTAATTGGTTTTTAATATTAAAAGAAAATAGATTTAATAAAAGGATTTTAATTTTACAAAATCACTTCCTTACTTAACTAACTTTGATATCACTTTTCTCTCAAATTTCTCAGCAACCAAACTATCAAAATCTTTCCAGAATTTCCAAGAATCAATCTCTTTTGATTTTCTTTTGATTTCTTATTTGATTCCTTTGATTCTTGCAACAAAATCTACTTGGATTTCAACCAATCTTTGCCAATTAAGGGAAAAATCAGCAATTAGAGGTGATTTTCATTTCATTCCTCTAATTAAAGGTTTTCTATTGAAATTCCCAAGTTCTTGATCCTTTACAACTTATTTATGTTATGGAATTATGATTTAAACATAGATTTGTTAATTAAATTTTGTTTTATGTGGAAATTTGTTAAATACTATTTTGGATCTGTTTTGTGTTGAATCTAGTTGATTGGATCTCAATTAAGATGTGTTTTAATGTTGAAAGAAGTGCTTAATTAAAGGAATCCTGAAACTATGTGAATTGCTAGTTTTCTATGTTGTATATAGTTAGATTTTGGTGTAATCTTGGTGTTGTAGCAGTGTTCGAGGTATAAGGACGTAGTCAAGGTGTTTTTTGATGTTAATTGATGTTTTTTAGGATGTTAGAATCATTAAGTTTTGGCTGGGCTTTGTTTAGATGAGGTTTGATGATGATTTCAGTTGTTTTAGAGAGGTGTTTGATGGTTTCTTATGAGGCAAAGTTGTGTTTGTTGGTTGCTGGAGAGTTGAGATGCATGGAAGTGCTTTAACCATCTGTTTTTGATTGGGTAAAGCAAAGGATTTGAATCCGATTGCTTTTGGAGTGGTTGCGAAAGCTTTGGAAGCTTGATTCGCGTAACGGTAAGATAGCTTTGGATCGTTGGTGTGTGGAAATGCGTTTTACTGCTTTTAGAAGGTTTGAAGATGGTTGTTGGGAGTTTAGATAAAGTCTAAAACACTTATCTAAGCTCAGAAGTAAGTATTGGTTGAGCTCTCTCGATTTTGATTTTGTAAAAGAAAATCTCATGCTCATGTTTATGTTTATGTTTTGATTACTTATTGTATTATGCATGTTTTAGAAATGAAAGGTGTTGAAAATGATCATATATGATGATTATCGAGAATGGTATATGGTTTATGAAAGTATTTCATGTTTACTAAAATACATGGTTTAATGTATTTGAAATTGGATTGGTTTGATGCATATGTAAAACAGTGAAGTACTGTTGTTTTATTGAATATATTGGCAAGTGGTTGAGGTTAAAATGTTATCGGATATAGTTGGCTAGCCATAGGGTTTAAGGTGCACTTATAATAAGTCACCTCATGTGTGTCGAGAGGTTAACTATGTCGTTTTCTCCACCGTGAGAACCGAAACTATTGAGGGGTTAATTGTGCCGTATTCTATCGTTGGTGGATTTATACATCATAACCTTTGAGGTGGGTGATTGTTCCGTCGCTCCTATTCGATGATGTATGTGAAGTGGTCGTATGAACCACTTGAGAAATCCGTGTATCCGATGTGTTTTTACAAATGGAATGGTTCTGGTTTTGAGTCACTTGAAAGCCAATATATGAGATAATGTGTCATGAGAAATGGATTATGTTTGTTTAATGTGATTTATACATGAGATGCTCTTTAAGCTTGCTATAGAGAATTGGCATATGAAGCTTAAATTGAGGTTTGAGATAGAATCCTTGATGCATTTGTTGCAAATAATTTAAATGTGCATACTTGAAGAGATTATTGAAGCATGAGATGTTTTATCCATGAAACTTATATTTTGGTTTGAATTAAAATGTTTTTAGATGCATTGATGACTGTTTTTTAGATTTCCTCACTAAGCTTATAGTTTACGCTCTCCTTTCTCATTAATGCAGTGAAATAGGCCTTTTCGGACAGCAGGCACGCAACAGAAGATCCAAGGGTTGAGACATTTTCAAAGTATGGTTTTATAAATGCTAAGTAGTAATAAGAGCCAATGTGACCAAGTTGTATTTGGGAAGTTTATTTTGGATACTCCCTTATTGTACAAGTTATGTTTGATGTTTTGGACTTGTATGATGCTTAATGTTTGGTTTTGAGGGCCTGGGAAACATTATACATGCTTGGGTAGAAATCATGCCTATAGGAGTAATGTTTGGATTTGAGATGTTGCGTATAATCTTCTACCATGCTGCTATGTTTGAGAAATTGATGTTTGTGAAGTTATATGATGATTTGATAATGATTGGAGTATGCTTGAGTCAAAGTGTCATATGTTGGACCAAGAGGTCATTATAGGTTTGTCCGTACCGGTACGGGTGATCCGGGATCAGTATGCAGGGACCTATCTCGACTCAATTTGGGCAAAATTGCCTAGGCGTACTGATATGCCTGGTAACTGTATCGCCATGCATAGCTAGAAAATAAGCCTGGTATCGGTACACGGGCAACCGTATCGATATGGCCTTTAGCTACTAGATTCCTATATTTTCGAAAACACATAATTGTACTGATACACTTAAGGACTGTATCGGTACACCTTCGTATTTCAACCCCATTGTGATATGCCAAGTGCCCGTACCGGTACGCTACTCGTTATTTTAGTTAGGATGCCTTCTAAAGTTTGTATTCTTTGCAATTTAGTACCTATTTCTTAATCATGTAATTAAATGAGTTTGGATGGTTATTTTAAGTTGAGTTTTAACCTAAAGGTATGAAATATGACTAATTAAGGATTGGTAACTTTAATTTCATGAATTTCCTCTTAAATGTTGGAAATTAAGTTTTAGTCCCTAATTTGAGAATTCGTACAATTGGATGTCAAATTGATGTCCGATTAAGTTGTAACTTTCACCGTAACCTGTATGATCACCTTAGGACTTAAATATGCATTTAGATAAGATAAAAGAAAAAATGGACCGTCTTTAATGTAAATCTTACGAGTTTGCCTCGGCAAACCCTAATGTAGCTCGCTCGGTTCGATCTTGCGACTAAACTGGGTCAAGGGGGTTACAAAGAGTCATTGGGAAAATTTAATAATGGGTATCAGTACACTATGTAAGTCTATCGGTACACCTCCTCACATATCAGTACGACCAATCTTGTACTGGTACGAGTTTTGGCTATTGGAAAATTAGACTGTTGGGAACAAAGAGGCATATCGGCAAACAACATAGTTGTACCAGTACGAGCTCTTTTGGGTATCGGTACGGGTCAAACTGTACCAGTACTCAAGGCCTGTTTTTGACACTTTGGCTAATTAAAATCATTTTAAACATGTCAAAAAACCCTTTGAAAACCTTATAAACATATTTTTTTATGTTAATGGTGAAAACCTTATAAACATATTTTTTTATGTTAATGGAATTTTGAAATATTTTTGTAAACTAGTTTAAGTCCAAAAATATTTTTTATTTTAAGTTATATCAAAATCACTTGAAAAATATTTTTAAAATTTCACCCTTAGATAAAACAATTTTAGAAAAAGATAATACTTTTAGAAAATATTAAAGCTCCCCTTTTTTTTGAAATTGAATTTTTCAAACCTATCTATCTCCTTTTATTTGATATAACCAAACCACTTGAAAAATAATTTTTGAAATTTCTTCCCCTTAGAAAAATAATTTTATAAAAAAGATAATATTTTTAGAAAATACTAAAGCTCCCTTTTCTTTTTGAAATTAAAATTTTCAAACCTATCTCTCCCCTTTTTTTGTTATATCAAAAATAATTTCAAAACTAAGTTTGAAATTACATTAAGTTCAAAACACTAAATGTTGAAACCAATCGTTGGAAATTTAGTACCAATTGATAGAAATGACAATTGTTGGTGTAAAAATAACAATGGAGAATGAGACCCCCAAAAATTTTAACATGAAAAGAATTTTAAAAAAACTGGCTCCCCCTTACTCAAGCATCATGTAAATTGTTAGTCCGACAATTCAAAAGAAATAAATTGAATTTCAAATAAATAAATCAAGAAATTTAATTAGACATGGCATTTATGAAAATAAACCAATAAGCATACAAGGCATGGCAAAAAGGAGACAAAGCTGTCATTTTTTATCTACGCGTACCGCTACAGAGGAGGTTGTATCGGTACATGGTTGAAGGTTGTATCGGTATGGTATGGGTTGTATCGATACCGAAGGCACGGAACTGGTGAAAATGAAATAAATAAAAAACTTAAAAGGCATTACAACTTAGTTTTAAGTTCATACAAAGGCTCTATTAAGTCTTAGATACACATTTTACACATATTGCTACACATGCTTCAAAAAATCATCAATTAAAACATATAAATCATGAATTTCACCAAATTCAACCAAAAACATTCAAGTTAATGGCCATAGACGAAGAATTTAACACATGAGGCAAAAAACATTAACTCATGCAATTTGAGACTCCCCCTAACTATATCCAATTAGGCACAACATGGAGTCAAACAATCATGCTTAGATCATAAAAAAAGAATAGACATGAAAGATATGATCAAGCAAAATGCATGAAATTAAATTCTCCACTTGAACCAAGGTAGGATGTTTAGTCTTCCTTCTTCAACTGTCCTTCCTCCTTTGTGTGTCATGAGCTCCAAAATTTCAATTTTGATCATCAATGGCTCAAGCACACTTATAAGTAGACAATCAAGTAATTTTTGGTATCCAAATTGCTTTGGATCCAATGGCATTAGTCCTAAATAACTTAGTCCCCTTAGGAATCCAGTTTTCAATGTCTTCCTTTTTGTTTGAAGAAATTAATCCCTAAATTATTTTTGGAGCATTCTCCATTTTTCTTTTCAAGGATTTTGTAAATCAAATATTTTTATTCTTGAACTTTTGAGAGCAAGGTTTGTAATCAAAAATCTTTTTCTCAAATTTTCAAACCATGCTTCAAGTTCTATATTAGTTTTGGAAAGCAAATCATATTTTGACTTTTAATTTTAAAATCAATTTCTTGTTTTTCAAAAATAAGGCTTTAAATTCCAAAACTAAATCATCATAGGCATCTTGTAATTCATCAAATGTATATGAAATTGAAGTAGATAAATTAGAAGTTATCGTTAAATTTTCTTCGATGGTCATGAGACTAAGGTTGGCTTCCTCATTATCGGTGGAGTTCTTTTCATCACTCCATGTGGCCACAAATGCCCTCTTTTTATGGCTCAATCCCTTCTTTTTGAAACGAGGGCAATCATACTTGGTGTGAACCCGACTTCCTAAATTCGAAGCGTATGATGGTGTCCCTCATCTTTATTCTCGATTCATGTCTTGATTCTTTCTTTTCTTGCTTCATAAATCGGGTGAACTTCTTTTAGAGCTTGGACATCTCTTCTTCTTCACTATCCTCTCTACTTGAATCTTCTTGTTGGCTTGTGGAGGATTAAGAGCAACATTCAAGTCTTCAATTCCTTACACTTTTTTCTTCTTTCCCTTTGACATCATCATTTCATGGGTTAGTAAAGATCCCTTTAGCTCGTCAAGCTTGAGCATCTTCAAATTCTTTGCTTCTATGATGACGATCTTTTTGGAGTCCCATGAATTGGGAAGTGGCTAAATCAACTTCCTCACAAGTTTGTCCTCCTAGATCATTTCTCATAATCCTTTAAGTCCATTCACAAAGGTGGAGAACCGATCAAACATAGCTTTGATGTCTTTTTCCGAGTCTATCTTGAAGTTCTCGTACTCAAGGTTGAGGAGACCAATCTTAGTCTTCTTTACTTCATTGGTTCCTTCATGAGTGACTTCAAGCTTGTCCCAAATTTCCTTAGCACTTGAGCAAGAATATGTCTTTGCATACTCATCGGGTCCAAGAGCACAAAACAAGATGTACATTCCTTATTTTTGAGTGGCATCTTCTTTTGATCTTCCGCATTTCATTATGCCTTGCTTCCTTGAGGAATGAATGGGCTATCAAAGACTACATCCCAAAGACGATAGTCATTGGCTTTGATGAAAAACATCATCATATTCTTCCAATAGGAGTAGGTGGCACCGTTAAAGTAGGGAGGCATGTCGATGGATTACGCCATTGTAATACCCTTAAAACCGGGCTAGGAGTTTTACAAAATGATCATATGCTTAATAATTTTTTATTTTATATTTTCCAAAAATTCGATTCAAGTCAATCGAACAAGTTAATTATTAAGTGGAACCTAGTTCAATTGATTAAAAGATATTTTTTGAATGATTAATTAATCAGTTTAAGGACCCAATTGTAGAGTTTGGAAAAGTGTAATAGCTATAAAAGAATGATTAAAATGAGAACTTATGTAATATCCTAGTTTTTGTTTAGTGACTAAAATGTAATTTTTGAAAGTTTAAGGGTTAAAGTATGAAATTTGGAAAAGTTTAGGGCCAAAGTGTAATTTCTAAAAGTTGTGTAAGTTAACCCCGTAAATGAATAGCTCACCCTTGGGAGTGGCATTTTCGTGATACCCGGATTTTTCATACGATACTTATATTATTAGAATTTTTGGATCGAATAAAAATTGTTAAGCGTGTTCAAACCAGAGCAGTACAAGGATGAGTGACCTCCTAGGAAGGTCCCATATTCAATATTTTGACTGATAACAAGGATTCATTTTAAGTCAATAATATTCTAAATGGATTATGGAAATAAGATTTCTAAGAGGAAATGTATCCGACAAAATTTCCCGATATTTATCGGTATATCGGATCGAACTGAAATTTTAAAGACAATTCCAAGAAATTATGGAAAATTCATAAAATATTATTTTATGAATATTTCACTACATTTAGTTGGATTCTAACTATATTTAGTTAGATTTTAAAGGAATGGCAATTTTCAAGTCTTGTTAGTAAATAAAGTCTAATTTTAGGGCAAATTGGACATTTGCCATTGATGGAATTTTTGAAATATTTTGAAACTTTGAGGGCAATTTTGGAAGAAGATTTGCACATGGATTAAATCATGGCCATTGATTTTGATGAGATTGAATCTTGGCCATTAGATTAAAAGGGCAAAATGGTAATTTCACTAATTAAATGGATTTTAAATTCATTTAATTTGACATGTGGATTAAATAGGTTAAAAGATGAGAAAAAAAATCATCTTTATTCCAAGAGAGCTGCTTGGAAGTTTAAAGAAAGAAGGGAAATAATTTTTCCAACTTTCAAGCCAAATTTTGAGAAAACCAAGACAAGTTTCAAGCAAAATTTATTGAGGTAAATTGTTCTACACTTGATTCTCTTCAATTTGATAGTATTTTTTGCATGATAAAAGTCAAGTATGAGTTATATTATGGATGAAGAATGATTGTGGAAATTGAAGTTGATGATGGAATTAGACTTGTAGATAGTTAAATTGATGATTTAAACATGGAATTAATGTTGAAATTGGATAAATTCCATGTTAGAGATTATAAACTCTAACCCTAAAATTTGGGGGTTTTGGTTAGGAAGCTGAATTAAGGATGAAATTGATTGAATTATGATGTTAGGAGATCTATTTTGATGATATGTTGAATAATTTCCCAAGTTGTAAATTTAAGGACTATTTTGAAAATTTTGAAAATTAGGGGAAATTATTGTAAATTTTATTTTAGCATTGGAATCATTGAATTTTGGTGAAAGTAGATTGAATTGGTGATTAGGGACCAAAATGAAAATTTTTGGAAATTCAAGGACCAATTTGGCAATTTAGTAAAAATTAGGGATTGGTCTTGAATTTATGGAAATTGTTAGAATTGAATATTTAAGCATGTTATGAAAGTTGAAGTATTGAAATGTCAAGAAAGAAAACATGAAGGACCAAATTCGAAAAGAAAGTTTAATTAAGAACTAATAAATTTTGGAAGTTAAGGGAAAATGTATAAGGATGTTAGAATTAAGTGAAAGGTTTAATTGTACATTAATTTAATGTACAAAAGCAATGTAGTGACCAAAATGTCATTTTTATAAAGTTTGAGAACTAAAAAGGAAATAGTCCAAAATAAGTAATTAATTATGGAAATTGTTCAAAAATGGATTTGAACAATTGTTTATTGTCCAAATTGGTCACTAAAGATCTAGGGACTAATTTCGGAAACTTGTAAAGTATTGGGGAAATTTTTAGAAAAAATTTTATATTCGAATAGTAATGTTTAAGAATTAAATTAGCAGTATTAGATTTAAGTCGAACGCAAGAATGGTGATGTATATGTCGACTGGTTTTATACAGTTTCAAAAGAAAACGAAGGAGACCCAAGTGACAAAAAGAATGATAAGAATCGTGAGTAAAACTTAGTGAGGTTGTACTGCACTAAAACAGGTGAGTGCATTTACATGTTTAATTTATAAATAGGAAGACTAGCGAATAGTCAACCTTAACTATAAATAGTGTTACATGATATGTATGTATGTTGATCTATGTTGCCATGAATATATATATATGATGAAGCATGTGATATGAATGATTATTTATATGATTGATCATGATGATGGATTGATGATAAAACAAATGCCCAAGTATTATGTATGAGAGTCCATGGCATAGTTGGCATGCCATAGAGTCCCTAGAAGCTGCATTATTCACGTTATGTTATAATTTCATGTCTTGTGACAAAATGAATGTGTCATATGCAACTTAGGGATCCACGCCCACTGTGCCTGAGTGCACTGTCGAGGTGCTTCATGTTTATGAGGAGCAAAGAGTGTCCCCAAGTACGTACTCATCTTCACGTCATGTTTGACACTACAGCGTCATTTAAAGATGACTCGCGTACCTCAGTCTCATATAGTACACTTTGGGCAATGAAAAATGAATCATGTCACGTATATGAAATATGTTATGTAATTAAATCATGTAATGTATACGAATGCTATCACGTATATGAATCATGCCACGTATGAAAATCATGTCATGCAAATAAAATATGTCACGTATGAGAATCATGTTATATAAATGGATCATGCCATGAATATGAATCATGTTACGTATAGGAACTATGTCATGAATGTGAATCATGTTATGTATGTGAATTATGTTATGTATACGAAAAATATTATATATATGATCTATGCCATGTATATAATTTACTTAATGATGATAGAGTATTGGAACCATGATTAAGTTGGAAATTTGTGACATGCACATTAATATCTAGTGACTATGGAAACCTTGATATTACTATCCTATCTTAGGTAGACAATTTGATATGATATCACATGATAAGTCTTATTTTACTTTATGTTTGTTAAATGAAATTATGCCTCACTAAGTTCGTACTTAGCGTGTGTTTATTTCACACGTAGGTTCTCCGAAGTAAACTAGCGAGAAGGAGCAGTATTTTGTTAAATCAAGTTATAATAGTAGTTCATGGTATGTACATTTTAAGTTATAATTTTGATGTCTAGTGGGCATGTACTCGTATGTATGTAAGTTTAAAGTATAACTGTTTTGTAAACTTAAGTTTATAATGTGTTTACGTACTATTACGAATGTATGAACTTAGAATATGGTTTACTAGGAATGATTATGATTTATGATAGAGTTAAATATTATTTAACCCTAATCGCATAATAATTTTAAAATCAATAAAGGGTCTAGGCAGGGTACCTAGTTTCCACCCTAATAATATTTTTATTTCAATAACATTTCTATAAATTTTATAAAATAATTCAGGGTCAAAACTAGCTGCCATAGGCTGAGATAGATTTCAATTCAAAACTGAAAAGGGTTAAACTACAAGATAAAATTTGATAAAAAAAAATTCAAGTCAAGTTTTCTTAAATACATGCCCCTAGGATGTCAATATTATTGATGTACTATCGGTGTAACTTGATTTTACTCCTTATATATATGAATAGGTTATCGTAGTATACAATAATGTCGAGTACTGTTAGGTCACGTCAAGCAAGAGATCGCGGGGATCAGGAGGAGGTTCAGAGTGGGAGCAATGATGTTTAGCAGGCTCCACCTCCTGCTCCTAGCCCAGCAGACCCGCCGGTTCAACAAAGAGCTCCGACACAAGAATATGGGGCATTAGTACAAGCTCTTGAAGCTATGGTAAATAGACTTCAGCCCCTAGCACTAGTACCAGCTCCGGCACCCGTGCTAGTTAAAGCATCAACAACGAAGGAACTTAAAAAGCTCAGAGCCCTAGAATTTCACGAAGAAGGTGAGCCGATGGCTGCGGAGCTACGGTTAAATGATGTTATTATCCTAATGGAATGGATTGGTTGCACCAATGCTGAAAAGTTGGAGGGAGCTATTTCCTTACTGAGAGGACATGCTCGTATCTGGTGGTCCAATGCCACGGAGTTAGTACCCGTTGCAGCAGTTCCTAAATCTTAAACAAGATACTCATACAGTTTATGAGTATGAGTTAGATTTTAATAGACTGATTCGGTACACCGCTGAGTTGATACCGACTGAAAAGTGTAGATGTGAATGGTTTATAGAAAAGCTGCACCCAAGGCCCAAGGAGATTTTATTGGGCATGAATCTGCCAAACTTCCAAGAAGTTGTGAATAGAGCGAAGGATATGGAAAGAGCCTACATGGAATGAGTCAAAGCTCAGTCTTCTCGAGCTTCTAAGAGGTCGCGAGACTTTTACCTTGACACAATCTAAACGAGGTAGAAGTAATCAATCTCAAGGTAGAAATGAGTCAGGATTTACTCGAAAAAATCCTTCATTAAAGAAATGGCAAAATGCTCAGACATTAACTGCCGGATCGAGCAGGCCTACAATTCCAGAGTGCGAAACTTGTAGAAAAAGACATTTGGGAGTTTGCCTAGTGGGTTCAGGAGTTTGCTACAGATGTGGTAGCACTGAACACTTTATTGGAGATTGTCTAGAGGAGCAGGAAAAGAAATTGAACCAGTCTGAAAGATCTATAGCTGCTTATTCCCGAGGTCGAGGTCGAGGTGGTGGACAACACAGGACATCGACTCAGGGAGCCTCTAAAGTTGCATCAAACAGAGAATTCAGGACCCCAGCTCGAGTATACAACATTCGCATGGATGAAGAAAAGCATTACCCAGACATTATTGCAGATACGCTCCGACTCTTGGGTGAACCAGTATTTACTTTAATTGATCCAGGTTCGACTCATTCATACATTAGCACTAAAATAATAGAACAAAGAAAGATTCCTATGGAGAAAATATCTAGTGATATGATTGCCAATAATCCTCTTGGATATAGTGCACGAGTGACTATAATATGTAAGAACTGTCCTTTAGAAATTCAAGGGATTAAATTCCCGACAGATTTAATGGAACTTCCATTCCATGAATTTGAAGTCATTATTGGAATGGATTGGTTATTTGCATATGATGCAGATGTAAAATGTAAGAAGAAAAGGTTGACACTTCAGAGACCCAATGGTTCTGAAGTAATCTTAGTGGGAGAAAGAACTGACTGTTTAAAGTCAGTAATTTCTGCAATGACAACTCAAAGGCTGTTATGTAATGGATGTGAAGCATGTTTGGTTTATGTGGTGGATACTCAAAAGTCTCTTAAGAAGATTTAAGACATCCCGATTGTAAAGGAATTTCTTGATGTATTTCTGGATGAGTTACTAGGGTTGCCTCCAGATAGGGAAATACAGTTTGACATTGATGTTTATCCGGGAATTGAGCCAATATCAATGGCACTAACTGAATTAAGGGAACTAAAGGCTCAGTTACAAGAATTGCTAGACCCGGTTAACATTTGACCGAGTGTATCACCATGGGGTGCTCCGATATTATTTGTGAAGAAAAAGGATGGTTCCCTACGATTATGTATAGATTATCGGTAATTGAATAAATTAACCATTAATAACAAGCACCCCTACCAAGGATTGAAGATCTATTTGATCAGCTCAAAGGTGCAGTGGTGTTCTTAAAGATAGATCTTTGATCGGGGTATTATCAGCTCAAAGTTAAAAAAGAAGATGTACCAAAGACAGCATTCAGAACTCGTTATGGACATTGCGAGACTTACAAATGCCCATGTTGCATTCATGGACCTGATGAATAGGGTATTCCAACCCTATTTGGATTAGTTTGTTGTGGTCTTCATAGATGATATTTTGGTTGATTCGAAGACCGAAGCTAAACATGACTACCACTTTCGAGTGGTACTACAAATTAAGAGATAAGCAACTTTATGCCAAGTTTTCTAAATGCATGTTTTGGTTGTCGAAAATAGCTTTCCTTGGACATGTAGTGTCATCGGAAGGAATAAGAGTTGATTCCAAGAAAATACAAGCTATTCTTGAATGGGAAGCATCGAAAAATGTCTATGAAGTTCGGAGTTTCTTGGGATTAGCTGGATATTAAGGCACTTTGTAATACCACAATATTTGAGTAGTGGCTAAATTGCAAAGTTTTAAAAGTGGGTGGTTTTAGTTTAGTGACTAAAATGTAAAAATTCAAAGTTTGGTGACAAAAGTGAAAAGTTGGGAAAAGTTTAGGGACCAACATGGTAATTTTTCCAATAAATATTTTCATGGTAAAAATGAATAGTTTATCCCGGTATAAGAATTTTGGTGGGAATCGGATTTTTGGTACGGGAATTGTGTAAAAAGCTATAAAGGGGATAAGTTTTGGAAATTAATTCGGATGATCATTCGAGCTCAGAAAATTATGAAAATTTGATGGGAGTCTTAGGCAGACTAAAGAAAGATGGTGTTAAGTTTTGGAATCGTTTTGATTTGATTTGATTTGGATTCGATTCTATACAGTATTTGAGTAAATAGGGGATAATGGCATTTTTGAAAATACCAAGATTCATTAATGGTATTTTGGTCATTTTGTCCTTACTTTTTATATTAAATTGATTATTTTGGATAAAACAAGACAAGTGTTGTGATCCTATTGGTTATAACTAAGGGGAAAATTGGTCATTACACTATTGATGGAGATTTTTATATTAGATTTAAAGGATTAAAATGTCATTTGTCATGTAAATTAAATGAAGAAGAAACTGGAAATTTTCTCCCGTCTTTTTCTCTATTTCGAAACCAAGATAGCCAAGGTAAGAAAGTTTTTGATTCAATTTTTATCAAGATTTAGTTGGTTTTTGGATCAAGACATGAAATATAAAATTGATCTCCATCAAATTCTCTTTCATTTGGTATAATTTTTGCATAGTTTCCATGCTTATATGTTGAGATTGGAAGTTAGGGTTTATGAATAACAAGTTGAAGTTGTTTAAGTTGGATTTGAGGTTGTAATGTTGTTTTATGCATGGATTGATGAAAACAACAAGATTCTTGTTTTAGGTATTATTTGGGAAAATTAAAAAATTAGGGGAAACTCTTACAAAATTTTATTTGAAGTATAAATGATGTGTGAAGCTTGAATATGATGTTTAGAAGTTGAATTCATGCTTGAATCAAGTGAGGAATTTCGGCCAAAGTGACCTTTGGTATTTGGCCTACTAGGAGAAAATAAGAGAAAATTTTGGAAAAAATTTCCTAAGCATAGAAATGATGTAAGGATGATTTTGTAAGCTTTGGAAAGTTATTTGGACTAATATAGAAGTTGTGAAGTAATAAGGACTAAGTTGTAAATTTTGGAAAGTTTAAGGACTTAGTTGTTAATCTTGTTGTTGAAGTGTATTGTGATGGAAAATCAAGTTTAGTGATTAAAAGGTTGACTATGAAGTTTAGATAGAATTTGGGGACCAAATTGTGATTTCGGCAAATTTAAGGATTAAATGTAATTTTTTAAACTTTGGGACCTCAAGTGTAAAGAATGAAGAATGTGAGGTTTGGAGTTGGAAATAATGGTTGGAAGCTTAAAAAGAGTCTTTAGGACTGAAATGAATATTTTGGGAATTTTGAAGAATTATTAGAAATATTCTTCCTAATGTGTATTAATGTTCGTAAGATACTAACATGTATTTTGAATGGTATGTGTTGTTGTAATGCTGTGTAGATCATAATCGTGATCAGACTCATGACTTGAATAGAGCAGTTGATAAGGAAAAGGTTCAAGAATAAGGTCGAAGGTGATTGTACAGCTTGCTAAGTTACTAGTGAGGCAAAGGTGAGACATTCTACTTACTCTATTTATGAAATGAGAAAGACTAGTGGTAAGTCATTCTCAATTATTGAAAGAAAAGGATTTGAATTTTATTAAATGAATTTGAAATGCTTTATGAATGATTTTTGGGTATGAACTGCCCAATGCATATTTTTACATATTGAAGTGATTATCTTGATCCATTGATATTATCGAATATGAATGAAATGTTCATAGTAGTAAATTATTTGAAAGCCCATTGTATAATTATTGAGAGTCTTGGTATATTGGCATGCCAAAGAGGTGGAGCATATTAATATGATATTACTGTCAAGTACAGTAATGAGATAGTGAGTTGTGTTCTACGGCTATGACCTATTGGTTAATACTGCTGTTAAGTTACGACAGTGATATAGTGAGTTGTGTTCTACAACAATGACCTATTATTATTTTAATACCGTTAGTTACGGTAGTGTTTACAGTGTTACACTGGCATTGATACATTGGTATTGATACATTGTTTTATTAATGGCACAACTAAATAGTTGTTGTCGGGCACATGTGCATACTCATCATTGACTCGCATACCATGTATTCTCATCTGTATTACACTGGGCTATATTGAAATGGAAAGTGAAGTATAATGGATCAAATTGATATAACCTATATTGTATTATATATGAATATTGAGATTGTTGCAGGTTACGAAAAAGGGAATGGTTTTGACAAGTTAGTTTTATGATTTTCAAATCCTTTTTGATATTTATAATTTTGCACTCTAATTGTTCTTATCATTATTTTACTATGGAATGTTTTAAATATTTTTACACTGCCTCACTAAGTATATACTTAGCGTGTGATTGTTTCACTCGTAGGTAAGAAGAAAAGTAAGGAGTAAGGAGCAGCTGCAGACTTCATCATTTTTTTTTAGGATTGAGCTTCAGTAACCAGTATGACATCTTTAATGTTGTCTTTTGATATTTCTAGTTGGCATGTATAATATAAATGTTTTGGCTGCTCTGATATATACATATTTAGAAAAGAGTTAGATTAATCATATTTTATTTGCTATCTAAATGATTTTTAAATTAGACATTTTTAAGCATTTTTATTATTTAAATAACTACTAAGTAAACTGCCTAGTTGCTCCTTGAATTTAGGTTTGAATTGAACTTAGAAAAATTAAGTTTTAAATTTTACGCGATTAGCTAAATGACTAGTTTTAAAAGGTTATATTTATGTAAAAAAAATTATATTGATTTCATGTATATGGTAAATGGTAAATGCTTAGTGACATCTCTGACTTGTATTCAGCAATGGATATAGAAAGGGGGTGTTACACGCTTTGTGCAAAATTTTTCCATCATTGCTATGCCTCTTACCCAGCTTCTAAAAAGGGTATTCCATTTGTATGGACAGAGACATGCCAGAAAAGTTTTGAAAGATTAAAGAAAATCCTGACTGAAGCACCAGTTCTAATTCAATCAGAACCGGGAAAGGAATATACACTGTACAGTGATGCATCCCATTGTGGTTTGGGTTGTGTATTGATGCAAGAAGGTCGTGTAGTAGCCTATGCATCAAGGCAACTCAAAAATCATGAAAAGAACTATCCGACGCATGATTTGGAAATGGCAGCTATAATTTTTGCTTTAAAAATCTGGCGACAATATTTGTATGGTGAAAAGTGTCATATTTATACAGATCACAAAAGTTTAACGTATCTGATGATGCAAAAGGATCTGAATCTGCGACAACGAAGATGGGTTGAATTTTTAAAGGATTATGATGTGGTTATCAATTACCACCATAGAAAGGCTAATGTAGTCCCAGATGCTCTTAGCCGAAAGACATTTTCTGCTTTGCGCATGATGAATGCATAGTTGTCATTGGGACGAGATGGTTCCTTGATAGTAGAATTTCAGATAAAGCCAACTTTATTGGATCAAATCAAAGATTTGCAGTCTTTAGATGAAAAATATCTTGAAAATAGAAGACAAGCTAAAACTGGGGAAACACAAGATTATGAGATCAAGCCTAATGGTTGTCTATATTACCGAGGTAAAGTATATGTTCTTAATGATGACAATCTGAAGAAAGAGATATTAATAGAGTCCCATTATAGTCTATTAACTATGCACCCCGGAAGTAACAAGATGTATCAAGATTTGAAGACTCGATACTGGTGGCTAGGTATGAAAAGAGAAATCTCAGAATTCACGGCAAAGTGCTTGACATGTCAACAAAAGCTGACATCAAGTACCTTCTGGATTGCTCTAGCCTATCTCTATTCCTTAATGGAAATAGGAGCGAGTAACGATGTATTTTATATCTGGATTGCCAACTACACCAAGCAAAAAGGATTCAATATGGGTTATTGTGGATCGACTGACAAAGTCTGCTCATTTTATTCTAGTTCAAATTGATTATTCACTGGATAAATATGTAGAACTTTATATTCGAAAGATAGTAAGACTGCATGGTGTTCCAGTATTGATAGTATCGGACAAAGATCCAAGATTTACTTCGAGGTTTTGGGGTGCATTACATGAAGCGTTGGGTACTAAATTAAATTTTAGTACATCCTTTCATCCGCAAACAGATTGACAACCTGAAAGGATCATACATATTTTGGAAGATATGTTACGGGCTTGTGTAATCGAGTTTGAGGGATCATGGGAAAAGTACTTGCCTTTGGCTGAATTTGCTTACAACAATAGTTATCAGGTAAGTATTAAGATGGCACCTTTCGAAGCATTATATGGAAGAAAGTGCCGAACTCCTCTGAATTGGTTTGAATTACAAGATCAAAATGTTCAGAATAACTCAAATGTTGGAGGAGTTGATTTAACGCAAGATATGGAAGATAAAGTAAGGATAATTCAACATAATCTTAAAGCCACCACGGATCGACAAAAAGCCTATGCAGATAAAAAGAGAAAAGATATCGAGTACGAGGTTGGAGAAAAAATGTTCCTAAAGGTTTCTCCTTGGAAGAAAGTGCTACGATTCGGGCGGAAAGGGAATCTTAGCCCTAGATTTATTGGACCATATGAAATTTTAAAAAGAGTTGGACCAATGGCTTACCAACTGGCATTACCTCCGGATATGAGTAAGATTCATGATGTGTTTCACGTGTCTATGCTACGAAGGTATCGATCAGATCCTTCACATGTAATTTCTTTTGAGAAAATCGAGCTGCAACCGGATCTGACTTATGAAGAAGAACCAGTCAAAATCCTAGCATATGGAGTTAAAGAATTAAGAAACAAGAAAATTCCACTGGTTAAAATCATTTGGAAGAATCATAAAGTTGAGAAATCCACTTGGGAAACCGAAAAGAGAATGAAAAAGAGTATACGTTGAAAATTCAAGGACGAATTTTCTTAAGGGGGAGGAATTGTAATATCCCAATTTTTGTATAGTGACTAAAATGTAATTTTTGAAAGTTCATAGGTTAAAGTGTGAACTTTGGAAAAGTTTAGGGACCAAAGTATAATTTCCAAAAGTTGATAAGTTAACCCCATAAATGAATAGTTCACCCTCGAGAGTGGCATTTTCGTGTTACCCATATTTTTCATACGAGGCATATATTATTATAATTTTTGGATCGAATGAAAATTGTTAAGCGTGCTCAAACCAGAGCAGTACATGGATGGGTCACCTCCTGGGAAGGTCCCATATTCAATATTTTGACTGATAAAAAGGATTCATTTTAAAGTCAATAATATTTGAAATGGATTGTGGAGATAAGATTTCTAAGAGGAAATGTATCCTATAAAATTTCCCGGTAATTATCGGTATATCGAATCGAACTGAAATTTTAAAGACAAATCCAAGAAATTATGAAAAATTCATAAAATATTATTTTATTACATTTAGTTGAATTCTAACTAGATTTAGATAGATTTTAAAGGAATGACAATTTTCAAGTCTTGTTAGTAAATAAAGTCTAGTTGGAGGGCAAATTGGACATTTGCCATGGATGGCATTTTTGAATTATTTTGAAACTTTAAGGGCAATTTCGGAAGAAGATTTACACTTTAAGGGCAAAATGGTAATTTTACTAATTAAATGGATTTTAAATTCATTTATTATGACACGTGGATTAAATAGGTTAAAAGATGAGAAAAAAATCATCTTTATTCCAAGAAAGCTGTTCGAAAGTTTAAAGAAAGAAGGGGAAAGAATTTTTCCAACTTTCAAGCCAAATTTTGAAGAAATCAAGACAAGTTTCAAGCAAAATTTATTTAGGTAAATTGTTCTACACTTGATTCTCTTCAATTTGATAGTATTTTTTGCATGATAAAAGTCAAGTATGAGTTATATTATGGATGAAGATTGATTGTGGAAATTGAAGTTGATGATGGAATTAGACTTGTAGGTAGTTAAATTGATGATTTAAACATGGAATTAAGGTTGAAATTGGATAAATTCCATGTTAGAGATTATAAACCCTAACCCTAAAATTTGAGGGTTTTGGTTAGGAAGCTAAATTAAGGATGAAATTGATTGAATTATGATGTTAGGAGATCTATTTTGATGATATGTTGAATAATTTCTCAAGTTGTAAATTTAAGGACTATTTCAAAAATTTGGAAAATTAGGGGAAATTATTGTAAATTTTATTTTTAGCATTGGAATCATTGAATTATGGTGAAAGTAGCTTGAATTGGTGATTAGGGACCAAAATGAAAATTTTTGGAAATTCAAGGACCAATTTGGCAATTTAGTAAAAATTAGGGATTGGTCTTGAATTTATGGAAAATTGATAGAATTGAATATTTAAGCATGTTATGAAAGTTGAAGGATTGAAATGTCAAGAAAGGAGACATAAAGGACCAAATTCGAAAATAAAGTTTAATTAAGGACTAAATTGAATAAAGTTTAGAAGTTAAAGGAAAATGTATAAGAATGTTAGAATTAAGTGAAAGGTTTAATTGTACATTAATTTAATGTACAAAAGCGATGTAGTGACCAAAATTTCACTTTTACAAAGTTTGAGAACTAAAACGGAAATAGTCCAAAATAAGTAATTAATTATGGAAATTGTTCAAAAATGGGTTTGAACAATTGTTTAATGTCCAAATTGGTCACTAAAGATCTAGGGACTAATTCGGCAACTTGTAAAGTATTGGGGAAATTTTCAAAAAAAAAATTATATTCGAATAGTCATGTTTAAGAATTAAATTAGCAGTGTTAGATTTAAGTCGAACGCAAGAATGGTGTGAAACACAAGAATTGTGATGTATATGTTGGCTGGTTTTATACAGTTTCAAATGAAAATGAAGGAGACCCCAAGTGACAAAAAGAAGGATAAGAATCGTGAGTAAAACTTAGTGAGGCTGTACTGCACTAAAACAGGTGAGTGCATTTACATGTTAATTTATAAATAGGAAGACTAGCAAATAGTCAATCTTAACTATAAATAGTGTTACATGATATGTATGTATGTTGATCTATGTTGCCATGAATATATATATGATGAAGCTTGTGATATGAATGATTATTTATATGATTGATCATGATGATGGATTGATGATAAAAGAAATGCCCAAGTATTATGTATGAGAGTCCATGGCATAGTTGGCATGCCATAGAGTCCCTAGCGGCTGCATTATTCACGTTATGTTATAATTTCATGTTTTGTGACAAAATGAATGTGTCACATGCACCCTAGGGATCCACGCCCACTGTGCCCGAGTGCACTGTCGAGTTGCTTCATGTTTATGGGGAACAAAGAGCGTCCTCGAGTACATACTCATCTTCACGTCATGTTTGACACTACGGTGTCATTTAAAGATGACTTGCGTACCTCGGTCTCATATAGTGTACTTTGGGCAATGATAAATGAATCATGTCACGTATATGAAATATGTTATGCAATTTAATCATGTCATGTATACGAATGATAGCACGTATGAAAATCATGTCATGCAAATTAAATATGCCAATCATGTTATATAAATGGATCACGCCATGAATATGAATCATGTTACGTATAGGAACCATGTCATGAATGTGAATCATGTTATGTATGTGAATTATGTTATGCATACGAAAAATATTATATATATGATATATGCTATGTATATAATTTACTTAATGAGGATAGAGTATTGGAACCATGATAAAGTTTAAAATTTGTGACATGCACATTAATATCTAGTGACTATGGAAACCTTGATATTACTATCCTATCTTAGGTAGACAATTTGATGTGATATCATATGATAAGTATTATTTTACTTTATGTTTGTTAAATTAAATTATGCCTCACTAAGTTCGTACTTAGCGTGTGTTTATTTCACACGTAGGTTCTTCGAAGTAAAGTAGCGAGAATGAGCAGTATTTCGTTAAATCAAGTTAGAATAGTAGTTCACGGTATGTGCATTTTAAGTTATAATTTTGATGTCTAGTGGGCATGTACTCGTATGTATGTAAGTTTAAAGTATAACTATTTTGTTTAACTCTAATCGCGTAATAATATTTTTATTTCAATAACATTTCTATAAATTTTATAAAACAATTCAGGGTCAAAACTAGCTGCCATAGGCTGAGATAGATTTCAATTCAAATCCGAAAAGGGTTAAACTACAAGATAAAATTTGATAAAAAAATTCAAGTCAAGTTTTCTTAGTAACTTTGTAACATCTTTAGTGTATATTCGGTCTACGAGTATACGTTAAGGGTATTACAGCTTAGGAAATATGGAGGTTTCCATGTAAATCTTCTAAGGATTAAAGGGTGTAGACACGTGTCTAATAATGTGGGAAACATGTGTGGGGGTAAGTGGTGAAACCAACAATTGATGAAAGAAGCTCCAAATTGTATCTTCATCTCCTCACATGCCATAACTGATGCTTGAGTTTTGTGAGGGAGAGAGAGAGCTTAAGTTAGACATCATTTTCTTGCACCATAGTTCGAATATCTTGAGGAAAGGGTAAGTATCCATTTCCTTTCCTCAATTTTAATGTTTGTCAACTTAAGAACCAGTGAAAAGTTCTTGTTGCTAGATGATATTGGAGTTTTGAATTCATGATAGGAAAATGTATTATTGAATATATATGGCATTGTAAAATTTTGACATATTTTAGGAGGTTAAATTGTTTGGAATTAAGTATTTGATTATTTAATTAGCTGAGTTGATCTTGAAATTGAATTATCCAAGCATGTATGTGTATGGCCTTAAGCACGGACTATTATAGGAACATTTAGGGGCTGTTGGGATGAAGTATGAAACTACTTATGTGTATGTGAGTTTTGGAAGAGATAGTTATATAAATGAGTCAAGAAAAGGATGGTTTTGTGATCTGTAAAACAAAGGAAAATCTGTTCTAAATTCCAATAGGTCTGTTTTGAGTAGGCAAATGAATATGAATGTAAACAAGACTATTTTATAAGTGCATGTATGTATGCTGCCCTATTTTGAATAATTAAATAAGAGAAGTGCTTTAAAAATACATATATGGCTATTTTGCAAGTTTAGGGATTGTCTTGTACAAATTATTTGAACACATGAAATTTGGATTGTCTCTGATACATGGAAAAGTATAAGGGACTATTTTGGTGCATATATTTGTACTTCTATGATGTTAGAGCTATTTTGCATACCTAAGGACTTTGATGGATTAAGTATAAGTATATAAAATGTGTGAATGCTTGAATGAGTTGAGTCATTAAGTTCAAAATTCAATAAGAAGTAATATGTACCTATTATCTCCTTTAGAATAAGACCAAGTGGAGGAAAATAAAGCTAGGAAGGATCAAAGTGGCCTTGCGTCTCGGGATAGATTGAAACTATCCCGAGCATGTTATTTGGTTAAATTCTACCTTACTTATATTTTAATCTAAGAGATGCTTGATATAGCTCAAAGGAGGAGCAAAGTAAGTATTTAATTGGTAAGGATCATACGATTTCTATGTTTAAATCTGATGACATGTTTTTGACTAAATTAATTTCTACTCGTGTAAGCTTAAAAGAAACTTTTGTTATGCCAATTAATCATTTGAATCTGACGGGAAATGAATTGAGAAGTTTGTGTGAATCTAATACATGCTTAAAATGAGAAACTATAAACTTTTCCCACTTGATTATAAGAACAAATGTACTTGATGTTATAAGTACTAAGTATTTGCTATGTGACTACATAAACCATAAATGTGCTTATCATGGTAAGATATAAACTTTGTTGTGATTATATAAGTATGAAATTAAGCTCATATTTGAGATGACAAGTAATACCATTCGAATAATGTAATAAGGAGCTAAGCTCATTTATGGTTCTGATTCGATATGATATAAAAGAAAAGCCTTGGTTTCGGGTCAGTCTTAGGAATAGTTGGCATGCCATAGAGTCCATAGAGCTCGTGTTTGGGATGGACTGCGGTCCTGGACTACGATCCTTATGAGGTGACAGTAGGAGGGATGTATTATGGTCATTTGGCGACAATATAAGGGACTGACCGGTATTTCAGGTACTTTTATTGGCGACAGTTGGTTGGGGATTCATGTACCTAGGCTACTTGATTCTCAAGGCTATGTAAAGATTAAATAATGAAATTTTATGATCTAAACCAACGGATTAAGTTTGATATCTTATGTGTTAAGTAAATTATGATTATGATATGCGTTATTTAATGTCCTAGATGCCAAGAAAACTCATGACTTGATAAACTATATTTGATGACTTTTTTTAAGTAACTTATGTATGGAATTGGTTAAGATAAGGAGGAATTAAGAAAGTTTATAAACTAAATCAATGAAATGTTGTAAGGCCTTGCATAAAAAGAATATCTAATTTGGATAATTAAGTATCCAATTAAGTGAGTAAGTACACTAGTTCGAATATTCATATACAATAATGTATATGCTTGTACAAATACTCTTGTATATTTAGATTCTTGCATTAATCATATACTCTTCGTATATATAAAAGTTCTATGCTTGAACAGCTACATATGTATATATATATATATATATATAAATTGGTGTGAACAAACATGTGTATATATGTTAATATTAAAGAATGCTGGACTGTTATGCCTAATTTTAAAGAATGCTGAACTGTTATGCCTAATTTTAAGGAATGCTGGACTGTTTTGTTAATTTTAAAGAATGCTGAACTATTTTGTTAATATTAAAGAATTTTAAAGAATGCTGGACTGTTATGTCTAATTTTAAAGAATGTTGGACTGTTTTGTTAATATTAATGAATGTTGGACTGTTATGTTTAATATTAAAGATTGCTGGACTATTATGTCTAATTTTAAAGAATTTTGGACTGTTTTGTTAATATTAAAGAATTTTGGATTGTCATGTCTAATTTTAAAGAATGCTGGACTATTTTGTTAATATTAAAAAAATGATGGACTATTATGTTTAATATTAAAGAATGTTGGACTGTTATGTCTAATTTTAAAGAATGCTAGATTGTTTTGTTAATATTAAAAAAATGCTGGACTGTTATTTTAATATTAAAGAATGGTGGACTGTTATGTCTAATTTTGAAGAATGTTGGACTGTTATGTCTAATTTTAAAGAATGTTGTACTGTATTGTTAATTTTAAAAAATGCTAGACTATTTAGTGTAATTTAAAAGAACGATGGACTGCTTTGTCACATATGTGTTTATATAAAAGTTTAGTGGATGGATTTGAATAGAATTGAACATGTCTTTGATTGTTTGAGTATATTCAAGTATGTTGTAAATTGATTTGAATACATGTATGTATGTACACATATATAAGTGTTCTGGACTAAATCGTATGGATACAAAAGCATGTTGGATTGCTTGATACGTATGTATAGGTATACATGTATAATTGGATTGTCTAGTATATATATGTATGCGAATACATATTGGACTGTTTGTAGGTATATATGTATATATATATATATGCATGCATTAGGCTTATTTGAGAATGAAGTAAAGTAATCTATGTTTATGTATGATAAGTTGTGTTAGGAAATCTGTTTGATAGGTGATATGCTTGTAATTAAATCTTGATATTGTTTGAGTGATGAGGATGCATACTTGGTTCGAATGTTTTAACTTAAAGGAGCTGTCAAGTAACTCATGTTTATAATTTGATGTAGTTGGTACTTGTATGTTAGGTAGCTCATGTATTAGAATATTAAGTTCTATATGTTTTGGTTACGAGAAATTCATACGTATGTTGTGAAAAAGAGAATTAATAAAACCTATAAGTTCAACTAAAGTATTACTTTGATAACTTTTGCAATAAGTAAAATATGATAATAAGAGAAACTCTGTTATAGATGTAAATAAGGAATGTTATCATAATTGCCTCTTATTCGAATGATTACCCTTAATTTAAGATTAATTAATTCAGTGTTCGGGCCTTATGAACAAGGTGAAGTGTTGTTGATCAAATTTGCTTCTTACTTTTCTCCAATAAGATCGAAGGAAAGATGGGGTTATAAACATAGAACTTATGGATTCACGCCTTTGGTTATTTTAACTACCTCAGGAAGCGTTAGCTTACTCTATTCTTTCATTATGTTTCACGATAAACGAGCTATCAGTCACTTTTGAGCTTGGACGTGATCACAAGGGTCCATACATATGTATAAAATCTAGCCTTTAGAACTCCTAGATGATGGCACATAATTGTTAAGTTGCATAATGCATTTAAATTCCATTTTGATTATATATGTATGTAAGTTGATAAGTATTCAAAGTTTTGTAATGGGCCCTTATTTATTTTTTCATGGTAATTGCTTTATATGAATGAATAATTAACATGATTGAGTAGTGACTTAATAAAGGAGCTATGCTAGAATTATATCCAGACATTTATTGGTCAAATATATTATGTGAAATATAATGCTTTAATACTTTGACGTTATGAATAATTGGTAGATCACCTCATAATTTGAATAATATCAAGGGTTATAAATAAAATATTGTTATGCTAAGAACTCGTTATT
Source organism: Hibiscus mutabilis (assembly GCA_019671005.1). NCBI lineage: Eukaryota > Viridiplantae > Streptophyta > Magnoliopsida > Malvales > Malvaceae > Hibiscus > Hibiscus mutabilis. The sequence continues at coordinate 34,976,603 of CM033729.1, forward strand.
TATGTGTATCATAAATAATATATGGATTAATGATTTTATATGAGTTTCAAGTTAATAGAACACCATTTAGGGCACGCGTGTTGAAAGTTTAAATATGTATATTGTCTTGAGTTAAACCCCTGATAAAAATACATATAGTTTGAATGGACGGTTAATGGTTAAAATTAGTAAATAGTTAGAGGTCAATGAATTTTTTATTTTATCATGTTATGTAAGGGTTAAGTGCCTAGATAAGTTTGGTTTATGTTTCAATCTATCTTGACCTCTGAAATTGAATTTGGCCATCATCTATTTCTTTATTTGGTCTATAATGCCTCATGAATTCTTGTTGGTTAAGTTATGTCAATTACGTTGTTCGAATATTGGATATTATGATTATATGTTTGGGTGTGATAGACTTGGTAATTGGAAGTACTTAAATTAAGGGTATGCTTTGAGCTAATGGCTGAAGTACTTTGCTTAATGCAAGTATATCTGTTTGAACGAGAACTAAAGTTGTGATTAGACCTATTTAATGTTTTTTTTAAAAAAAGATTTTAAAATCACCCCAATTTTGGTTGTATTCTTCCTTGAGTCTTGTTAAGATGTCTTATACCTAATTGGATTTTTGTTAGTAACACTTCTGAGATCGGTTTCTTCTTAGACCGGGTAAGGGGTGTTACAGCCATGATCTACGATCGATGTAGAATGGTTCAGCACTTTAAGGATCGACTCTAGGATTTTAATCTAACGTAGAGACAAAGCTTTGATCCCAATTATTGGAAGCCTCGAATGATCAAACGAATGCCAAGAGGGGGTGAATTAGATTTTCACTTTGGTTGATGAATGGCTAAGTAATAAAAATATAGACACGATGATTTATAGTGGTTTGACTACACAACCAACTCTACCTCCATTTCCTTAGCTATACAAACTAAGGATTTTCTCAAATCCACTAGTTTTGTTTTCCTTTTTTGGGTTCAAGGAGATAACCCTTACAACCAAGACTTATACCTTAAAGTCTTGAAAAATATCCTCACAAGAGAAAACAAATTTAACAAACAATGAAAACCCTCACAAGGCTAATGTGTTTGCACAATTAAGCACTCACCCAAATCTAGACACTTGAGCAATATTGACAATTGATGCTCACAAGTGTTTTCTAATGAAAAATAAGACTTTTCAGCTCAAATACAAATTTCTCTATACATGAATGTTGGTAGTTGGTTTCTTGTTGTTCCAGGGTAGCTTGATTAAGTCTTTTAAACCCTCTAAGGAGTTTATGGTCGATACTAGCTGTTGGGGTTGATTTAGAGCCGTTGGGACTTTATTTCTAGCATTAAATGCACTTCTAGAGCACGACATATCGGTACGCGTGCAAGTGTATCAGTACCTGCCTTAAAGAAGAAAAAGTCGTTGGACAAATTTAACACTAGTATCAGCACACTATGTAAGTATTTATCGGTACACCTCTTCATGTATCGGTACGACCAAGCCTGTACCAGTACGGGTTTTGGTTACTGGAAAATTAGACCGTTGGGGACAAAAGGGCGTATCAGTACACAATATAGTTGTACCGGTACAGGCTCTTCTGGTATCAGTACGAGTCAAACTATATCGACACTCAAGGCTTGTTTTTGACACTTTGGCTAATTAAAATCATTTTAAACATGTAAAAAACCCTTTGAAAACCTTTTAAACATACTTCTCAAGTTAATAACTTTTTAAATATTTTTGGAAATTAGTTTAAGTCTAATTGTTTTTTCATTTTAAGTTCTATCAAAATCAATATCTCAACAATAAATGGTAAATTGAGATTTAACCCCCATTTATGAGCATAATGTATAATAACTTGGTAAACCTTGGGTGATTGTTTGTAATAGCAACCATAAGGATCCTTGGTGGATCAGGTAATGTTGTGTGCCAAGTAAGGGTACTTGTATGGTAGTGTCACCCTTGATTGTTGGGATTCAAATAACTAGATAACGTGTTGCCACACTATGAGATGAGATTTCAAACGTACGTTCTCGAGGATATGTGACACTGGGGCTCATTTGATGATACTTGATGAGAGATTTCGAGTACGAGTGTACATTCCCAAGGCTGTGTGACACCGAGCCTCACTCCGAGCATATTTTCCCGAGGTTGTATGACACCAAGCCTCTCTCTAGGTTTGTTTGGTATGATGCATATGTACTTTGTGAGATTAATGCATCCATTGTTGTTTGCTATGTGTTTAGGTGGCTAGAAGTAGAACCACATGTTATTGTATTGCCATGATACCATCTTTAGCTACATACACATATTTATGATTTGTACGAAGCATGGTTGAGTAGAAGTGTATCCACTTAGCTTCGTGAGCTTAGCATTCAAAATTGTTATTTTCATTCGCAGGTTAGTAGGTTGGCGTGCATTGTTCGAACACTATCGGAGTAGGACTTCAACATCGACTTGTTCCGAGTACAATACTTAGATTATTTGTGCCATGTATTCGTAGGACCTTATGTTTTGTATTGTTAACTCTTATTTTGGAATTTAAATCCTGAGTCGAATGTTTTTAATAATGTATTTTTAAATATAACTCCCATGTAATGTTTTTAACTAATTATCTATGGTGAAATATACGAACTTATTGGATTTTATGCAAATGAATATGGTCTGGGCTAAACTAGGTTGAAAATTTTATGTTAATGGGTTGGGCTTGAGGCCCAAATGTGACATCCGAGTTGAGGGTGTTGTATTTAGTGGTATCAAAGCCTAGGTTACGTCAATTCTAGGAAAGTCCTGGGTTTGTCTAGAGTGGTAGATATGTGTCTAGCGAATACTTTGCCCATAAGTCTAAGTTGTACTCATTTAAGCTGAATATTTGATGGTGTAACCTTATTTATTTGCTTTTACAAAAAGTAATCATGCCTAGGAGAGCACGAGATCATGAGGAGAGTTGGGTCTCCCATGAGGGGAGCTGCGATGAGGATTATGTTCCCGATACAGAGAAGATGTTAGAAGATAAAAGGGGTCGAGGGGCCAATTATTTCTCTCATCTGCACCAAGCCCTTCACGTATTGCGAGGGTCATACCTAGTCCCTATGATACCCCTCGTAACGCACCAATTGAGAGACTGCATTGCCATGATGCAATGGATATCCTTGGAGTGAGAGAAGATAATCCAGTTAAGGTGGATCAGTGGTTGAAGGACTATGCTCGAGAGTGGTGGGAAACTGTAGAGTTGTGGTGGTACCCTAACAATCCTTCATGGGATGATTTCTTGGATATGTTTGTGTAGATTATACACGGTAGATTATAGAATTTCGATTATTGTAAATATTTATCTCTTATCCTAGGATTCTTATCTCTTTATCTTATCTCCTAGGTTGAAATTAATTTCAATTTAGAGTAGTGTATTTGTAATTAGCCTATAAAAAGGCCTTGTACATGTGTTATTTGATATCATGAAAAATTGAACAAAGTATCTCATTAAAATCTGCCTCTAAACATTCAGTTTCTACATGGTATAAGTCTAGGATTCTCGATCCAGCAAATCCAACAAATGTGTTCGCACCTTGCAGAATTGTCGCACCTAATTGCGAAGATGACCATATCCTTTTAAATTTTGGCTGCCTTTACTACACATGACGATAGTATTTCATTTGCTAATGTTGTTGATAAAAAGCATTTTACGACTTGGATTGTGGATTCTGGAGCTTCTGACCATATGACAGGGGATATGAGTTTGTTCAAAGAGTTTACTAGAACTAGAACCAAATCCAACGTCAAGACATCAGATGGTTCCTTGGCAGCCATTGAAGGGAGTGGGACTATTCAAGTTAATCAAGACATTGAATTAAATTCGGTTCTTTATGTTCTACACCTTGCATGCAACTTGTTATCCGTTAGTAAATTATCTCTTGATCTAGGATGTTGTGTTAAATTTGATCTAAATGGTTGTGCTTTTTAGGTAATGGATTCGAGGAAGATGATTGGCAATGCTAGCTTGTTTGGTGGACTTTACATACTTCAGGGTTCTCTTCCTCTACCACCGCAAGCCTACTCATGTTGCATCTCACAACCTCTTTCCATGCCAGACCATAGTAAAATTATGTTATTGCATTTTCGGCTAGGCCATCCAAGTTTTTTTTACCTTGAAAAAATGTACCCAGATTTGTTTCTCCATAAAAATATAAAGACCTTTCATTGTGACATTTGCCATTTTGCTAAACATCACGGAACATCTTTTCCTCTATCCACCTACAAACCATGAAAACCATTTCCCCTCATCCATAGTGATATTTAGGGGCCTTCTAAAATTATAAATGTCAGTGGATCTCGTTGGTTTGTTACTTTTATAGATAACCACACTAGAGTAACCTGTACCTTCCTAATGAAAGAAAAATCCGAAGCTAGTGGGCTCTTCAAAGACTTTTTTAGTATGGTTAAAAATCAATTTCAAAGTCATATACAAATCCTTCAAACCGATAATGGTTGTGAGTATTTTTCCAGAAATTTAGAGTCTTTCTTTCGGGAAAAAGGGATAATTCATATTAGCTATTGTGTAGATAATCCCCAACAAAATGGGATTGCTGAGCATAAAAATAGACATCTTTTGGAAGTATCTAGGTCTCTTTTGTTCTCTCCCAATGTTCCTAAATACATTTGGGGGGAAGCTGTCCTTGCTACAACATATCTTATTAATAGAATGCCCAGTCGAACCCTTAAATTTCAGTCACCCAGGGATGTTTTACTTGCCGAGTTTCCTTCCTTCAAACCTATGTCTTGTAACCTTCCATTAAAAGTCTTTGGGTGTTCAGCTTTTGTTCACATCCATGCGCAACATCGGTCTAAATTCGATCCTAGGTCCCTAAAGTATGTTTTTACAGGATACTCACCCACTAAGAAGGGCTACAAATGCTATTCCCCAATCACTAAAAAGATTTATGCCTCTATGGATGTTACTTTCCTTGAACATCAACCATTTTTTCCCAAAACCAAAATTCAGGGGGAGATTCAGATTAAATTTCAGTCTCCATTCTTTGATAGCTTTCAAAATTCGGCTAGTTTACCCTTGTCTTCACAACCTACATCAAATCCACATGTATTACTACCCTCACCTTCTTCAAATCCACATGTATTATTACCCTCACCCATTTCTTCGCCTTTACCACCTACTTCCCCTCCACCAAATTCTAGTCCACCTATAACTCCACAAATCGAAAAAATGGAACTAAGTGTTTATAAAGAAGAGAAAAGTCTACCATACAACCTGGACATTGCCAAAAGTTGGAACTAAATCCAATTGCCATGGAAAGCTTGGAAGGTATGAAATCTCCTCATAATGAAAATCTTGTTATTATTATTTATACTGACGATTTGCCAATTGCTCAAAGAAAAAGGTGTGAGGAGGTGTACAGCTCGTCCTATACAAAAGTATGTGACATATAGCAGATTAATGCCTTCATTCAGGGCTTTTACAACGAATTTTTATAAAGTACAGATTCTTAAAACAATGGAGGAGGCTCTAAAAGATCCTAAGTGGAGGAAGGCAGTTGAAGAAGAGATCAAGACCCTCAAGAAATATGAGACTTGGACCTTGACCGATCTACCTCAAGGGAAAAACTAGTGGGCTACAAATGGATTTTTACAGTTAAATATAACTCCGATGGAAGTATTGAAAGATTCAAAGCAAGGTTAGTCGTAAAGGGGTTCATACAGTCTTACGGTATAGATTACCAAGAGACCTTTTCTCTAGTTGCAAAACTGAACACGGTGAGAGTCCTGTTATCCTTGGTAGTAAATCAAAATTGGCCACTTTTTCAGTTAGATATCAAAAATGCCTTCTTGAATGGCAATCTCACTGAGGAGGTGTACATGGAGATCCCATCAGGTATGAAGAAAGCTTCGACAACTCACAAAGTGTGCAAATTGCAAAAGTCTTTATATGGCTTAAAGCAATCTCCACAGGCTTGGTTCGACAGATTTGCCAAGGTTATTGTTTGGAGCGGTTACAAACAATGTCAGACTGACCATACTTTGCTTATTAAGGTAAATCAAAGAGGTGAACAAACAATTTTAATTATTTACATAGATGATATAATTGTTACAGAAGATGAGTTTGCAGAAATCAGAAATCTTAAACTTTACTAGCCAAGGAATTTGAAACCAAGGATCTCGACAATCTTAGGTATTTTCTTGGAATGGAAGTGGCAAGATCCAAATAAGGTATTGATATTAGTCAATGAAAGTATATTCTTGATCTTTTAACAAAGCTGCTATGATAGGTTGTAAACCAGCTGAAACACCAATGAAGGTGAACTTAAAGTTCAGAAAAGATGATGAAGGCATTCCAATTTGCAAAGGACAGTGCCAAAATTAGTTGGTAAACTCGTTTATCTCTCCCTTACACGACTTGACATTACTTTTCGGTTAGTGTGGTTAGCTAACATATGAACGATCCAAGAAAGAAGCATCTTGATGCAATAAATAGGATCTTGAGGTACCTTAAAATGACTCCAGGACATGGTTTGATATTCAAGAAAAGTGAAGATAGATCAATAAAAGTTTTCACAAATTCTAGTTGGGCTGGAGAATTAACGGACAGAAGATCAACCACTGGGTATTATTATTTTGTTTGGGGAAATTTAGTTACTTGGAAAAGCAAGAAACAAGCTGTGGTTTCACGGAGTAGTACAGAGGCCGAGTATCGAGCTCTTGCCTTAGGAATTTGTGAAGGCATGTAGCTACAAAGGATGATGAGTGAACTAGGACTAGGTGACCACAAACAATTTGAAATGAAAACTGATAATCAATCTGCAATAAGTATTGCGAAAAATCCTGTCTAACATGATCGGACGAAACATATAGAGATAGATAGATATTTCATCTCTGAAAAAGTCAATAATGGAGTTATAAAACTCGACTATGTTCCTACAAAGCACCAGCTAGCTGATATTCTCACCAAGGCATTACCAAGAAACATGCTTGAAGAATTTTCATCCAAGCTGGGAATCTACAACATATAATCTCCAGCTTGAGAGGAGTGTAGATAATACATTGTAAATATTTATATCTTAACCTATGATTCTTATTTCTTTATCTTATCTCTTATCTCATATCCTAGGTTGAATTTAATTTCAATTTAGAGTAGTGTATTTGTAATATAACTCTTTGTAATTAGCCTATAAAAAGGCCATGTACATGTGTTATTTGATATCAAGAAAAACTAAATAGGGTATCTCATTGACCTCTGCCTCTAAACATTCAGTTTCTACATTTTGAGATATTGGTTTACTCATCTGGTCTAAGAGAGCCGATCAGTCTTTGAATATCAACAAGAGTTCCTGTAGCTGAGTAGGTATGCCCCATAGTTGGTCGCTATCAAGAATATGAGGTGCAAGAGATTTTGAAAGGGTTTGAGGAAGGAAATTTAGACATACTTGACCTTTGCCCCACCAAAAATGTTTTTAAAATTGACCGCTAGTGCCAAATCGCTCGAGCAAGTTCAAGGCTTGACCTAGCCAGGCTAGTGGGTAGAGAGGTCCAACTGAGCGGACTTAGAACTTCTTTAACAAATCATAGTCCTATTCTGTGAGGAACAAAAACGGATGGAACTAAGGTAGAGAAGTTTCAAACTAGAATTTTAGACCGGACCGTAGGTTGGAATCTACTGGCCGTAGGAGGCCTTCATCATCTTCATCCATGATGAGCTCAGATGGCTTACAGAGGAGTGCGGGCATACCAGTTTATGATTAGTGTGGACGTAAGCATTAAGGAAAGTGTTGGGGGAATCTAAAGTTTGTTATGGTTGTGGGCCATCAGATATTTATGTGACGAATTGTCTGACAACTGCTGACACCTCCACGATTCAAACTTAGAGGACCTTTTATCTAGCTTAGAGTGGTTGGGGCTTTGCTAGAGGAGGAGCGGGCCACATGTCTAAATAATAGAGTGTGGGTACGATCCATTCCACTACAAGGGCAACAGCGAGGCAATATGAAGTCAAGGCTCAAGAGGACTGTAAGGCTAACGATGTTATTTTAGGTACATTTACCTTGTTTTCAGTTCCTATTGTTGCTTTAGTGGACTCGAGGTCTACCCATTCCTATATTCGTAGTAGAATATCTCAGTATGTGCTATTCTTACCGAGGATCTTGTGATAGAAGTCTATGTGACTAGCCCTTTAGGGTGTGATGTTTTAGTAGATAAGGTGTATCGAAGGTGTTTGATTGAGGTCCAAGGTTTGATATTTCCAGCTGATCTGATGGTATTATTGTTTTAAGAGTTTGATGCCATTTTAGGGATGAATTGGTTATTCGAGCATAATGCGAGTTTGGGTTGTAGGGAAAAGAGCCTCAAGCTTCATGGTTCAGATGAGATTAAGTTAGTGGTGAAAGGTGAGAGAAATCATTGCCTTTCTAATGTAGTGTCAGCTTTGGCAGCACAAAGGATGATCCAACAAGGTTGTAAGGCCTTCTTGGCTCATGTGATTGACACAAGAGATGAGAGTTTGATGATTGAGAGCCTTTAAACTATTAGAGAGTTTGTTAATGTGTTTGCGAAAGTGTTCCCATACTACCTCCAGATTCTGAGCTAGAGTTTCAGATAGATGTGATGCCAGGCACGATATAAGTATCCATTGCACCGTATTGTATGGCACCAACAGAATTAAGAGAGTTAAAGAATTAGATTCAAGAGTTAATGGAAAGGGGATTCATTCAACCAAGCACTTTACATTGGGGTGCACCAGTCTTGTTTGTCAAGAAAAATGATGGTTCAATGAGGATGTGCATTGACTATCGTCAGCTCAACAAGGTAACTATGATTAACGATTATCCCCTACCAAGGATATATGACATGTTTGACCAGTTGAGAAATGCTTGTGTGTTCTCAAAGATCGATTTTAGGTCGGGTTATTACCAATTAAAGGTGGTAGAAGATGACGTTCAAAAGACCATTTTTAGGATACGGTATGGCCATTACGGGTTCTTGGTAATGCCTTTCGGGCTTACCAATGTACCAACAGCTTTTATAGATTTGATGAGCTGAATCTTTCAACCCTGCCTAGATCAACTTTGGGTTGTCTTCATTGATGATATCTTGGTTTACTCGAGCTTGGAGGATGAGCTTGACTATCACATTCGTGTTATCTTCCAGACATTGAGGGAAAGACAACTTTACGCCAAGTTCAGTAAGTGTGAATTTTGGCTTTCGAGGTGGTGTTCTTTGGTTACATTGTTGCGGCAGATAAGTTCATGTTAATCCATAAAAGATTCAGGCAGTGGTATAGTTGAAACCACCTAGAAATATTCCGGAGGTTCGTAGCTTATTTTGACTTGCCAGACATTACTGTCATTTTGTCAAAGGCTTTTCTATCATAACGGCACCTATGACCAAGTTGTTACAGAAAGAAGTATCATTTAAGTGGAACGAGAAATGAAAACAAAGCTTCGAGCAATTAAAGTCTTATCTGAAGAAGGCTCCAATTTTGACGCAACCCGAACTAGGAGAGGATTATGTTGTGTTTCATGATGCTTCATTGAATGGTCTTGGTTGTGTTCTCAAGCAAGAAGGTAAGGTGGTTGTCTATGCGTCGAGACAACTTAAGTCTCATGACAGAATTACCCTACGTTTGATTTGGAGCTTGTCGTATTCATCTTCACATTGAAGATTTGAAGGCATTATCTGTACGAAAAAAAGTGTTATATCTCAGCGATCATAAGAGTTTAAAGTATTTGCTCACCCAGAAAGAGTTGAATTTGAGGCAAAGGTAGTGGATTGAATTGCTAAAGGATTATGATTGCATTACAGAATATCATCCAGTAAAGCTAATATAGTGGTTGTTGCTTTGAGTCAGAAGTTTATGTTAGACTTGAGGGTGGTGTTTGCTCATTTGAGGATGACCGAGAATGGTGGGTTGTTAGCTGAGCTTCGTGTGGAGCATACCTTAGTGCAAGAGATCAAGAGAACACAAGTGTTGGACGAAGAGTTGGTGGCAAAGATGGAGATGGTTCAGAGAGGAAAGACATCTGGTTTTGAAGTATGAGATGGTGAGATCTTCTACTTCAAAGGTCGATTATGTGTTCCAGCCTTAGAGGATTTATGGGATCATATTCTTCCAGAGGCACACCATAGTCCGTTTGTTATGCATTCAGGTAGTAATATGATGTACCAATACCTTCTTCTTTTTTATTGGTGGCCTAGTATGAAAAGAGATGTATTTGAGTTTGTGATTAGATGCTTACCTTGTCAACAAGTTAAGGCCAAACACCAAGTTCCTTTGGACTTGCTTTAGCCCATCTAGATTCTACAATGGGAGTGGGATCGAGTGACCATGGATTTTATGACAGGTTTGATGTTGACCCAAAGGAAACATGGTGCTATATGGGTAATATTAGATCGGTTGACCAAGTTTGCTTATTTCTTGTCTGTGCGTATAGATTTTACACTTGAGAGGTTGGCACGGTTGTACATCCAAGAGACTGTGAGGTTGTATAGAGTGCCATCTTCAATCATATTAAATAAAGATCCCAGGTTCACATGAAGACTATGGAAGAAAATTCATGAAGCTTTGGACACAAGGTTACATTTTAATACTGTTTTTCATCCTCAAACCGATGGTCAGTCTGAGCGAGTTATTCAGATTTTAGAGGAAATGATTTGGTGTTGTATCATTGATTTTTAGGGGAGTTGGGAAGAGCATCTATCGCTAGTTGAATTTGCTTACAACAATAATTTTAATTCGTGCATCAAGATGGCTCACTTTGAGGCCATGTATGATGATTGGTGAAATAACGTCACACAATTTTTACAAGCGTATAGACGTCAATGCAAGTATAGTTGACAGGTAGATCATGTCAGTTATCAATACCACGAGGACAGTTGTTTGGACGTCTACCAATATCGGTGAAATAAGTAAGAAAATAAGGTAAATGCAATAGGTAATGTCAAAGCAATGAAAGGTAAATGGTGTAGGTAATATCGAAGCAATGTATTAAAATTAAAACAGAAAAAATATAATGATGGTAGTAGGGTTCCCTAGGTGATTCATCAAAAGAATAATGAATGCTAACAAGAAACAAAAGAAAAAATTATTGTCAATACAATAAAGCACATGGATATCTTACCAAACTCAACTTCTACCCTTAATCAAAGACTTATATGAGCCCACTCACCACACCTCTCAGTGATGGCTAACAAGCATATACAAGAACATTTGAGTCAACTTTTGTTGTACTCCATGCAACTTTCATTGTCATGATTGTTAACTTGAACTGTCACTACAACTTTCATTGATAGTGGTTGCAATAAACACTTTCGTGCATAAAGACATTCAAACCCAAAGGTCAAAAGATAGAGGAAAACCTTAATAAGATAAACATTCAATCAACATTCATAAAGTATTTTCATACAAAATGAAATTAAACCATAATAATTAGCGTTTAAAGAAAAGAAACATTAAGAAACAAATAGGGAAAGCTATTTCTAGCTAACTCCATTGTTCCTTGATGCTTCCTCTTGCCTCGCACTTGTTGTGGTTACTTAATTCTGCATCAGATTCACCTCAGTTGTCCCATGGAAGCTTGAAGCCGCCTGTTAAGTGTGAAAAAGTACTATATTTTCTACCCTTTTCACTCATATTATTGTTAGACTTAACTTCATTTTAGCTGCATTCTTAGTCATTCATGCATATTTTCGTAGTTTCTTTATCTATTGGGCTTTAGCTTATGTTTTGATAGTTTTGTGGAGAAATCGATGTTGTTTTGCTTTATTTTGTGCAGAAGGAGTTGCTGAGTCACTTGCCAAACGATGCCCTGGCAAGTCACGGTAAAAAAAATTATCTCTAGTGTGTAAAAGACATTCAAACTTGGGAAAAGATGAATGATTTTTTTGGTTTTTAATTCTATAAAATTCAATGTTTATCCATTCTTGGTTCTTAATTTTTCTTCAAGGAAACTTGGGAAAGGAGCTTGAACGCATTCATTTATCTAGGCTCGGGAGAGTAGATTCATGAAACAATTGGATACGATTTCCATTTAAACAACTGTTGGTGGAAGCTAATCCTCCTTAGGAATAAGGAATGGATTTTAGCAGCTAAGAATAGTGAAAAGATCAATGTTGTCCACCCAAGGTTAACGCAGGGATGTATTACCAAGGCTTGCACAATCATCAATTCTTTGGTTAGGGATAACGCGAAGGCATTGAAGAACACTCTTCTGAACATTGAAGGGCAATTCACTTGCCAATGCAATTTACTTGCCAAAGCATTTACTTGCCACAACAATTCACTAGCTGCAGCAATTACTAGCCACAGCAATTCATCTGGCAAACACACCACTACTCATGATAACCCAGCCTACTCTCTCATATCAATTATCTATTTCTATGTATTCTATTTACTTAGTTTATTTTAATTGATATTTACCACCATCAATTTATTTCTTTTACAATACAGTAACTTAAGCAAAGTTTCCCAAACCAATCTCTGTGGAGATGATACTTGATACTTTTCACTTTATTACTTGCAACGTGTATACTTAAACCATTTGTGTTGCACTTAAATCATGCAACACCACCATAGCCATCAAGACAAAGCTCCAAAACTAATGAAAAATGATAAAATATGAGCCTCCTTTCTTTAGGGTTAGAATATATGTATATATATCCTTATCACTTTCCAATTGCGTGTTTACAAGTGTCCTTCATAGATTTTCTGAATAAAATTTTGTATAGGACAGTTGTACTAATGGACAGCTCATAATTCTTTGATCTTATCCTGACAGTTGTCATTGTGGCAACAATGACTGTTTCATTGTGCCCACATTAGGTCCAGACAAAAGTTGTTGTAACTAACTGCTAGCTCATTATCCTTTGATCTTATCTTCTTGTTAGCGGCCGATAATATTTAAGTAACCGGCCGTTAACCTTACATTTCAGATACACAGATCTCCCATGATAGTCGACCGCTACTATGACCCATACCATGCCGACCGCATGATACAACACCTTTTTCGACCGCAAGATCAACATCAACATCAACAAGGGGAAATGACCGCTCAACCCAAATGATAAAATTATAGTCTGAGTAGCCGAACACTTATGTAATACCCTAAAATTAGGCTAGGAGCTTTACAAAGTGATCACATGCTTGACAATGTTATCTTTGAATTTCTAAATATTTAATTCAAGTCAATTGAATAAGTAAGTCAATGGATTTGAGAATTAAAGAGCTAGTTAAGCTAAAAATCAATTAGAATGGAGTAATTATACTTTAAGAAGCATGAAGGAGCATATATGAATATTAAGAGATTAATTAGTATGTGACTAGAATTATTAAGGATTGAATTGTAAGATATGAGAATGGAATGATTGTTGATGTAACTAGTTTTGAAGGACCAAAATGCAAGAAGCTTAAAGTTGAGAGCAAAGGATCAAATTGAAACAAGAGTAAAATAATGTTTTTTCATGTGTAATTAGACCCCTATTGGTTAGTGGAAAACATGTGGCAAAACTATTTCACACATGGCTCAGGAAGGAGAGTTGGCCGGCCATGTAGTTGAAGGAAAGAGAAAGCAAAATTTGGATCCTCCATCTTTGTTCTCTTCATAACCAAAAATGAGAAAATGGATAGGAAACAATAGGAGGCTTGCATTGTTGAGCTTAAATTCAAGAGGATTTAGTGAAAAAAGGAAGCAAAATTTTTGCGAGAGGAATTCAAACAAGAGGTAATCTCATCTTGAACTATGAAATTGTTGTTAAAGTTGAGTTTAATAGATGAATGTACATGGAGGTAAGCTTGCTGAAATTCAATAATATAATTGCTTTGATTCATGAATGTATGCATGATAAGGGCATTGAAATGTTTATAGTTAATTTGAGTTTAATATGTTGCTATTAGAGTGAATTTTTGGAGCACTTAGGTTAGTTTTAAACAAGGGCCAAATGTAATCTGCCCAGAAAAACTCTGTTCTGGTAGTATGTTTAGAAATTCACATAAAATTGAGTACACTGAGTTTGGAGATGAACTTTATGTTTGTAGAATCATGTGTGAGTCTAGTTTAATCTCCAACAAACGGTGATTGATTTTGAGCTCTAAATAAAAAGTTCTGAATTTTTAAGTGAAGGTAGTGCAAAATTTCTGGAGGCAGATTCTGTTCTGGACAGTTTCTGTTTTGAAATTTCTAAAAATTCTCCTAGTTGCTTTAGAGCTTTTTAGATCGTGAGACTTATACCGTTAAAACCATGGTTGAGTCTAGTTTTTAAAGGTGTAAAGAACTTTGAGTTTCAGTGTATATTCTGCTTTGGAGAAACAGTTATTTGATGATAGCTCATGTTGATAAAAAATAGAAATAAGGACTTATATTGAAAATGGAATTGAGAAGTGACTAGTATATGTATAGCTAATGCCTGAATGACAACATTGGTCAAGTTTATTGAGTTAATATGTGATGAGGAGTAAGTATCTTAATGGATGTATTTTTTATTATTTGAGCTAAAGATTGGAAGAAGAAGCTGGAAGTAGGGTCAAAGTAGAAGGAAAGTTTGGAATCAAGGGTTCGGATGAATTAAGTATTGAATGGAGGAAGCTTGGACGTGTTAGTGGATCAGTATATCCCGTAACTTTGGGATATAAGGTAAGTGTAGTTTAAAGTCTCGGGATAGATTAAAACTACCCTGAGTATTTCTGTTTGCTTTGTTTAATTTTGATTACTTATTTGCTAAAATTTGCCCGTATGAATAAGCTTGGATGCCAAGGTAAGTATAAAAACTGAAAGCTATATGTGATTAAGTATATTTGATATGCCATGAAAGCTATATGTGATTGAGTATGCTTGATATGCTTTGAAAGCTATATGTGATTGAGTATATTTGATATGCTATGAAAGCTATATGTGATTGAGTATGTTTGGTATGCTTTGAAAGCCATATGTGATTGAGTATATTTGAGATGTTATGAATCATATGATGAGTTATCAGTTGGTTAAGAATCCGAATATGAAATTTGAATCATGAAGGAATTGAATACATGCTTGACATGGTATGATCTAAATGTTGCTAAAAGTACATGAATTCGAACTATACCACCTTATGATGTAATAAGATATACTCTTTTGATAAGATACCTTGGAGCTATGCTCATATCTGATTCACATAAGATATGTTGTATGATACTTTGATAAGGAGCCATGCTCATTCTGATTTCTGCTATGATAAAAAGATGCATAATTACATGAACATGGAGTTAAGCTCAATCTTGATTATGATAACATAAGAACTTGTGAAAAGCCTTGGTCTCAAATCAGTCTTAGGTATAGTTGTCATGCCATAAAGTCCATAGGGCTCATGTTTTGGGGTGGACTACGATCCTTATTTGGCGACAGTAGGAGGGAAGTGTTGTGGTCACTTGGCGACAGTAGGAGGGATTGACCGGTACTATGAGTACCTTTCTGTTGGCGACAGTTCGTTGGGGATTCGAGTGCCTAGGATGATGCTTGGTTTCAAGGCTATGTTAAAACTTCTTAATGAAACCAACTAATGAATTAAAGTGATAACTTATGAGACAAGTAACACATGTTTACAATATGTTATGTATGATAGCTTATTTTATAAGTAAATCATGTTTATAATATGTTATGCTTGATAAGTTATATGAATATTAACATGTATATGAGATACTATGATGGATAAAAAAATGAGTTATGGACGACTTTGCTTAGTTAAGAACATTAATGGACTATTTTAAACATGTTTGTGGAAATTTATATGATTAAGGACTGTTTTGCATATGTGAGAACATATATGGACTGCTTTGCTTATATATATAAGCTAGTGAGCTGTTTTGTAAATTTATATGGGAAAAAATGGACTGTTTTAGATATAAATGAATATGTTTGAACTATTTTGGATATAAATGAAAATGTTTGGGTTGTTTTGCAATGTATAAATGTGTGTACATGTCTATTGGACTGTTTTGGATATAAATGAATATGTTTGGACTGTTTTTTAATGTATAAATGTGTGTACATGTCTATTGGACTGTTTTGGATATAAATGAATATGTTTGAACTGTTTTCTAATGTATAAATGTGTGTACATGTCTATTGGACTGTTTTGGTTATAAATGAATATGTTTGGACTGTTTTGCAATGTATAAATGTGTGTACATGTCTATTGGACTGTTTTGGATATAAATGAATATGTTTGGACTGTTTTGCAATGTATAAATGTGTATACATGTCTATTGGACTGTTTTGGTATATTGGACTGTTTTGGATATAAATGAATATGTTTGGATTGTTTTGAAATGTATAATTGTATACATATGTTTAGTGGTCTGTTTTTGATATGTTTATGTGTATACATGTATATTTGGACAGTTTTGATTATATAAGAAAGTTTGTGGATTGTTTCGAAAACTACAAAACGTATACTCATGAATTAATGATAATATGGATGATTTAATCAATAGACGTATAAGCGAAATTTGTTGCTTGAATCACAAGACTATGATAAAATAAACCAAGAAAGTTTATAAGTTCAGTTATGAATTGATAATGACTTGTTTAACAAGTAAAGTGAATCTTAGCTTATTATATGTTCTTTGTCTGATTAGATAAGATTGGCAGAATGCTACATGTTTGAATGGCTTGAACTTCAAATGCTTATGATTTGTTGAACAATCATAAATTTGAATCACCCATGTAAGATTTAAGTGAAAGGATATGTTTTGTTTCTATGCTCTAGATGCTTTAAGCTACCTCACTAAGTAATCATACTTATATATCCTTTCACTATTTTTCAGGTTAAGTTCGTTTTTGGTTAGCTATGAGACTGGATAAGATCACTGGAAGCCAAGATTGTATGTCTTGAATTTCCTTAAAGAACTCCTAGATGGTGGCACATAGTTGTTAAGTTACATAATGCATTTAGATTTCATTTTGGCTATATATGTATATAAGTTTGGTAAATATTCAAAGTTTTGTAGTGGGCCTTTAATTATTCCTTGGTTGTTGCTTGCGTTATATGATTTATTAGTTAGCCAGATTGAGTGGTTGCTTAATATCTGTAAGAGCCTGAATTTGATAGATCACCTTTATGGCATGTGTATTGCAATCTAATATATATTATCATGGGTTAAACCTTAGAAAAGTAATGTAGTTCGTATGTTTAATTGTCGGTTAAGATAATTAATTGGTAACATGACAATGAATAAGTATAAGGTATTGCTATGTGATAGTTATATGTATCTGGATACGATTAGTCGTGTAACACCCTTAACGTATAATCGTAAATTTAATATACATTAAAGATGTTACGGAGTCGTTTAAAGAAATCTCGACTTATAAATTATTTTTACCAGTATTTACAAATTTTAGTTTGTAAATCTAACCCTTTCTTAGTTTTCTTGAAAACCCAACCTATGTGCAGTTAGCTAGTTTCAACCCTAAATTAATTAATTTAAAACATATTTGGCAATTATTAAAAATAACAGTCTAATTCAGGGTGAAAATTAGGTTCGCTATCTAGGCCCTTTCTTGACTTTAAAATCTTTATGCGATTACCGATTATTCTTATTAGCAAAGTAATTATCCTTTCTACCTTAGTTTTATTCTATTGCAATGCTAATATCTTATTTTACTTTATCCACATACGATTCATCATCAAAACTGATTATTTATCTATCATTTAGTCTAATTTAATGCATCATACTCTACTAGCAATTAAATAATTACATGCCCACTAGAGATTATCATATTCTAGAATATCTTACTAATGTTTTGCATATTGAAGCTTGATCAGCATGCTCGACTTCTCTTCAAATACTGCACCTTAATCCACGTGTGAAACAAACACACGCTAAGTACGAACTTAGTGAGGCAAAACTTATAAATCAAAGTAAAGCACTTTAATTTTAATAAAAATTGCATAATAAATAAAATACTGAATATAACATACAAGAATTAGAATCGTATAGAATGACTTATCGAAGTCGTTCCTCTGTCATGTAACCTGTAACAATCAACATCTCATATACATATATAAGGCAATGTCATGTCAAATCAAATATCTAGTAAATCACTTATTTTCATTTGAATCGTATCACTTTAACTTTTCAGTTTCCTTTAGATCACTTGTACTTGTTACTTTTTATTCATTTCATAGCCCAATGTAATGTAATTGAGAAAGCATGGTATGCGAGTCACTATTGAGTATGCACATGTACGACATCAACTAATATGTTGTGCCATAATAAATCACTGTATCACTATACCACTATTGTAATTTAACAGCATCACTGTATCACTAGCTCATAGCTGTAGAACACAGCATCACTGTTTCACTATATAACTATTTTACACGTATACAACATCACTGTATCACTAGGTCATAGCTGTAGAACACAGCGTCACTGTATCACTATACTCTACCTTATTGGCATGTCAATTACAACAAGAATCTCAATAATCATACAAAGGGCTTTTTAACATCAATATCTTGTAAAGATCATTATAAACCATTTAAAATTATTGTAAAATATATCAATTAACGATTCAAATTCTTTTTCTTTCAAATCATTCTAGTTTGACATATTATATTTCTTTCTCATATTATATATATAAAATATGTAAAAATGCACTCAACTGGGCCAGTTATTAGCTTGCCTCACTAAGCTCTACTCGATCCTTTCGTTCATAATACCTTGACCCTTCTTTTGATCCAAATCAAACTTCATTAATCATATAAATACGAATAACATTCGTTAGATTCAAATCTAACAATACTTTAAACATGCTATCGAATCTAGTCATTCGAATATACAAAATTTCCAAAAGTTTTTCCTTTCTTCCTTATACTGTCCAAAACCCATTTTTGGTATTCAATGACCATTTAGAACTTCCATTAACCCCTTTCAAGCTTACTAATTAACCTTAGATACAAAATGCATCAATTATCATCAATCAAGCATGTATTTCATTAATTATTACACCAAAAGATAGAGCTTGAAGAGTAGAACAACTTTGTAGTTGATGTGATTTCTTGAAAATTGAGTTTCAGGGCTTGAATCGAACTTGGAAAATTTTTCTCCATTTTTCTTTCTTTCTCCCCCTCATATTTCTAAATTTTAAGATGAAGAATGGTCTTCATCTTTTATTTTTCATCTAATTTGGCCACATGTTTTGTATAAATGAATTTTAAATTCATTTAGATAGTGAAATTACTAAAATGCCCTTTTAATCCAATAGTTGAGATTTATCTTATCATCAATCAAGGTCCAAGATTAAATCTCCCATTTCCTCTTTCCAAATTTGCTCTAATAACTTTTTAAATATTTCAAAACTGCTATTGGGGCCAAATGACCAATTTACCCTTCAATTAGTTTTTATTTACTAGTTTGCCATTCTTGTAAAAATTTAACTAAATCTAGTTAGAATCTAGCCAATTATAATAAAATATTCAAAAAATAGTATTTTATTACTTTTTCATGGCTTTTGGATCAGTCTATGAAATTCTAGTTTGATCCGATTTTCCAGATATTGATAAAATACTGCTACTACGATTTTACCTTTTTCCGGGCTATTAAATTTATTCCAAAAATTCTATATTTTCATATTTGGGAAATAAAATCTATTATCCTATAAAAATTCCTTTTCCAAGGACTTAGACTGAATTTTCTTAACTCAGCTTATTTTCCCGATACTTATCGAAAATCTTCATAGAATAAAATTCCTCTTAGAATTCCTTTATCGATAATCCATACGAATTTTCTCCACTCTTACTGAGTCCAAAATATCGATCAAAAACACTTTGATGGGACCTTCCCGAAAGTCACCCATCCTTGTATTTCTCTGGCCTGAGCACGCTTAACAATTTCATTTGATCCAAATTCGGTACCTTTTTCTACATCTTAATTCCTAAAACTGATATCAAGGTACCTATTTTAATCCGATTTACTCTTATACTGAATAAAATTACTTGTTGAGGAAATTTACTCTTTAGTCCCCAAACTTTTCCGAAGTTTATACTTTAACCCCAAAACTTTCAAAATTTACATTTGCTAACTAGCCAAAATTTGGGAAATTACTAGTTTTCCATTCTTGTAAAAATTTAACTAAATCTAGTTGGAATCCAACCAATTATAATAAAATATTCATAAAATATTATTTTATTACTTTTTCATGGCTTTTGGATCAGTCTCTAAAATTCCAATTCGATCCGATTTTCCAGATATTCATAAAATACTTGTACTGCGATTTTACCTT
This sequence comes from Hibiscus mutabilis, assembly GCA_019671005.1. Classification (NCBI taxonomy): domain Eukaryota; kingdom Viridiplantae; phylum Streptophyta; class Magnoliopsida; order Malvales; family Malvaceae; genus Hibiscus; species Hibiscus mutabilis. The sequence continues at coordinate 34,996,831 of CM033729.1, forward strand.
TTTCCGAGCTATTGATTTTATTCCGAAAATTCTATATTTTCATATTTTGGAAATAACATCTATTATCCTATAAAAACTTCCTTTTTCAGGGACTTGTACTGAATTTTCTTAACTCAGTCTATTTTCCCGATGCTTATCAAAAATCTTCATAGAATAAAATTCCTCTTAGAATTCCTTTATCGATAATCCATACGAGTTTTCTCTACTCTTACCGAGTACAAAATATCAATCAGAAACACTTTGATGGGACCTTCCCGAAGGTCACCCATCCTTGTATTTCTTTAGCCTGAGCACGCTTAATAATTTCATTCGATCCAAATTTGGTACCTTTTTCTGCATCTTAATTCTTAAACTGATATCAAGGTACCTATTTTAATCCGATTTACTCTTATACTGAATAAAATTACTTGTTGGGGAAATTTACACTTTAGTCTCCAAACTTTTCCAAAGTTTATACTTTAACCCCAAAACTTTCAAAATTTACATTTTGGTCACTAGCCAAAATTTGGGATATTACAATTCCTCCCCCTTAAGAAAATCTGTCCTCGAATTTTCAAAACATACGTGTTTCAAACAATTGCATATATTACTCCCTCATTTTCTTCTCAAACTCTCAAGTGGCTTCTTCGACCTTGTGATTTCTTCTTAGGGCCTTAAACAATGTAATTTTTCTTATTCCTTAATTCTTTAACTACATATACCAGTATTTCTACTAACACCTCTTCATGTATCAAGTCTAATTGTAGTTCTTTTTTTCTTATGAGTGATGACACATGAATAATCCAATCAATATCTCCAAAACATAAATACATATACTATAAACTTTTTCTCACTTCTGAGGATAAGATCCATTAATATGCCCTTGGTACAACTCTTTCACGATTCCTTGAGGTATAATAATTATGAAACCGAGTTTTTCCCTTTTTGACTTGCACAAATCATCTTCTCTCGAAGTGGTACTTTTCCTCTTTTTCTCTTCCTTTAGCTTTTAACTGATATTATCTTGACTAAAGATCAACCTTCCATTTACATCTTACTTCTATGTTAGTCATAGGTAACCAATTTATCTTAAAATTTTTCTTATGTTCTCAGATCTTCTACAGGAGTTAACTTTCATGCTTATTTCACTGTATCATATCCACTATGAGTCCTTTCTTAACCTCTAAGATTTGTAGACTAACGAATTACATATTGTCTTACTTTCCTTATTCTAGTCTCATTCCATATCATACTAATGATGAGCAGCATCAAGTCATACAATCAGTACATCAGTAACATGATATCCTAGGGGCATGTATTTACTGATTAAAATCATAGACAAACTTGGTTTAGCATCCAGAATCGGCTAAACCTTTGCTCTGATACCATTAAATGTAACACCCTTAACGTATAATCGTAAATCAAATATACATTAATGATGTTACAGAGTCGTTTAAAGAAATCTTGACTTATAAATTTATTTTTCCAAGTATTTACAAATTTTAGTTTGTAAATCTAACCATTTTCTCGGTTTTCTTGAAAAGCCAACCTATGTGCGGTTAGCTAGTTTCAACCCTGAATTAATTATTTTAAAACATATTTGGCAATTATTAAAAACAACAGTCCAATTCAGGGTGAAAACTAGGTTCGCTATCTAGGCCCTTTCTTGACTTTAAAATCTTTATGCGATTACCGATTATTCTTATTAGCAAAGTAATTATCCTTTCTACCTTAGCTTTATTCTGTTACAATGCTAATGTCTTATTTTGCTTTATCCATATACGATTCATCATCAAAGCTGGTTATTTATCTATCCTTTAGTCTAATTTAATGCATCATACTCTACTAGCAATTCAATAATTACATGCCCACTAGATATTAACATAAGCTAGAATATCTTACTGATGTCTTGCAGATTGAAGCTTGATCAGCATGCTCGACTCCTCTTCAAATACTCCATCTTAATCTACGTGTGAAACAAACAGACGCTAAGTACGAACTTAGTGAGGTAAAACTTATAAATCAAAGTAAAGCACTTTAATTTTAATAAAAATTGCATAATAAATAAAATACTGAATATAACATATAAGAATTTAGAATCGAATAGAATGACTTATAGAAGTCGTTCCTCTGTCATGTAACCTATAACAATCAACATCTCATATACATATATAAGGCAATGTCATGTCAAATCAAATATCCAGTAAATCACTTATTTTCATTTGCATCGTATCACTTTCACTTTTTAGTTTCCTTTAGATCACTTGTACCTGCTACTTTTTATTCATTTCATAGCCCAATGTAATGTAATTGAGAATGCAGGGTATGCGAGTCACTATTGAGTATGCACATGTGCGGCATCAACTAATATGTTGTGCCATAATAAATCACTGTATCACTATACCACTACTGTAATTTAACAGCATCACTGTATCACTAGGTCATAGTTATAGAACACAGCATCACTGTTTCACTATATAATTGTTGAACACTTATACAACATCACTGTATCACTAGGTCATAGTTGTAGAACATAGCGTCACTGTATCACTATATCACTATACTCCACCTCATTGGCATGTCAATTATACCAAGAATCTCAATAATTATATAAAGGGCTTTTTAACATCAATATCTTGTAAAGGTCATTATAAACCATTTAATAAATATTGTAAAATATATCAATTTAAGATTCAAATTCTTTTTCTTTCAAATCATTCTAGGTTGACATATTATATTTCTTTCTCATATTATATATATATAATATGTAAAACTGCATTCACTTGGGCCATTTATTAGCTTGCCTCACTAAGCTCTACTCGATCCTTTCCTTCATAATACCTCGACCCCTCTTTTGATCCAAATCAAACTTCATTGATCATATAAATACGAATAACATTCGTTAGATTCAAATCTAACAATACTTTAAACATGCTATCGAATCTAGTCATTTGAATATACAAAATTTCCAAAAGTTTTTCCTTCCTTCCTTATACTGTCTAAAACCCATTTTTGGTCTTTAATGACGATTTAGAACTTCCATTAAGCCCTTTCAAGCTTACTAGTTAACCCTAGATACAAAATGCATCAATTCTCATCAATCAATCATGTATTTCATTAATTATTTACACCAAAAGATAGAGCTTGAAGAGTAGAACAACTTTGTAGTTGATGAGATTTCCTGAAAATCGAGTTTCGGGGCTTGAATCGAACTTGGAAAATGTTTCTTCGTTTTTTTCTTTCTCCCCCTCATATTTCGAAATTTTAAGATGAAGAATGGTCTTCATCTTTTATTTTTCATCCAATTTGGCCACATGTCTTGTATAAATGAATTTTAAATTCATTTAGATATTGAAATTACTAAAATGCCCTTTTAATCCAATGGTTGAGATTGATCATATCATCAATCAAGGGCCAAGATTAAATCTCTCATTTCCTCTTTCCAAAATTTCCCTAATAACTTTTTAAATATTTCAAAATTGCTATTGGGGCAAAATGACCAATTTACCCTCCAATTAGTTTTTATTTACTAGTTTGTCAGTCTTGTAAAAATTCAACTAAATCTAGTTGGAAACCAACAAATTATAATAAAATATTCATAAAATAGTATTTTATGACTTTCCATGGCTTTTGGATCAGTCTCCAAAATTCCAGTTCAATCTGATTTTCCATATATTCATAAAATACTTCTACTGCGATTTACCTTTTTCTGAGCTATTGAATTTATTCCAAAAATTATATATTTTCATATTCGGGAAATAAACTCTATTATCCTATAAAAAATTCTTTTTCCAAGGACTTAGACTGAATTTTCTTAACTCAGTCTATTTTCCCGATACTTATCAAAAATCTTCATAGAATAAAATTACTATTAGAATTCCTTTATCGATAATCCATACGAATTTTCTCTACTCTTACTGAGTCCAAAATATCGATCAGAAACACTTTGATGGGACGTTCCTGAAGGTCACCCATCCTTGTATTTCCCTGGCCTGAGCATGCTTAACAATTTCATTCGATCCAAATTCGGTACCTTTTTCTGCATCTTAATTCTTAAAACAGATATCGAGGTACTTATTTTAATCCGATTTACTCTTATACTGAATAAAATTACTTGTTGGGGAAATTTACACTTTAGTCCCCAAACTTTTCCAAAGTTTATACTTTAACCCCAAAACATTCAAAATTTACATTTTGGTAACTAGCAAAAATTTGGGATATTACAAGTCAAGCTATGTTAGATATGTTGTTCGATTGATTTCTTATTGGTTAAGTTATGTTAGATATGTTGATTTAATAATTGCTTGTTGGTTAAGCTATGTCAGACATAATGTTTGAATACTTGTTGCTATGGTTACATGTTTGAATGTGATATGTAATGCTTAGATCTTTGAATTTAAAAAGTTTTAAATTCCTCTGATTTTTCGAAGGCATGCTCACTTCATTGTACTAATTTGATCAAGACTATTTGTATGTTTGTTTGGTAAAACGTCCTAAGCCGGTTTATTTCGTAGACCGGGTAGGGTGTTACAACTTACCTCAAGGACTTTTAACAACGATCGATTTTTATCATATTATAGTGCACTTCATCCTATGACATGCCAACTATATTCGAATGTTTTTTCATCATGTCACATAGCCAGTATATCATTTACAAAAACATTTACTCATTGTTTTACAATGCATTATACAAAACCACCACATATTCAAATCACATTGCCGAAGCAATAACACCATTCCCGACCGGAATGAAAACCAATGCTCACTAGCATTTCTGATACTTTTAAAACCCTGCATATGTACTTAAAATCCTGCATTTCTAGTACGTAAATCAAACCATGTTTACGACCAAAACATGAATTACACAGGCTCATATCTGAACCGATATTAAAGAGAAAAGGGGGGAAAACTTACTTCCGATCTTAGGTAAGTGTTTAAAACTTATCCTAAACTCCCAACAACCTTTACTAAACCTTTTAAAGTCATTTAAACCGGTTTCCACTCAACGATACACCTCGCCTTGCTTGCCAACGTGAATCAAGCTCCCGGCAAGCAACAAACAACGTCAAGCTTCGTCGCCTTGATTATCCCATGCTTTAACCACATAAAACCAAAGGGCAAATGCATCATTATGCGTTCAAACCATTGCCAACAAGCAATTACCCACAACTCTCAAGTTGCCCACTCAAAAACCATCTGACACATATCAAAATCATCCTCAAACACTTCCAAAACTCAACCCAGCCATAATATAACGATTCAATTCACCAAACCTCATCAATTAACCTATAAAAAATCTTTCCCAACATCCTCTTACTTCCAACAATGATTAAACTCAACTATCACCCCAAAAACCCTTGATTAACAACCCTATACATTAGAGATTCAACTTGTTCCGAGATTACAATGTTAAAACCAAGTTATCAAGTCAATTAAACATCAAAATCATGATCTAATCTAGTCAAAATCCCAGCAAAACAAAACAAGTACGAAGATCCACCAATTTCATCAATCAAAACACAATTAAACCAATTTTCCTCAATTAAACTATCAAAACACATTACAAAACAATTTTAAAGAGTCAACAACTTAGGAATTTCAGTAAAGAACCTTTCATTAGAGGAGGAGAACGAACCTTACCTTTAATGGATGCTTTCCCCCTTAATTGGATGATTTACATGAGGAAACAAAGTTAAAACAATAAGGTTTTGGAAAACTAACAAGAATGAATCATTTACAGACAAAAAAATTAAGAAAAGAAAGGTTTACCTGAAGATTTAGAAGAAGAAATTGATGTTTGGATGGTGAGATTTTGAGAGAAAATATTTTGAGAAAGTAGTTACGTGATTTTTGTTTTAAGAGATTAATTAACAAATTAATTCTCCCCAACCTATTTATATTTTCCAAAACACTTTAAAATAGCCAATTAAGGGAAAAATTCTGATATTATATTTTTAGGGCAATTAGATCCTTAAAGATTCAAAGTTTTGATTCTTTACAAACCGCCACCAAAAACAGTTTTCAAAGTTTGCATTTTGGTCACTAGTCCAAAATGTTTGATTTCCAAAACTCCATTTTCAAAATTGATTTCACCACAATCATTAATATATTTAATAATGATTTTAGAATAGTTTCCCACAATTTTACCACCTTCAAAAATATTTAATCCGATTTAATCTCGTAACCGACTCGAATCTCTAATATAGGTCCACCGAACCTTCGAACCAACCTTTAGACATACAATCCCAAAACCGGGGTGTTACAACTCTCCCCCACTTAAGAAATTTTGTCCCCAAAATTTACTTGGAGGAAACAAATGCAGAAATTGCTCTGACATGTCCGCCTTGCTTTCTCAAGTGACTTCATCGACACCACGGTGTTGACACAAGACCTTAACAAGCTCAATCATCTTGAAAGAAGAAATTTGCTGCTAGAATCAAGGATGTCGACCTGTTCCTCATCATAGGACACCTGGAACACATCATGTATTTTCTCCAACTCAAGAGGCAACCTCAATCGATATGCTACAGGACAAACACGCTCAACAACCTTGTACAGTCCAATACACCTCAGACTAAGCTTACCCTTACATCTGAACCACATCACCTTTTTCCATGGTGACACTTTCAAGAATACACAATCGTCCACCGCATATTCAATTTCCCTACGCTTCAAATCCATGTAAAATTCCTGCCGATCCGCAGCCGCTTTCAAGTGATCACACACATGTTCTACCTTTTCATCCGCATCTTTCTGCACATCCGCTAAGGAAATATGCTTTTCCCCTACCTAAGCCAAACACAAGGGCGTACGACATCTCTGACCATACAATGCCTCATACGGTGCCATCTGTATACTCGCTTGGTAACTGTTGTTATACGCAAACTCAACCAAAGATAAATGCTTCTCCCAGATTCCTTGGAACTCAATAATGCAACATCTCAGCATATCCTTCAAAACCTGGATAACCAGCTCAGACTGTCCATCCGACTGAGGATGATACGCAGTATTGAAGTTCAACCTCGTACCCAAAGCCTGATGCAAGCTCACCCAAAACTTTGCTATGAACCTCGGATCTCTATCTGAAACAATGAACTTAGGCACCCCGTGCAAGCGCACAATCTCAGCGATATACAAATCCACCAACTTGTCCAAAGTATACGTTGTATGCACTGGCAGAAAATGTGCACACTTTGTAAACCGATCCACATAACCCAAATGGAATCCTTTTAGTCAGTGTCAAAGGTAACCCTGACACAAAATCCACGGTGACTCTCTCTCCCATTTCCATTTCGGAATTTTCAACGGTTGCAACAATCCAGATGGAAACTGATGTTCAACTCTGACCCGCTGACACACCATGTACTTAGAAACAAACTCAGCCATATTCTTCTTCAAACCAACCCAGTAGTGCACTTCTTTCAATCCACCATACATCTTCACACCACCAGAATGCATATCAAAAGGACTAGAATGTGCCTCCGTCAAAATAGTGTGCCTCAACTCTAGATCATCCAGTACCACTATTCGACCTCTAAAACACAAAACCCCATCATCATCAAAATGAAAATCTGTCGGATTACCATCCGATATGTCCTTAACATGCGAAACCATGGAATCGTCAAATGGTTGCTTAGCTTTAATTGCTTGTGACAACGTAGGCTTAACTTGCAACTCAGCCAACAATCCACCTTCTCGTGTCACACTCAACCTAGCAAACATAGCCCTAAGCTCAACCGCAACCTTACGACTCAACGTATCCGCAACCACGTTGGCTTTTCCAGGATGATACTCGATCGTCAAGTCGTAGTCTTTAAGAAACTGCAACCATCTACGTTGTCTAAGATTCAAATCCTTTTGAGACATCAAATACTTCATACTTTTGTGGTCCGTAAAAACAGCACACTTCTCTCCATAAAGATAAAGTCTCCATATTTTCAGGGCAAACACCATAGCCGTAAGCTCCAAATCATGAGTCGGATAATTATGCTCATGAACATTCAGTTGTCTCGATGCATAGGCCACTACCTTACCATCTTGCATCAGCACACAACCCAAACCAACATAAGATGCCTCACTAAAAAACACGAACTTCTTTCTAGATTCAAGTTGAATCAACACATGAGCATGTATTAAAACTTCCTTCAACTTCTCAAAACTATATTGTTACTTCTCCGTCCATACATAAGGAACATTCTTTTACAACAACTTTACCAACGGTGCTGCAATACTAGAAAACCCCTCTACAAAACCACGATAATAACCAGCCAGCGTAAGAAAACTGTGAACCTCCGAAACAGATTTAGGTTGCTTCCAATTGAGAATTGCCTCAATTTTTCGTGGATCAACACGAATACCCTCCGCAGAAACCACATGACCAAGGAACATCAATTCCTCAAGCCAAAACTCACACTTGCTCAGCTTGGCATACAACTAATTATCCTTCAAAACCTGCAATACAAACCACAAATACCGATCATGTTCTTCCTCGATACGAGAGTACACGAGAATATCGTCTATAAACACCACCACGAACTGATCAAGATATTCATGGAACAATTTATTCATCATATCCATGAACGCAGCTGGCATTCGTCAAACCAAAAAGGCATAACAAAAAACTCATAATGCTCGTACCTCGTACGAAAGGTAGTTTTATGTACATCCTTAACCTTCAACTAATAATGCCTCGATCTTAAATCAATCTTAGAAAACACTGGTGCTCTACGAAACTGATCAATAAATCATCAATCCTTGGCAAAGAATACTTGTTCTTCACCGTTAGCTTATTCAACTATCTGTAATCAATGCACATACGCACCGTACCATCCTTTTTTCCACAAAGAAAACTGGAGCACCCCAAGGAAAAACACTCGTTCGGATGAACCCATGATCCAACAACTCCTGAAGCTGTGACTTCAATTCGGGCACCGGAGCCATACCCGCATACGTCTCAATACCAAATTTTACCTCCCTATCCGATAGTAAACTCGATAACTCTTCAGGAAAAACTTTTAAAAAATCACTAATAGTTCGAATGTCCCGCACCCGAACACATTTAACTTCAAGATTCATCACGATAGCCAATAAGCTTGATACCCTCTTTGCATTATCTTTTTTCTACTTGAGTAGCCAAACAACATTGGACAAGAATTTCACATTCTCGCCAAGCACCACAACTTCGTAATCATCGACTAACCTCAAGGAAATCCTTTTGGATTCACAATCCACAACTGCCTTGTGCTCACTTAACCAACTCATACCCAAAACACCGTCAAAACCATGGAACGATAACTCCATCAAAACCATAACAACTCATGACCTTAAACAACCAAAGGACATCTCCTATCCAACTTCCTAACCATAACTGCCTCACCAAAGGAACTAGTTATTAACTCCTTATCGGCCTCCGCGAATTTATCCGTAAGTGTAGACATATGTATGCATGATTCCTTACATGCCATCCTAGATGTCTATGCATATGGATGCATAACCTCTAATGTCTTTCCCAAAGATGCATGCATGTACTGACATATTTAAATATATACATATAAGTGTTTTTGCACTGTCCATGTTCAACATCCACACCTACTTATAACATTCTCGGTACCAATATTCCCTTCAACACGTCAAAAAACTCTAACAACCTTTAGTTGTTGATCAAAACTCTTCTCGATACCACAGTACACGAGAACACCATCACTCCGACCACTGCTCGAATCTAGGTATTTGGAGAATATCCAACACATCACCATCTCGAACGTCACTAAAACATTCGACAGCAACACATATAGCCATATCGGCTAATGGTCTAAAACCCAACTAACGTTAACCAAACCAGAGCCTCAGGAAAGGACTATCAGGAGAACATAACCACAACCTGGCCACCATCATGCTTGTGACCCAGCTTGCATCGCTTATCACGCGATCTCTCATACTCAGCAACAGACATGCCACCTTGCGATAGCAACATAAACATGCACTTCCTCGCATCCAGATACTGAGGACCAAGATACTTCCTCTTGAAAGCTCTCTGAAAGAACTCCCAAGACACATCCACCTTTGAAACACCCGCAACCGTGGTCACCCACCAGTGATAAGCATCACCTTGCAACAAGGACACAGTGCAACCCAACTTGCACACATCGTTGCAATCCATCTGATTCAAAATACGGATTATCTTTTCCACCCTTCTCTCGGCTGCTTCAAGGCTCAGACCTCTAAATTCCTTACCTCCCAAACTACAAAGATACTCTAAGGGCCAACCTTGATTAACCACCATAGCAGGTGTCGATGCTTGCACTTGCACTTCAGCCATTGCTACCTGAAACACTCTCATCGTCGCTAAGATTAATAGAGTCAAATCACCAAAAACTATCCCTTGCAGAGCCTGAGGTACATCACCTACCCCAGCGTCAACAGGAGGAACCAACAGAGGAGGAGGAGGTAAGGTATTACGAGAATTCCCTACATCATCATTATTCTGCAAAGACCTGGCATTACCAACAGTAATAGGCAATGTGTTCCCATTTCATAAAACAACATGATATTAAACAATCACTGAACAAATCACAATCACCGTGTAGTTTAGACATCACCAATTAATTCGTAACCTAGCTCTGATACCAACAAATGTAACTCCCTCGACCCGGCCTAAATGTCTGACCGAATCAAGTGAACTATATTAGGTTTGCCGAAGTAAACCAGAGAAAGATTACAAAAAACTGGACCATTTTTTTCCTTTTATCTTGTCTAGATGTATGTTATTAATCCTACATGTTCATACTTGCAGCGGTTGAAATTATAACGGAAACGGATCACCAAAAGGCATCCAATTGCAAAACATACATTTTAGGGACCAAAACATAAATCTAATAAATTAAGGGACCAAAACTGAAATTAAGGTTACCAATCCTCAATTAGTCCAATTACATTCTTAAATGTCAAATTTCAGGTCAAAATGATCATCCAAACTCATACAATTGTATTCACAAAACTCAAGGACTAAAATGAAAGAAACAGAAACTTCCAAATGTTCCAAAATAATAGAATTAACTGTAGTTGTACTGGTACGCTTGGAGGTGTTTCGGTATGTCGTAATAATTTCCAAAACCCAGATTCTAATAGCTAAAATTCATTTCGTTACGCTTACGCGTATCGAAATGCCCTTCATATAATCCCTATGTCGTATAGAAACACCCTCTTGAGTATCGAAACACTAGCCATATTTGCCTAGGCTCATACCGAAACACTGGCCCGCGTACCGATACTCTAAGCCTGAAATGACTTACTCGTACAGAAACAGGGTCACACGCACCGGTACGCCTAGACCTGTACTGCCCCAAATTGATGTCTAAACATACTTTAATGATAACCAAAACGCTATAACATGCTTCAAACACTTATACTACATTACTAGGATACACTCCTAATGAAAACAACACAGAACCAACAACATTACATGGCATTCATACGCCCAAGATATTCTATAGGCATGCTTCCTAATATCATTCTACCAAACAACCAAAACTCGCTTTAGGCACTTTTAAGGCATACTCATCATGCTTACACATATAAAGTATCAAAACAAACTTGCTTGAACCATCAAAACATGGCAACCATTCCAAATTAACTAGATGCATTCCTAGGTACTCATCTAGAATCATTATAAGCAAGGATCCACACAAGTTTAACAATATCAAACCAATCATAAAATCCAGCACTTCACATGCCTAAAAACCATCAGAAAACAAAAATACAAGTCCCCAAAACATGGTGAACACATTGCCTTATTAATCGAAAACATAAATCGAGTTCGTACTCAAGTAGTCTTGCACTTGGATCACTTCAAACTTTGCCTTTGCTGCCCTCGACCTTAATGCTCTACATCATTAGGAAAAAGATAGCGTAAGAACACATGCTTAGTGAGGATACTCTTAAAGCAATGATTCAATAAAAACTATTTGAAAACCAAAACCACCTGTTTTCAAAACATGATGAACAACCCAAGCAATTTCATTGTTTCCGACCAAAACATGCATAACGACCCTTATGCAATATCATATATAAATTCCATGCTTAGATCCCAAAGCATTAAACCATTTTACCATGCTTAAATCCCAAAGCATTGTATCATAAACCATGCTCAAATCCCAAAGCATTATATCATAAACCATGCTTAAATCCTAAAACATCATATCATAAACCATGCTTAAATCCCAAAGCATTATAAAGTACGTTCAACACATAAACTTGCATATATTGGCATTTACAGTGACCCCGGATAGATGACCACTATCCTTGATTAGTCGATCGCTAATCTTTAGATAACTGACTGTTAACCTTAAATTTCGGATACACGGATCTCCCATGATAGTCAACCACTACCATGACCTATACCATGCCGACCGCATGATACAACACCCTTACTGACCGTAAGATCAAAATCAACAAGGGGAACCAACCGCTCAACCCAAGTGGCAACATTATAGTCAGAGTAGCCGGCCACTTACCTCAAAGACTCCTAACCACGATCGATTTTTATCATATTATAGTGCACTCCATCCTATGGCATGCCAACTATATTCGAATGTTTTCTCATCATGTCACATAGCCAATATATCATTTACAAAAACATTTACTCACTGTTTTACAATGCATTATGCAAAACCACCACATATGCAAATCACATTACAAAAGCAATAACACCATTCCCGACCGGAATGAAAACCAATGCTTACTAGCATTTCTTATACTTTTAAACCCCTTCATATGTGCTTAAAATCATACATTTCCAGTAAGTAAATCAAGCCATATTTACGACCAAAACATGAATTACACATGCTCATATCTGAATCGATATTAAAGAGAAAAAGAGGGAAAACTTACTTCTGAGCTTAGATAAGTGTTTCAAACTTATCCTAAACTCCCAACAACCTTTATTAAACCTTTTAAAGGTGTTTAAACTAGTTTCCACTCACCAATACACCTCGCCTTACTTGCAAACGTGAATTGAGCTCCTGACAAGCAACAAACAACGTCAAGCTTTGTCACCTTGATTATCCCCTATTTTAACCACATAAAACTAGAGGGCAAATGCATCATTATGCATTCAAACCATTTCCAACAAGCAATTACCCGCAACTCTCAAGTTGCCCACTCAAAAACCATCTGAAACATATCGAAATCATCCTCAAACACTTCCAAAACTCAACCCAGCCATAATATAACGATTCAATTCACCAAACCTCATCAATTAACATCTAAAAGCTCTTTCCCAACATCCTCTTACTTCCAGAAATGATTAAACTCAACTATCACCCCAAAAACCCTTGATTAACAACCTTATACATTAGAGATTCAACTTGTGTCAGGATTACAATGTTAAAACCAAGTTATCAACTCAATTAAACATCAAAATCATGATCTACTCTGATCAAAATCCCAGCAAAACAGAATAAGTACAAAGATCCACCAATTTCATCAATCAAACACAATTAAACCTATTTTCCTCAATTAAACTATCAAAACACATTAGAAAACAATTGTAAAGAGTCAACAACTTGGGAATTTCAGTAAAGAACCTTTAAATAGAGGAGGAGAACGAACCTTACCTCTAATAGATGTTTTCTCCCTTAATTGGATGAATTACATGAGAAAACAAAGTTAAAACAATAAGGTTTTCGAAAACTAACAAGAAGGAATCATTTACAAACAAAATACTTAAGAGAAGAAAGGTTTACCTGAAGATTTATAAGAAGAAATTGATATTTGGATGGAGAGATTTTGAGGGAAAATATTCTGAGGAAGTAGTTACGTGATTTTTGTTTTAATAGATTAATTAACAAATTAATTCTCCCCAACCTATTTATATTTTCCAAAATACTTTAAAAATAGCCAATTAAGGTATAAAGTCTAATATTAGACTTTTAGGGCATTTAGCTCCTTAAAGATTCAAAGTTTTGACTCTTTACAAAGCAGCCACCAAAAACAGTTTTTAAGGTTTGCATTTTGGTCACTAGTCCAAAATGTTCGAATTCCAAAACTTTTTTTTCCAAAATTGATTTCACCACAATAATTAATATATTTAATAATGATTTTAGAATACTTTTCCATAATTTTACCACCTTTAAAAATATTTAATCCGATTTAATCCTGAAACCAACTTGAATCTCTAATACCGGTCCACCGAACCTTCGAACCAACCTTTAAACATCTCACCCAAAACTGGGGTGTTACATCGTTTTCTCCTTGATGCTCTTCTTGCCTCACACTCATCGTGGCCACTTAATTTCTGCATCAGATTCACCTCAATTTCCCCATGAAAGCTTTAAGCCGCCATAGCCATCAAGAGAAAGCTCCAAAACCAAGGAAAAGATGATAAGAGGTGAGCCTCCCTTCTTTAGGTTAATAATATATGTATATATATCCTTATCACTTTCCAATTAGGTGTTTACAAGTGTCCTTCATAGATTTTCTTAATAAAATTTCATATAGGAAAACTGTACTAATGGACAATTCATAATACTTTAATCTTATCCTGGCAGCTATCATTGTGGCAACAATGACTTTCATTAAGCCCACATCATGTAACACCCTAAAAAAGAAAAAAAATGATTTTTGCAACCAAGGAGTTTTGAACTTGTGCCTCTTGGCTTAGTGAACCCATGCTTTAATCGTTTAGGCTAAAATCACCCTCAGTTAAATTCTATGTCAATCCTCTTTTGAATTATGTTTTTTAGCCTCAACCAATATTAATAAAGCCAACCAACCCATCTGACAGAATTATTACATTTATACACAAAAAAATATATACATATCTTTCTACTCAGTTTTGACTCCTCGCCTACCCTATCTCTGTTGAAGATCAAATCTGCACCACTGCTCGACGGTGGTCACCACCGCCATCACCAGTCAGAGCGCCTTCACCACCGCCATAAATTTGCACCACCGCTATCACCGATTACCGTTGAGATTCATTTGAAGTTTTAAATTTTCATCCAAATCTCACCATTTTGAGTTTGGCCATTTCTCAGCGTCGTCCGATGTTGGAGTACGACACTGCCACTAAATTTAAACTCTCGGTGTCAAGAAGAGTAAATCTCGAGTCTGCAACCCCCTTAACTCAGTATATTTGCAAGACCGAACTGAGCGAGCAACATTAGAGTTTGTCGAGGCAAACCCAGAAAAAATACATTGAAATGGTCCATTTTTTCTTTTATCTTGTCTAAGTGCATATTTAAGTCTTAAGGTGTTCATGCTGATTATGGTGAAAGTTATATTCCAATCGGGCATCGATTAGACATCCAATTGATCGAATTCGTATTTTAGAGACTAAAACATATTTTCCATTAATTATAAGAACTATCATGAATTTGAAGTTACCAATCCTTAATTAGTCATATTACAAGACTTCGAGTTAAATATCAGCTTTAATTAACCATCCAAACTCATTTAATTACACAATTAAGAAATAGGAAGTAAATTGCAAAGAATGCAACATTCAGAAGCGTCTTAACTGAATTAACGACTAGCGTACCGGTACAAGTCATTACCGTATCGCAACGGGTAAAAACAAAAAGGGCATACCAATACAGTCCTCAAGCGTATCAGTACGGATATACCATTTTCGAAAATTAGGATTCAAGTAGCCAAAGGGCGTATCAGTACGGTATCCCATGTACTAGAACCATGCCTATTATCCAGCTATGCGTACCGATACAGTTACCAGGCGTATCTGTACGCCTAGGCAATTTTGCCCAGATTAATCTGAGTCAAGTCCCCGCGTACCAATCCCTGAGGACTCGTACTGGTACGGACAGACCTGTAATGACCTCTTGGTCCAACATATGACACTTTGGCTCAATATAACATACTCCAATCAATATCTAAACATCATACAACTTCACAAACATCAAATCCTCAAACATAGCAACATGGTAGATGGCCATACACATCATGACATATTCAAAGCAAATCCCTGTAGGCATGACTTCTACCCAAGCATGCATAATGTTTCCCAACCCCTCAACATCAAGCATTAAGTATCAAACAAGTCTAAAACATCAAACCAAACTTATACAAACAGGGAGTATCCAAAATACATCTCTCAAAGTCAACTTGGTCACATTGCCTCTTATTACTACAAGAACTTATAAAACCATACTTTGAAAAGTCTCAACTCTTGGATCATCCCATGCTTGCTTGTTGTCCTCAAAGGTCTATTTCTCTGCATTGATGAGAAAGGAAAGCGTAAGCTATAAGCTTAGTGAAGGAATCTCAAAAACACTCATCAATGCAATTAAAATCATTTTAATTCAAACCAATTGTAAAATTCTCATGGCAAAATCATCGCATGCTTCAATAAACTCTTAAAGTATGCACATTTAAAACATTTACAACTCATGTATCATGGATTCTATCTCTACCTCAATTTAAGCATCATATGCCACAATCTCTATAACAAGCTTAAAGAGCAATATCATGTATAAATCACATTATACAAGCATAACCCATTTCTCATGATACATTAACTCAAATATCGGCTTTCAAGTGACTCAAAACAAGCAACTTTTCATTTTATAAAACACATCGGATACACGGATTTCCCAAGTGGTTCCTACGACAACTTCACATACATCCTTGAACCGGAGCAACGGAACAATTACCCATCTTAACAGTTATGATGTATAATTCTGCCAGCGGGAGAAAATGGAATAATTGCCCATCTCGACTGCTGCAATTCTCATGGTGTAGCAACAGAATAATTACCCACCTCTACACACATGAGGTGACTTATTATAGTGCACTTTAAACCCTATGGCTAGCCAACTATATCCGATAACATTTTAAACTCAGCCACTTGCCAATATATTCAGTAAAATAACATTACCTCATTGTTTTACATATGCATCAAATCAATCTGGTTAATACTTTCATAAACCAAGTTTCATTCTCAATAACCATTATATATGATTATTAGCTACATCTTTTATTTCTAAAACATGCATAATACAGTGAGTAATCAAATACATACGCATGTGCATGAGATTCCATTTTGCAAAACTGAAATCGAGAGAGAGCTCAACCAATACTTACTTCCGAGCTTAGATAAGTGTTTCAAACTTTATCTAAACTCCCACAACTTCTTTCAAACCTCTTTAATAGCAGCAAAACACGTTTCCACTCGCTAAAAACCCAAAGCTAGCTTGTTGTTGCACGAATCAAGCTTCTAAAGCTTCTGTGCCTTCTCCAAAAAGTAAAGGATTCAACTCCCCTACTTTACCCAATCAAAAATAGAGGATTAAAACACATCTCTGCATCTTTAACTTCTAGCAACCAACAAACACAACTTCGCCTCTCAAGCACCATCAATTACCTCTCTAAAACAACCGAAATCATCACCAAACCAAGCCCAGCCGAAACCTATTGATTCTAACATCTTAACAACATCAATTAAGATCTAAAAACATCTTAATTACATCCTTATGCCCCCAAAACTTCTACAACATCAAGATCACACCAAAATCTAACTATAAACAACCTACGAAACTAGCAATTCACATAATTTCGTGATTTCATTGATTAATCACTTATTTCAAAATTAAAATACAACTTATAATATATCTAAACTCATTAGAATCAACCTATAACATATCCAAAATAGTATGCATCAAATTTTCCACACAAAACTCAATTTACTCATCAAATCATGTTTAAACCATAATTCCATTACATAAATCAATAACAAAGGATCAAGAACTTGGGAATTTCATTAAAGAACCTTTAATTAGAAGAGAGAAACAAAATCACCTCTAATTGTTGATTTTCCCTTAATTGGCAAAGCTTTGTTGAAATCCAAGTAGATTTTGCAATAGGAATTGAATAAATCAATTAGGAAACAAAAGGGGAATCAATAAGAATTTATTCCTGAGAATTTTGGAGTGAAAATATTAGTTTGGCTGCTAGGAAAGTTGAGAGAAAAAGTTGGAAGAAAAGTAGTTACGTAAGAAAGTGATTTTTGTAAAACTAAAAATCATTTTATTAAATCCTATTTTATTTAATTATAAAAGCAATTAAAACACTTTAAAAGAGCCTAAATTAAGGTAAAACCTAATGAAATAGATTGGTCAAATAGCTCCTTAAGGATTCTAAGTTTTGACCCTTTTACGATTTAGTCCCAAAAATAGTTTTGAAAACTTTTCATTTTAGTCACTAGATCAAAATGTCCCAAAGTTAGATTTATTTACTTCAAATTGAATTTACCAAAATGCTTAAAATATTAAATAATTATCTTCTAGCATTTTCCATATTTTATTTTATCCAAAATCAATTTTATAAGATTTAATTCTCGAAACTACCTCGAATTGCCTAAATCGGTTCTCTCGAACCGTCTACCCTATCCAGTTAACATCTAGGCCCAATTTCAGAGCGTTACAACTCTCCCCTTTAAGAAATTTCATCCTCTAAATTTACTTGGCAAAAATAGATGAGGAAAATGCTTCAACATGTCCTCCTAGCTTTCCTTGGTGGCTTCCTCAACACCACGGTGCCACCACAACACCTTCACCAATTCTATGGTCTTACCACGAAGAACTTTTCTGCTCGAATCTAGAATTCTCACCGGCTCCTCATCATAGGTTAAATTCGGATTTAGCTCAATCTCTTCAATAGGCATCACATGTGAAGAATCCGATCTATACCTCCAAAGCATCGACACATGGAAAACACCGTGTATCTTTTCTAACTCCGCCGGCAACCTCAACTTATAGCAATTGGACCAACACGCTCCAACACCTCATAAGGTCCAATAAACCTAAGACTCAATTTGCCCTTTCGTCCATGTAACGCCCCGGCTTTAGGGCTTAGCAGTTTGGTGGTTTATTAGACAGTCTGGTGGACAAGAGTAGGGATTTGAGTCGGTTCGGGGCCGTATATTTTTCGGTAAGATAAAAATGTGGAAAAATATTTAAAATCATCTTTTAATATATATTGATTTTTGGTGGAATAAATTTTGAAAAATGGAATTTGGAAATGTAACATTTTGGTTAGTGACCAAAATGCGCTTTTTGAAAACAATTTTAAAATGACTAAAATGAAGAGGGTCAAATTCTTAGAATCCTTAAGGAGCTAAATTACCAAGTTTTTGCTGGTGGTTTCTCCCTTCAATTAAATCATTTTAAACATGTGTTTTGAAGGTGGTTTAAGAGGGATTAAAATACTTAAGTTAGTTATTAGCTTTTAAAGAAAATTTACGTGACTTTTTCCTAAACCTCTTCTCTCAACTTCTTTTCTGCCAAACAATCAGAATTTCATCAAAATCTAGAGGTGAGAGATTCTTTTCACTTAGATTATTGATTTTAACATGATCTTTAACTTTGTTTTGCAAAATCTCATTGAAAACATATGTTTTCTTAGCTTTTTACAAAGCAATTGAGGGGGTAAGGTCCGAGATCTCCTCTATTGTATGGTTCTTTACTGAAATTCCCAAGCATTTGATCCTTGTTTTTGTGTTTCTAATCTGATTTTGATGATTTCCTAATGATTAATTGAGTTATTTGGGGAAAATGAGTTAATTCACAGATTGGATCTAATTTCCAGTAATTAAGGATGCTTTGATTCATATTTTGGATGTTTAATAATGTTGTTGAGTGTTTTATATCAATGGAACCCAGAAACTCTTGAATCTCTAATTGTTTAGGTTGTTAGAATTGAGGTTTCGTAGTGTTTTTGTGGTTGTGAGGTTGCTGAGGTGTTATCCTATTTTGGATCTGTTTTTAGATGTGTTTTGATGTTGAAAGTGATGTTAGATTGATAGATTGTAGTTGCTGTGTTAGAATGCATTATGATGCATTAATCCTCTGTTGTTTTGTGGTAAAACAGGGGAGGTTGATCTAAAAGTGATTGGAGATGCGTTGGAGGTTTTAGATACTTGATTTTGCGTTGGCAAATCGAGGTTTTGCATATCGATGAGTGAAAACGTGGTTTAAAGCATTTTGATGTTTTGGAACAGAGTTTTGAGTTAAGGTAGAGCTTGAAACACTTACCTAGACTCGAAAGTAAGTAAAAAGTGGTTTTACTCTCTCAGTCGTGCTTGTTCGAATGATTTTATGCACTTGGTTTAATGTTCATGTACCTACTGTTTAAGCATGTTTTAAAGTATTCGATATACTATTTTTGAGCATGTTTTGCTGAAGGATGCACATGGTAAGTGATCCTTGTAAGTATGGTTTATACTTGTGGTTTAAAGCATGGTTGTTGCCTTGGAAAAATGTTTTGGTTAATGCTTGCTTAAAATAGTAAGGTAAAAGTTAAAATGGTTAATTATATTGGCAAGTGATGTGGTTTTAAAATTGTTATCGGATATAGTTGGCCGACCATAGGATTGAGTGCATTGTAAATAAGTTGCCTTGGATGTTGAGGGGTTTATACGACGTACCGAATACTTCATCCAAATACCCTAACGGTTGAGGGGCTATATGGTACTAAAAACTCCCGTTAGTGGGTTAAGCATCTAACCGATGAAAGGGGTGGGTGTCCCCGTGGGCTAAAAGTGTACTCAGTTGTTAATATACCTGGTTGTTATTGTACCGCGATTGTGATTGTATCTCTATTCCGGTTGAGATGGCTTGAAGTGTTGGGTTAACACTTGTTGAATCCGTGTATCCGATGAACTCTTTTATTAATAAGAATTGTTTGATGATCACTTGTGAGCCAATATAATTGTTAATGTATCATTGAAATGTTTTATGTTGTATAATGTGATTTATACATGTTTCTTCTTGAGCTTTGCATTTGGTAGTAATGCATGGGAAGGCTTAAGTTGAGGGTTAGCAATGGGATTTGTTGTTGGTTAATGATACATGTGGCATATAGTTTAATATGCTGGTTTAAAGACGTTAAGTGCATGGGTTTCAAGGCATGATGTTTTATGGTAACGATTAAATAATGTTCAAAGAAAGTTTGAGTTGAGATTTTAATGTGACGTTGTAAAATGGTTTTAAATGCATTGATGGTTTTTTGGTTTTGAGCTTTCCTCACTAAGCCTAGTGTGCTTACTTTCTCTTTGTCCATCAATTTTATAAGATTTAATTCCCGAAACTACCTCAAATTGCCTAAATCGGTTCCCCCAAACCGTCTACCCTATCCAATTAACATCTAGGCCCAATTTCAGGGCGTTACAGGGTCATCGTTACCAAACTGACATCGGTAAGAGTTCGTTAGAGCTACATCAAATTTGGACGACTATTTCAAATTTGGGCAAGATTTGGTAAGTTTTAGTAAGTTTCTGACAAATTTCTAGTGATGTTATTGATGTGAGTTGCTTAAGCTGTAAAAAATAGCATTTTAGGCCGCGTGTGGGTGTCACACACCGTCCGAGGTAATTTTTGACCGGTAGCTCCTGAACCAGTCTGAACCGGACTTGATCCGGTCTTGTGAAACCTGAACTAAACCACCGGAGTTAACCAGTGAGTCAACTTGCCTGAGTCAAACCAGTGAGTCAACCTGAGTTAACCTGACCTGACCTGAGTCTGACCTGACCTGATTCGACCCGAGTTTGACCCAACCCAACCAGAATTGACCGTTGATATCTGACGTCAGCATTGACCGTTGACTGTTGACATCAACTTTAACCGTTAACTACTGACATCAACATTAATCGTTGACCGTTGATGTTAGCGTTGACTAATGACACCAGTGTTGACTGACTATTGACATTAGTGTTGACTTCGACTAAAAAGTCAAATTTTTTGAAAGCCTATATTTTACATTTTTCGATGTCTTGAGTCTATTTTTCAAGCCCATTTTGTAAGATTCTAACCCAAAAGTCTTCAAATGTGACCTTGAACTTGAACTCGTATCCATTTTAATTATTCTGTTGTGCAATGTGAATAAGGACTGAATTTGGAATTTGTGTAATTGAAGGTATTCATAGTTCCTTGTACACGAGATGTTGAGGGACGTCGAATTCAAGTTTGAAAGTGATTGAATAGAGTATCATGGATGGACCGATATAGTTCAGAGTCGAGGTAATACTTTTACTACCTCTTATATGCTTTACGAAATTTTTTGGTATTGATTAATGCATGAATGAATACGATTAATGCTTGAATATCTTAAAGTCAAACTAATTTTGGTAAAAAGATAATAAATTGGATAAGACATGAATGAATTAAATAAGAAATTTGATGATTGGTAGGATATTCTTAACTCAATGAAAAATCTGATAAAGCATTTAACCTCAAAACCTTTAGTTTATATTAATGCCTAAAATCTTTGGATGAGAAATGAATAAAATACCATTGAGGTGTAAAAAGAAACTGAATACCCCTAAAAGTGGAAATGACATGGGAATTCATATTTGACATGATAGAACTTCTGATTTAACCCGTTAAATTCCTAAACTGTTTGGAAAATTTTGTACCAGGTTCTTACGCTTCAGCAAGGGTACTTCCTTTTGAATCAGGCTCATACGCTTTGACGAGGGTAATTCTTTCTGTATCAGGTTCCTACACTTCGGTAAGGATAATTCCTTCTATATTAGGTTCTACACTTTGGCAAGGGTAATAACTTTTGTATCATGTTCCTACGCTTTGGCGAGGGTAATTCTTTCTGTATTAGGTTCCTAGGCTTAGGCGAGGGTAATTCCTTCTGTATTAGGTTCCTACACTTCAATATCGGTACTTCCTTCTGAATCAGGCTCCTACGCTTCGACGAGGGTAATTCCTTCTGCACCAGGTTTTTATGATTCGGCTAGGGTGAAACTTTTGTTTCTGTACATAAGAGATTCTCTTAGTTCGACACCTATGGCCAACTAGACTAAGTTAAGTCTTTATCAAAGTTTGAAACTTTCTGTATGTTTTCGATCTGCACTTAATGGAACACACACTAAACTCCCTATTTCAACTTTCGTAATCTATCTCTCTAATTTTTCTGGATTATAGGCTTGTAGCGATGTCCTTTTTTCTTATCGCTAAAAAAACGAGGGTTTTCGAAGGTGTTTGTGATTTTTTTGGATATAAAATATTTATTCCGTGGGGGTTTTTTAAAAACCGTATTTTATTAAAAATTGGAGTCGCCACCGGCCACTAAGGTAGGTCGGACACCATAAAACTAGAGATTCAAAAAAATGGGTTCGGGAGTCGGTTACGGATGGGGAAGGATTAGCACCCCCACACCGCCCAAAATTGGTACTTTAATAATTACCGCTTTATTAATATTTGATTTTCCAGATTAAAGTGACGATTAGTCTAAAATTCGGTCATAATTGCGAATAAATTTTATGGGCCCCGTTATCCGAGAGTAAATGCCCAACCACTATCACTACGCCTGATACTGGCCCCGTTTATGCTCGGATAAAAGGGCACCGCATTAACAATTTATATATCATATGCAATCTTAGTGACAAAAATATAAAAACATGGTAGATAATTTAAAGATAGTAAATATTCACGTAACAGAATACCAATCTAACATAAGTAAAATACGTAATTAAAACACACATATACATAACAAGCTTAATAGTAGATAAAAACAAATTTAACATGTCACAATAACAAGGCACGAATAAATATATGTATGGACAAAAGCATATACTTCGAGGAGACGTATACATTAGAAATAAAACACATTTCAACATATATAGAACAATATATTATATATAAAAAATAAAATATACTAACATGTAACCTAAAAAGCCAAGAGAACATACACACATACAAAAATACAAAATATATCGTGTACGAGTCAACTAGAACATAACATGCTTAATATGAATAACCGAACAAAAAGATACATAATCATTATAAACTTAACACACATATACATGTAAACATAAAAATACAAGGCATATACGAGGTATATATAATAAGACAAAAGACTACATTAACATATACGATTATAATACAAACATGAATATTTACATAGAAACAGGACTGAAAAAAAAGAAATAAAAGTCAGTGGCAGAAATTAAAGGATAATAATATTCAATTTAAGGACGAAAATACAAAATAGACAGAACCTAAAAGGATCAAAACTGTAATTAGACCAAGGGGCAGATCCGAAACGAAAAGTTCAAAAACGCAGGATGGTTCAAGGGGTAATTTTACCATTTAAAAATTGATTCGGTGTAATTTAGGGACTGGATTGCAAGATTTTGAAATACAAGGGGGACCAGAGTTGTAAATATACCATGCGGCGAGACAGAAGTGAAAATATTGAAAGCGCGGGGGGATTTAATACGTAATTTACCCATTTCACAAAATAATAACCCCTATAAAACCCTCTTTTTTAGGCCGGAACCAATTTTTCCCCCATTTGTTTCATTTTTTCAGTTTCATAACCAAGCTCCCTTCTTCATTTTCTCTCAATTCATCCCTGATGAACCCAGAATCCGGCGGCCGGCAGCCGTATTCTCCGCCGCCGGCCGCTGCTAACCGGCACCGGCGAGCCTAAAAAACACACCAAAATAACCCCCATCTTACCATCGACACGAATCCGAGGTTGGATTCAGAGGAAAAGCCTCCATTTGCCCTAGATATAGGAAATACGAAACATAAAAACCCATTTTTTCAACCCAAAACGAAAACAAAAATGGGTCTCCCACTCCTTTCAGTTCACCATATCCGGCTTGGGAAAGCCGAAAAGGCTTATCGCTAGTGAGGAGAGACCCACCAACGGCGATGGTAATACTTCTAACCCTCTTTTTTTTACCTATCTTTTGTGTATGCATGCAAAAAAAAAGAGACGAGTATTTACCACTGGACTGACTTTTTTGTATTTCTTTTCTTTCGATTACAACTTTGCTTGTTCGATTCCAACTTGTTGTCCTTACAAAATATTTGTTTCGTACATATATATGCTTGTCTTTGGTTTGGTACAAGTAGTATAATATTTGCTTTTTCAGATCTGGACTGCTAACTGACATATTTCTTCCTTGCTGTGTTTTGACATGTCTGAGCGCGGTGGTTGAAGATCGGCATGGTGCAGCATGGTGGCGGTGTGGGGGTTCTGCCTTCAGCCAGAGGTGTTCTCGGCCGTTAGATCAGATCTGATCTAACGGTCGGGCTGGCTTGAGGGACGAACGGCCCCGATGAAGCCTCGATCAGTGAAACGGCTCCAGATCGTGCCACGTAGGGCTCAGCAGTCGAGGGGTCAGAGCGCGTGGGGCTCACGCACGCGTGGGATATCAAATAGTCTGCGCGTGGACCGCACGCGCGCGTGGCATTCGAACGGTCCAGACGTGATGTGCACGCGGCTGGCAGATATTTTTGTTCCTTGCTTGGATCGTGGCCGTTGGATCAGATCTCGATCCAATGGCCCATAGTCACCTGCACACAAAATAAATTGTAATTAAATAGGGTTTGGGTTTGGGCCAACCGGGCCTTGTAATAATATTAGATTTGTAATTGGACTTGGACTGCAATTTATTTATTTGGGTTTAATATATTTTTTTTGGATTTTCATTTTATATTAGCCTAATAGTATAATTATAACAGCAATACACATACAACAATACATGCGTATATACCTATGCAAACATTAATTATAACATACCAGTATACATACATATAAATCATACACATAATTAACCGTAAAAACAAATACGCTCGTACTAAATATAGATGCATACGCGACACACATACACCGTATTTAATACATATACATATATAGTTTATAATATACATGCACACATAAACTAATAACACTCAACACATAATAAACATATAATATAATATGTATACATGCAACACTAATATGTATTTACAGATAAAAATGAGTGATTACAGTTGCCCCTCTTTGCTTGTTCTCATGGAATGGGAAACAAAGCAAAGATTCATAAGCACTCATTTTTATCGGACTTCCTGTTGTAGCTTTGGAAACACGTGTTCTTTTGGACATCTCCGCTCTTCCTTAGCTGAATCTTCAGGCTCGTAAGTTCTTCCTATATAGAGCTTCGTCACCTTCCGATCTTGGAGCTACAGGCTCTTCCTATATAGAACCCTTCGCCTTCAACGCTGGTTTCTCCTATATAAAACCTTCTGTGCCACTGATGGATTCTTCCGACTGGGAGTTCCTCCTATATAGAACTGCTAGTCTTTAAACCCCGAGCCGTTAGTCATTCCTATATAGAACTTTTGGCGTCGAAATCTCGAGCTACGTGTTCTTCCAATATAGAACCTTTCACTCTAAGACAAAGTGAAGCTTGGAGCCTTTCCTATATAAGACTCTTAAGCTTCGACACAACAGGTTTCCTATATAACCTTGTGTGTCATAGGTGAATTCCTTTGATCGGGAGTTCTTCCTATATAGAATCAGAATCTTCACCTTGAAGCCGTCGGTCCTTCCTATATAGAACTTTTGGCGTCGAAAACTTGGAGCTACGGATTTCTTCCTATAGAATCTTTTACTCTAAGACATTGAAGCTCTGGAGCCCTTCCTATATAGAACTCTTCGCTTTCGACACAGCAGATTTCCTATATAATCTTGTGTGTCATGGGTGAATTCCTTCGATGGGAGTCCTTCCTATATAGAATCGCTAGTCTTCACCCTGGAGCTGTCAGTCCTTCCTATATAGAACTTTCAGCTTCTAAAGCCTCGGAGCGGAGGATTCTTCCTATATAGAACCTCTCTCTGGAGCTTGGAAACATATGCCTTTTGTATGTAAAAACACTGTCTTCTCATTTGGGATTCACACCACGATGGCCATCGATGTCTCTTTGAATCTACAGATACCTGTCTGAGATAAAAACAAAATGCTATGACAAATGAATTGACATGCTCCTAATCCTAGTGATGTCTGACTATTCATGATGCATGAGTGTCAATATCTTGGTGGGCTTGTTTTGGTCCTTATTCAATCTTGATGTTCACTTTCTCCTTTCTCATGGGCGTCGATACCCCACTTCACTGTCATGGGTGAATTCCTTCGACTGGGAGTCCTTCCTATATAGAACTGCTAGTCTTCACCCTGGAGCTGTCAGTCCTTCCTATATAGAACTTTCAGCTTCTGAAGCCTCGGAGCGGAGGATTCTTCCTATATAGAACCTCTCTCTGGAGCTTGGAAACATATGCATTTTGTATGTAAAAACACTGTCTTCTCATTTGGGATTCACACCACGATGGCCATCAATGTCTCTTTGAATCTGCAGATACCTGTCTGAGATAAAAACAAAATGCTATGACAAATGAATTGACATGCTCCTAATCCTAGTGATGTCTAACTATTCATGATGCATGAGTGTCAATATCTTGGTGGGCTTGTTTTGGTCCTTATTCGATCTTGATGTTCACTTTCTCCTTTCTCACGGGCGTCGATACCCCACTTCACTGTCAGGTTCAACCATTCCAACCTTTTTTTTCTCCATTTACGACTTGGAATTCTAAAGTGCCCTCTCGGGTTTTCACTTTAGAGAGAGTTTTTTTTAGGGGTGCCCTTCTGGGTTTTCACCCAAGAGATCTCTCTTGTTATCTCGTGTGCCTTCCTTGAATAGACAGGACGTACGCCATTGGTCATCCTATCCGGTTGTTTGAAGCTTTCCGCCTTCCCTATCAACAGCCATTATGTAGGGAACTAGAGGGCGGAGTTAACATCATTTTCTTTGATCACCTGCATTTTTAAGGTTAGATCACAGTAATGCTCTGAAATCTCTTGTTTCACTATAAGCTTATGTTAACTTATTTGACTAAAATTAACAAGAAGGCAAGGAATGGATGCTCAAAAACACGGTTTTATTACGATTAAGGGCTTGGGACATCTTAAAAAGAAAGGTATGACACACATGAGAAAGAAGAAAAGTTAAATATGAAATACAAGATCCCTCATTATCTTCGATATGAATGATACATGATCCTGTCAACTGGTGTAGAATTTTTTTGCCTGAAGCCTCCTCTTCATGATGTTCATGGGGATACCCTTCTCTTCGAATATTCAACTTTTCAATTTACCCGAGCCGCCCTTTACGGGTTTTCAACTCGGGTCCTCCCTTTGCTTCAAGACGCCCGGTTTCGGGTTTTCGCCCTGAGCTCTTCATTTTTGTTCTCTTTTTTTATTATTTTCTCTTTTTCTTTCTTTTTTTTCTTTTTTTTCTTTCTCTTCTTTTTCCTTTTTTCTTTTTTCAAAGATAGTATTTCTTAACGGCGTCAGAATTTACGGGATTTTTCAGCTCGTCTCCATCCATTTCTATTAGGATCAGGGCTCCTCCTAGAAGGCCTTTTTTACGACATACAGTCCTTCCCAGTTGGGCATCCACTTTCCTCGAGAATCTTTCTGGATAGGAAGGATTTTCTTGAGCACCAGATCCCCTTCTTTGAATTCTCTTGGGCGCACTTTTTTGTTGTATGCCTGCACCAGGCGCTTTTGGTACATCTGACCATGACAAATGGCCTTTAGTCTCTTTTCATCAATGAGATTTAGTTGGTCGTATCTGGCCTGCACCCATTCGGCTTCTTCCAATTTTACTTCGTTTAAGACTCGGAGAGACTGGATCTCTACCTCGATTGGGAGTACTGCTTCGATACCATACACCAAGGAGTAGGGTGTTGCCCCCGTTGACGTGCGAATGGATGTCCTTTAGGCGAAAAGGGCAAATGGCAACTTCTCATGCCAATCCTGTAGGTATTCGTAGTCTTCGCTATGATCTTCTTTATGTCCTTGTTTGCTACTTCCACTGCTCCATTCATTTTAGGGCGGTAGACTGTGGAATTATGGTGTGTTATCTTGAATTGAGTGCACACGTCCGTCATCATTTTGTTATTCAGATTGGAAGCGTTGTCGGTGATGACCCTTTCTGGCAATCCATATCGACAAATAATCTCCTTCTTTAAGAACTTACATACTGTAGTCCTTGTGATGTTGGCGTAAGACGCTGCCTCTACCCATTTAGTGAAGTAGTCTATGGCGACCAAAATGAAACGGTGTCCATTGGAAGCTTTCGGATGGATCTGCCCGATGACGTCCATGCCCCACGCCGCAAAAGGCCACGGAGAATTCATGGTGTGTAAAGGCGATGGGGGTGCGTGAATTTTGTCAGCGTAGATTTGGCATTTGTGGCATTTCAGGGCGTAATCGATGCAATCTCCCTCCATGGTCAACCAGAAATAACCATATCTCATGATTTTTCGGGCTATAGATAGCTCGTTGGCGTGCGTTCCACAGAGCCCGTCATGTACTTCGGCTAAGATCTCTTTCGCCTCTCGGGCATCCACACGTCTCAACAATGTCTGATCATGACTTCTCCTATATAGGATCTCCCCATCTAGGACATATCTTGTTGCCATTTTTCTGAGTGTCTTTCTGTCATTGTCGTTTGCCCCTTCTAGATATTTTCGAAGTTTGACATATTGCAAGATGTCATAGTACCATGGGTTTCCATCGATCTCTTCCTGTACATTACAACAATAACCAGGCCTTTCAAACGTCTGCATCTCAATAGGCTTCATTTCTGCCCCGGTATTTGTTTTAAACATGGATGCCAAGGTTGCCAAGGAGTCTGCCATCTGATTTTCTTCTCGGGGCAGGTAATTGAAGCTGACCTTTTCGAACTCTTTGGTGAGCTCTTGGATCAATTCGTAATATTTGACCAACTTCGGGTCCCTAGTTTCCCATTCCCCGCGCAATTGGTAAATTACTAAGGATGAATCTCTGAATACTCGAAGTTCCTTAATCTTTCTCTCAATAGCTGAGTTCAATCCCATAACGCAAGCTTCGTATTCAGCTATATTGTTTGTACAGAAGAATTCCAATCTACTGGTGAAAGGATAATAGACGTCCTCAGGAGAAATTAGCATTGCTCCTATCCCATGTACGAGGGCGTTAGAGGCTCCATCGAAGTAAAGCTTCCATGATTTATCATCTGAAACCTCTTCCTTGGTTGTAATGCACATCAAGTCTTCGTCTGGGAAATTAAAGTTCAATGCCTCATAGTCGTCCGAAGCACGACTAGCTAGGAAATCTGCTATGACACTCCCTTTTACCGCTTTCTGGTTAACGTATACAATATCAAATTCGGATATGAGCATCTGCCATCGGGCCATCCTTCCCGTTAGTGCTGGCGCTTCCATTAAGAACTTCAATGGGTCTAGCTTGGATACCAACCAAGTAGTATGGTACAGCATATACTGTCTAAGCCGCTTGGTAGCCCAAACTAGAGCACAACACAACTTCTGCACTGGCGGGTACCGCGTTTCGTAATTATTGAATTTCCTGCTTAGGTAATAGATGACTTGCTCCCTTTTTCTTGACTCATCGTGTTGCCCCAATACGCATCCCATTGAATTCTCAAAAACTGTTAGGTAGAGAATTAATGGTTGATATGGTACTGGTGCGACTAAAATTGGAGCATTTGTCAAGTACTTTTTGATATTTTCTAGGGCTCTTTGACATTCCTCATCCCACACACCAGGATTATTCTTTCTAAGAAGTCTGAAGACCAGGTCACATTGGTCGGTTAGTTGGGAAATGAAATGAGAGATATAATTCAGCCTCCCTAAGAAACCGCGAACTTCCTTCTGAGTGCGGGGTGGTGAGAGATCCTGGATGGTTTTCACTTTATCTGGATCAATCTCAATCCCTCTTTTGCTTACCACGAACCCTAGGAGTTTTCCAGAAGTAACGACGAAGGTACACTTGGCAGGATTGAGCCTTAGTTGGTACTTCCGTAGTCTTTGGAATAGTTTTCTCAAATTCTGTAGGTGCTCTTCCTCTGTTCGGGATTTGGCAATCATGTCGTCCACATATACTTCTATTTCTTTGTGCATCATGTCATGGAAAAGAGTCACCATTTCTCTTTGGTATGTTGCCCCTGCGTTCTTTAGCCCAAACGGCATCACTCGATAACAAAAAGTGCCCCATATGGTTATGAACGTGGTCTTCTTCATGTCGTTAGGGTCCATCTTTATCTGGTTGTACCCTGAGAAGCCGTCCATGAAGGAAAACCATGAATGTCCTGCAGTGTTGTCAACCAGGGTGTCAATATGTTGTAAAGGGAAGTTGTCTTTAGGGCTGGCTCGGTTCAGATCCCTATAATCTACACACATACGAACTTTCCCGTCTTTCTTTGGTATTGGTACAATGTTTGCAACCCATTCGGGGTATTTGGCTACCTCCAAGAATCCAGCATCAAACTGCTTTTTCACTTCCTCTCGGATCTTTAACAACATATCTGGTCTCATTCTCTGAAGTTTTTTCTGTATTGGTTTGCACTCCGATTTTGTTGGCAATTTGTGCACCACTATGTCGGTATTCAACCCTGGCATATCTTGATAAGTCCAGGCGAAGACATCCTTGAATTCCTGAAGCAGGGTTATCAGTTCGTGCTTGGTTTTTGAGGAAATCGTCATTCCTACTTTTATTTCTTTTCTCTCTTCTTCAGTCCCCAAGTTTACAACTTATATTTCTTCTTGGTGGGGCATGATCTGCCTTTCTTCATTGGCCACCATTCTCTTTAACTCTTCCAGGACCTCACTTTCTATCTCATCATATCCTTCCTCAATTCCCTCTGAGACCTCAGGACATTCAAAATTCACTCCAGGATTGGATCCGGTATCATTCATATCGTCAATCATAAGCGACCTGCATTAAATGAGAATGAATTGTATTGGGAAGGATATGGTTTTATATGAAGGGAATGAACGTGAAGAATACATGAATAAATGAAACTTTGGTCATTTTTAGGAAAGTGGGGATATTTTTATTTCAATCAAAAAGTTAACATAAGTGCCTCGTACAAGAGATCCCCATTGTTTACGGGCAAAAATAAAAGGTTGATTCAGAGCATTACTCTGATCTATTCCTAAAAACTACAGGTAGATCAATGCAGCTCCAGTTATCGAGTGTTTCCTCGGGACGGCAAAGGCGGATGTTGGTCAACATTTTGCTGCCTCGGTCTTTTCCAGCTATCATGTTGATGTACATCCCTTCAAATGATTCACTGAGTATTTCCTCCTGGTTGAGTACTTCATTTTTCTTCATTGCCTCTCCAACCTCTTGACCTAGCTGGTAGAATCCTCCGGAAACAAAAGTGGTTTTTAAACTAGGAAAGGACATCGGTCTCCACGGAGTGTCTTCTACTTTAGATCTGGCTTTTCTTTGCTCCTCCTTTCTCTTATATTCCTCTTTTCTCTGTTGGGCACTTGGTTGGTAACCCAGCCCAAAACGATCCTTCTTGGTTATCATATTCTTGGCTCTTAGGTTTCCTTGTAATTTCTTCCCTAACCCTTTTCCTACTTTGGCTCCTCAGCCCAGAGTTTCTGCGACGGTCATCTTGGTACAATTAGATAACCTGGGGTAGGGGATCCGACTTCCCTCCGAAATGAATGTGGCATTTACTAGTTCCAATGCTCGGAACGAGCATTCTGCAGCATCTTCATCATTTTGAATGTAGGGGGCGTCTGATGTTACTGAAGCAACAATTTCCTGTTCTTCCTCTACTGTGACCAATTTGCCTTCGACTGCATATTTTAACTTTTGATGCAATGATGAGGGGACAACTCCTGCAGAGTGGATCCATGGTCTTCCCAACAAGCAGCTGTAAGATGGTTTTATGTCCATCACCACAAAATCGATCACATATTCCGTTGGTCCGATCAATAGGGGCACCTCAATTTTCCCCATTGTTCCTCTTTGCGTACCATCAAAGGCTCTTACCGAATTGTGGTAGGGCTTTAGGTGCGAACCATCTATTGCCAATTTTTGCAGGGTCACCATAGGCAAGACGTTCAATGCTAACCCGTTGTCGATCAATACGCCTGGTACTACATACCCTTTGTAGTGGGTAGTGATGTTAAGGGCTTTGGTGGACCCCATTCCTCCCTCAGGGATCTCATCATCACTGAACGTTATATGATTATAGGCAGTGATATGCCCCACTATCATGTCCAGGTTTGTCACATAAATGTCCTGGGGCACGAAAGTCTGATTTAGCACTTTTAATAACGTCTCCCGATGTTTTTCTGAACTCAAGAGTAATTCCAGCACTGTGATCCTGGCCGGTTGCTTTCGTAGTTGTTCCACTACGTTGTACTCGCTATGTCTCAAGAACTTTAGAAATTCTTTGGCCTGGGTCTCAGTTACCGGCTCTTTCATCTTTGGGGGAGGTTCTTCTCCAAATATCTGCGTAGGGCTAACTGCTGTACTCTTCCCCTTATCTTTTTCAGCTGCTTTCAAAGTCTCAGAGGAATAACATCTGCCACTCCTTGTGAAATGGCCTGCCTCACCAGCGTTTACATCGTTCTGGCTTTGTTGGTCCTTTAGCGTAGCCTCTTTTACCCGACCATGTTCTAGTTTTTCTGGCGTGGTCACATTTACAGCATAATTCCAGGGGGTTTGCCGCATATCTTTGCATGGGAATGGAGATGGTTCTAAAATGATGATCCTGGGATTTATCTTGTTGGTTTCTCCTTGGGAGGCACCTGCATTCCCTGGCCTGGGAGAGATGATAAAAGGTTTATCCTTCCCGTATTTAGATTTGGGGCTACCCGTCATGTGTACGTCCGACCCCTTCTTCCCCATGGGCTCCTCGAAGAATTCTATTTGTTTTTCATTCATTAGTTGTTGTACCAATCTCTTGAACTCATCGCACTCTTGGATATCATGCCCTTCAGTTTGGTGGAATTCGCTATACACTCCACACCCCTTCTGCCTTGTTATCATGCCTTTGTTGATCACACGAGCCATGCACAACTGTTGAAATACCCACTGTAAAGGAGATTTGATTTCTGACACATCATCCTTAATCCTCCTGGTAAAGTATTCTTCAATAACATTTACCCCTCTGCTCCCGTGATTAGGCAGCGGATTGTTGGCTACACTCGGTTCTTCAAACTTCAATATCCCAGAATTGATTAAATTCTGCACAAGTTTTTTGAAAGCAAGGCAGCTCTCGGTGGGATGTCCAGGGGTACCGCCGTGATATTCGCAATGTGCGTTCGGATTATACCAAGAAGGGAAGGGCAGATTGACAGGAGTAACGATGTATGGACGGACCAGGGCTGCTTCATACAACTGGGAATAAAGTTCTGAGTACGAAACAGGTAGGGGAGTGAAAGTTCTTCTCTCTTTCTCTTTTCTGGGGATTCTCTCGTCTCTTTGATTCGAGTGTTGTGTTTTTCCCACTGGTGCTTGTGGCTGTGAGACTGTGAAGTTCTTCGGGGCGGTATAAGTGCTAGTGGTGTTTACTTTATTTCTCTTGCTATACTTCCGAGAACCTTCCCCGTCATCAATTCTACCACTCTTAATTGCCAGTTCAAGGGACTCCCCAGTCCTGATTAAGTCAGCAAAGCACTGCGTTGTGTTATTAATGAGGCGATCAAAGAGTGCCCCTTTCAGAGTATTAACAAATAACGGCGTAATTTCATGTTCCGGGATGGGTAGCTGAATTTGGGCGGCCACTTCCTGCCACCTTTGGGTGTATTGCCGCAGGCTTTCGTTGGACTTCTGCCCCATATTTTCCAACATAATTATGTTGGGGGTCATATATGTTACATGCTTGTATTGCTCAGTAAATGCTCTTGATAGATCTTTCCATGTCTTAACATTTTCTTTGCTCAACTGGGTGTACCACCGTAACGCCGTTCCAATTAGGCTGTCCTGGAAACAATGGATCAGTAGCTTTTTGTCCTTATGGTAGGCCGCCATCTTTCGACAGTACATTGTTACGTGTGCGGAAGGACACGTGGTTCCATTGTATTTGTCGAACTCTGGCATTTTAAATTTTGGCGGTAGGACAAGATGGGACACCAGACTTAAGTCGCTAGCGTCATTTCCTGATTCTTCATTAGATTGTAACGTTTTAAATTTTTCCTCCATGAGGTGAAACCTTTCCTCCCACTTTTTCTCTACCTCGGTCCTGATCCTTTCAACCATGTTCAAGTCCGGCACTTCTTCTTCATAAAGTGCTTCAGCATCGAGGGGTTGAGTTTTAGGTGCCCCTATTTGAAAACTAGATGACATTCCTGCAGGGTCGATATACACCTTTCTAGCCGGATTCGGTGCAGTTGGTTGAACCTTGTAGTGAGCTGGGGTACCCTCTGGCTCTTGAACGGTTTCTCCTTCCACTCTTTTTCCAAGACTCTTAGCCAACAATGCGGTTATGTCGGATACTATAAATGCTTGCGACTGCGCAATCTGATCACTGAGGCTTCTTTGGGCCTCTTCAAGTCTTGTCTCGAGCTCTTTTTGCCCTTTTTCTAGACTGATTATCCTGTCTTCCATGAGCTTGCTTTGTAACCGGGTAAAGTATGGGTGATGAATGATTGCGGGTTAACTACACACAACGCCACAATATTCATAATGTTAATATGGTTGCAAGAAATAAATGCATGTATAATTATGCGAATGTCATGATGCAAATGCAAGAATGTATGCAGATAAGGTACTGATTCCGCTGGTAATCACCCTTTTGAACTACTTCCACGGGAATTAAAGGGTCTAGATTACAACAGAGTTCGTGTTACAAAATAAAGGTCACTAATATAAAAGATCTAATTACAACACAGAGTCCTATAGATAAGCTCTAGCTCTATCTCTTAATTTTCCAATTGCCCTGAGTAGCTTGAGGAACCTGGGAGCTTCTTCCATTTCCGGGACTATGAAAGGTCGGAGAGTTTCAGCCTCGATGGCCAAATCATTCACATGCCTGGCGACTCGCTGTATGTCCACCCTCAGGTTTGTGTAATATTGGTCCCTATCCTGTACCATCCGGGCAGCATCATGCAGTCTCTTTTGCCAATAGGTGTCCCCTCCGGCTGCAGCCTCCTTGAACACACTAATTCTTTCCTTGTAATCCTCAACAGTTGCTTCGAGGGACTCAATTCGTGCTCGTAACATGCTTACTTCGCGCTCTCTTTCTTGAAGCTCAGTGAAACCATTTCTGTGACAGTACATTCGAAGAGAGTGTTCAACTTCCGCCACCTTTCCCTTTAATTGCCATTCTGACTTTGGCTTTGCTCCAGACTTTGAATAGTGCCATCGTACAGTTTTTGCATCTCTAACAGTCTATTTCGGCTACTCATAGACTTTCTTTTCCATACGGCGAAGCTTTCTTTCTCATGATGGACAGCTTGTTTTCCCTTGCTGATTTCTTGCCTGAGTCTTTCCTTTTACTGATCAATGGCCTTCTTGGAGGACCGTTTTTCTTCTTCTATAGCCAACCGACAGATTTCTATCTCTTTCTCGATTGCTCTCTTGCTGATTTCTCGTTCTTCTTCCACCAAACGAATACCATTCATTCTTTCTCTTTCCACGGCTATGAATTGACTCCAGCTGGCCTTCTGTATTTTTGCTTGTAGTAGAAGGGCATCTTTTTGATAAAGAACATTTTTTTTGTTCAAATCTGCATTTAATTTCTTCAACTGCCTAATGATCCCGTCCCGCTCGTCAACCTCTAAGCTTGCCTTATAGAGCTCGCTCGCATGTTGGGTCTGTTGGATGTCCATTTTCCTTTTAACTTCTTCGAGTTCATTCCATAAGATGTCAGCTTCAGACGATACCACCCTTGTAAGCTCT
Source organism: Hibiscus mutabilis (assembly GCA_019671005.1). Classification (NCBI taxonomy): domain Eukaryota; kingdom Viridiplantae; phylum Streptophyta; class Magnoliopsida; order Malvales; family Malvaceae; genus Hibiscus; species Hibiscus mutabilis. The sequence goes on from CM033729.1 coordinate 35,033,312, forward strand.
TCGAGTGACACTGCTGGTCCTTGATCAGATTCGGGAATCACATTATTAACCCTCAAACATCTCCAAAGATCGTAGTCTGGGGTAGTCATGTGCTCGGTATCTCCTTCCACCCTGATCCGGTAACAATGGTCCCAGGCCCTCATGATGGTCTAAATTTTTCCTTTGAACTCCCCTTTGAAAAGAAATTCAGTTTGGCTTAATCCGGCGGTATTGGGATTGAACTGTCGTGATCTGAACTGTCGAGACACTAAAAGTGGAGCACAGGCGATCCCTCCATGCAATCCCAACATCATCAGCCAGTTGAAATCACCACAACTGTATAGAAAATAATTAACTTTACCGAGCCATGGGACCCTCCATGCTATGTCTTCATCTTGAATGTTCCTGAAGAAACTAGTCCACATTTTTGTTTTCAAATCCTCTCGCCATTCCTTTGCTAAGTACTCCTGAAAGGCGAAAAACCTTGGAAGGATATCCCCGGCAGGACCCTCGTCGGTGTCTTCTACATGTGACTCTGAATCCATACTTGTAACAGCTGTGCGCATCCTCGAAAACGTCCTTCTTCATGTTTCCGGGTAGCATTTAAGGAAATGAAAGTCTCGACCAAGATTGCTGGTACTGGGTTTGCTTTCCGTTTTACCCGCTCAAACAAGTCCAGAATGGCTATGGCAATGTTCCCGAGTACTCTTGGAAAGATCACCAAGCCATATATTCCTAAAGCGAACAGGTCCATTTTCTTGCCTCGTTTGGATGTGTCGGTATGACGTCCCGAATACTTTCCCATGCAAAAATTGTATTGTCTCCTCAGATCTGAACCAGGCCATTAACCCAATCGTCACTCATTCCCGCAAAGGTTTTGAGTTTCGCAGTGTAATTCTGATTCCTCGGAGGCTTCGCGTAGATCCAATCTTCCTGAATGTTTTTCTGGTTAAGTAAAGCAGTGTATTCTTCTACTGTAGGCATCATGTCCTGCCCATTCAAGGTGAAGCAGCAAAAAGCCGGATTCCAGAACTAGACTATAGCCCAGAGTAGGGGCTGGTTAATCCGAACATATAACAGTTGTGCAATGTCACCATAACTATCGCAGAACAAGTCTTGTAGTCTTCGGTCCCATCTTTCCCAAATGCTTTGAAGATCCCATAAGTCGTTCTGTTGGAGACTCACATAGGTGTACCCTGCTATTACGCGTTCGTTCGGCAAACTGTCCCCATGGGTTTTCTGGTTGACCTCTGACCAATGTCTGACTGACAAATTAAGCTCTTCTTTCCTAAGACACCTTTTTTCCATGGTGAAAGACTTTCTGATCAGGCAAACCACTTGACGCATTACCTTTATGTGATGCAAATGTATGATGTATGAAAAAAACAAAAGCGAAAAGAAAACAAGTCAGTACCAGATAAAATTAATAAAATATATAAATAAAAGGACAAAATTAAACAGAATAAACACACAAAACAACCCTATTTATCCCGTCTAAAACCTAAGGTTATCCGCATGGCTCTAACAGGGTGGGTTTCTATGTTCTCTACATGCAGTGTTGGTGCTAGGAGGTACCCGAATTGTCCTTGCTGTCCTCTACTAAGAGTAGCAAGGCCCCCGATCATCACCCATTATAGGCTCCTTTCAACCGGGTTCAATTCAGGGGGACCCATTCGCTTATGCCCGTACGAAGGAATGATATCCTTACGAAAGCATAAGGTACTCGAGCCCCGAAGGTACTTGCTAGGCCCATACGGGAGAACGATATCTCCACAAAAGCATTAGCGTTTTCCCCCCACTTAAAAAAAACGGGTTTATATGCCATATTTTAAATGCGTTAAAATAAACGCGCAATTATAACCGAATGTTAATTTAATAGTCACTTTAACCCGGAATTTCCAATATTAGTAAAGCGGTAATTATTTTAAAAGCTTGACTCTCATTTGCTTTTTTTTTTTTGAAAAACAAAAATTTAGTCCCCAGCGGAGTCGCCATCTGTAGCGATGTCCTTTTTTCCTATCGCTAAAAAAACGAGGGTTTTCGAAGGTGTTTGTGATTTTTTTGGATATAAAATATTTATTCCGTGAGGGTTTTTTAAAAACCGTATTTTATTAAAAATTGGAGTCGCCACCGGCCACTTAGGTAGGTCGGACACCATAAAACCAGAGATTCAAAAAAATGGGTTCGGGAGTCGGTTACGGATGGGGAAGGATTAGCACCCCCACACCGCCCAAAATTGCTACTTTAATAATTACCGCTTTATTAATATTGGATTTTCCGGATTAAAGTGACGATTAGTTTAAAATTCGGTCATAATTGCGAATAAATTTTAAGGGCCCCGTTATCCGAGAGTAAACGCCCAACCACTATCACTACGCCTGATACTGGCCCCGTTTACGCTCGGATAAAAGGGCGCCGCATTAACAATTTATATATCATATGCAATCTTAGTGACAAAAATATAAAAACATGGCAGATAATTTAAAGATAGTAAATATTCACATAACAGAATACCAATCTAACATAAGTAAAATAAGTAATTAAAACACACATATACATAACAAGCTTAATAGTAGATAAAAACAAAATTAACATGTCACAATAACAAGGCACGAATAAATATATGTATGGACAAAAGCATATACTTCGAGGAGACGTATACATTAGAAATAAAACACATTTCAACATATATAGAACAATATATTATATATAAAAAAGAAAATATACTAACATGTAACCTAAAAAGCCAAGAGAACATACACACATACAAAAATACAAAATATACCGTGTACGAGTCAACTAGAACATAACATGCTTAATATGAATAACCGAACAAAAAGATACATAATCATTATAAACTTAACACACATATACATGTAAACATAAAAATACAAGGCATATACGAGGTATATATAATAAGACAAAAGACTACATTAACATATACGATTATAATACAAACATAAATATTTACATAGAAACAGGACTGAAATGAAAAGAAATAAAAGTCAGTGGCAGAAATTAAAGGATAATAATATGTAATTTAAGGACGAAAATACAAAATAGACAGAACCTAAAAGGATCAAAACTGTAATTAGACCAAGGGGCAGACCCGAAATGAAAAGTTCAAGAATGCGGGATGGTTCAAGGGGTAATTTTACCATTTAAAAATTGATTCGGTGTAATTTAGGGACTGGATTGCAAGATTTTGAAATACAAGGGGGACCAGAGTTGTAAATATACCATGCGGCGAGACAGAAGTGAAAATATTGAAAGCGCGGGGGGAATTAGTACGTAATTTACCCATTTCACAAAATAATAACCCCTATAAAACCCCCTTTTTTAGGCCGGAACCAATTTTTCCCCTATTTGTTTCATTTTTTCAGTTTTATAACCAAGCTCCCTTCTTCATTTTCTCTCAATTCATCCCTGACGAACCCAGAATCCAGCGGCTGGCCGCCGTATTCTCCGTCGTCGGCCGCCGCTAACCGGCGCCGGCGAGCCTCAAAAACACACCAAAATAACCCCCATCTTACCCTCGACACAAATCCGAGGTTGGATTCAGAGGAAAAGCCTCCATTTGCCCTAGATCTAGGAAATACGAAACATAAAAACCCATTTTTTTCAACCCAAAACGAAAACAAAAAGGGGTCTCCCACTCCTTTCAGTTCACCATATCCGGCTTGGGAAAGCCGAAAAGGCTTATCACTGGTGAGGGGAGACCCACCGACGGCGATGGTAAGACTTCTAACCCTCTTTTTTTTACCTATCTTTTGTGTATGCATGCAAAAAAAAGAGACGAGTATTTACCACTGGACTAACTTTTTTGTATTTCTTTTCTTTCGATTACAACTTTGCTTGTTCGATTCCAACTTTTTGTTCTTACAAAATATTTATTTCGTACATATATATGTCTGTCTTTGGTTTGGTACAAGTAGTATAATATTTGCTTTTTCAGATCTGGACTGCTAACTGACATATTTCTTTCTTGCTGTGTTTTGACATGTCTGAGCGCAGTGGTTGAAGATCGGCATGGTGCAGCATGGTGGCGGTGTGGGGGTTCTGCCTTCGGCCAGAGGTGTTCTCGGCCGTTAGATCAGATCTGATCTAACGGTCGGGCTAGCTTGAGGGACGAACGGCCCCGATGAAGCTTCGATCGGTGAACTACTCCAGATCGTGCCACGTGGGGCTCAGCAGTTGAGGGGTCAGAGCGCGTGGGGCTCACGCACGCGTGGGATGTCAAAGAGTCCGCACGTGGCATTCGAACGGTCCAGACGTAATGTGCACGCGGCTGGCAGATATTTTTGTTCCTTGCTTGGATCGTGGCCGTTGGATCAGATCTTGATCCAACGGCCCATAGTCACCTGCACACAAAATAAATTGTAATTAAATAGGGTTTGGGTTTGGGCCATCCGGGCCTTGTAATAATATTAGATTTGTAATTGGACTTGGACTGCAATTTATTTATTTGGGTTTAATATATTTTTTTGGATTTTCATTTTATATTAGCCCAATAGTATAATTATAACAGCAATACACATACAACAATATATACGTATATACCTATGCAAACATTAATTATAACATACCAGTATACATACATATATAATCATACACATAATTAACCGTAAAAACAAATACGCTCGTACTAAATATAGATGCATACGCGACACACATACACCGTATTTAATACGTATACATACATAGTTTATAATATATATGCACACATAAACTAATAACACTCATGCACATAATAAACATATAATATAATATGTATACATGCAACACTAATATGTATTTACAGATAAAAATGAGTGATTACAAGGCTTCTCGCCTGATATCCAAGTGATCGAACAAGGAACAACTCTGCTACCTTTAGATATAACTTTTAATAGAAATATCAAATTCATAATTGGAACTTGTTGTCACTGAAATACCATGACAATACTATGAATTACCTCATGCATGCTTGCACCTTTAGCATCCCTTGGTAGTTCTATATTATTGAGTTTCTCCAAGCCCATGTTGTTATTTACCATCGTAGGATAAAATAGATTTATTGTGATACAGTGACCGAAAATAGTGTCAAAAGTTCCTTCGATGTTGCTTGTAAAGTACGGCACTAGTATAATTAGTGGGCATGCATATCTTGTCTTATGTTAAGTCCGAGTATGTAATATGCTTTTTGTATTTTTGTAATGATAATCTGAAAAAGTTTTATTTTGTTTAACGATTTAAAATATACTAGAAAGAAAAGAATTTTATTTGGGTTTTTACTGTGGGTCATTCTTATGATCCTAATGTGACCTCCTAGAATCAGGTGTAATGTATAGGCGGGTCTAAGGGGTTACATTTAGTTGTATCAGAGCTTAGAGCTGCGTCTTTTTGGGTAGATCGGTCGATTGTCTGTCCTAGGGTGTTTGGCCTGTGCATGCCCCTAGATCATAACCGTACTCCTCTGAGCTGAACTTCAATGTCAATTTTTTTCCTGAAATGAGTGAATCTAAGTATTCTATCCATTATAGCTTGATCTGTACTGGCAAGAAATGTATAAAATGTCCATCTGTGATCTGGATTAACTTGATGGATTTGAATTTGGAAAAAAGACACGTGATGGTTTATGCATATGAAATTTAAGATCTGATTCAGATTGAGAATAAATGTTTGACTATGTGAGGTAACCGATATAAGATTACATGTAAGGATATTTAATGAAAAAGATTATGTTTGAGAATATTCTGATGAAAATCTGATAAAAGTTTTAGGAATTTAAAAGAAAGGTGTTCGTAAGAGTGGTGAAACTGTAAATTCTATGGTAACTCTGTTACATATTAACAGAACAATTGTCTGAATATCGCTAAAGGTAAACGTTAATATTCAAAACCTTGGTTATGTTCGCCTGACATGAGGAAAGATATCTTCTTTTAAATATGTCTTGGTGTTCCGTTATATGTATCGTTTTTGACAAAAATCTGATGTATATATACTGATTCTGGAAGACCCTGTTGAAGGCCTTAAGAGCTCGTCTGAACTGTAAACAATTTTTCATCCTTAAACTGTTGGTCAACCTCGTAGGATAATTCAAACACTAGAGGATATACTTTGGCATTGTATGATCAACTTTTGTGGTAGTTGAGAAAGTTTCCTATTCCTAGCTGAGTCTACTTATAATAATGGTTATGAGACAAGTGTTCTTATAACATCGTATGAAGTTTTGTATGGATTCATGTACCGTATTTTGATCAGTTGGTCTAAGATGTATGATTGGATGACATTGGGTCTGTGACTGCTCGAGGAAGTCTCGAGAAACAAGCATTCTTTGATGGATAAGTTTTTGTACAATAATGGATAGAAGAACGATTTTTGCATTTCCCCGACTCTAGTAAGTTTTGAGGAAAAAATTTCTTTTTAGGGGGAGAGTTGTAACACCCTAAAAGAAAAGAAAAAAAGAAAAGGGGGTTTTGAACCTGTGCCCCTTGGCTTAGTTAACCCATGCTTTAACCGTTTGGGCTAAAGATATCCCTTGGTTAAATTATATGTCAATCTTCTTTTGAATTATGTTTTTTAGCCTGAATCAATATTAATATAGCCAACCAACCCATCTGACAGAATTACTATATTTACACATAAAAATATCCAGATCTTTCTACTCAGTTTCGACTCCTCACCTACCTCATCTCTGTTCAAGATCAGATCTGCGCCATTGCTCGGCGGTGGTCACCACCACCATCACCATTCAGAGCATCGTCGTACCCTATTTTTAGCTTGTTCTCACTCAGAGTAAGCTATCATCGATTACTGCAAAGATCCATTTGAAGTTCCAAATATTCATCCAAATCTCACCTTTCTGAGTTTGGCCATTTTTTCCTACCGTCCGACGTTGGAGTATGACACCGCCAATAGATTTAAACTCTCCGTGTCAAGATGAGTAAATCTTGGGTCACCGTTCACCAAACTGACATCAGTAAGAGTTCGTTGGAGCTACACCGAATCCAGCCAACTATTTCAAATTTGGGTAAGATTTGGTAAGTTTTAGAAAGTTTCTGACTAATTTCTGGCGATATTATTGATGTGGGTTGCTTGAGTTGTAAAAAATAGCATTTTAGTCCACGCGTGGGTGTTACGAGTCGTTTAGGGCAATTTTCGGTCGATAGCTCCTGAACTGGTCTGAACCAGTCCTGTAAAACCCAAACTAAACTACCTGAGTTAACTAGTGAGTCAACTCGCCTAAGTCAACCCATTTGTGTAATTGAAGGTATTCACAGTTCCTTGTACACAAAATGTTGAGGGACGTCGAATTCAAGTTTGAAAGTGATCGAATAGAGTATCATGGATTGACCAATATAGTTCGAAGTCGAGGTAATACTTTACTACCTCTTCTATGCTTTACAAAATTTTTCAATATTGGTTAATGCATGAATGAATATGATTAATGCCTGAATATCTTAAAGTCTAATTGATTTCGGTAAAAAGATAATAAATTGGATAAGACCTGAATGAATTAAATAAGAAATTTGATGATTGGTAGGATATTCCTAGCTCGGGGAGAAATCTAATAAAGCAATTAACCTCAAAACCTTCAGTTTAGATTAATGCATGAAATCTTTGCATGAGAAATGACTAAAATACCATTGAGGTGTAAAAATAACCTAAATACCCCTAAAACTGGAAATGACATGGGAATTCATATTTGACATGATAGAACTTTTGATTCAACCCGTTAAATTCCCAATATATTTGGAAAGTTCTGTATCATGTTCCTACACTTCGACGAGGGTACTTCCTTCTGAATCAGGTTCCTACGCTTTGGCGAGGGTAATTCATTCTGTATCAGGTTCCTACACTTCAGTGAGGGTAATTCTTTTTGTATCAGGTTCTTACACTTCAGCGACGGTAATTATTTCTGTAGTAGGTTCCTAGTATCAAGTTCTTACGCTTTGGCGAGGGTAATTTCTTCTGTATTAGGTTTCTACGCTTTGGCGATGGTAATTCCTTCTATATCAGGTTCCTACACTTTGACAAAGGCACTTCCTTCTGAATTAGGTTCCTATGCTTTAACGAGGGTAATTCCTTCTACCCTAGGTTTCTATGCTTCGGCTAGGGTGAACCTTTCTATTTCTGTACATATGACATTCCCTTAGTTCGACACCTATGCCCAATTGGCCTGAGTTAATTCTTTATCGAAGTTTGAAACTTTCTGTATGTTTTCGATCTACACTTAATGGAACATACACTGAACTCCCTAGTTCAACTTTCGTAATCTATCTCTCTGATTTTTTTGTATTATAGGCTTCTGCCTAATACTCGAGTGATCAAATAAGGAACAACCATGCTACCTTTAGATATAACGTTTAATAGAAATACCGGATTCGTAATTGGAACTTGTTGTTTTGAAATACCATGACAATACTATGAATTACCTCATGCATGCTTGCACCTTTAGCATCCCTTGGTAGTTATGTATTACTGAGTTTCTCCAAGCTCATGTTGTTATTTACCATCGTAGGATAAAAGAGATTTATCATGATGCAATTACTGAAAATAGTGTTAAAAGTTCCCTCGACGTTGCTTGTGAAGTACAGTACTGGTATAATTAGTGGGCATATATATCATGTCTTATGTTAAGTTCGAATCTGTAATATACTTTTTAGATTTCTATAATGATGTTTTCACAAAGTTTTTTATTTTATTTTATGGTTTTAAATATATTAGAAAGGAAAGAATTTTATCTGGGTTTTTGCTGTGGGTCGTTCTTGTGATCCTAATGTGACCTCCTAGAATTAGGTGTAACGTATAGGCAGGTCTAGGGGGTTACACATCAGATCTGGAAAAATGTTGTTGTAACTATCTGCCAACTCATTGTCCTTTGATCTTATCTTCTTGCTGGCATCATTTAATCTTATCTTTTTGATAGTTGTTAATGCGGCGACAGTCCTTGATGCAATCTGAACAACGCTTATGCAGCAACATCGGTATTGTAATGACATCCCAATACGGCAACAATCCTGGCTGCAATTCTGGAAGAACTCATGTAGCGACATTAGTAGCAAAATGTGATAAATTCATGGATAATTCAAGAAAGAGCCACTGAGTTAAGAAAATGCAAATACAAAGATGAAATGCTAAAATGTATGCAAAATATAACATGATGAGGACAAATTAATCAATAAATAAGGTGAAACGCATGTCTTTTAAAGTACCATCATATGGGTGTAAGTGTAAAACACTTTGTGTTGGACCAAGCTTAACGAGAGGAAGATTATGGGATTAGATTTGATTAGACAAATCGAGGAGAAGGTTTAAATCATCAAGGAAAGATTGCAAGGGGTCATTGATTGTCCAAAAGCGTATGCGGATCGAAAGTGTAAGCACATCAAGTATGAGGTTGGTGATAAGGTGTTTCTCAAGGTGTCACCATGGAAAAAGAGTAATCAGCTTTAAGCGGAAGGGCAAGTTGAGCCTGAGGTTTATTGGACCGTATAAGATTCTAGAGAGAGTTAGACTCATGGCTTATCAATTAGCCTTACCTCTGGAGATAGTGCGTATTCATAATGTGTTCCATGTATCTATGTTGAGGCATTACCATTCTGATCCATCGCATGCTATCCCGTTTGAGAAGATTGAGATCAACATCGACTTGACCTACGAAGAAGAGCCAATTAGAGTTTTGGATAAAGGAGTCAAGGAGCTATGCAACAACTGCATACCTTTAGTAAAGATTTTGTGGAGGAACCACATAATCGAGGAGGCTACGTGGGAGATCGAGGAGAATATGAGGTTATTTTATCCACATATATTTCTATTAGGTAAATTTTGAGGACAAAATTTTCTTTAAGGATGGGAGAGTTGTAACGACCCAAATTTTAGAATCTGAGGGTTAGGTTCACTTGAGTCATGGGGCCCGTGTGTTAGGCTACAATGTTGGGCTTGTTAGAGGCTCAAGGGCTCTCTAGTGGGCTCGTTGTGGTGTTGGGCTTGAGTATTAGGTTTGTAGATGATGTGTGAAGAGGATGAATGGGTAATAAAGTAAATTTTCACCAATTCAAAGGGGTTGGCTGGATTTCATTCATTTTTTCTACAGAAAAGAGGAAGGAATAACCACATTCTTGTCCCTTTTCCTCCTTCATATCTCTTCTTCATCTTAGGCTAGAGGCACAAGGTAAAGGTTGGATCTTTGCTCTTTCAAGTGGTATTTTCAGAGTATTTATTGAGAGGATTTCAATCTTCGTCCAAGGATCTACATCTCAAGGTAAGTTTTGTTAGAAATGGTGGAAGGTGGAAGCTTTGGGTTTTGTCGGGGGTTTGGTGAACATGGGTTGTAAGGAGATTTAACCCCGTTTTTCAAATCTTAGGTTGATGTTATAGTTTTCCTTTAACCCTGCAAAGTTGTAACTAATTTTACAACTTCTTGTGTAGTAAAAAAGGTGGGAGAATCTTCCAAGGAGCTTGGAAAGATGAAGACTTAAAGAGCTTGGCTAGAGGATTCTTTTCTAGCTTTAGGATCCAGGTTAGTACACTACTAACTCCTATACCTTCATGAGCATCATAAATTTGATTGCTTTGTTGCTTAAATTTGATATATGTGGTTGAGTTTAGGTGTTAGAGGTTAAAGATCCTCTCTAATGGTAAAATCCAGATTTGGTGTTAATAACTTGTAAAAATGGTAGTAAACCGCCCTAAACACTTCCATAAGATGTAGGATCAAGTTAGGATGTTGATGGTTGTGATTTTGGGGCTTGAGAATCAATTTTCTGAGCCTAGGAAGTTATTTCTAGGCTTCAGTACTGGTACGCAGGGAGCTTGTACCGGTACCCAAGTGGTCTGGATTTTAAGAACATTGTTGCATTGGATGAACTAAGAGATGGGTACTGGTATGGTGTTCAATTCGTACTGGTACGCTATTTAATAGAGTATTAGTATGAGTCGACTTGTACTGGTACACGAGAGCTAGATGAAATTCTAGTGAGCACAATTTGTATCAGTGCGCTATAAGTACTAGTACCCTAAGGGTACCTTACCGATACTCAAGAGCCAGTACCGGTACCCACTGGGCAATCTGCCCAAAAAATGCATTTTGAGTTTGAGGGGCCTTTAATTCGAGGACTATGGCCCAATAGCCTTCCAATGTGGTATAATAAATGGTAAAATTGAGAAACTGAGATTTAACCCTCATGTATGAGCATAATGTGTAATAACTTGCTAAACCTTGGGTGATTGTTTGTAATAGCAACCATAGGGATCCTTGGTGGATCGGGTAATGTTGTGTGTCATGTAAGGGCACTTGTATGGTAGAGTCACCCTTGACTGTTGGGATCCGGATACCTATAGAGTGCGTTGCAACACCATGAGATGAGATGTCGGATGTACGTTCCCGAGGATATGTGACACCGAGCCTTATCCGATGATACTCGATGAGAGATTCTGAGTATTAGTATACGTTCCCGATGCTGTATGACACTGAGCCTCACTCCGAGTATACGTTCCCAAGGCTTTATGACACTAGGCCTCCCTCCAGGTTTGTTTGGTATGATGCATATGTGCTTTGTGAGATTAATACATCATTTGTTGTTTGCTATATGTTTAGGTGGTAGAGGTAGTGACATATGTTATTGTATTGTCATGATATCATCTTTAGCTACATGCTCATATTTATGATTTACATGAAGCATGGTTGAGTGGAAGCGTATCCACAGAGCTTTTTTAGCTCAGCGATTGGAATTGTTGTTTCTGTTCTCAAGATAGTAGGATGGCATGCATTGTTAGAGCACCATTATAGTAGGACTTCAGCATCGGCTTGTTCCGAGTACAGTACTTAGATTATTTGGTCCATACATTCGTAGGACCCTATGTTTTGTATTGTAACTCTTATTTTATATTTTAAATCCTAAGTCGAAAGCTTTTAATCATGTATTTTTTAAATGGAGCTCCCATGTAACTTTTTTAACTAATTATCTATGTTGAAATATTTGAACTTATTGGATTTTATGGAAATGAATCTGGTCTGGGCTAAACTAGGTTGAAAATTTTATGGTAACGGGTTGGACTTGAGGCCCAAATATGACATCCAGGTTGAGGGTATTATAATCGGAGTAGGATTTCAGCAACGACTTGGTCAGGGTATAATACTTAGATTATTTGGGCTATGTATTCGTCGAACCCTATGTGTTGTATTGTAACTTGTATTTAGATTTATATCGTGAGTCGAATGCTTTTATATTATAATTTAATAGAGCTCTTTTATAACGTTTTAATCACTTAATTATGTTTTAAAGTATTTTGAACTCAATGAATTTTATGAAAATGAATGTGGATTGGGCTAAAATAGGTCAAAATTTTATGGTAGTGGTTTGGATTTGAGGCCCAAATGTGACATTGGGGTCGAGGGTGTTAAAAGCCTTCTTTAATTTGAACTCTCTAAAGGATAAACAATATTCAAATTAAACTCTTGGAATTGTCATCAAATTTAGTAGCCGTATAGGAACGGACAAATGATTTTATGTCAAGGGGTGTTGACTCTTATAAAGTTATATTAAAAACGTAGGGGTGCGAAATCACAAATATTAGGAGGTGCGAAATCAAATAATCAATAGAAATTACCTAAACTATATGAGAATTTAAAATTTTTAGAAGGTGCGATTGCACCCTCTAACAACCCTCAATCCATCCCTGACCATTAAGACAAGAAGATCAAATTGGCAGCCTTGTAGAATTTCAGTGCAAATTAAACACTAACTTTCGATTTTTGAGATAAATAAGAATTCTTCACAAATTCTATTGTTTTGAATACCTTATATGATTTTATGAGGTTGGATAACATGATTGCTTAGAGTCCAGCTCTGTTCAGTTTCCTAGCGTTTAGACGTACCATGAAAATCACTTTGCTATTCACAGTCCATGTCAAAAGCAGCAGCATCGGGAATTGACAGAAGATATCTCTAGGGTAATAATGGTTATGACATAATGAAGGCTATGAATTTTTCATGTATCATTTTTCAAGTTATGTTAAAACATCTCACCCAGTGGCGCGTGACAAAGGGTGCAAAAAGAACGACCGTTTAAGGTCTCCACTTTTTGCATTCATAACATCACAAATTTTTTAAATAATAACTTAGTTAGTGATTGTCTCTTATTTTTTTAGTTGTATTTGTGATTTTTTTAACAAAAAATAAAAAAAAATAATTTGTTTAATAAACTTTAATCATGTTTCTATTGTTTATTAATAAAATATTAAATTAATTTTCAAGTAATGAAACATATTCGCATTCTATAAAGGCCCGTTTTTTAATTTTCGTTTAGGGCCTTAAAATATTCGAGACGGCTCTGATCTCGCCTCATATTTAATTCATAAAATCTTAATCCTAGGTCTAATTATCATATCATCATCATTAAACATCAAATGTAGATTTCCCCGGAGTTTACTTGTATACTTTAATATACAGTGCACAGAGAATCTGTGCATTGGAAGGGGAGGCTGTATTGTATGACACTTTATTATCTTATAATATCATGTTTTTGAGCAAATAATAATAATAAAAGAAATCATCATCATTTAGTTTTGGTATTTTAATTTCTCAGTATGTTTGATGCCAAAAATGGCAGTGATTGTATGGTAGTTGAACGCTGAGGTTGATGACGAGTTAGTTGAGGAAGATGGAGGCGACTTCTAAATATTTTTTAGAATTATAATTAAAATGTTTTGTTAAAGGATTAAATTGAAATTTTAATTATATTTTAGGAGTCAAATTTGATATTAACCCGTTTTTTAACGTGTCAAGATATCATCCTAATGCGAGTTAACGACAACAAAGTGGTCATTTTATGATTTGTCAATAACTTTAGTGATCAAAATGCAATTTTTAAAACTTTAGTGACAAATAAAAACCTATCCAAACTCTAGTTACCATGAGTGTAGTTTAAACGATGATTAATTATTAAGTTAAACATTGTATATAAAATACAACTCACTCTTAAAAGCACAAGAACCTCTAAAAACAATGCATGACAGACTGAATGTGAAACCATAACAACTTACTCTTGATAAATAAATGGGATGCTACTTTACACTGGAGAAATTCCAGAGGCGGTTCCCTTAAAAAGGATTTTACCATTCAGTTTTATTTTATTTTTTCATGGAAGAGGCAAGTTGTTTTGGGCAGGTTTTGTTGTATTCAGCGGCATTGGGCCATGGATGTAATATTTGATGGAAACAAGTGAAACGCTTACAACCAGAAAATGCAGCAACAGTTGAGAGTAATGCAGTATCAAAACATTCAAAGTATACGATTCTCATGTCACCATAATCACTTGAACTCCACGCATACTATCACAACAAAAATTTTACAAACTAAATTTTAAACTTATTGAAGAAGGAAGATATTGGTCGAAAATTCTGAAATTCTATAAAAAAAATCTAGAACACTTTCGAATGTTTTAAAATACTATGGAAGACGCTAGAAAATTCTAAAAGGCTTTAAAAGTTTCAAGAAGGTTTTAAAACATTATGGAAAGATCTGGAACATGCTGGAAGGATCCGAAACATTCTAAAAGGTTCTAGAATATTAAGGAAGACTTTGAAATATTCTAGAAAGTTATGGAATATGATGGGAGATTATGGAACGTAGGCCTGTAAAATAACCAAATGAACACGAACGAGGATATGTTCATGTTCGCTCGTCTAATTTTAACCGAATAAACACGAACAATTAAACAAACATAATTTCTTGTTCGTGTTCGTTTGTCAAAGAATGTAGCTTAAACGAACACAAACGAATATTGAGTAGTTTAATTTTTTTTCATTTTTTATTATATGTTTTTAATTTTTTTTAAATATAAGACTTTAGTTATAAAAAATAATAAATATAAATAGACATACGTGAATAAAATTAAACGAATGTAAACGAACATAAACGAACAGATTACTGAACGTTCACGAACGTAAATGAACGAACAAGCCCTTTCTTTGTGTTCAGTCATTTAATTAAACGAACAAAAAATCTTGTTCATGTTCGTTCGTTTAATAAATAAACGAACATAAAAAAACTTTTCGCCGAACAATTCATGAGCGGTTTGTTGAACATTCGGTTCACTTTCAACCTTAATGGAATGTTCTAGAAGCTTATGGAGAATTCTCCAAGACTGGACTATTCTAGGATTGTGTAAAAAGTTCTGGGATATATAATATATTTTTAGGTTTTATAGATTTCTCTATAAGCTAAATATTAACCGTAGGATTAGATTGATCTTCATCGTCCATTGAGGAGGTGAAAAACTATAAGTAGGTGGCCTTGGACATTTAGCAATGTAATTAAGAAAGCTAAGAATCCTAACATCTTGTAAAGCATTCTCCAAGCTAATAATTTTTTTAATGTTGGTAATGCTCAAAGAAGGTAAAGAGCACTTATCCCATATGGATAAGGAACATCACTTGGTAAGGGTATACAAGGAGTCTTCCTTACCCTCCCTTAGTGAATGTAGTAAGACAACTTTCTTGCACGCGCGTGTCACCGCCGCCGTCTGTCGTGGTTGGTCGTGGTCGTGGTAACACATCTGCGTGCGTTTCTTCTTTTTAGAGAAAATTCATAAGAATTTTTTCCTTATTATTTTTATTAAAAATAATAAAGGGTGTTGAGATATTTTTATAAAACCTTTATTTTATACTGGATTAAAACCACAACACATTTATTCAGGATATTATTTTATTGAATAAAATACCGATTTACAGCACTGTTTAAGCTGTAATTAAAATACATTTTGAAACACTGTTTATTGCCATATAATGCACTGTCGGTACTGACAGTACAAGTGCAGTACAAAATGAATATGGATAGTTTTGAGGCCAGATTCATTGACTCAGTACAAAGAATTTTATGGCAGTCAAACGATTTTTCCCAAATTTTATGGAGGAATCAGAATCAATCCCAGATTAATGTTGTAATTAAAAACATTGTTTTTACCGTTTTAACCCCGATTTTTTCACTATAAATAGAGGCTCTCTTCAGCCATTTCAAATCACTTCGAAAATTCTCAACACTCCATTTCTCTCATTCAACAATAATTCTTTCCAATTTCTTCCAGTTGAAGAGCAATACCGTCGCAAGTCCACTCTAATATTCGGGTGTATGAATATTTAGAGAGTTCATGCTAACCTCAGGGGACAAAGGCCTACAAGCATCAATTACACACATCGAGGTGAAATCATTTCTAAGGTAGTGGTATATACCACGACACGGTCTTTTCATCAATTTTTCACTTTAGTTAAATTTTACTGCCAGTGCTAACGATTTGCTTTTGCAATATTTTTTACCAATAATTTAGAAACGCTTTTATTACTGAAAAATGTCGAATATGAAGATTGTTCCAGACCTATTCAAACTTGACGCGCTAGATGGGAACAATTATCGGAGGTGGTCACAGCGGATCATCATCTTCTTCGAACAACATGAGATTGACTACGTGTTGTTTGAGGATCTACTGCAACCCATTTCTTCACCCTTAGACGTTGCCTTTACTGCTGCTACTACTCCTACTCCCACCAATAAGGTTGTCCAAATCGCACCTGCTGCCACCTCCACTCAAAAAACATTAGAGAAATACGAGAAGGACAACAAGATTGTTCGTGGCTGTCTTTTTAGTCACATGTCGAACAAACTGTTTGACATGTTTCTAAAAGAAAAAAAATGCAAAGAAGATATGGGAAACGCTGGAGAAAAAAAGTATAGAGAAATACGTTGTCAGAGACTGGCTGAAGTTCTAGATGACAAACGACAAACCAATTATGGATCAGGTCCATAATTACGAGATGCTGGTCTCTAACATTCTAGCTGAGGGCATTGAGATGCGTGAAGTACTGCAAGCAAATATTCTTATTGAGAAACTGCCTAAGTCGTGGTCTGATTACTGCAACTCTCTAAAGCACAAAAAGAGGGTTTTTAAAATCGAGAAGCTAGTCAGTCACATGAAGATAGATGAAGCCAATCGAATTAAGGATAAGTTACTCTCTTCTAATAATCATTCTTTTAAGGCTAATCTAGTTGAATCTGGGTCTGCCTCAGGGTCCAAGTTTACTAAGCCCAAAAGGCGAGGAGGCCAGAAACAGAAAGCAGAAACCCAGAAGACTACCACTTTTAAGAAGCCTATGAAAGATAAAACTCTATCAAAGCCCGTCAACTATTATGTGTGCGGACGGGCTAGACGTAAATCTTACCAGTGCCAACAACGGTCTGGCTGCCAGAACAAGAACAGACCACAACTCAACGTCACTGAGAATGCTGACGATATCATAGCAACGGTTATATCTGAAGTCAATTTGGTGGAAAACAATTCTGAATGGATCGTGGACACTGGCGCTTCCAAACATTTCTGCGTAAAAAGATAGTTGTTCACCGGCTTTGAGGATGTGAAGAATGGTGAACACGTGTACATGGGGAACTCTAGCAGCTCTGAAGTGCTGGGAAAAGGGAAAGTTTTGCTGAAGCTAACATCCGGTAAAACTTTACCTTTAAGCAATGTCATGTATGTACCCGCCCTAGAAATCTGATTAGTGGTGGGTTACTAAATAAGGCAGGCATTAAACTAGTCTTCGAAGTAGATAAACTCATACTTTCCCGTAACGGTGATTTTGTAAGGAAAGGGTTTTTAAATGGAGGTTTATTTGTAATCGATACTCAATTTAATGAGAGTAATAAAACCACCACTTCTGTTTATATTGCTGAATCTTTTTATATGTGGCATGCTAGACTAGGACATGTTAATATTCATTCTCTTAAAAAACTCATTAAAATGAATATTCTTCCTAGTCTAGAAGATAATAGCTTTAACAAATGTGAAATTTGTGTAGAAGCCAAGCATGCTAAGACTTCTTTCAAACCTGTTTCTAAGAGGAAAACTGAACTGTTAAAACTTATTCATACTGATCTAGTAGAATTTAGAAACTCTAAAATCAAGAGAGGTAAACACTACTACATAACCTTTATAGATGACTTCTCGAGATATACAAAGGTATATCTCCTTAGAACTAAAGATGAGGTTGAAAACTTCTTCCTTATTTATAAGGCAGAAGTTGAGAATCAGCTTGATAAGAAAATTAAACGGGTTAGGTCTGATAGAGGTGGTGAATATGGGTTAAACTTTCTTAAAGAAGTATGTGAAAAGAATGGCATTGTCCATGAAATTTCTGCTCCCTATTTTCCTCAACAGAATGGTGTGGCTGAGAGGAAAATCGAACTTTAAAGGAGATGATGAACTCCTTGTTAATAATTTCTGGGTTATCTGATAATATGTGGGGGAAGCCATTATGTCTGCAAATCACATTCTAAACCGAGTATCTCATAAGAAAATTGACAGTACCCCATACAAACTTTGGAAAAGATATGCACCTAACTTGCAATACCTAAGAGTGTGGGGGTGTCTGGCTAAAGTTAGTTTACCTAACTTTAAGAAATCCACTGTCGGTCCTAAAACTGTTAATGTAGTGTTTATCAGATATGCAACCAACAGTGCTGCATACAGGTTCATGCTTTTGCATGACTTTTCTATTTGTAAATCTAAGGATGTTGAATTCTTTGAGAGCATCTTTTCGTTAAAAAAGCCTAGAATTACTGTTGAAACACAATTAGAAAATTATGCAACAACTTCTTCTTTTACTCCTGTAGAGAAACCTCTAGAGTTTGAATTAGAGCCGAGAAGAAGTAAAAGACAAAGGGTTGAAACTACCTTTGGTCCTGATTTCTTATATTCCTTTATTGCTGAAATAAATGATCTAGACTCTATCTTTGCTCCTATAGCTCAAATCTTTTTGCTAGACGAGGATCCAAAAACATATGATGAAGCTATAAGATCAATTGACGCTAGTTTCTAGAGATCTACAATTAATGATAAACTAGAGTCAATTAATTCTAATCATGCATGGGAGTTGGTTGACTTGCCTAGAGGATTCAGACCAATCAATTCTAAGTGGGTTTTTAGAAAGAAACTTAGGTCAGATGGGTCAATCCAGAGATACAAGGCAAGGCTAGTTGTCAAAGGGTTTACTCAGAAGTTTGGTATAGACTTCTTTGATACCTACTCTCCAGTTACGAAAATCTCAACGATTCGTGCCTTGTTCGCGATTGCATCCATTCATAAATTGCATGTACATCAAATGGATGTAAATATTGCATTTTTTAATGGAGATCTGGACGAGGAGATCTATATAGAGCAACCACCGGGCTTTGAGGCACCTGGTTAACTCAAAAAGTCTCTTTATGGCCTTAAACAAGCTCCAAAGCAATGATACGAGAAATTTCATAAAACTATTTTAAGCTTTGGTTTTATTATTAATGGAGCGGATGCATGTGTGTACTAAAAAATGTTCGAAACTGATTGTGTCATCGTATGTTTTTACGTTGATGACATATTGATATTCAGTACCAATATTGAATTCATTAACAAAATTAAATATCTCTTATCCACAAAATTTGAGATGACAAATTTAGGAAAGGTGGATGTGATCTTGGGAGTTAAAGTGTTAAAGAAATTTGACAGTTTTGATGTCACCCCTGTTAAAACTCCTTATGACTAGCATACGACTCCTTAAGAATAAAGGAAGTAGTGTTTCACATATTGAGTATGCTAAAATATCGGAAGCCTTATGTTTCTAATGAACTATACTCGGCCTGATATTGCCTATGCCATAAGCAGATTAAGTAGATATACACACAATCCTAGTGGAGAACACTGGATTGTACTCAGAAGCTTACTAAAGTATCTTAAGGGTACTATGGACTGGAAACTCAATTTTGTTGGTTTTTCTTCTGTTCTAGAGGGATATTGTGACGCCAACTGGGTTACCGATAATAATGAGGTAAGCTCGACGAGTGGGTATGTCTTTGCCATAGGTGGCGCAGTGATTTCTAGGAAATCTGCTAAGCAGACTTGTATCGCTCGCTCTACCATGGAATCAGAGTTCATTGCTCTTTATCTAGCTGGGCAAGAAGCTGAGTGGTTTAGAAACTTGTTAGCAGAAATTCCTTTATGGGGTAAATTGACTCCTCATGTTTCCTTTTTATGTGACTCACAAGCAGCCATTTATGTGGCTAAAAGTCAAGCTTACAATGGTAAGAACAGACATATGCATATAAGACATGAGTCTGTGAGACATTTAATAAGGAACGGAGTACTCGCTCTAGAGTATGTGAGGTCAGAAAAGAACCTTGCAGATCCGCTTACCAAAGGGTTAAGTCGGAAATTGGTTCTGAACTCGTCGAGGGGGATGGGTTTAAAGCCCATTGGTTGAGGAATTCATGGTGGATACCCAACTTAGTTATATAAGTTCAATATGGTCAAACGAAGCCATGGAAAGAGTCATAGTGTACATTCTTTCCTATCCCTATGACGAGCAATGTACATGAACAAGATGAGCTTAATTGCTCTTAATAAATTCATAGCTCAGGTTTTGGGTGGTCTTAGTGAGAAAAACTTGATGAATTTACCATTTTTGGTTGAATATCTACTCTTAATATAGTTCATAACTCAGTGTTAAGTGGGTGGTCCTATCGCGAAGGATTAGATGAACTTACCGCTAGAAAGGATGAGTTTTGTTAAACTCTTAATGAATTCAAATCCCAAGAGTTTGGGTTATCCTATTGAGAATGACTAATTGAATTCACCGAATAAAGAGATTGAGTATTTATTCTTAATGATTTCTTATCCCAGAGTTTGGGTGGTTCTTTTAAAAACTAAACTTGAACAAATTCACCTTATTATAAGGATGAGCAATTGTAAAGCTCTTAATTATTTCATAGCCCACTTTTGGGTGGTTTATGTTGAGATAAACCTGATGAAATAACCTACGTAAGTGAGAACTAGCCACCTTCTATGGAAAACATTGGGCCGTTTTTTCTAACACACTTACTAAAATCCTGAGAAAAGAGGGATACATATATACTTTGGTATATACTCTTTACAGACACATTGAGGACTTCGGTGGATGAAGGGGTTAGTTGTGTGTTATGAGTTCACCCTAATCTTAGAAAGTTCAAGATTCGTTCACTTATCTAAGAATAGAATTACTCATCATCACTATGTGCTAGTTCCAGATACGTTCACTAGTGCTTAAGCAACTAATCTCGATATTGCTCTTCTCTTGGATTTTAAACTCAAATATTTTAAGGAATTCTTTCGCATTAGTGAGGGGGATGTTGGTAATGCTCAAAGAAGGAAAAAAGCATTTATCCCACATAGATAAGGAACATCACTTGGTAAGGGTGTATAAGGAGTCTTCCTTACCCTCCCTTAGTGAATGTAGTAAGATAACTCCCTCGCACGCGCGCACCGTCGCCGCCGTCCGTCCGGTTGTGGTTGTGATCGTGGTCGTGGTAACACGTGTCTTCGACACATCCGCGCGCGTTTCTTCTTTTTAGAGAAAATTCGGAAGAATTTTTTCCTTATTATTTTTATTAAAAATAATAAAGCGTGTTGAGATGTTTTTATAAAACCTTTATTTTATACTGGATTAAAACCACAACACATTTATCGCAGTCAAACGATTTTTCTGAATCAATCCCGGATTAATGTTATAATTAAAAACATTGTTTTTACCGTTTTAACCCTGGTTTTCCACTATAAATAGAGGCTCTCTACAGCCATTTCAAATCACTTCGAAAATTGTCAACACTCCCTTTCTCTCATTCAACTCAACAATAATTCTTTCCAATTTCTTCCAGTTGAAGAACAATACCGCCGCAAGTCCACTCTAATATTCGGGTGTACAAATATTTAGAGAGTCCGTGCTAACCTCAGGGGACGAACACCTACAAGCAGCGATTACACACATTGAGGTAAAATCGTTTCTAAGGCAGTGGTCTATGCCACGACACGGTCTTTTCATCAATTTTTCACTTTAGTTAAATTTTATAGTCAGTGCTAACAATTTGCTTTTGCAGTATTTTTTACCAACATTAAGTATTCAATACTTGAGTTTAGGCGACTTAAATCACCAAAGAGAGTGTCTAAGTACTAGTGACAATACATTTGAGCATGATCTATGGCTAAACAATATGATTTTGACAATTATCAAAAGATCTGAATCATGTATCAAGTCGAGTACACTTTTATGAACAAATTTATAGACATGCCAGAAACAGTGTCAATGATCAAGATGTTATAGGTTCAGCTTATAGATACATAATGTGTTGCCTAAATCAGGGTTTCAAATAGCAAGTCATAACCGCTATAGCGACCGTTATTTGGCAGTAGCGTGAAATTGATATTATCGATATTAACGGTCGAAATATGAATCAAACTAATAATGGCGGATAGTGATCACGATTTAATTGATAACCGCCAATCACGGTGATAACAGGTCGTTATGGTTCTGTCACAGTTAATAAAATTAAAAAAAAATCAACTACATAAATAAGGTACTTTCCTTCAATTCTAACAAAATCGGAGCGAGACGATGAATCAATTTAAGTGGGAGGTGTGCTTCACGGAGCACGTCGGATCGTAAACGGAGCAAAACCATGGCTGGTTATTTGGAAAGAGACGAGAGAATATAAAGGAGTATTTGAGGAGTGAAGCGGCGCAAAAGGATGAAGCTTTCAGGGTTTTAATATTTTGGGAATTTTTCAAAATTCTGATTTTGGCTTTAATACTTTTACCCGTGTTTATATCTAATCCCTAGACTCCCAAAGCTCTTTTGATTAAACATTTCTATTTTACCGCAATTAAGCTCTTAAAGTTTTGATTTTTTTTCTCAATATAGTAACTTTTAAGCCCTTAAAAATTGTGTTCTTATATTAACAAAAATTAATAAGTGTTGGAAAACACCGTAAAAATCATTAAAAATAACTTTTTATAATTATGATAATAATTATTATATTTTACAATAAATTGTGAATTTAAAAAAAAAATCACACCCAAGATACCCACAATAACATCTATGTTTGCAAACGCGATAAACGCAACATGACCGAAAATACAGTCACAGTCGCAATTTAAATCTCTGGTCTGCACTGCAACTAATACATCAAAGCATTTCATCCTTGAGGATAAAGATTCTTTGCAGGAAAAGTGTATAGATACGAGCTTAATTCTATCACTATTCGACCTTTGTCACGTCATTTGTACAAAGTAGGTTGCAAGTACTTGAGATGTAAGACCAACCAATAAAGAGCTCGAGGAAGAACAACCATTAACAATGTCAAATCAAGCATTTTTAATACTATCAAGGAACAGGAATACATCCACAATATCGCTTTAATTTAGTTGTTTTCCTTCACTCAGGCTTGTGGCAGACAACATAAATAACGTCATCGGAAACATATTTGTACAGTAGCTCTTTAAAGTGTTCAAGACCATGCATCAAAGATGCAAATTCTAAGAATTTAGGTACAAGTTCCCCAATATCAAGAAATTCGAGAAAATAGTTCCTCAAGTTGTGCCTCACCAATTACCACCCCGTGCTTTTGACCCAAATCTGCACTCGTCAAATCCTGTGGCAGATTCATAAGCACATCACCAGCATGGATCTCCATATACTCGTTCAAGTTGTGCACAGATCCATCTAGATTTGTAAATTTATGAGAAAGAGTTGAATAAACTCTAAAGTAAAATCCTAAAACAAATTGCTTCGAATAATCATATTCATCATATCAATCCTACATTCTAAACTTGACCAACACTCAACAGAGTATTCTCAAACAAGACTAGTAATTATGCACGAGAAACTAAGGAACACAAAGAACAAGCAGTCCATGTACAAGTCATTAAACAAATTACGAATTTTGGTGCAATAATCTTTCTTCCTTGACTAATCCATAAAAGGGAAGAAGTGGTTTGATTTTGGCATGAACAAAAAACTCATCTAGAAGTCCAGTGGCTCTTAATGCACTTGGGCTCCTAGTCTGAAGTCTTCAAAACTTCTAAAACTTTCAGAGATCTCAGGTTTCATATTTAACTCACTTTCCAGTCCCTACGAATTTCTTCGGGTTCACTAAAAAAGTTAAAAGTTTAAAGAGTCTTTCCATTGCCTAACTAGCAGTCTATAACAAAGGAAAAGGGATTTGCAAATAGCAAAACAAGCACATAGACTGCTGGCACAGTCAGACAAATAGGATACTAAGAGCAAAAAAAAGGGAAGCACATAGGATGCAATGCCTCAACAAGCAGCCTATCTATTTAAGATTCAGCTTGGGTGACAAAACTGGTTATTCTCAGACGGATTAATCTTCCACGTGCTCTAAACCAGATAGACTCCATGTATAAATTCTGAGTTAGATAATTATACAGTATTAACCAGTTGGGAACGAAACAAATGAGTAACTGATATGTATATATTTGGTATATAGTTTCCAGCACTGTACCTTCAGCAACTATGGGTTCATATGGAGGAGGATGAGCAGTCCAGTTCCCTTCAGAATCTTTCATGTGTCTTCTATCAGATGCAAAGTGACGAAGGAATAAAGGAGCATGCACTACCCGGAAAAGCCTGACATAATATATATATATATATATATATAAAAAGAAGGTAATAGAAAAAGGAATCTTCTAAACAACTATGCCAATTCATGCTTAGACTGTAAACATACTACATTAATCAACACATGATGCATCAATCTTTCCAGTGCATGTTTAGAATTAGCAAATGGAAACAAGGTAGAAACGAAATGATGTTGTAAAAGCTCCAACATTACGCAATTACAAGAAAATGAAAACTATAAAGCTTCACCAGAATGCTTCTAGAGCTCACAAGACACTATACAAATGGTAATTTTTTAATTACAGGTTGAGTTTGGATAAGACTATCAGGACTTGGATGTTTTTTACACAACTAGAAGAGTATATAATTACTGGAAGCACGTGATATTACGATAAAACTATAAAGATAATTAAAATGAAAATAATAATGATCAGAATAATATCAACTAGAGTCACAAAGGTATGCTTAGGGACATCAGCATTCTTAAAATTAATTTTACATTTGAATTTTAACCTACAGACTGCTGGAATGATTGACAGACTCCTTTAGCAGATGTCACGTCTACATTGGGAAAGTACACACTATAATAAATAATTCTTAAAGGCTTCCCTAAAATTTCCTAAAACTGATATGTACTATGTGATACATGACTTCAAATTCTTTCTTTGCGCTTTTTTCTAACCACTAACACGGCAACACCAAATATTTAAAGATAAAAATCGATCACAGGTCTTATTAGAAGCAGATTTCACAGTTTCATCATCAGATTATACCTAAGAAGGTAAAAAGAAGAAGAAAAAAAATGACAGGTAACTCAATATCTGTAGTGCTCCGCCGTTCGCTTGTTCAGTCAAATACAGGTATTGAACAACAAAGGGTATTCTCTACAAACATTAGCAGCAAAAAACTAAAATTCATCTCACCTCTTAAACTCTGAAAAGAGCTGAAAAGATGGTCGGACAGTTTCAGACACATAGGTAGCTAAAGGACAAGGAAATGTAAGACTTGAATCCAAGTCCCATACTAGATGAGTACCACCATCTTTCTTCCTCTAAAGAAGGGAAATGGAAAACCAATCAACCATGAATGACAGTAAACTCGTGAAATGATCCTAGAGTTTGTTTGAAAGAAAACAAATTTACTAGATTAAATCACATTATGAAGATTCAGCTCTCACCTGAACACAGATAACATGGTAATCCCAGAGAATTACTCCATCTGCTCTGTTGCTAGCCTTTTGATGCCACAGTGGAATCTGTAAAGCTCTCATGGCAGACATCAGAAAAACATTCCACCAAAACTATAAAAAAGACTATCAAGTTAGAATTAGAGTTGTAACAAAAAAAGGTCACTAGGACCATTTCACAAAAGTAGCACTCCATCATTCTCATCTCCAAAATATGTCCCCAATTCGCAAATGAAAGAAACAATTATTCATTGGAAAAGCTCAAACACAATGCATCTTTTTCAATAATACACTTTAGTTTTCAGTAATCAGACATTCTCCAAAGTATAATCTCATTTTTGCAAAGGAAGAATAGAATAAATTAAAAGAACTCAAACATTTGAACATGCTATGATGTAAAATTTTGAGATTCTCCAAAAGAAATGGAAAACCCCAATTCACAAAATGTATTATTTACAGCTAGTTCACTACAAACATGAAATAATGCCAAATTCAAGCATTTCTAGAAGAAAAAGAAAACCCTAATATCTCAATGGGATAACCAGTTCCAAAGAAGCGAAAAAGCTAACAAAATGGGGACAATAGGCATGCCTGTTTATTTTCATTGGAAATGAAAACGATAAAAAGATCAGATCCGTGAGCATCTGCTATCCCGGATGAACAAAGTTTCTTGCAGAGGAAATATACGTTCTCCTCACTGGAAACACACCCAGTTGATATTTCAGGGATAAATTACAACATAATGAAAGAGTTCAGTAAGGAGAGCAAGAAAAAAACCAGTAAAAAGGCGTATGATCGAAGTCAGAAGCGTCCAAGCAGTTGGGCTGCAAATGCAATTCCGGAGTCGTCATTCCGACTCAAGAATTTTACAGTATTCTTTTATAAAAGGAAAAAGGAGATCAATTAAGTACATATCACTTAGTTTTAAAATTAATTTTACACAATTACGTATATTTTTATTATAAAAATTTAAATTCTACATTTCTAATCTTATCCTAAAAATTAAACTCTAACCTCTAAAATTAAAAAGTCACGTGTAAATAATTGACTCATTTAATTATTTTTTCTAAAAAATAAAAAGTTATCACTTAATTATAGATTTAAGAATAAACCGTCACTCAATCAAAAAATTTATGATAAGAAAGTCACTATATCATTAAAATTGAAATAAGGTTTTAGCATAATAACAATTTTAGTCCCTAAAACTTATACATTCTATTAATTTAATCTTAGTTTAAAATAATCAGTAAATGTAACCCTTCGTATTTAAAACATTCTATTAGTGAAGTGATTATGTCTACTAACATGCAGTGTTAAAGTCATAATGAGTTTATTCCATTAGTCTGTCAGTTGTCCAGCAGTGAAGTGACTATGTCTGTCGAGCTATATCACATATGTTGATTATCGAACTGATGGACAATAGCATGAAGTATGATAAGTGGTCGGAGGGTGTGCCAGGATGGTGCAGTGTCCAAATTTTTAAATATGAAGGGTTAAATTTATTGAATTATTTTGAATTAGGACCAAATTAATAGAATGCATAAGTTTTGAGGTCTAAAATTGTGCTTATACCAAGCCCTTGTTTCAATTTTAATGACACGGTGACTTATTTGTCACAAAATTTTAATTGAGTGACATGTTTGTGTTGAATTAATATTTTGATATAACAAATTATGTGAAAAATTTTGGACTTGATCAAATATTTCAATTTTTTTTTAATTTTGGACTTGAAAAATTATGTGAAAAACTTGAAAATTTCATTTAAAATGTTTTCTAACTTAGCCGAACTTTTTAAAATTAATATGATTATTTTTGCACTTAAAAATAATATTTTTTAATATTTAAGAAAAAAAAGATCGATTCACTATACAAAAGGATCAATTCATTTTTGGACAGGAAACACTTATTTTTTTTGCTCTAGTCATTTAGTGCAAAAAGATTAATCCCATGACAGCACAGATTGATCCCTTGTTTGTACAACAACCACACATTTGAAGAAAAATGATCGATTCCTTGAGAAAAAGGATTGATCCGTTTAGTTAAAAATACTAAAATTTTTATAAGTAAGGACTACTTTGCATCCCAACGGCTATAATTCATCTTTAACGGTCATAAACAGCTAAAAACTCATTCTATACTATAAAAGTAAGCCAAGGACACTTAAAGAAGATTACTACATCAATCCAAGATTAATGATCAAGAGAAAGAGTCTTTAATTTTTTATTTCTTTTTTTTTCTTGTAAATTTTTGTAGAATGTTTTATTATAAATATTTAGTAATAATTCTTTGTGAGTTTAATTATTGTAAACATATTTTAAAAAATTAATTCTTGTAAATACCCACCAAGAGAAGTATTTTTGTTTACCCGAAACAAACTTTGTAAAAGGGAGAGGTTCTAGTTTACCCTTAAAAAAATTAGAATGGTTCTATCTTAACCATTGAAAAATTAGGGGTGTAAAGGTTAAACCTTGTCCTTGAAAGGTTTAATTCAAGTTAGTGAATTGAGAAATCCTTCGTGGTGGTAAGCTAAGGTAGTGAATATAGACTTTGGTTGAGAAAGTCGAATCACTCTAAATCGTTCGTGTACAAATTGTCTTTATATTTTTCGATTTCTTCCCAATTTTTTCAAGAAGCCAATTCACCCTCTTTTGGCACATTTCAATTGATCGATTCGATCACAATAGTTTGTTTCTAATTCTATAATTGAATGACTCAATTGTTACTTTTATAAGAAAAGTGATATGTTTGTTCCTAAACATATAATTGAATAACAAATTGTTTGTTACTAAATCTATAACTAAGTGACATGTGGTGTAATTTACCCATTATTGAATACCAAATTTTTTCTGGGATAAACTGCATCCAAGGTCACTTAATGTAATACCCAAAACTTTACTAAGTTGATTAAGGGTCATTTAGTACTAAGATAATAGCTTAAAAGCTAACTTAGTGACTAAAATGACAAAAATGAGAAAGTTGGAATTTCTTTAATTAAGGGTCAATTAATTTTGAAATATTTGAAATTTATAAGGGGAAACTTTTGAAGAAGGGAATTAAATATTAAATATTGTCCCTTGATTGATGATAAAATCAATCTCAACCATTGGATTAAAAGGGCATTTTAGTAATTTCACTATTTAAATGAATTTAAAATTCATTTAAAGATACATGTTGAATAATATGGATTATTTTATGTAGAATTGTCAAAGATGAAGTCTTCTTCATCTCCTACATTTCGAAAATTAATGGGACAAAGAGAAAAAATTTTCCAAGTTCGATTCAAGCCCCAAAACTCGATTTTCAGGTAATCTTTTCAACTAAAAAGTTGTTCTACTCATCAAGCTCTATCTTTTGGTGTAAATAATTCATGGAATCCATGCTTTATTGATGAGAATTTACATTAGAAAGAAATTAGGGTTTATGGATCAAATTGGGGCTCTTGATATTTTATGATTCCATGATTGAATTCAAGTTGAAATCAAGCTAGTATGATGTTAAAATCATGATATTGAGTTGGGATTTAAGTTTTACATGTTTTGATTATTATGAAGATGATTAGGGTTTAGGGATTCAAGTTTAATTTAGGGTTTGTGATGTTGAAATGATGATCTAGTAAGCTTGAATTGTTGTTTGGAAGCAAGACCCTAAGTTAAATTGTGCAGGGACCATTTTGGCAAATTGAAAAGTTGAAGGACCAAATCTGAATTTTTAGAATTTGGAGTGTATTTATGTTATTAATGATGTTAGAGATAAGAAAATGAAGTTAGAATGTCAAATTGACGTTGAACTGAATTAGTGACCATTTTGACAATTTGTCAAAGTTAAGTGACCAAATCAAAATTGAAGTTTTGTATGGGGGCTAAATCTGATTTTTAGTTGTAATGATGGAATTAAGGTAGTAATGTTGAATTGAGGAGTGATTTGCAAAGATTAAGAAGTTTGAATCCTTATCTTTGCATTTTAGTGACTATTTCGGTAAATAAGGAAAATTAAGGAGAATTATTGTGAATAATTATTTGGTAAAGAATGTGATGAGTTGGTGGTTTAAAGCTAGTGATTGGACTAAATTGAAAAGTAGATAAGTAAGGAGAAATTAGTATAAAGTTTGAAGTTATTTATGGAAGTTGTGTAGGAAAACCGGATTTGACAATAAGTCTGAAAATTCACCATAAATTCTGAAAAAATGGTTAGAAGGTGAATTCTATACCGATGTAAATATTTATTCGTCTAGTTTCGTGTCCAACAAACGGAAACTGATTTCGAGTTCCGAGTAAAAAGATATGATTTTTTAAATGGTGAAAGGTCATAAAACAGTATAGCAGGCTGTTCCGAAATTAAATACTGGAAATTGACTTTGAAAATTCGCCATAAATCGTACACGTTGAATTTGGGCTATTAATTTATATGGTTGAAAAGCTTATTGAATGTAGTTTCTTTCAGAAGAAACAGAATTGAATTCCGAGTTGTAGATTATTTTATAGAAATATTTCTTTGGAGGTACTGCAAACTGCCAGAAAATGAGAATTGATACACTTTGTATCTAAGGTTGATTAGTAAGCTTGAAAGGGGTTAATGGAAGATCAAATTGGTCACTAAGGACCATAATGAGTTTTTGAACAATACAAGGAAGAAAATAAAACGTTTGGAGATTTTGTATTCGAATGAATATATTGGACAATATGTCTAAGATATTGCTAGATTGGGATCTAACAAATATTTTACTTATTTGAATTATGAAGTTAGGTTCGAATCAAGGGAGGTTCAAGGTACAATGAAGGAAAGGATCAAAGAGGACTTAGTGAGACATACTAATACATGGCCCAGGTGAGTGCAATGCATACATAACATTATACATGGATGTTTTATACATCACCGGTAGAACTTGCGATGAGTCTACCTGATTTATATATTGTCATGATAATTATGTCATTGATCATATATTTGACATACTTTAAATATGTCAAAGGTTGAAAATAAATGCATTGATCACTAGTTATTGATGATGGTTTACTATTAATGTTATTCGGTTATGAACCGTTTCATGTTAATATAAATTGATATACATTGCCATGGATGAAATATTTGATGATATAAAGCTCAAGTATGATATAGAGGTTCAAAGGTATAGTTGACTAGCCATAGAGTCATAAACAGCTGTATAAAGATTTTAAGCACTTCAGGTAAAGTGCAAATTTTATAAATACTCATTGATGAGTATACTTATGCATGGTTTGAGTATACAGACTTATTACGGGTGCTAAGCACTTCGGAGTAATTTCATAAAAACTCAATGAGGGATATATTGTATACTCCGATAAGTATACAGAAGCACTTTCGTGCTAAGCACTCCCGGTAGAGTGCAAATAATATACATACTCAAGAAATGTTGGGTATGGGGGATGACTCATGTTCATAGAATCTCTTAATTCGATACCTTGGGCTAAATAAATTGAAAAGAATAAAAAAGAAACATAAATATAAGCTTGAAAGCTTGCAGATAGAAATGGAAAAAGGTATTGGTAAGCATTGAAAGCTTACAGATGGAAATGGCAACGGTATTGGTAAGATCTAATCTTATCACTTTGATATACATATTTATTGTTGTTAACGAGCATATAATGGTAAGGTGATCATATGCATTGTTAATCATTAATATTAATATTATGACAATTGCACTTGAATTCGAATTATTGCCTCACTAAGTAAATACTTAGCGTGTAACTATTTTACTCGTAGGAAAGAAGAAATGGTTGGAGTAAGGAGCATAAACGGACGTCATCAATCAATAACAGGTACATCAGTATCAGTAAGATATCTTTTGATACTGTGTGATATTTACTAGTTGACATGTATATTAAAAGGGTATGTCTGCTTTGATAGAATTTGTATTTTATTTGGTATCTGGACGAATTTTTAAATCATGCAGTTTTTAGGCAGTTTTACTAATTATATAAAGACAAATTAAATTAATAAGTTGCTGCCTGAAAATAAACCCGATTTGTAGATAAAAATATTGTTTTTAAACTTTACGCGATTAATTAGGTTTGTGAATAAAAAACTAAATACATTGTAATATTTTTAAAGAAACAAAATTTTACCGAATCACAAATGTAGAGGGTTTTACAAATGTTTTGTAATACCTCTAACTCGTATTTAGTGATGGATACGTGAAAAGGGGTGCTACATTTATTAATATTAGAGCTACAGGTTTAGCCGATTCTCGGCCTAAATGGAAGTGGTTTTATGTTAAAAAAATGTATACATGCCACTAGGATATCAATATTACTGATCTGATGTTTTTATGATCCGATTGATGTCGCTCATTACTAATGTAATTTGGGGAGGAATTATAAGAAATATTTTGTAACACCCCTTTTCTCGTATCCATACTGTATACGAGTCAGAGGTATCACAAAACATTCGTAAAACCCTCTACATTTGTAATTTAGTAAAAATTTGTTTCTTTAAAAATATTACAATGTATTTAGATTTTATTTATAAATCTAGTTATTCGCGTAAAGTTTAAAAATAATATTTCATCTTCAAATTGAGTTTATTTTCAGGCATCAACTTATCAATTTAATTTGTCTTGATATAATTAATAAAACTTCCTAAAAACTGCCTGATTTAAAATTCATCCAGATACTAAATAAAACACAATTTTATTAGAGCATGCATACCCTTTTAATATACATGCCAACTAGTAAATATCAAACAATATTAAAAGATATCTTACCGATACTGATGTACCTGTTATTGATTGATGATGTCCGATATGCTCCTCACTCTAACCATTTCTTCTTTCATACGTGTAAAATAGTTACACGCTAAGTATTTACTTAGTGAGGCAATAATTCGAATTCAAGTGCAATTGTCATAATATCAATATTAATGATTAACAATGCATATGATCACCTTACCATTATATGCTCGTTAACATAAATAAATATGTATATCAAAGTGATAAGATTAGATCTTACCAATATCGTTTCCATTTCCATCCGTAAGCTTTCAATGCTTACCCATACCTTTTTCCATTTCTATTTGCAAGCTTTTAAGCTTATCTTCATGTTTCTTTTCGATTCTTTTCAATTTATTTAGCCTAAGGCATCGAATTAAGAGATTCTATGTACACGAGTCATCCCCTATACCCAACCTTTCTTGAGTATGTATATTATTTGCACTCTACCGGGAGTGCTTAGCACCGAAGTGCTTATGTATACTTACCGGAGTATACAATATATCCCTCATTGAGTTTTTATGAAATTACTCCGAAGTGCTTAGCACCCGTAATAAGTCCGTATACTCAAACCATGCATGAGTATACACCTCAATGAGTATTTATAAAATTTGCACTTTACCTGAAGTGCTTAGAATCTTTATACAGCTGTTATGACTCTATGGC
Source organism: Hibiscus mutabilis (assembly GCA_019671005.1). Classification (NCBI taxonomy): domain Eukaryota; kingdom Viridiplantae; phylum Streptophyta; class Magnoliopsida; order Malvales; family Malvaceae; genus Hibiscus; species Hibiscus mutabilis. The sequence continues at coordinate 35,066,336 of CM033729.1, forward strand.
TATCCAGTTATACCTTTGAACCTCTATATCATACTTGGGGCTTTATATCATCAAATATTTCATCCATGGCAATGTATATCAATTTATATTAACATGAAGCAGTTCATAACCGAATAACATTAATAGTAAATCATCATCAATAACTAGTGATCAATTCATTTATTTTCTACCTTTGACATATTTAAAGTATGTCAAATGTATGATCAATGACATAATTATCATGACAATATATAAACCAGGTAGACTCATTGCAAGTCTTACCGGTGATGTATAAAACATCTATGTCTAATGTTATGTATGCATTGCACTCACCTAGGACATGTATTAGTATGCCTCACTAAGTCTTATTCGATCTTTTCCTTCATTGTACCTTGAACCTCCCTTGATTCGAACTTAACTTCATAATTCAAATAAGTAAAATATTTGTTAGATACCAATCTAACAATATGTTACATATTGTCCAATATAATCATTCGATTACAAAATCTCCGAACATTTTATTTTCATCCTTGTATTTTTCAAAAACTCATTATGGTCCTTAGTGACCAATTTGAACTTCCATTAACCCTTTCTAAGCTTACTAATCAACCTTAGATACAAAGTGTATCAATTCTCATTTTCTGGCAGTTTACAGTACCTCCAAAGAAATATTTCTATAAAATAATCTACAACTCAGAATTCGATTCAATTTAGTCTGAAAGAAACTAGATTCAATAAGCTTTTCAACCATATAAATTAATAGCCCAAATTCTACGTGTACGATTTATGGCGAATTTTCAAAACCAATTTCCAGTATTGAATTTCGGAACAGCCTGCTATACAGTTTTCTGACCTTTCACCACTTAAAATTCATATCTTTTTACTCGGAACTCGAAATCAGTTTCCGTTTGTTTGACATGAAACTAGACGAACAAATCTTTACATCGGTATAAAATTCACCTTCTAACCATTTTTGTAGAATATATGGTGAATTTTCAAAGTTACTGTCATAAACTAGTTTTTCTACACAACTTCCATAAACAGCTTCAACTTTTATACTAACTTCTCCTTACTTTTCTACTTTTCAATTTAGTCCAATTATTTGTTGTAAACCATCATCTTATGACTTCTTCATCAAATAATTATTCACAATAATTCTCCTTAATTTTCATTCTTTACCGAAATAGTCACTAAAATGCAAAGATAAGGATTCAAGCTTCTTAACTTTGCAATTTAGTCCTCAATTCAACATTACTACCTTAATTCCATCATTACAACTAAAAATCAGATTTAACCCCCATACAAAACTTCAATTTCGATTTGGTCACTTAACTTTAACAAATTGTCAAAATAGTCATTAATTCAATTCAACATAAATTTGGCATTCTAACTTCATTTTCTTATCTCTAACATCATTAATAACACAAATACACTCCAAATTCTAAAAGTTCAGATTTGGTCCTTCAAATTTTTCAAGTTGCCGAAATGGTCCCTACACAATTTAACTTAGGATTTTGCTTTCAAACAACAATTCAAGCTTACTAGATCATTATTGCAACATCACAAACCCTAAATTAAACTTTAATCCATAAACCCTAATCATCTTCGTAGAAATCAAAACATGTAAAACTTAAATCCAACTCAATATCATGATTTTAACATCATACTAGCTTGATTTCAACTTGAATTCAATCATGGAATCATAAAATCTCAAAAGCCCTAATTTGATCCATAAACCCTAATTTCTTTCTCATATAAATTCTCATCAATTAAGCATAGATTCTATGAATTATTGATATCAAAAGATAGAGCTTGAAGAGTAGAACAACTTTGTAGTTGAAGAGATTACTTGAAAATCGAGTTTCGTGGCTTGAATCGAGCTTGGGAAATTTTCTTCTTCTTTCCCCTCTTTCTCCACGTTTCAAGGCTGGAAAAGATGAAAATTTTGTTCATCTTTTCACCATTATTTTACACATATATCTATTAAATGAATATTAAATTCATTTAATAGTGAAATTACAATTTTGCCATTTTTATCCAACGGTTGAGATTGATTTTATCATCAATCAAGGGCCAAGATTTAATCTTCCATTTCCTCTTTCCAAAATTGCCCTTATAACTTTTTAAATATTTCAAAATTGCCATTGCATCCAAATGACCAAATTGCCCTCCAACAAGTCTTTATTTACTAGTTTGTTTCCAAATTGCCATTCCATTAAAATCTAACTAAATCTAGTTAGAATTCAACCAACCATAATAAAATATTCATAAAATAACATTTTATTACTTTTCCATAGCTTTTGGATCAGTCTCCAAAATTTCCATTTGATCCAATATACCGATAAATAATCTTTTACTTAGAAATAAATTGTAGGATTCATCTTGAATCGAACTAAACATATTTCCAACACATGGAAATGAATTTTATAACCTTTCTCTATCATATGGAAAAATTTCAAAAATTTCCAGTTAGGTCCGGGTATCCGAATTCCATTTAAACTTTAACTACGATTTTCTCAATAATCGAAGTATCAGATCGAACCAATAATTCCGCATTCGATTCACACCCTTAGGTGATCTGTTTATTTATGAAATAAAAACCCTTAACTTTTTGGAAATTACAACTTTAGTCCCCAAACTTTTCTCAAGTTTATACTTTAGGCATAAAATTTTCAAAATTTACATTTTAGTCACTACCTTTTAAAACTTCAATTCCCATTCCAATTTTCCTTGGAATTCAACCAAACTTTAAGAATAACTTATTCAATTCTCTATCTATCACATGATACCTTTAAACCTTAGAAATTTCCTTTCCAAAACCCATAATTAAAGAAATCCCAACTTTCGCATTTTTGTCATTAAGTTAGCTTTTAAGATATTATCTTATTACTAAATGACCCTTAATAAACTTAGTAAATTTTGGGGTATTAAAATTCTATCCCTTAAGAAAATTCGTCCTCGAATTTTCAACACACACCTGATTCAAAAGGTGAGAAAACTATTTTCTTATATTTTCTTCTTATTTCTCTCAAATTGTTTCTTTAACCTTGTGGTTTTTGTCAAAGAACTTTGGAAAACGGGATTGTATTGTTTTCTTAGTTCTTTGACTCCATGTGCTAGGGTCTTTACCAATTCTTTTTCATAGCTTAAGTCTGACTAAATCTCTATTTTCTTCGGAGTAACAACAAGTGAGAGGTTTAATCAATATTTCCAGAGCATCGATACATTATGAATCTTTTTCATTTCCAAAGATAAAGGTAACTATTAAGCTTAACTATCAAACTAACTCCTTTCACAATTTCTTATAGCCCAATAAATTTTGAACTTAACTTTCTTTTTGTCCAAACCATAACACCTTCTTCCAAGGTGAAACTTTTAAGGAATACTTTATCCTTAACTTCATATTAAATATCTTTTCTTTAAGGGTCAACATATAGTTTCATTCATTGAGATAGAAATTCTTCCTTGATAATACAAATATCTATCAAACCTAACTTCCAAGTTTTCAGCTTCACTATTCTCCTCTTGTTTGAACATTGACAACATTTCTCATCCTTTCTTTAAAGATATCTTATTTAATCTAATATGGTAAATTTTATTCTTAACTTAACAATCAAAACACCATCTTCTTTTAATGCAAATCTTGCATTCATAGCTCTTAGGACAACAATTGTCTTTCGATTGAAAGTGTCATCTACCACATTAGCTTTTTTCTGGATGATAGTCAATGACCATATCATAATTATTAAAAAGTTCAATCCAACTTCTTTACGTCAAGTTTAACTCTTCTTTAGTAAGCATTTACTTTAAACTTTTATAACCTTAAATATAGATCGTTCATTGTATAAATAATGATGCTATATCTTTTAAAGCAAATACAACCATTGCTAGCTCTAAATCCTAAGTAAGATAATTTCTCTCATATATCTTAAATTGTCTCAAGCATAGACCATTACTTTTCCTTCTTGCCTAAGTACGCATCCCAAACCGTTATGAGTAGCATAGCTATACACCACATAATCTTTACCCGATTCTGGTTGTACTAGTTCGAGGCTTCTATTAAGATCGCCTTTAATGTCTCAAAGATTTCTTAGCATTTATCTATTCAACTAAATAGCATTTATTTCCTCAATAGCTTGGTCAATGAGGAGACAATCATCAAGAAATTTTAAACCTCTAAAACATTCTTTAGAGGTTTTTATTCAACTATAGTTTGTGCTTTCTTGGGATAAACCCTTATCCCCTATGCCAAATCCACATAACTAATAAAAAAGCTTTTGACAACCAAGTTCACACTTTAACAAATTAGCATATAGCTTCTTTTCTTGAAAGGTCTGAAGAACAATGCAAAATGAGCATCTTGTTCTTCAATTTTTTTCGAATAGACCAAAATATCCTCAATGAACTCTACCAAAAATTGGTCCAAGCAAAATTAGAATACTTGGTTCATTAGGTTTATAAATGTCGTAAGCATCATCATAAACTCATAGTATTCATACCGAGTCCGAAAAACTATCTTTAGAATTTCGTATTCTTTCTTTTTCTTTTTTAAACTAATTAAAAGATCATCAGTCTTCGGAAGAAGATATTTATTCTTTACTATTACCTTCTCAAGCTGATGGAAATCAGTCTTTCTCTTTCACAATTAACACTGGTGTGCCCTCAAGATGACACACTTGACTTTATAAAACATCGACCTAACATTCCTTGCAATTTGTACCTTTAAATCTAGAAGTTCGGTCGAAGCCATTTTATACGAGGCTATTAATTTAGGCTCAATGCCTGGTAACATCTTTATTTTGAATTTCACCTTTCAATCTAGAGGTAATTCTGAGTAACCCATCTGGGAATACAACCAGATATTTTTGGACAGTTGAGTTACTTTTCAATTTAACTTCAACAGCTCGAGGTCTCAACTACATTTGCTAAGAAAACTTAACAACCTTATAACAACAATTTCTTTAATAAAACAACTAAAATTATATTGGAAAAGGGATTTACCCTTTTATCAACTACTATTATTTTTGCACCTTCCGTGTTTTTTTCAATACTAATCGCTTTATGCGACAACTCATCATGACTTGATAAGAAGGTAACCAACTCATGCCCACCATCATCTTATACTCCTTGAAAGATAATTCCATTAAATTTATCTGGAACTCTATTTCTTATATTTTTATTGAGCAATTCCAATGTTCAGCTCGCCCTTACATTACAACCCAACAAATTTATGACTGCTATATTACTTGAAATGGGTTCTAAAAGGATATCTTCTTCACCATTCAACTTCATACTTATATACGAATGTGTAAAGCTAGGACCCATCAACATCAATACAAGTTTATCCAAAAAGATGAGATGTACCTTCTATGATTTTCGAATCATCCCAATCTTTATCAGTCCTGATGTTATAAACTCAGACTGATATGTGCAATCCTGGCTATGAAGCAAATTCAGATGGTTTTCAAATCTAGATTAAATCTCGGAGCAATAAGACAGCTCCATCCAATTTCTCGGTATCCAAATAGTTGAATTTGTCCAGTGTAATCTTTAGGTTATTCAACTATAAATCAACAATCACTGGACCTTAATCTGTTTTTCCTTTCAATTAAGGTGTTTCCGAACTTTTCAATTCCTTAATCCAACACAAGCACTCCTTGTTGTACCAGTGCCCCTTTCTTGTTCTGATATATATTAAGGGTCATCATTAACCTTATTATTACTACTCTTGATTCCTTCACAAGCTTCCAATTTATCAGTTCATCACGCTTTCTTGACTCAAATATTTCTTATAATTCCTCTCAATTTACATTAGTAAGGAGCGACATCAATCAGATCATAAAAACATCAGATCAATAATATTGATATCCTAGTGGCATGTATACTCTTTTTAACATAAAACCACTTCCATTTAGGTCGAGAATCGGCTAAACATGCAACTCTGATACCAATAAATGAACACCCCTTTTCTCATATCCACACTGAATACGAGTCATAGGTATCACAAAACATTCGTAAAACCCTCAACATTTGTAATTCGGTAAAATTTTGTTTCTTTAAAAATATTACAATGTATTTAGTTTTTATTTGCAAATCTAGTATTCGCGTAAAGTTTAAAAATAATATTTTTATCTTCAAATCGAGTTTATTTTCAGGCAGCAACTAATCAATTTAATTTGTCTTGGTATAATTAATAAAACTGCCCAAAAACTGCCTGATTTAAAATTCATCTAGATACTAAATAAAACACAATTCTATCAGAGCAGGCATACCCTTTTAATATACATTCCAACTAGTAAATATCAAACAATATTAAAAGATAATCTTACTGATACTGATGTACCTGTTATTGATTGATGATGTCCATATATGCTCCTTACTTCAACCATTTCTTCTTTCCTACGTTTAAAACAAATACACGCTAAGTATTTACTTAGTGAGGCAATAATTCGAATTCAAGTGCAATTGTCATAATATCAATATTAATGATTAACAATGCATATGATCACCTTACCATTATAAGCTCGTTAACATAAATAAAAATGTATATCAAAGTGATAAGATTAGATAATACCAATATCGTTGCCATTTCCATCCGTAAGCTTTCAATGCTTACCCATACCTTTTTCCATTTCTATTTGCAAGCTTTCAAGCTTATCTTCCTGTTTCTTTTCGATTCTTTTCAATTTATTTAGCCCAAGGTATCAAATTAAGAGATTCTATGTACACGAGTCACCCCCATACTCAACCTTTCTTGAGTATGTATATTATTTGCACTCTACCGGGAGTGCATAGCACCGAAGTGCTTCTGTATACTTACCGGAGTATACAATATATCCCTCATTGAGTTTTTATGAAATTACTCCGAAGTTCTTAGCACCCGAATAAGTCTGTATAATCAAACAATGCATGAGTATACTCCTCAATAAGTATTTATAAACTTTGCGCTTTACCTGAAGTGCTTAGAATCTTTATACAGCTATTTATGACTCTATGGCTAGCCAACTATACCTATGAACCTCTATATCATACTTGGGCTTTATATCATCAAATATTTCAAAATTTCCATTCCATTAAAATCTAACTAAATCTAGTTAGAATTCAACCAACCATAATAAAATATTCTTAAAATAACATTTTATGACTTTTCCATAGCTTTTGGACCAGTCTCTAAAATTTCCATTCGATCCAATATACCGATAAATAATCCTTTACTAAGAAATAAACTGTATGATTCATCTTGAATCGAACTAAAAATATTTCCAACACTTGGAAATGACTTTTATAACCTTTCTCTATCATATGGCAAAATTTCAAAATTTTCCAGTTCGGTCCGGGTATCCGAATTCCACTTAAAACTTTAACTGCGATTTTCCCAATAATCGAAGTATCAGATCGAACTAATAATTCCGCATTCGATTCACACCCTTAGGTGATCTATTTATTTATGAAATAAAAACCCTTAACTTTTGGGAAATTACAACTTTAGTTCCCAAACTTTTCTCGAGTTTATACTTTAGGCATAAAATTTTCAAAATTTACATTTTGGTCACTACCTTTTTAAACTTCAATTCCCATTCCAATTTTCCTTGGAATTCAATTAAACTTTAAGCATAACTTATTAAATTCTCTATCTATCACATGAGACCTTTAAACCTTAGAAATTTCCTTTCCAAAACCCATAATTAAAGAAATCCCAACTTTCGCTTTTTTGTCATTTTTGTCACTAAGTTAGCTTTTAAGCTATTATCTTAGTACTGAATGACCCTTAATCAACTTAGTAAATTTTGGGGTATTACATATTTGAGTCAAGAAAGCGTGATGAATTGGTAAATTGGAAGTTTTGGAAGGAATCGAGGGTAGTAACAATAAGGTTAATGATAACCCTTTGGATAAATTGAAACAAGAAAGGGGGCATTGGTACAACAAGGAGTGCCTGTGCCGGATTAAGGAACTAAAAAGTCCGGAAACACCTGAGTTGAAAGGAAAAGCAGATTAAGGTCCAGTAATTGTTGATTTATAACTGAATAATCTAAGGATTACACTAGACAGATTCCATTGTTTGGATACCGAGAAATTGGATGAAACAGTCTTGTTGCCCCGAGATTTAAGATATATTAGAAAACCATCTGAATTTTCTTCATAGCCAGGATTGCACATATCTGTCCGAGTTTATAACATCAAGACTGATAAAGATTGGGATGATCCGAAAATCATAGAAGGTATATATCATCTTTTTGGATAAACCTGTACCAATGTTGATGGGTCCTAGCTTTACACATTCGTATATAAGTACGAAGTTGAGTGGTGAACGAGATATCCTTTTTGAACCCATTTCAAGTAATATAGCGGTCACAAATTTGTTGGGTTGTAATGTAAGGGCGAGCTGAACATGTGAAATTGCTAGATAAAAATATAAGAAAAAGAGTTCCCGATAAACTTAATGGAATTATCTTTCGAGGAGTTTAAGATGATTGTGGGCATGAATTGGTTACCTTCCTATCAGGTCATGATGAATTGTCGCATAAAGTGATTAGTATTAAAAAACACGGAAGGTACAAAAATAGTAGTAGTTGATAAAAGGGTAAATCCCTTCTCCAATGTAATTTCAATTGTTTTATTAAGGAAATTGTTGTTATAAGGTTGTTAAGTTTTCTTAGCAAATGTAGTAGATACTCAGGTTGTTAAAGTTAAATTGGAAATTAACTCGACTGCCCAAAAATATCCGGATGAATTTCCAGATGGGTTACTTGGAATTACCTCTAGATTGAGAGGTGAAATTCAAAATAAAGATGTTACCAGGTATTATGCCTAAATTAATGGCCCCGTATAAAATGGCTTTGACAGAACTTCAGGATTTAAAGGTACAATTGCAAGGAATGTTAGGTTAAGGTTTTATAAAGTCAAGTGTGTCACCTTGGGGTGCACCAGTATAATTATGAAAAAGAAAGATTGATCTATGTGATTAAGTATGGATTTTCGTCAGCTAAACAAGGTAATAGTAAAGAGTAAATATCTTCTTCCAAAGACTGATGATCTTTTGATCAGTAAAAAAAGGCACAGCTATGTTTCCAAAATTGACCTTTGATCGAAAGATTATCAGCTAAAGATCAAGGAAGAGAAAATTCTAAAGATAGCTTTTCAGACTCGGTATGAATACTATGAGTTCGTGATGATGCCTACGGCATTTATAAGCCTAATGAACCAAGTATTCTAGTTTTGTTTGGTCCAATTTTGGTAGAATTCATTGAGGATATTTTTGGTTTATTCGAAAGAAAAGGAAGAACAAGATGCCCATTTTTGCATTGTTCTTCAGACTTTTCGAGAAAAGAAGCTACATGCTAATTTGTTAAAGTGTGAATTTGGTTGTCAAAAGCTGTTTATCAGTTATGTGAATTTGGCAGTGGGAATAAGAGTAGACCCCAAGAAAGTACAAATTATAGTTGAATGAAAACCTCTGAAGAATGTTTTAGATGCTCATAATTTCTTGATGATTGCCTCCTTATTGACCAAGCTATTGTGGAAAGAAATGCCATTCAGCTGAACATATAAATGCTAAGAAGTCTTTGAGACATTAAAGAAGATCTTAATAGAAGCCCCGATACCAATACAACCAGAATCGGGTAAAGATTATGTTGTGTATAGCGATGCTTCTCATAACGGTTTGGGATGCGTATTTATGCACAAAGGAAAAGTAATGGTCTATGCTTAATACAACTTAAGATATATGAGAGGAATTATCTTACTTAGGATTTGGAGCTAGTAATGGTTGTATTTGCTTTAAAAGATATAGCATCATTATTTATACAGTGAATGATGCTATATTTATATAGGTTATAAAAGTTTAGAGTATGTGCTTACTAAAGAAGAGTTGAACTTGACGCAAAGAAGTTGGATCGAGCTTCTCAGTCGAAAGATAATTGTTGCCTTAAAAGCTATGAATGAAAGATTGGCATTAAAAGAATGTGGTGTTTTGATTGTCAAGTTAAGAAAAAAAATTACCATATTGAATTAAATAAGATATCTTTAAATAAAGGATGAGAAATGTTGTCAATGTTCAAACAAGTGGAAGAAAGTGAAACTGAAAACTTGGAAGTTAAGTTTGATAGATATTTGTATTATCAAGGAAGAATTTCTATCTCAATGATGGAAACTATATGTTGACCCTGAAAGAAAAGATATTTAATATGAAGTTAAGGATAAAGTATTCCTAAAAAGTTTCACCTTGGAAGAAGGTGTTATGGTTTAGACAAAAAAAAGTTAAGTTCAAGATTTATTGGGCTATAAGAAATTGTGAAAGGAGTTAGTCTGATAGTTAAGCTTAATAGTTAGCTTTAGCTTTGGAAATAAACAAGATTCATAATGTATCAATGCTCTGGAAATATTGATTAGACCTCTCACTTGTTGTTACTTTGGAGAAAATAGAGATTCAGTCAGATTTAAGCTATGAAAAAGAATTGGTAAAGATCCTAGCACATGGAGTCAAAGAACTAACAAAATAAGACAATCCCGTTTGTTAAAGTTCTTTGAAAAACATCATAAGGTTAAAGAAACGACTTGAGAGAAATTAGAAGAAAATATGAGAAAATAGTTTCCTCACTTTTTGGAGCCAAGTACGCATTGAAAATTCGAGGAAGAATTTTCTTAAGGGGAGAGAATTGTAATACCCCAAAATTTACTAAGTTGATTAAGGGTCATTTAGTACTAAGATAATAACTTAAAAGCTAACTTAGAGACTAAAATGACAAAAATGCAAAAGTTAGGATTTATTTAATTATGGGTTTTGGAAAGGAAATTTCTAAGGTTTAAAGGTATCATGTGATAGATAGTGAATTGAATAAGGTATTCTTAAAGTTTGATTGAATTCCAAGGAAAATTGGAATGGGAATGGAAGTTTAAAAAGTTAGTGACCAAAATGTAAATTTTGAAAATTTTATGGCTAAAGTATAAACTTTGGAAAAGTTTGGGGACTAAAGTTGTAATTCTATAAAAGTTAAGGGTTTTTATTTCATAAATAAATAGATCACCTAAGGGTGTGAATTGAATGCGGAATTATTGGTTTGATCTGATACTTCAATTATTAGGAAAATTGCAGTTAAAGTTTAAGTGGAATTCTGATACACGAATCGAACTAGAAAATTTTGAAATTTTGACATATGATAGAGAAAGGTTATAAAAGTCATTTCCAAGTGTTGGAAATATTTTTAGTTTGATTCAAGATGAATCCTTCAGTTTATTTATGAGTAAAGGATTATTTATTAGTATATTTGATCGAATGAAAATTTTGGAGACTGGTCCAAATGCTATGGAAAAGTCATAAAATTTTATTTCATGAATATTTTATTATGGTTGTTTGAATTCTAACTAGATTTAGTTAGATTGTAATGGAATGGCAATTTTGGAACAAACTAGTAAATAAAAACTAGTTGGATGGCAATTTGGTCATTTGGCAAGGATGGCAATTTTGAAATATTTGAAAGTTATAAAGGGCTAATTTTGAAGAATGGAATTAAGGATTAAATTTTGGCACTTGACTGATGATAAGATCAATCTCAATCATTAGATTAAAAGGGCATTTTAGTAATTTCACTATTTAAATCAATTTAAAATTCATTTAAAGATACATGTGGCATAATATGGATTATTTTATGTAGAATGGTCAAAGATGAAGTCTTCTTCATCTCCTACAGAAATTTTTTCCAAGTTCGATTTAAGCCTCGAAACTCGATTTTCAAGTAATCTTTTCAACTACAAAGTTGTTCTACTCATCATGCTCTATCTTTTGGTGTAAATAATTCATGGAATCCATGCTTGATTGATGAGAGTTTACATGAGAAAGAAATTAGGGTTTATGGATCAAATTGGGGGTTTTGAGATTTTATGATTCCATGATTGAATTCAAGTTGAAATCAAGCTAGTATGAAGACCCATTTAGTTCCTATAGTAGATTTATTACTAGGCCTATCAACTAATGTCCAAACTTGACTCCTCTCAAATTGGTTCAATTCCTCTTGCATGGCCATTATCCAATAATCATCATTTAATGCTTCTTTAACATTATTAGGCTCTATGCATGAGATAAATGCTACATTACATGTATTTTTAAGAGAAAGTCTAGTGGTTACCCCTTTGGATGGATAACCCAAAATCTCACCACCTTTGACATAGTTGTACTCTCTTGGGTAGCTCACTTCATTTTCCTCAAGGCTCATGTCCTTCAAGGCTTCTAGAGGTGGATCTTGTGTTTCTTCTTCTTTGGTTGGAACTTCATTCACCTTTGATGATTGCCCACCATCATTGGCTTCAAAAATTCCTACATCATCATCATTACAAGAATCCTTATTCGGAAGGAGGTTATCATCGAAAATCACATGTATAGACTCTTCAACAACTAAGGTTCTTTTATTAAATCCTCGATAAGCTTTAGAGTTCAAAGAATATCCTAAGAAAATAGCTTCATTACTTTTAGAGTCAAATTTGCCCAAATATCTTTTCCATTATTTAAAACAAAACATTTACAACCAAATGGATGAAAATAGCTAATGTTAGGCTTTTTGGATTTTAAAATCTCATAAGGAGTTTTCTTTAAAATAGGCCTAATCATTACTCTATTTATGATATAGCAAGCCATATTAGTGGCTTTCGCCCAAAAATATTTTGGCAAATTGTTTTCACAAAGCATGGTTCTAGCCATTTCCTCTAAAGTTTGAATTTTCCTTTCAACAACCTCATTTTGTTGAGGTGTTCTAGGAGTTGAAAAATTGTGGATTATACCATTTGAATTACAAAAATCCTCAAAACCTAAATTTTGAAATTTAGTGCCATGGTCACTTCGAATGTGGGAAATATTTTGACCAAGGTCATTTTGAGTAATTTTTGAAAAAGTGATAAATTTTTATAAAGCCTCATCTTTGGTACTTAAGAATAAAACCCAAGTGTATCTAGAGTAATCATCAACTAAAACATATACATATGATTTTCCACCCAAGCTAGTAGTTTTAATAGGACCAAAAAGATCCATGTGGATCAATTGTAAAACTCTACTAGTTGAAACATCATTAATAGGTTTAAAAGAAACTCTTTTATGTTTGCCTTTTGCACAAGCATCACAGATTTTATCATTTGAAAACTTTATTTTAGGCAAACCTCTAACTAGATCTTTTGAAACCAATTTTTTTCTAAAACACTCATGCTTGCATGCCCTAATTTTCTATGCCATAACCATGAATCATGTTCATCATTTGCAACAAAGCATGCATTAGAAATATGAATTTCATCTAAATGCACCATGTATATATTTCCTATGCGATGACCAAATAATACAATTTTATTTGTTTCAATGTTTAAAAGCTTGCATCCATTAGAATCAAAAAGAACATTGAAACCTTTGTCACACAATTGACTAATACTTAAAAGATTATGTTTTAGACCATTGACATATAAAACATTATCAATGAGAATGGATGAGTGATTACCAATGGAACCAATTCCTTCAATGTGGCCTTTGGAGTTGTCACCGAAAGTTACTACTCATCCACTCTTTGGCTTTAGTTCCAAGAATCGACTCTTGTCTCCGGTTATGTGTCTTGAGCATCCACTATCAAGGTACCATGAGTTTGTACTTGTAGCCTTGACCCTGAAGCAATGCTCCACCTACAAACAAGAAATCAAGCTTTGATTTTTGGTACCCAAATCTTTTTGGGTCCATTAGCATTAGTTCTCAAAATCTTGGTTCCTTTAGGAATCCAATAAGCAATCTCATTTGCATTGTTAGAAGCAATAACATCTTTAGGAATCCACAAACTTCTAACTTTCTTACCATAATAGGGCCTTGAGTACCCTCTATGTTTGTTCCTACCAAAGTTTCTATTTACATGGTTGGGTTTTGAAGATTGTCCTTTTTCAAAATTAGGTTTCCCAACCTTGTTTAATGAAGCTTTGAGATCATTTACCTCCTTGAGGTAATGATCCTTTAGCTCAGAAATAAGGTTATTTAAATCAACATTTTCTTGTTCAAAATACTTTTGATTATCTTTTAAATCACTAACCTTCTTCTCAAGTTCTGAATTGGTTTTAGATAAGGAATCATTTTGGTTTTTCAAATCAATGATAGTTTTCTTATTTTTCAAAACGGATTTCTTATATTTTTCAACCAATTCGCCATAAGCCTCTTGTAACTCTTTATAATCATCAAATAATTCATCATATGTAAGATCATTTAATGAGTTAGAGGTTACCTTTGGATCCTCCTTAAAAGCCATGAGAAAAAGATTGGCAACTTCATGCTCCTCATCTCTCCAAGTAGCTACATGGGCCTTGTGCTTCTTTTTTTCTTCTCGATGCCCTTTTTATTGATTTTGGGACAATCGATTTTGATGTGTCCCAGCTTCTTGCATTCGTAGCACACAATAGGATCATTATCCTCCTCTTTGTTCTTGTTCTTGAGATCCCTTCTTCGGTTGAACTTTCTTCTTCAGTTGGATCTCATGAGTAGAGTGAATCGTTTGGCTATCATCACCAACTCTTCGTCTTCCTCCTCACTTGAATCACTCTTTTTGTGAAGCTTTGAGAGCGATTCCCATCTTCCTCTTCTCCACTTCCTTCTTCTCAGTCCTCATTTTCTTTTTCTTCTTTTCTTTCTTTCTTTCTTTATTATCTCATGGGTGAAAAGAGGCCTCATAAGAGCATCGAGCTTTAGCGTCTGAGATCCTTTGCTTCTATGGTGGCTGTTCTTTTACCATCCCAAGACTCGGGAAGTGAGTAAAGTAGTTTTCGAACTAGCTTCTCCTCCAGAATGACTTCTCCAAGACCCTTGAGGCCATTTACAATAATGGAGAACCGTTTGAACATTTTAGAGATGTCTTCATCTGGCTCCATCTTGAAATTTTCCCTACTCAAATTAAGAAGCCCAATCTTGGTCTCCATAACTTCATTGGTGCCTTAGTATGTGATCTCTAGCTTATCCCAAATTTCCTCGGCACTTGAGCAAGATGACATCTTGGAGTACTCATCCGGTCTAAGTGAGCAAAATAGCACGTGCATTGCTTTGTCATTGATTTGGAGCTTATTCCGATCTTTATCAGTCATCTCGTGCTTGGACTTCGGTAGTAATCGATCATCTTCTCTCTTCATCAGAATTGTTGGTCCATCTTTCACTACATCCCATAGGAGGTAGTCATGGGATTTGATGAAGAACTTCATACGGTTTTTCCAATAAGAATAGTTATCCCTATTGAAGTATAGAGGTTCGGTGATGGATTGAGACTCGTACAAGTTATTGCCGGAGGTGGATGTCATGGCTTTGACTTTGATTGATTGAATCACCTTCTAGGATCGCCTCAACGGTTGTTAGACCTTCTGCTGAGTGTGGCTCTGATACCAATTGTTAGGATGCTCAATCAATGTAGATGGTGGCCAAGAGAGGGGGTGAATTGGCAATTTTAAAAGTTTGGAAGCAAATCGAAAGAGATAGACAATGGGACACAATGATTTATAGTGGTTCAAGCTTCTAACAAGCTCTACATCCACTACATTAGCTTCATACTAAGGATTTTCAACCAATTTCACTATGAAATTCTTCCCCTTTTCTAGGCTAAGGAGGCAACCGTTACAAGTTCAAGCTTTCTACCCAAAGCTTTAAACAATTCACTCTTGAATACAAAGAAAGAAATGGCAAATGAATAAAAGCCCTTACAAGGTAAATGTTTGCCCAATTTTCAAGAACACTCAACCCCAAACTTGAATTAAAGATTATAATGAAATTCACAAGTTGGGTACAAGGGTTTGACAATAAAAGCTCAAATGGTTGGATTTTGCTTGATTGCTTGAGTGTTGATCAAAGTAGGTTCATTAGTTGTTGCAGCAACTTTGGAGTCTTGTATTTATACCCTCTCTGAATTCTAGCCGTTTGGGTAGTTGGGGTATTGAATATAGCCGTTGGTGAGCAAGTTTCCCGCAATAAATGATGTCTGGTCACCTACCGTATCGGTACACATAAACCCATATCGATACCTGTTGCAAAACAAATATAGTCGTTGTGTATATCCGTATCGATACACGGGAGACCGTATCGAAACCCTCACAGTGTAAAATTAGGGGCGTATCAAAACGGCAAGGCCGTATCGGTACGAGTTTTGCTCACTGGAATCTGACTTGGAAAATTACATCGGTATGCCTAGGGGCGTATCGGTACGGGTAACGAAAAAATTAAAAGTTCATTGATTCCAATAACTGATAAGGCAACGGTCGAAAACATTTAATGCATACCATATCGAAACATCTGGGACCGTATCGATACGTTTAGAAATTCTTTAAACCTAGATTTCAAACCGTATCGAAACAACGTAAAGCTGTATCGAAACACTTTACAAAACCATTTTCCCAGATGAATGTCGTATCGAAACGGGTGAGGCCGTATCGATACACATCATTTAAAATGCAGGCTAAGTTTGAAGGTCGTATTGAAACAGGCTAAGCTGTATCGGTACGCTTTGCAAAACCAAATTCCAGTAGCTAAAATTTATATCGAAACACCAAGGGGTGTATCGATACGCCTGGGTGTATGTGTATTTTTGGCTTGAAACACTTAGAAATTTTTTGGGTTTAAGTTTTTAACTTTGGAAATCTTTTCCTTGTCATTTTGTGAGACTTTTGAATACTTAAAAATTTATTCCTTTTATAATATAGTCCTTAAACACTTTGTTATATCAAAATCTAACATAGGTTTTACAATTTCTAGTTTTTATAATTTAGTCCAATATTTAAAATATAACTATACTTTTGTTCATTTTAATCATAAAAACTTTATCTAACCCGAAATTAACCTTAATTTCTTTCTTATCTTTATAGTTTAGTCCAATATTTTAAATATAATTATATTTTTTACACAACTTAGTTCTCAAAATATTTATTTAAACCAAAATTAACTTTAGTCCAATATTTTACATATAATTATATTTTTGTTCAATTTAGTCCTAAAATATTTATTTAACCCGAAATTAACCCCAATTTCTTTCTAATTTTTGTAATTTAGTCTAATATTTTTAATATAATGATATTTATTTAATCGATTAATCTGGTTCGACTAGTTTGAACCCAATTTAGTCAAACCCCTAGTTCTTCTAACCCTATTTTGGGCGTTACAACTCTCCTCCTCTAAAAAAATTTCAGCCTCAAAATTTATCTAAAGGGAAAAGATGAGGATACACCTGTTTTGGGGTGCTTATCGAGCGAGTCAATCGCGAGTTCAGTAGTGCTCAACTCGTGCTCGTTAAAAATCTCGATGCTCGACTCGTGCTCGTTAAAAAATCTCATTGCTCGACTCAACTCGTTGCTCGTTAAGCTCACCAAAATTTTTACCTTATTTTTTTTAAATATAGGTAAAATCTAGTAATATTATTAGAGCTTAATATAAACATAGAAATTAAAAAAAAACATGAGGCCTGAGGAGATCAATAAACGAACCTGTCATGATCGAGTTAGAGATGAAGTCGATATTCGAGTGTTAGACTTTTTTTAGTTTTTCAACAATCTTCGACGAACAACAAATGAGAGAATGCCTTAAGAATTTCGGGGTTTTAAGTGGAAAGTGAAGACTTTTCCCCTTTTTTACTTTTATACATAATAATAAAAGAAAAAGGAAATACTCAATGACTTATTATTATAATTTAATTTTTTATTAATACAAATTAACGTTTTTAATTCTCAGGAAATACAAAATATTTTAGAAATTTACAAAAATTTTATGGGTAAATTACCTAGCAATTTACTGAATTTTCTAGAATTTTCAACTAGTATTTAAACTTTTAGGAACATAATTTTTTAAGATGTCCACAAAAAAACATAAAAAAAATTATAAAAAAATAACGAGTTGCTCACAAACTTATCGAGTCGAGTTAAATCTTGCTTGACTTTATTCATTAAGATCTCGAGTCGAGTTCGATTTCGAGTCTAATCACTCGAGTCAAACATTCACGAATTTTGATCAAATCGAACTCGAATTATTTAGGAGCAATAAGCAGCCCTATACCCGTTACTATATTATTTTGATCCAGCCGTTAAATAGGGTTTACTATTTATTTATATGTATTTTGGATCTATAAATTTGTAAATAAAACCTTCCCGAATTCAGAACCCCGCGGCCCGGTCATGGAAGAAGCTGAAGATGCCACAGCATCCCAATCACCACCGACTCAACGCCGTCAACTATGCACTCGTTGTGATCGCCCACTTCCAGTGTGTCTCTGCCACGCTCTCCCCCCTGCCCCACTCCCTACGAAAACCAAAATCTTGATCATCCGCCACCCTCACGAGTCCCGACACAAGCTCAACACTACCCCACTCATCTCGAAAACCCTTCTCAACGCCACCACCGTCTCTTCCCGGCGCCTCCTCCGTCATCACCTCCCCAACGAAGTCCCACCCGCCATCTACCTCTTCCCTCCTTCCCCTTCCGCAGCAGCCGTGGCTCTATCGCAGCTGGAATCCACTAACCTCCTCAATTACAAAACCACTCCCCTCCTCTTGATTGTTTTCGACGCCACCTGGAAACATGCCAAGGAGATGGTGAGTGCGAGTGAAGGGGTTTTGAAGGGTCTTGCTCAAAGGGTTTGCTTGGATGGAGTGGATGAGAATGCGGCGGGAGGGAGTATTTATGACAATGAATTGGTACTAAGGAAAGAACCCTTTGGTGGGTGTGTTAGTACCCTGGAAGCTGTTGCTAGGTGCTTGGGAGTCATTGAGCCTAATGGAGATGAGGTTCAAGGGGTTTTGATTGTGGTCTTGAGGGAGATGGTGAGATTGCAAGCTGCCTTTTTGAAGCCTTCCAAACCTAGACCCAAGATGCTCAAGAAGACCAAGCACAAACAAGACGACAACAATCAGCTTGGTCAGTTTTATTATTCTCTTCTTTTTAGTTTGATTCTTCAAATTTTGCTGTTTTTTTTTTTTGTATTACATTTGCTCATTTTCATTCAAAATATGATTCTTTTAGCAATGTGTAGGGATAAGTCATAAGTATCAATTCGATCCATGTTTATTAATTTCCTTGCTTTGAATGGCTGTTTCGTTGGGGATGGTCTTGCAGGGTGATGAAGCCTACTTATATGGGGCAGCTGATTATTTTCGTTTGAATTTCTCAACTACTCTTAACTTTGTTGATATCATCATGTCTGAAGCATCTGTAAATAGCGTTAAAATTTAGAGCATTAAGATGGTGTGACCGCTAATGTTCTGCTGTTAATCTATTAACAATGTCTGTTTATAGAAGTGCATATAATAGGAGGAAACCGCTCCTTAACACTAGTATGTCGATAAGGGACAATCCTATATAAAGTCTTATGATAGTGACATGCTTGCTGTAGATTTAAATTTGTGGAAAACCACTCACTTATTGATAAGTGAACCGTTGTCATGTTCCTTGGACTATGTTTATACTGAAACTTGCTTCTACCCATATAAGAAATAAAAGGATTGTGAATGTAAATGTAATGTTACTTGTATATTGAGAAGTTAATACTTCACTGGGTGGGTAACTAGCAGTCATTTCCCAGTCTGATGCTATGTTGCCGTGTGTGCAGACTAGAAAGTCCCTGCAAATGGGGGCAGAAAAGCAATCTGTTGCTTTGGACAATGTTTGGGAATGCATTCCAGTTATTAAGTTGGTGAATGTTTGGAAGTGGTCTTGTGAAGGCAAAATGAAGCTTACAATGGAGTCAGGGTTAGAAGGTTGAGTTCAACTTTTAAATGAGGGTGACGGCAATGGGGTTGGTTTCTGGTACATTTTGAACGAGCTGGTTTTCATTCTTCATCCAAGGATTTGCAAATTTAGAGAGAGGGAAATCAAGATCCATTTCTGGGTAGAAAGTTGAGCTTTAATTTCCACAGAATCTGCTGAAAATTGTAAAAATGTGTTTAAATTTTTTGTAGGTTTGAGTAAGGATTTGCAAATTGAGGATGGGAGAGTAAAATCAAGTCCGGTTTCTAGGTTGAAAGTTGGGCTTCAATTAAAGGGTCTCTTTGAATGTATGGTGGGTTTAGTTCGGTAAGATTAAAAAAATTGTTGAAATTGATATAGCTTTATTTTTTTAAAAGTTTGTTTTTATATATTATACAAGGGTTATTATTTCGTGTCCTTGTACTAGAAAAAAAAATTCTACAAGTTTATCTAATTTTACTTTAAAAATTAAAATAGAAAATTTTAATCTTAAATCTTCAATCTTCAATCGTACCTCTAAACTCTATATTCTAACTAAAAACTCTTAACTAAATGGCAATCCTAAATTAGACATGTTTAATTCCATATTAGGCTTGAAGGATATTTTAGTTTTCCTTCTCACACCAAATAATTAATTTAACAATTTAGTAAAAAAATCCACTGAATCAGATCATCATATTTGTCAATCACATCAATTTAACTTGTACGTTCAACCAAATATAATATTACATGTCTATTCCGTTCAAACTCAGTGCAAATGCAGCCGTTGTAATTAACAAATCGTAGAAAAGAGAGGGAGCTTCAATTACTGAAAATAGCTCTACAGTGTTTGCAAACAGAGTTTAGTTTAGTGAAAAATCATAAGAAATGGCTGTGATATGCTTCTCTTTCTTCTCCTAGCATGTCAATGACTTGGGCACTTTATGTTTGTTTTTTTAATAACACCATTAGTATCTAACCTATTGACTGACTGATTCAGATCAGATAATACAAAGGCCCTGTTTGGTAAAAAACTTTTTTAATTAAAATTAGAGGGTTGAAGCATTTTTAGAGGTTGACCAGTCAAATCTGCTAATTTGAATGTTTGGTAAATAGATGATTGTAAAAGCGGATTGAGGCGAAACCTCTCATTTTAAAAAAACTCTTTTTAGGAGCTTTCTGAGTTAGAAGTTTGAATAAAAGACTTGTAAAGACTATTTTGTCTTGGATAATTATAAAAAAATTATCTAAATAACATAAATTTAATTAACTAATAAAATTTTAAAAAATAATATATAAATTAATAAATACATATAAATTTAATAATTAATAAAATTATATTCAAAATATAATTTCATAGATTAGACATTAATATATACATCTAAATTTAATAATTATTAAAATTATATTAAAAGATAATTTCTCAAATAAAAATTAATATGTACATCCTCATATATGCTCAGTAATGATATTAAAAACATTAATTTTCACAATCTAATGAATGTTAATAGATACAAAAGGTTAATAACTAATAAATTATTAAAACAAGTATCAAATATAATCATATCCTTCTATGTCATTTTGCTTGTTCAAATAATCAAACAGTTATCAGTTAATTTTACCAAACACTTTTATATAATCATCTAATGTAATCCATAGTAAAATCAGTTAATGTTATCTGCTATCAGCTAATGTAATCCGCTATTTGCTATCAGCTATCCGCTAATTGCCAAACATGGTCAAAGACCCATTATAGAAGCGAGCATCTCAGTTCAATTTGTTTCATTCACGACGTCTAGATTCAAACTCCTAACATTGTTTAAGGGATCTAGTGCCTCATCTTACTTGACCATCTTGTTATTGGTTTATTTTTTAATAATAAAAAAATTTAGATCTTTGAATCTCAATTAGTAGCAGAATTTGTGTAGATTGAAAAGCTCAAGTAAGCCTTGAGCAACGAAAGGGGGAGTGCTAAATGTTTTAAACCCGCCACCGTTATTCTTGCCTAATATACAATACCATCACATGATATTGTATCATCAAAACTCCCTCAGAACAGAAGAAGGGACTTCTAATTGATGCACAACTACTAGTTGGTCAAAGGCAGGTCATCCTCACTCGTACCATCAAGGTCGTTCACTCAATACAAAAGTTATTTCATCAGAGTTTCTCACGATGGGATCGAAGACATCAAGGTAGCTCGTGCCACATGACTAATAATACTAGTCCAGCGATGGAAGGAGGACACATCCTCAACTTCGGCATCTTTCTGGTAATCCTCCTTAACGTCTAAGAAAATCTCGCTCCCAAAATCATTATCTTAAAAAGTTCGGTTCTCATCCTTCACGGCTACGGTCATAACAATCTTAACATTGTAAATCGACGATTTACAAGAACAAAGGACACACCGTCGAATTTCAGGTCTGACCAAGTGCCACTTTGACTCATGGGTATGTATTCACTAGACACCTATTTAGCACTCTAGACCACTCTAGGGTTTTCTAGAACTGGCTAAACTTAGACTCTAATATCTCTAAATGTAACACTCTCGATCCGGATGTCACATTTGAGCCTCAATCCCAACCCGTTGCCATAAAATTTTAACCTAATTTAGT
Source organism: Hibiscus mutabilis (assembly GCA_019671005.1). NCBI lineage: Eukaryota > Viridiplantae > Streptophyta > Magnoliopsida > Malvales > Malvaceae > Hibiscus > Hibiscus mutabilis. Next base: position 35,088,623 of record CM033729.1, read on the forward strand.
CCAATCCACAATCCATAAAAATCTATTAAGTTTAAAAACATTTCAAACATAGTTGAGCATTTAAAACGTTTACATAGGAGATCCGTTTAATATACATCAGTAAAGCATTTGACTCACATATTTAAATCAAAATATGAGTTACAATACAACAAATAGGGTCCTACGAATATATAGCCCAAATAATCTAAGTACTGTACTCTAAAGAGACGATGCTGAAATCCCACACTAATGGTGCTCCTCCAAAGCAGCGTGCCAACCTACTAACCTGGGAACGGAAACAACGATTCCGAACGCTGAGCTAACAAGCTCAGTGGATACACTTTCACTCAACCATGCTTCATTCAGATCATAAACATGAGCTTGTAGCTAAGGATGATGACATGGCATTATTACAACATGTGGTGCTACCGCTAGTCGCCTAAACACATAGCAAAATTAATTAATAGATGCATCAAATATCACCCGGCAATCAAAAGCATCATACCACAAATCTGGAGTGAGACCTGATGTCACACAGCCTCGGGAATGTACACTCTGAGTGAGGTCTGGTGTTACACAACCTCAAGAACGTATCTCGAGTATCATCGACTAAGACTCGATGTCACATAGCATCAGGAATGTACATTCGTCAATCTCTTACCATGATGTTGCAACAATCTCTCATTGGGTATTCGGATCCAACACAAAAGACGACTCAATCAAATAAGTGCTCACACGGCACGTAACATCATATAATCCACCAAGGATCTCCTATTGTTGTTATTACAAACAAATCACCCAAGGTTTACCAAGTTATTACACATTATGCTCGTATATATGAGTGATATCTTGGTTTTTCAGTTTTACACATTATTTTATAACATTAGGGATCTATTGGATCAAGTCTCATAATTTTCCAGCCCCAAACTGAAGATGTTATTTTTTGGGCAGATTGCCCAGTCAGTACCGATACCCAACCTCACATACCGATACGGTGCATCAGGTATCGGTACGCCCTCTTCGCTTACCAATATGAGGTATCATAAGAAAAGAGGTCAACAAACACCACGTACTGGCACTCAAGCCTCGAATATCGGTACCCCTTCAGTGCCGATACGCCTCCGAGCGTACTGATACAAAATTTTTGTATTGGAATTTTAATAAAATAGGGGGTACCAGTACGGATCGACCCTTACCGATACGGTCTGCATCTCGTATCGGTACAGCTTAAAGCTCGTACCGATACACCCCTTATAGCTCACCCATGTTTTCATTTTGAACTCATGGTACCGATACGAGTTTATCGCGTATCGGTACTCGAGCTCATAATCCATTTTTTGGAGCTCAGAAATCACTCCCAACACCCTCAAACCCTTAAGATTAGGCCCCATATTGAACCTACAAGTTAAGTAAGTTGTTTTAAGTGGGTTTTTTATACCATTTTTACATGATTTTGTCACCAAATCCGGATTAAGCCATTTTAAGTCTTTATGCAACTAACAACATCAAAACATCAACGAATCATACAAAGCAATCAAATTTATGATGCCCATAAATGCAAAGGAGTTAAAGGTGTACCAATATTATGCAAAAATCTCGAAATGCTACCTTAGATAGGTTTCCTTCAACTTCCATTCTTCCTTTATCGAACGAGAAGATTCTTTATTCCCTTGCACAGTCAACCGAGTGCAAAAACGAAATGTTATTCATTCAAATAATTAATAAAGGTAACTAGAATAATTTAATTAACCAACTAAGCTTGAAATCTTTCTAAAACAAATTCCTCTTTAATCCCAAATAAACTTTATTCCAAAATCTCCATAGAATACTTTAGAGTTTTCCCGTAACCTATGCAATCACTTTTACACTCAATTTATTCTTCAGAATGCTCTTTCAATTTATATTTCTCTAATTTAACCAAACCTTTTTCAATCTAGAGTTTCTATGAAATTTGACGTTTTCTCATAACTCAACTAAAAACCTTTAATATTAAACTCATCTTGAGTGACGTGAGAATGGGAGAATAAGATGAACAACGATATTTTTCCTCTCTTTACATCACATATAATGTCCTTTTTTTATTTAAAAACAACCCTATTTAAAATATGTTTATCATATGATCAATGACATAAATATCATGCCAATTTATAAACCAGTTTGACTTATCGCAAGTCTTCCTAATGATGTATAAAACATTAATGTATCATGTTATGTATGCATTGCACTCGCCTTGGCCACTTAACACAATGCCTCACTAGGTTCTAGATCGATCCTTTCTTTCATAGAACTTTGAACCTTCTTTGATTCGGACTTGACTTCATTAATCACATGAATAAAATAAAATATTTGTTAGATTAAAATCTAACATTAACTTAAACATGATGTCTAATATAATCATTCGAATATAAAATTTCCAAATATTTTTCCTTTCTTCCTTGTACTTTTCAGAAACTCATTATGGTCCTTAGTGACCAATTTGAACTTCCCTTAATTCTTCCGAGCTTGCTGACTAACATATAAATACAAAATGTTTTAAATTCCATTTTCTGACAGCTTGCACTACCTTCAAAGATTCAATTTAAATACAAAATGTTTTAAATTCCATTTAAATACATACTGGATCTTAATTTCCTTTATACTGGAGAAACTAGATTCGATAATGGTTCTAACGGTATAAGCCACTTAAATTAATAAAATCTGAAAAAATTATGAAAAATCACTGAATTCACGTCACAGACTGTCCAGGCAGAAAACTCTCTATAATTTTTCTGACCTTCATTCGATTAAAAATTCATATCTTTTAACACAATACTCAGAATCAGTTTCCGTTTGTTGGAAACGTAACTAGACTGACATACCTTTATATTGATATAAAATTCACCATCTAACCCTTTTTATAGAATTTATGGCGAATTTCTAAACTTACTGCCATAATTTAAGTTCCAACATAACTTTCCATAAACAACTTCTAATTTACACCAAATTCTCCTTATTTCTCTACTTGTCAATTTAGTCCCATCACTTTACTCCAAATGACTAAATGAAGCTCGTGTTCCTAAGTTCTCTTTACATCCTTCATCAAAATAGGCTTAAACCCTCTAATTTCTCTTAATTTGTCATGGTCACCAAAATTCAAATATAAGGATTCAAGCGTCTTAACTTTGCAAATTACTCCTCCAATCAACATTACTACCTTAATTCCATCATCTTAACTAAAAATCAAATTTACTTCTTCTACATATCCTCTTTGTCGAATAGACCATTCAAGTTTGAGACATTGTCAAAATGGTCACTAATGCGATTAATCATCGGTTTAGCATTCTAACTTCATTTTCATGTCTCTAACATCATTAATAATATAAATACACATCAAATTCATAAAAATCAGATCTGGTCCCTTAATTTTGAAGTTTGCCAAAATGGTCCCTATGTATTTAACTTAGGGTTTTGCTTTCAAACAACAAATCAAGCTTACTAGATCATTAATCTAACATCACAAACCCTAAGTTAGACTTGAATCCATAAACCCTAATCTTCTCTATACAAAACGAAATATGTATGGTTTAAATCTCAACTCAATAACATGATTCCAACATCATACAAGCATGATTCTAACTTAAAATCAACCATGGATTCATAAAATCATAAAAGCCCCAATTTATTCATAAACCTTAATTTCTTCCACATATCAAATCTCATCAATCAAGCAAGTATTTTATAAATTATTTACATCAAAAGATAGAGCTCGAAAAGTAGAACAACTTTGTAGTTCGAAAGATTACCTAAAAACCTAGAGATTCGAGGCTTAAATTGAGCTTGGAAATTTCCCTCTTCTTTCTCCTCTTTCTCCATGGTTTATGGCTAGAAAAGATGATTTTTTTTTTCATCTTTTCACTATTAAATTACACATGTAACTATTAAATGAATTTTAAATTCATTTAAATAGTGAAATTACCAATTTAGCCTTTAAATCCAATGGCTAATTTAATCTTATCTAAAATCAAGTGCCAAGATTAAATCCATGTATATTTCATCTTCCAAAAATGTCCTCAACATTTCAAAAATATTTCAAAATTGCCACCCTTGCCAAATGACCAATTTGCCCTCCAACTAGTCTTTATTTACTAGTTTGTTTCAAAATTGTCATTCCATTATAATCTAACTAAATTAGTTCTTTCTCAACCAGCCACTATTCCATAAATATCATTTTATGATTTTCTATGGCTTATGGAATAGCGTCTGAAATTTCAATTCAATCTAATTTCCTGATATTCACTAAATACTTCTAGTACGATTTTACCTTTACCTAACTATCAGATATATTTCAAAAATTCTATATTTCCATATTCGGAAAATAAATATTATTATCTCATAAAACTTCCTTTCTTAAGGACTTAGACTGAATTTTGCTAACTCAGTCTTTTATTCTGACAATTACTGAAAATCCTCCAAATAGTGAAATAACCATTTTGCCCTCAAATCCAATGATCTTTCCATTTTTCATCCAACAACTCATATTTAACATGGAAAAGCAACTTAAATCCAGGGGTTCATATTCTTCCAACACAAAGAAAATATCTTAGACATGTAAAATGACATAATTAACCTTATCTTATCATCCTTTAAAGTATCCTAGATATTCGATTAGATCTAATTATCTGAATGTTCTTCCGAATTTTATCGCTTTATAGCCAATAATACAAACTCCGTACAAAAAATTAGGGTAACACGAAAATGTCATTATTGGGGGTAAACTATTCATTTACGGGGTTAAAATACACAACTTTTGAAAATTACACTTTGGTCCCTAAACTTTTCCAAAGTTTATACTTTAGCCACAAAACTTTCGAAATTTACATTTTGGTCACTAGCCAAAAATTGGGACATTACAAGTATGTACCATTAGACGACCCATCACCAAGATGTCTTGTGGCTACAGTCAACCTATTATAAAAAATTTCAATTTGAGTTTCTTGTTGAATGCCATGGTTGGGATATTATCGCAACAAAGATTTATATTTTCCTATATAGTGTGAAGAGTCTTATCATCTAACTGGTAGTAGGCTGTAATGTCATTCCTCAGGCGTGAGTTCATTGTCGGTGGATTAAAGTACAAAACAAATCACGTTGCAAGATCATTTCATGATGTAATAGAGCTGACAGGTAATCCTCGAAACTATGTGCGAGCTCTACCTTGCAAAGAACAGGGAAACAATTGCATCCGTAAGGCATCATCAGGAATGCTTGATGGAAAAAATGAAAAACAAATTAAAAAAAGATTGAAGATTCTCTCGAGCATCTTCATGTGGTAACCCTGCATACTGCCTATTGGAGTTGAGCATTTGGAACATAACCGGCTTCAACTCAAAGTTCCCAGCCTGAATAGGAGGTCTAACAATTCCCGGTTGCAAATCATCCAACTGGGGAACAACAACCTCTCAAATGGTTCTATTCTGGGCTGGTGGGTGCAGTGGTGGATTTTTAGGGGCATGAGGAATTCCCTCATTAGTGTTTGGATTTCTTGCGATTCCACTATTTTCACGAATCTTTCTTCTAAAAGTTCTCTCAACTTCTGGATCTGGTATGAAGAGTGGTGTAGTAGCACTTATGGTCATACAAAACCTACAAAAGGGAATGAAAAGAAAAGTAAAAAGAAAAATAAAGCTATTAGAAACAACTACAAACTTAAACAAAAAAATATAATTGCAAGCATAAACAGAATGACATAATAACGCCATCCCCGGTAACGGTGCCAAAACTTGATTGGTGTAAAGCGTCACACTATTAGTGCAAGCTACACTATCGACACAATAATAGAAATAAGGAAATCTTGTTTGAATATCGATCCCACGAGGATGGTGTATTAAGCTTATACTTACGTAACTACAATACAATATTGTAGTGGTAGTTGTGGGTGCAATGGTGGTTGCAATAAAAGGATAAAAAGGTAAATAAATGATTAATTATGGTAGCAATAACAAAGTGCAATAAAAGATAGAGAAATATGAGAATAAAGCCTGGTTCTCCTTGGTTCAGCTCGGTAGAAAGGTTAAGTACACTTCGAGGGAAAATAATGGTTCAACCAGTTATGAATCGGTCAACTTGAGTGTTAGCTTGCATTCAACATTCAATCGTTGACTCAGGGATGTAGATCGCCTTCAACTTTCATTGTAATTCGAGACTATAGCCCTTCGAACAAGTGGATCAACTTTTGTTGCATCCAATCAACTTTTGTTGTAAAACTTGTTAATATAACTCACCACTGCATCCGTCAATGTTAGTGGCTAGTTTAACACTCTCATGCAAAACATAAATCAGATCCAACAATTAAAGCTTAAGAAAATGCTAACACAAATATATATTAAATTGTAGAAATAGTTTCAACGAGTTCATAAAGCTCTAGAAAATTAAACCATAGTCAAGTTGAGCACAAAATACAAAACAAATCTTCATAAACATCAAAATAGAGAAGAGTTTAAAGAATATTACAATGTATTTCCTCGATTCAGCACTTGATTCCTCTTTTCCTCAGATAAATCTGCCTCACTTCACCTCAGATCTCTAGAAACAAGCTTAAGCTGTGAAAGGAGTGAGAAATATTAGAGGTCGAAGATAATATGAAAAATGAGAAATTGTGACTCCCTCTCGTCCAAAATAGTCCTTTTCTAGGCCACCCAAGAAAGGACACCTGTCTTGCATGTTAATTGCGTGCCCAGGGCCGTATAGAATTTGTTATAACAAACTAGATAGTTGGCAAATTCTTCCTTATCCTTAAGCACACTGGACAACTGGCAGATGTAGTGTCGAACTAGCTATAGTGGTGAAAACTTCCTCTACAGTGACATTATTAATGCAATGACAATAAGGCAAAAATAGGTAGAAATATACAAAACATGAGCCACTGGAACTAAGTTAAAAAGATGTAGAAATAGATATAAAAATGCAAAAATGGATGCAATGGACACCAATGTGGGGACAATTAGACCTATAAATCAAGGGAAAATACGTGCTCTTTAAAGTGCTATCAATAATCTATGTTTCTATTTTGTGGCTGTGAGTCGCAATGGAAAACCAATGAGATTCAATGGAAATAATTTCAAAATGTGGCAACAGAGAATGCTGTCTATTTGACCATGTTAAACTTGGTCAAAGATCTGAAGGATAATCCTCCTAGTATTAGAGAGGATAAGGTAAATGTTGTTACCATATTCAAATGTTACTAAGATAAATATTGTTGTGACAAATATTGCTAGGGCAAATGTAGTGAAAGTTAAAAAGGACTTCAAGAAAAAAAAATCGTAGAAAAGGTCTTATGAAGCCAAAAGACGGTGTGTTCAAGAAGCAAAATTTTATGTGAAATGCTTCAAATTGCCATAAGATGAGGAACACATCTCCGAACTGTAGGCTTCTAAAGAAAGTCAAAACAAATGAGATCAATGTTATGACAAACTATTGTTATAACAATTGATATGGCAAACAATTGTTTGAAGGAAATTTATTACCTTCATGATAGCACAAACTAGTGTTACGAGAATTTGCTTAAAAGGAAAGATGCTATAGAGGAATTATTCTCTATAAGCAGGATGCTGAAACTCAAACTTAATAAATTGATCAATGTGGGGGACAAACTCTATGTGAGTAACGCTGTAACATCCAAGGGTACAATGATTTTGAAGATAAATTTTGAAAAGAATTGAAACTTCAAAATGTGCATGACATGTGGGAGGAAGTTGTTAAATCAACTAATTACCTTTTAAATAAGGTTTCCCATAGTAAAAGAGGAAATACATCATACGAGTTATGGAAGGTAATTAAACCTTCCTATAACTACTTGAAAAATGTGGGAGTGTCTTGCAAAAGTAATGACCTCATTACCAAAGTAAATAAAAAAATAAGTATCAAAATGGTGGACTATATTTTTATTGGCTATATAGATCATAATAACATATATCAATTTCTTGTGTGTGAATCAAAGAATCCTAAAATTCACAATATGATAAAAGAATTAAATAATGCTTCATTCTTTAAAAATATACTTCCTTGTATAACTAAGGAAGTTGATCCAAGTTCAACGAAACGAACTTTGGAGACTATCAATAAAGATAGTCCAGATGTTCAACAAAAGGTTGAAACTAAAATATTGTCATGATGACAAATAAGTGGACAAATGTGTGTTTGTCAAACCTACCAACATTAGGATATATGATCGTATGTTGATGGCATACTCATTGTTATAAGTAACAATGAAATGGTAAACATAACAAAGGCATGTCAAATTCAAGATTTACATGAAAAACATGAGATTGGCATATTTGATTTTGGGCAGTCAATCTAACAACTGTCTGATGGTCTCTTATTGATGCAGTCACGCTACGTGGACAAGAGAAGTTTGGCAAGGTTGTTTCTGGCATAGCTAGAACTCCAATAAATACGAGTCAACATTTGTCCAAATAGAATATCAAGTGTCATAGACAGTCTAAATAAACTGTACTAGACAAAATATTATTTTCACTGTGAGCAGTTTTAGCAGATTTACAAGCATTCAAGGGCAAAACCTATTGAAAATGATTGTGAGAGTACCGAGATAGCTCATATATACTAAAGATTATGAACTGCATTATTCTAGAGATCATTCTATTTAGAAGGATCCTTCAATACCAATAGGATATATGATATTCGATATATTAAAAGCACAAGTGAATATGTTTCACATTGAAAAAAAGAGCTATATCATAGGATTTCTCAAGACAAACGTTTACAACCAGATCCATAATGGAATATGAGTTTTTAGTTCTATACAAGTCTGGAGAAGAAGTCAAATGACTTCAAAATGTCTTGAAGGATATTCCTAAATGGCCAAAGCTAGTGCCCTCAATATGCGTATATTGTGATAACCAAGCAACAATTGGTAGAGCACAAAGCTTTTTGTATATGGTAAGTCGAGACATATGCATTGTCGACACAATACCATTAGAAAACTGATCTCAAATGGAGTTATCTCTTTTGATTTTGTAAAATCAAAGGATAACATTGCAGGTCTGCTAACCAAAGGGTTAAATCGAGATCAAGTTAAGAAAACATCGAAAGGAATAAGACTAAAGCCCAGGAAAATTTAAGGCACTATGTGAAGGAAAATCCTACCTAGTTGACTGGAGATCGTAAGATCTAGGTTTAAATGGACAACCTAGTTGCATAGACCTATGCGGTCATTGTGGGGGTTCTTCTCTCAAGTCCGTTCCTATGATGTAATTAGTGATCAAAAGTGGTATAGGCTAAGCAAAGCTTCTAATGACCATTGTGTGCTTCTGTGAGCAGAGCAACATAAGGCCGCTTCAAGGAGACTATTGGGTATAGTTCGTTCAAACTCTTGCAGAACCATACGATGTTCACGGTAATATGGACATACCCATGATAACTAATACTCTTGTCAGAGAGGTAGTTATGTGAAGTATATCATTGTTTACACAAACGGCAAAATAGTTCAAGGACATAATGTCTACTGGTCAGCCAATAAAGTAAATATACTTTCACAAGGGAAGGTTCAAAGGAGGAAACCTACATATCCTATGCATCTATCAATCGTAGATTCTATCACCACATTGAGTCCGAATGTTTTTGATTAATTGATCAATTTCATTCATGTGGGGGATTTTTTGGGAAAATGATAATTTTGGAGCTTTGAATGAGAATTTGAGCCAAACGTTGTTGAGGAAAAATGTGGAATCAATTGTTGGTTAGTAAATGTGCAACGATGCACAATGTGAATGTCCGAACTGGTTTGGCCCTCCGTAGGCTTGTAGATATTTTAACCCAAATATTTCCTCAAAAAGAGCATACATTTCCAATTATGTTTTGGAATTAAGAGGATAAATATAAAAAGCTTCCTTTAATTTAGACAGTAGTTTTGGAAACTTCTCTTGTAAGGCTCATTAATTCTCAAATTATAAATGCTCCATTAGGTCAAAAGTTTCCTTATACCCTTCATGAAACTCTTAAAAATAGCGTGTAAACCTCTAGGTTTTACACAACTCAAAACACATAGAATTTTCTATTGTTTTACTCTGTAATTTTCAAAAAGTAGTTTTTGGTGATAGAAGAAGGCAAGGTTGTAGTTCGTGATCTCTACAGTTGTGCTACTGTACCTGATCATCTAGTTGTTGTATCCTGGGAGACAGATGACCAAAAATTTCAAGCACCAAAGAGTGGCCAAAAATTTGTCTTAAGGAAACTGTGTAGCTATGGTTCTCAACTCATTCCCAATTGGTTTGGTTTTAGATATGTTGTATCTATATTTCTTGTTTTGATTATTCAATATTTCAATATAATATTAGTATTTTATTGATTTATTATTTTTTGGATTAACGATTTTCTAACATTGGTATATTTTCAATATTTTGGTGGATGTTGTTGGATTACGTGGTTGATGTAAGGCTGAATTTTAATTTTCAATAACACCATGTATTATCCAAAGGGACATGAGGTTTATATGTTGGTGAGTAGCTTCTTGCACGATAAGATGAGTTGATTTATCCGTTGAGTTTGAAACTAAAGGAGCAAGCCAGTTCTTAGGATCATGGGGAAGCTAGGAGGATAAAGAAATATTGGAAAATTAATATGGTTGATTCAATTTACATTGTGACAAAATCTGATTAAAGCCGGTGGGATTTCAAGCTATATTTCAAATTTGAATTCACCACCAACATAGATGCAATTGTAGCAACTGCCACCATCAAGGATGGCTTCTCTAGTAAGGGCATTGATAGTTAAGCTAGTGAAGTTGTCGAAATTGAAGGCCAAGGATCCGAACAAGAAGGAAATGATTATGGAAAAGAAGTAAATGTTGGGGATTGGATTGTAGAGAGTGCCAAAATAGAAGCAAAAGTTCACAAAAATTTGGTTGAATGATGATATTTGGAGAGACAAAACATTAATGTAGAAGAAGATAATGAATAGTGAACAAATAGATAACGATGAGATTTTTTAAGGATTTTTAGACTTTAATATGCCACGTCAACTGTTCTTAATGGTAGCCGACGACAATGATCATATTGTAAGCGAATTAAAAATTCAATAACTATATTACACGTTTTAAAAGTTTGACGATCAAAATACAATCTCTCTAAAAATTCAAGGACTGCCAATCTGCTTTACCCTTATTCTAATTAAGGGTTTGAAGGCATTGTTGGCTAATTTAAGTATCATATAAAAAAAGTTTTTGATCCCATGAAATGCACAGGTTGATAATATATTTTAAAGAAAGATAAATGGTTCGATCCTCTTCCTAGGCATAGAGCAACTTTAAAATTTGTGGTAATCGCCTGCCCCTATATGGGCTAGCAGAATGCAAAAGGATTAACCATTGGACTCGCTTTAATGGACACCTTGAGAAACCAAAAAAATAAACTACTTAAATGACTTTGTATTAATATATATTTATTTTTATATATTATATATTTATAATATGATGAAGAAATTAAACATAATAATTGAGAAATAAAATATGCAACATCTTAAAAGTGATATTAGTTTAATTGTTTGTATACATCAAAATTTTAAAAAATAGAAACATTAAGATAATAAATATATATGTATATATATTGAATTGGATAATAAAAATATTTAATCAAATATTAGTTGGTTTAGTGTGATGACTGACGAGATACTATATTCTTTAAATAAGGTCAGCGGTTTGAATCCTGACGTCATGAATGGAGCAAATGAGTTGGAAGAGTCGCCCCTATAATGAACATATGCATTACCCAATCTAAATTAGTCTGGCAATGAATTAGAAACTAACGGTTACATAAAAAATAATTACTAATGATTCTCTAACACCCAAAACAAATTTTATAAATTTTCTAAAACAAATGAAAGGTTCATGTGACTTGCATGAGAAGTTATATCATGAGCCTTACTCAAAACGTCATTTATGGTCCTAACTAATAAAAGTCACCAACTTCATTAAGTTTTTGGTATAGCCTATTGGCTGGATGTTTAATCTTTCTCCTTCTAAACCTAGGATTGAGCCTTCGCTCTTGCAAATATAAGATATGTAACCCCCTTAACCCGGTCTAGCTGAAACTGAGCTAAAAATGCCACATTAGGTTTGCCGAAGCAAACCTAAACTATTAACCTAAACTGGGTCCATTTTTCTTTTTATCTTATCTAAATGCAGCAATTTAATTCCTAAGGTGAACATGCATCAGCGGATACGTTACATTGCGATCAGATTCCAAAACAGAGTTTAATTGCGCAAACTTGCACTTTAGGGACCAAAATGTAATTTCCATAAATTACAAGGACTTATTTTAAATCCAAGCTGCCAATCCTTAATTAATCCAATTTCATGCTCATGTGTCAAATACTAGCTCAAAATAAACATCCAAGCTCATTTAATTGCATACATAACATTCAGGGACTAAACTACATAATATCAAACTTCAACAAACTAAAGCCTAAAAGTTACACCGCGTACCGATACAGACATAGGCCGTAACGATATGGTTCAACTAATGTAATAGCTCTGCGTACTGATACTTCAATCCTTGTATCGATACGGTATGCCGAGCAAACTCGTACTAATACGGTTCACCCTCGTACTGATCCCTTAAAGATTGTTTTCGAAAATCAGATTCTACTAGCTAAGAGGCATGCTGGTATGGGAGCCCATGTACAGACACTAGTGTAAATTTTCCTCTGTACATACCGATACGGTGGCTAGGCGTACCGATACACTTTGATAATTTTTGATGATCTAAGCCTTTCAAGACCCCGCGTACCAAAACTAGGGGACTCGTACCGGTACGAGATGACCTATAACGACCTCTAGGTCCAACATATGACTCTTTGCCTCATTTTAAACGCGTCCAACACTTACCTAAACATCATACTTCACCAAAAGAATGCTTGACATAACCATAGAAGAATTTAAAGCAATTCTAACAAGCCTAACACAAACATCCATAACATCTATAGGCATGCTCCCTACTCAACATCCAAAACATAAATCCCAAGAAATAACAAGCATTTTAAGCCTCCAAAAAACTTGAACAAACAGGGAGTTTAGCAAACAACCCTCCCAAAAAACAATTGACCACATTGCCTTTATTACTACAAGTCTAAATCGAAACCATCATTTCATAAACTCAAGTCTTTGGAATTTCCTTCACTTGCTTGCTGCCTCGAACCTTTAATTCCATGCATTGATGGAAAAAGAGAGCGAAAGCACACTTGGCTTAGTAAGGAGTGCTCTAAAACAAACCGCCATCAATGCATTTAAAACCATTTAACAATCCACTTTGAAAATCATTTTAAAAAAACTTTCAAATCATCATCAACACTATCATGACTCACTTTTCATGCACTTCATCATTTCAAAACATGCTTACACCAAATGAAAGATCATATCATGAATTCACATGCATAATTCCATATGCATTCCTCAATTTAAGCCTTTTCATGCATTCCATCTCAATGCAAAGCTTAAAGAGCAAATATGTATATACCACATTATACATCACAATCCATCACATGATACATCATCAATGATATTGGCTTACAAGTGATCATCAACCAAGTTCTACATTACAAATTATTACATTGGATACACGGATTTAACAAGTGTTCTCTCAACATTTCCTGCATCTCAACTGGAAACCATCTAAAGGTCCACCAACGGGAGTTTTCGATACACATAAACCCCTCCACCGTTGTGGTACCCGTGGTGGAGTTTTCGGTACACATAAACCCCTCAACACCACTCATTGGTTAGATGCACTATCCACTAAGTGGAGTTTTCGGTACCATATAACCCCTCAACCGTTAGGGTTCTTGGATGGAATTTTCAGTACACATAAACCCCTCAACATCCAAGGCGACTTTTTATAGTGCACTATCAAATCCTGTGGTCCGACCAACTATATCTGATAACATTTATTAACCACATCACTTGCCAATATAATTCATTCCATTAACATCAACTCACTGTTTTCATATGCATCAATCAAAACCATTTATCCAATGTGTAACACGCTTAACGTGTACTCGTAAGCTGAATATACATTAAAGATGTTACAGAGTCATTGAAAGAAATCTTGACTTCTAAAATTAATTTTTTATTTTTTATACCAAAATTCATCTTGCAGTTTAACCCTTTCTCGATTTTAAATTAAAACTATGTCAGTCTATTACAGCTAGTTTTGACCCTGAATTGATTTATAAAATTCATAATTGAGTTGTTGAAATAAAAAAAAATTTACAAGTCAAGATTTCTTTCAATGACTCCGTAACATCTTTAGCCGATTCTGGAGATTAAACCGAGTTAAATATGATTTGATGTTAAGTACATGCCCCTAGGATGTCATGTTACTGATGTACTATCTGTGTAACTTGATTATGCTTCTCATTTACATGAATAAGTTTTAGTGAAAATAGATGATGTTAAGTATTGATGGATTACGCTAAATGTTTAATTATGGGGATCAAGAAAAGGTTCAAAGTGGAAGTAAAGAGATATAGAATGTTCCACCTCTAGCTCCTACCCCAGCTGAGCCACATATGCCATAGGGAGCTCCAGTATAAGATTATGGAACCTTAGTACGAGCCCTAAAAAGCTATAGTTAAAAAAATTCAAACCCTAATGCTTGTATCAATCTGGCACCTACACCAGTAAAGGCATTGACTGTTAAGGAGCTTAAGAAGTTAGGAGCTCCTAAATTTCATGGAAAAGGTGGTCTGATGGCTGCCAATTTATGGCTTCACGATGTTAAAAGTCACGTTAGAGGAATTAAATTGTACAGATGCTGAAAAGTTGCATCCTTATTAAGGGAACATGCTTGTATTTGATGGTCTGAAGCCACAGAATTATACCTGTTGAGAAAGTGACTTGGACATTCTAAAAAGTGTTTAGAGCCAAGTATGTTGGCGGCCAGTTTAAGAAATAGATTTTACAATAGTTTTGAAGTTTGAAACAAAGTACTCGTACTGTCTACAAGTATGAGTTGGATTTTAATGGATTAAGTTGGTATACAACTGATTTGATATCGACTGAGAAGTCCCTATGAGAATGGTTTACCGAGGGGCTTAACCCGAGGCTTAAAGAGTAATTATCAAGTTTGAGTTTGTCGATTTACTAGGATGTTATAATAAGAGCAAATGCTATGGAGGAAGCCTGTAATTATTTTAATTGATCCGGGTTCGACTCACTTGTATATTGGTACTAAGATAGCAGTACAAAGAAAGATTCTTAAGGAAAACTATATTTTTAGTAATGTGATTCCTAGTAACCCACTTGGACATAGTGCATGGATGACTAGAATATGTAAGAAATGTATGTTAGTGCTTTAAGGAATTAAGTTCCTGGCAAGCTTATTGGAGCTTTTATTTCGCAAACTTGAGATTATTTTTGGAATGAACTGGTTGTATGTATATGATGCAGAGGTGAAATGATACTAGAATAAGGAAAGTAAAACGATAATGGATTTTTTCAGTTGACGAATCTTAGAGGTCAACAAAGGACCCATAGTGGATATGATATTGTAAAATAAGCATGGAAGTTAAATCTTGTTTAGAATAAGTTATCTGCATAGTAAAGAGATGATACAATAATTATAAGATACTCGGATACGAAGAAATAAGAAGAAGAAGAAGTATCTTTACTTTAGAAATATATATGTTTGAAGATAACAATGTCAATAGTTGTTGTAGATGTAATCTGGCGATTTACTCAAGATAAGTTAAGGATTGAAGTTGTGATGGAAATAAATCAGTAGTATCTTATTATAAGATGTTAGGTATGAATTAGTCAGAGTACTAAAAGTAGTAAACTATATTGCAAGGATAATCAAAGCAAACATGGAAAAAGTTATAGTGTAGACTCCTCAAATGTTAGAAAAACTTTGAAAAGTCTTTAAATCAGACACAACCTAAGTATAAAGGATTATTTCTTTAAGGAGACATTAGTATTATAAGATGTCAACTGTGAAGCCTGATAGATTAGGAAGACAAAGAATCTGGAATAAAAGTATGATGAAAGTGATATTTGAGTACAACTGAACAAGATTGGAAGTCTATTATCGATAAAGTGTATTGAACTTGTAACCAAAGAGTATTCAGAGAAGTCAACTAAGATGTTAATTCTACCTGAATAGTTGACAACAGAGCCTTGTAAAGATAGGGCTGAAGTGTAATGGATAAGCTAAGATATATTTTCAGAAAGGTTTGATAAAGACAATCAGTAATAATAAGATGATGAGTATGTCAAACATTAAAATGATGTGAATTGATAGAAAAAGGTTTTATAATGGTCTAAGTGATCAAGTATTAGAATCTATTATGAAGATGCCATTTCGAGAATCTGAAGTGTAATTGAGATAAGTTTGTTATTTGTGCCCAAGGTAAAAACGATTATAAGAAGAAACGTTTAAATTTTAAAAAGGAATTAGTTTCTTAATGAAGTCAAAGGAATTGGTTCCAGCTAATTGAAATTTCCATAGAAATATTTCTAGACAAGAATAAGAGTCTCAGATCACAAGGGTTATAAAGATATTTGTAGCAGTAACAATGAAATCAAGTATAAACTTTTTTCGATCTTTACCTAGATTGAGCTACTGGTGCAGTAGGGGGCTCAAGCACAAGAACAAGAAGCACCTAAGAGGTTGTAAGCTTCGGCAACTGTATATAATAAAGCATTGGTTGTTTAAATATTTAAGCTGTTGAGAGCCTTAAATGTCAGAGCAAAAGAAAAGTTATGATTGTTTATTTGAAAATAAAGGATGATTTGTATAGGTCAAAAAGGGAAAACTTAGTTTCAGAACTGTTATACCTCAAGGAATCATGAAACAGTTGGACCAAGAATATATTAATGGGTCAACACTCCTGAATAAATTGAGATGCAATTAGATTTGATACATGAAGAGGAGTTAGTAGAAATATTAGTTCTTGGAATGAAAAAAATTAAGGAATAAGAAATTTCATTGACTGAAGTTTTGAAGAAAAATCACAAGGTCGAAGAAGCCACTTGGGAGGCTGAGAAGAAAATAAGGAAGTAATACCATAAATGTTTGGAACAGATACGCATTGAAAATTCGAGGACGAATTTTCTTAAGGGGAGGAATTGTAATATCCCAATTTTTGACTAGTGACTAAAATGTAATTTTTGAAAGTTTAGGGGGTTAAAGTATAAACTTTGGAAAAGTTTGGGGACTAAAATGTAAATTTCCCCAACAAGTAATTTTATTCAGTATAGGAGTGAATCAGATCAAAACAGGTACCTTGATATCATTTTAAGAATTAAGATGCAGAAAAAGGTACCGAATTTGGATCGAATGAAATTATTAAGCGTGCTCAGGCCAGAGAAATACAAGGATGGGTGACCTTTGGGAAGGTCCCATAAAAGTGTTTCTAATCGATAATTTGGACTCAATAAAAGTAAAGAATATTCGAATGGATTATCGATAAAGGATTTCTAAGAGAAATTTTATTCTATTGAGATTTTCGGTCATTATCGGAATAGTAGACTAAGTTAGGAAATTCAGTCTAAGTTCCGGGAAAGGAAGTTTTTATGAGATAATAGAGTTTATTTCCCGAATATGGAAAGATGGAATTTTTGGAATAAATCCGATAGTTCGAAAAAGGTAAAATCGCAGTAGAAGTATTTTACGAATATCGAGAGATCGGATCGAATCAAAATTTCAAAGGCTATTCCATAAGACATGGAAAAGTTATAAAATAATATTTAAGGAATAGTGACCAGTTGGGAATGAACTATTTTAGTTTAATTGTAATAGAATGACATTTTTGAAGTAAACTAGTAAATAAAAACTAGTTTGAGGGCAAATTGGTTATTTTTCCCCAATGGCATTTTTGAAATATTTTAAAAAGTTACAAGGACAATTTTGGAAGAAGAAAATGGAAGATTACATCTTGGTCCTTGATTAATGATAAGATCAATCTCAATCGTTTGATTAAAAGGTCATTTTAGTAATTTCACTAAAATTCATTTAGACAAGTGGCCAAATTGGATAAAAAAAGATGAAGACAATTCTTCATCCTCAAATTTCGAAATATGAGGGAGAGAAAGAAAGAAAATGGAGAAAATTTTTCCAAGTTCGATTCAAGCCCCGAAACTCGATTTTCAGGTAATCTCATCAACTACAAAGTTGTTCTACTCTTCAAGCTCTATCGTTTGGTGTAAATAATTCATGGAAAACATGCTTGATTTATGAGACTTTTTCATGAGAAGAAATTAGGGTTTATGGAAAAAGTTTGGGGCTTTTGGAATTTTATGATTTCATGATGAAATTCAAGTTGAAGTCAAGCTAGTATAATATTAAAATCATGTTATTGAGTTGAGATTTAAACCCTACATATTTTAGTTTGTATGAAGATGATTGGGGTTTATATATTCAAGTTTGATTTAGGGTTTGTGATGTTGGATAAATGATCTAGTAAGCTTGAATTTGTTATTTGGAAGCAAAACCCTAAATTAAAGGTATAAGGACCATTTCAGAAATTCTGAAAGTTAGAGGACTAATCTAATTTTTTATGATTTGAAGTGTATTTATGTTATTATTAATATTGGAGATGTGAAATTGAAGTTAGAATGCAATATAAATGTTAAATCGAGTTAGTGACCATTTTGACAAATTGTCAAAGTTAAGTAACCAATTCGGAAATGAGGTTTTAGAGAAGGACTAAATCTGATTTTAGTTGAAATAATAGAATTCAAGTAGTAATGTTGATTTGAGGACTAATTTGCAATGTTAAGAAGCTTGAATCCTTATCTTTGCATTTTTAGTGACTTTTTCGGAAATAGTGAAAAATTAGAGGGGTTATTTTTGAAGAATTATTTGATGCAAAAGTGATACATTAGTGGTTTGAATCAAGTAAGGGGACCAAATTGACAAATATCAAAGTAAGGAGAAATTAGTATAAAGTTTGAAGTTATTTATGGAAGTTGTGTAGGAAAACATGATTTGGCAGTAAGTTTGAAAATTCACCATAAATTCTACAAAAATGGTTAGATGGTGAATTTTATATCGATGTAAATATTTGTTCGTCTAGTTTCATTTAAAACAAACGTGATTGATTTCAATTCATATATCAAAAGATATGAATTTTTAAGTGATGAGAGGTTAGAGAACAGAATACCAGTCTGTTCCAAAATTCAATACTAGAATTCAACTCTGAAAGTTTGCCATAAATCGTACAAATTGAATCTGGGTTATTAGTTTACATGGTTGAAAATTTTATCGAATCTAGTTTCGTTTCCAATAAACAGAAACTGATTTCAAGTTTCGAGGTAAAAGATATTAATTTTTAATCGAATAAAGGTCAAAAAAATTACAGAACAGTTTCTGTCAGGACAGCCCTGTAAACGGGAGTTTGATGAATTTTCATTTTTTTTGTAGATTTTATTAAATAATGTGGCTTATACCGTTAGAACTGTTATCGAATATAGTTTCTACGGTATAAAGGAGATTAAGATTCAATATGCATTCTGCCCTATAGAAGTAAATCTTTAATGGTAGTGCAAGTTGGTAGAAAATGGAAATTGAGACAATTTGTGTCTAAAGTTAGTTAGCAAGTTTGGAGGAATTATTTGAAGATCAAAACGATCATTAGGGACCAAAAATGAGTTTGTGAAAAGTATAAGGAAGGAAAGAAATTTATGGAAATTTTTTATGTTGAATGATTAAATAGCTTAATTGAAATATTGTTAGAAGTGGATCTAGCAAATGTTTATTTATATTTATGTGATAAATGAAGTTGGATCCGAATCAAACGAAGGTTCGAGGTACTATAAAGGAAAGGATCAATAGAGCTTAGTGAGGCATAATAATAAATGGCTAAGGTGAGTGCATTTTTAAATGTTTGCATTATATTGAAAATGGCATTGCATTTCTCTATAATACATGATATGATACATTGCTCGACATTGCAAGCTTGATGGAATACTAGGTACGAATTATTGTTTGCATAAATGATGATCTATGTTTACCATGAATATTTATGACGAAGCATGAAATATGAAATGTCTATTTATATGATTAATTATGATGCTGAGTTGATGATGAAAAAATGCCCAAGTATTGTGTATGAGAGTCCATGGTATAGTTGGCATGCCATAGAGTCTTTAGCAGTTGCACCCTTATGTTCATGTTATCAAACATATATTGTGACAAAATAATTGTGTCACATGCACCCTGGGGATCCACGCCCACTGTGCCCGAGTGCATTGTTAAGGTGCTTTATGTTTATGGGGAGCAAAGAGCGTCCCCGAGTACGTACTTATCTTCACGTTAGACACTACGGTGTCATTTCAAGATGACTCGCGTACCTCGATCTCATATAGTGTACTTTGGGCAATGATAAAAGAATCATGTCACGTAAATGAATCATGTCATGTAAACGAATCATGTTACGTATATGAACCATGTCATGAATATGAACCATGTCATGAATATGAACCATGCCATGTATATGAAATATGTCATGTATATAAACCATGCCATGAATAAGGAACATGCCATGTATATGAGTTAAATCACGTATATGAATCATGTTAGGTAAAAGAATCACGTCATGTAAATGAATCAAGTTGTGTATATGAATTATGCCAAGTATATGAATCATGCCAAGTACATGAATTATGTCATGTATACGAAGATATATATGAAATATGCTATGCATATGAATCATGCCATGTATACAAATTATGTTACGTATATTAATTATGACATGCATATGAATTATGCCATGTACATGTATCATGCTATGTATATGAATTAAGTCATGTATATGAATGATGTCACGTATATATGAATTATGACACGTATATGGATTCTGCCATGTATATAATTCATGCCATATATGTGAATTATGCCATGTGTATGAAGTATGCCATGTATGTGAACTATGTCATGCATATGATTTACTTGATAATGATGGAGTATTGGAAACTAGACTAAGTTAGAAAAATTATGACTTGCACATGAATATTGACTGACTATGGAAACCTTGTTAGTACGATACTACCTTAGACAGAAACTATGCTAGGTTAATGTATAACATGTATTGCTTTATTTTATGTTTTGATAAATAAGATCATTGCCTCACTAAGTTCGTACTTAGCATGTCTTTTATTCCACACGTAGGTTCTCCGAAAATAGACTAGCAAGGAGGAGCTGTTAATTGGGAAGATCAAGTTACTATCTCTAAGTACAGTACGTATATCTTTAACGTAATTTGATAGACTATCGAGAATGTAATATTTTAAGTGGGTAAACTATTTCCTAAGTCTAAGTTTATAACATATTTATACATTGTCATGGAAGAATGGACTTAAAGAAATGGTTTGCTATTAATAACTATGATTTTTGACGTAGTTAAATGTTGTTTAACCCTGATCGCGTAAAAATTTGAAAATCAAGAAATGGTCTAGGAAGTGTACATAGTTTTCACCCTAAATTATATTTTTATTTCAACAACTCAATTATGAATTTTATAAATCAATTAAGGGTCAAAACTAGCTGCAATAGACTGACATAGTTTTTAATTTAAAACCGACAAAGGGTTAAACTACAAGATGAATTTTGGTATAAAAAATAAAAAAATTTACAAGTCAAGATTTCTTTCAATGACTCCGTAACATCTTTAATGTATATTTGGCTTACGAGTATACGTTAAGGGTGTTACAATCAATAACTTGAGAATTTCAATAAAGAACCTTATATTAGAATAGAAGAACGAAGTTCACCTCTAACCTTGGGTTTCCCCTTAATTGAATGGTTTTACATGTGAAAACAAGATTAAAACAATAAAGTTTTGATAAGAAATCATAGAAAACTCATTTGAAATCAAAAGATTGAAGAAATCAAGAGATTACCTGAAGATTGTGAAGAAGAAAATAGTGTTTGGCTGGAGAGAATTTGAGAGAAAATCTTTTACGGTTCAACTAACTTAACAACTATGTGTATAGATAATGCAAGCCCTATATTGATACAGTATATCGAGCAAACTCATACCGATACAATTCACCCCCTTACCGATCCCTTAAGGATTATTTTTGAACATCAGATTCCAGTAGCTAAGAGCGTACCAATACGGGAGCCTGTGTATCAACACTAGTGTAAATTTTCCTCTATGCATACCAATACGGTAGCTAGGCCTACCGATACCCTTTGATAATTTTTGATGATATGAGCCTTTCCAAACCCTACGTATCGAAACTAGGGGACCCGTACAAGTACGAGATGGCCTGCAATGACCTCTAGGTCCAACATATAACACTTTGGCTCATTTTAAACACATCCAACACTTACCTAAACATCATACTTCACCAAAATCATGCTTGACATAACTATAGAAGCATCTAAAGCAATTCTAACAAGCCTAACACAAACATCCACAACATCTATAGGCATGCTCCCTACTCAACATCCAAAACATAAATCCCAAGCAATAACAAGCATTTTAAGACTCATACAAGTCCAAAACAACATTTAAAACTTGAACAAACAGAGAGTTTAGCAAACAACCGTCCCAAACAATAATTGACCACATTGCCTTTATTATTACAAGTCTAAATTGAAACCATCCTTTCGTAAACTCAAGTTTTTGGAATTTCCTTCACTTGCTTGCTGCCTCCAACCTTTAATTCTCTGCATTGATGGAAAAAGTGAGCGTAAGCACACTTGGCTTAGTGAAGAGTGCTCTAAAACAAACCGCCATCAATGCATTTAAAACCATTTAACAATCCACTTTGAAATCATTTTAAAAACAACTTTCAAAACATCATCAACACTATCATGCCTCGCTTTTCATGCACTTTATCATTTCAAAACATGCTTAACACCATATGAAATCACATATCATGAATTCACAGCGTAATTCCATATGCATTCCTCAATTTAAGCCTTCCCATGTATTCCATCTCAATGCAAAGCTTAAAGAGTAAACATGTTTATACCACATTATACATCACAATCCATCACATGATACATCATCAATTATATTGGCTTACAAGTGATCATCAACCAAGTTCAACTTTACAAATTATTACATCAGATACATGAATTTAACAAGTGTTCTCTCAACACTTCCAACATCTCAACCAGAAACCATCTAAAGGTCCATTAACGGGAGTTTTCGGTACACATAAACCCCTCTACCATTGTGGTACCCGTGGTGGAGTTTTTGGTAGACATAAACTCCTCAACACCACTCACCGGTTAGATGTACTATCCACTAACAGGAGTCTTCGGTACATATAACCCAACGACCGTTAAGTTTCTTGGATGGAGTTTTTGGCATACATGATCCCCTCAACATCCAAGGCGACTTTTTAAAATCACTATCAAATCATATAGCCAACCAACTATATCCGATGACATTTATTAACCAGATCACTTGCCAATATAATTCATTCCATTAACATCAAAACGTTGTTTTCATATGCATCAATCAAAGCCATTTATCCAATGCATCAATCATGCATTAACCAATGTTCAAAAACATTAGGGTAAACTACATCAGTAGTCACCGAACTATGGTTTCCTTCCTATTTTGGTCACCGAACTATATTTTTGGCAAAAACATCAGTAACGTTATGTTTCCTTCCTATTTTGGTCACTGAACTATTTTTTTTGGCAAAAACATCACTAATATTATGTTTCCTTCCTATTTTGGTCACCGGCTGTTAAAAACTTAATGGTTTTGCTGACGTGGAATTTTATTTATTTTATTTTCCATGTCATTTCTTCTTTCTCCTCGTAAGCAATTTATGTTATTTTATAATATTTTTATTCAAACTAACAAGATGGTGACACGTGTCACTACCTATTAGTGGAATAAAAAGAATAAAAAATCAAGCTCCTTATGCAGCCAGAGAGATTCGACTAATAGGTAGTTTACACGTGTCACCATCATATTAGGTAGTTATACATGTCACCATCTCTCTAGCTACATAAGGGTCTTGATTTTTCATTCCTTTTATTCCACTAATAGGCAGTGATATGTGTCATCGTCCTGTTAGTTTGAATAAAAATATTATAAAATAACATATATTGCTTACGAGGAGAGAGAATAAATGAAATGGAAAATTAAAAAAATAAAATAAAATTCCACGCCAGCAAAACCGTTAAGTTTTTAATGGCCAGTGACCAAAATAGGAAGGAAACATAACGTTAGTGATGTTTTTGCCAAAACAATAGTTCAATAACCAAAATAGGAAGGAAACATAACGTAGTGATGTTTTTGCCAAAAAATAGTTCAGTGACCAAAATAGGAAAGAAACCATAGTTCGGTGACTATTGGTGTAGTTTACCCAAAACATTATTAAGACATACATTGCTTTCAAAATGCATCATCATCATTTAATAACCATTTTCCATCATTAAACCATGCTTAAATCATGCATATAACAGTAAGAAATCAAATCATCAAAACAATTGCATCAAAATCAATTTGCCAAACCGAAATCGAGGGAGAAATTATCTTTTACTTACTTTTGATCTTAGACCAGCATTTCAAGTTTAATCTAAACTCCCAGACACAACTTCCAAACCTTTGAAAAGTTGTAAATCTCATTCTCACTCATCGACTACGCAAAACTTTGATTGCTGGCGTGAATCTAAGACTCCAAAACTTCTAAAACCTCACTTCAAGCTTGAGGATCAACCTTCCTTGCTTTAACCATAAAAAAACAAAGGTTTCAATGCATCAAAATGCATTTAACAGCCCAAAAAAATCAATTCATACAAATCCTCATCAAATCCTACCCAAATTTACCCACAACAACCGAAAACAACATCAACACCTTCCAAACTTAACCCAGCCAAAACCTAATGGTTCAATCCATCAATCAACATCAATTAACATCAAAAACACATTAACATCATCCTTATACATCTAGCATTCAATAAACATCCACAACTCCTCAAAAACTCATAACTAACAACCTAGAAAATTAGAGATTCACCTAGTTTTGGGATTCCAATGTTAAAATCAATTTATTAACATTATAAAACATCAAAATCATGTTCTAATCAAATCAAGAACCCAACAAAACAGATCCATAATGAATATCAATAAAATACATCAATTAAACCTTGATTTAACCATTTCCATAATTAAATCATTAAAAATCATTAGAAAATGTTTATAAAGGATCAATAACTTGGAAATTTCAATAAAGAACCTTATATTAGAGGAGAAGAAAGAATTTCACCTCTAACCTTGGCTTTCCCCTTAATTGGATGGTTTTACATGTGAAAACAAGATTAAAACAATAAGGTTTTGATTAGAAATCATAGAAAACTCATTTGAAATCAAAAGATTGAAGAAATCAAGAGATTACTTGAAGTTTTTTAAGAAGAAAAGAGTGTTTGGCTTGAGAGAATTTGAGAGAAGATCTTTTAAAGAAAGTTAGTTACGTAAAATTGTCTTTAGGAATTAATTATGAAAATTAACACTCCAAGCCTATTTGTATTCCTTTAAAAACCTTTTTAAAATAGCCAATTAAAGTGCAAAGTCTGATATTAGACTTCGGCCAAATAGCTCCTTAAAGATTAAGTTTTGACCCTTTTACAAAACAATCACTAAAAATAGTTTTAAAACTTTACATTTTGGTCACTTTCACAAAATGTCACTTTTCAAAACTTCCTTTTGCAAAATTGATTGTAAAAAAATCATCTAAATATTAAATAATAATTTTAAAATATTTTTTTATATTTTTATCTCACCCAAAAATATTTATTTTGAATTAATCCTAAAATCGACTCGAATCCTCTAATCCAACCAATTGGACCGTCTAATCAGCCTAGGAATATCGTGAAAGTCTGTAATTTCCTTAGGCTTACTGGATATTACCGCCATTTTGCCAAGGGCTTTTCCATAATAACGGCACCTATGACCAAGTTTTTATGGAAATGAGCTTTGTTTAAGTGGAATGAGAGAAAATAACAAAGCTTTGAACAATTGAAGGCTTACCTTACGGAGGCTCCAATTTTGATGCAGCCTAAACCGGGAAATAATTATGTTGTGTTTAGTGATTCTTCATTGAATGGGCTTGGTTGTGTCCTCATGCAAGAGGGTAAGGTGGTTACTTATGCCTCAAGACAACTTAAGCCTCATGAACGGAATTACCCTACAATGGAAGTGGGATCATGTGACCATGGATTTTGTGGTGAGTTTGCCTTTGACCCAAAGGAAGTATGATGTTGTATGGGTAATAGTGGATCGGTTGACTAAGTATGTTTATTTCTTGCTGGTGCGTATAAATTTTACGCTTGAAAGGTTGGAGCACTTGTATATCTAAAAAATCATAAGGTTGCATGGAGTGCCATCGTCGATCATATTGGATAGGATCCTTGGTTCATGGCAAGGTTATAGAGAAGATACATGAGGCTTTGAACACCAAGTTACATTTTAGTACAACTTTTCACCCTCAGACAGATGGTTAGTCTGAGATAGTTCTCCAGATCTTGGAGGATATGCTCCGCTGTTGCATTATTAATTTCAAGAAAAGTTAGGAAGAACAACTACTGCTTGCTGAGTTTGCCTACAATAACAGTTTCCAATCAAGCATCAAGATAGCTCCTTTTGAGGCCTTGTATAGGCGTAAGTGCAAACACCCTTATGTTGGACCGAGCTTAATGAGAGAAGGATTATTAGGTCAGATTTGATTAGACAAACCAAAGAGAAGGTTCAGATAATCAAGGAAAGATTACAGGCCACCATTCGTCATCAAAAGGCTTATGAAGATTGAAAGCGTAAACACATCGAGTATGAGGTTGGTGACAAGGTGTTTTTTAAGGTGTCACCATGAAAAAAAGTGATATGCTTTGGGCAAAAGGGTAAGTTGAGCCTGAGGTTTATCAAACTATACGAGATTTTTAAGAGGCCTGGACCATAGCTTACTGATTAATTGTACCTCTAAAGATGGCACATATCCATAATGCGTTTCATGTGTCTATGTTGAGACACTACCATTCTGATCCTTCGCATGTTATCCCGATTGAGAAGATTGAGATTAACACTGACTTGATCTATGAAGAGGGGTCGATAAGGGTTTTGAACAAATGAGTTAAGGAGCTTCGCAATAAGTGTATACCTCTAGTTAAGATGTTGTGGAGGAACCACAAAGTCGAGGAGGCTACGTGGGAAGTCGAGAAGGTTATAAAGTTACTTTATTTGCATTTGTTTCCAAAAGGTAAATTTCGAGGATGGAACTTTTATTTAAAGAGAAGAGAGTTGTAATGACCCAGATTTCAAAATTCGATGGTCAGTTTAACTCAAAGCATGGCCTTCACGTTATGTCAAGATGTTTTGGCCTTGAGAGCCTTTGTGGTCTTATTTTTAGTTGGTGGGTTTGAGAGTTAGGCTTGATGTTAGGTTAGAAGGATGATGGGAGGGTAGCATAGTAAAATCCCTCATTTTGAAGAGAGAAAATATGCCCCTCTCTTTATTTTTCTCATGTGAATTGGGGAAGGGATGATATCACCTTGTCCCATGATTGTTCTTCATCTTTTTCTCATCTTTATACTTTGGAAACCAAGCCAAAGGTGCAATTTTTATCCTTTTTCTTGTGAGAATCCCGGATTGGCTGTCAAGGGAAGGTTAATCATCAATCAAAGATCTATCTATCAAGGTAAGTATGGTGAGTTTTGGTGGTGGTTGGAAAATGGGTGTTTTGTGGAGGTTGAAGAGGAAGAACATGAATGAGGTTTTGGCTCCATTTCTTGTTGTATAATATTTCCTTCTTAAGATCTTAAGTTTCCAGCAATGTTGTTACTTGTTTTACAATATCTCTTTGTAGTGAAAGACGTGGGAGAAACTTCCAAGGCTCAAGAGAAGATGAGGCTTGAGGTGTTGGCTAAGAGCTTTGTTTGCAGCTTTTAATCAAGGCTAGTACACTACAAAATCCCTTGTGTTCCTGGAAGTCATTAATGTGGTTGCCTTGTTGCTAGATTGATAAATTGGTTGTTTGAATGCTTGAGACTTCATTAATGGCTAATCTTAAATTTGGTGTTAATATGGCTTAAAAATGGTAGGAAGCCACTTGAAATACCTTTCATAAATTGTATGTTCAATTTAAGGTATTGCATTAGGGTTTTGGAGGCTTGAGAGATGATTCACAAACTCCAAAAAACAAATTCTGGGTTTGATTACCGATACGTAGTGAATGCGTATCGGTACCATGTGTTAAATCGGCTAAAATTAAGCCAAATTGGAATGGCGTATCAGTGCACCTAAGGAGGGTATCGGTACCCCCTGTTCCATCAAATTCCAATAGCCAAAACGGGTATTGATACACTTGAGGGTGTATTGGTATGGCTGGGGTACCGGTACACGACCTTGTGTATTGATATAGGGTGGCTAATTAAACCCCTTTTGTGTGTGAAGCCAAGTATCTGTACGCCTTGATGGGTATCAATACCCTGAAGGATGTATCGATACACGTATGAGGGTATCAATATCCTCTGGGCAATCTACCCAAAAAATACATTTTGAGTTCGAGGGACCTATAATTTGAGGACTAAGGCACATGGACTTCTAAGGTGGTAAAATGAATAGTAAAATTAAGAAATCGAGAATCTAACCTCATATAGGTACATGATGAGTAATAACTTAATAAAACCTTGGATGGTTTGTTTGTATTAGACAATAAAGGTCCTTAGTGGATCAAAATAATTGTTGTGTGCCACGTAAGGGCATTATATGGTTAGGTACCTTGTTTGGTGGGATCCGGATACCCAGCGAGAGTGTTGTAACACCATGGATATAGATTTTCGAATGCACGTTCTTGAAGATGCTCGATGAGAGATTCTGGGCATGAGTGCACATTCCCGAAGTTGTGTGGCACCGGGCCTCACTCCAGGTTTGTTGGTATGATGTATTATGTGCTTTGTGCGTGGTTAATATTTTCTATTGTTTGCTATATGTTTAGGTGGCTAGTGGTAGCTCCAATGTTGTTAGATTTTGCCATGATATCATTCCTTTAGCTTCATGCCCATATTTACAATTTGCATGAAGAATGGTTGAGTGGAAGTGTATCCACTGAGCTTCGTTAGCTCAACGTTCGAAATTGTTGTTTTCGCTCATAGGTTAGTAGGCTGATTTTGCCATAAAACCTTGGATGGTTTGTTTGTATTAGACAATAAAGGTCCTTAGTGGATCAAAATAATTGTTGTGTGCCACGTAAGGGCATTATATGGTTAGGTACCTTGTTTGGTGGGATCCGGATACCCAGTGAGAGTGTTGTAACACCATGGATATAGATTTTTGAATGCACGTTCTTGAAGATGCTCGATGAGAGATTCTGGGCATGAGTGCACATTCCCGAAGTTGTGTGGCACCGGGCCTCACTCTAGGTTTGTTGGTATGATGTATTATGTGCTTTGTGCGTGGTTAATATTTTCTATTGTTTGCTATATGTTTAGGTGGCTAGTGGTAGCTCCAATGTTGTTAGATTTTGCCATGATATCATTCCTTTAGCTTCATGCCCATATTTACAATTTGCATGAAGAATGGTTGAGTGGAAGTGTATCCACTGAGCTTCGTTAGCTCAACGTTCGAAATTGTTGTTTTCGCTCATAGGTTAGTAGGCTGATGTGCATCGTTAGAGCACCATCAGAGTAGGACTTCAACACCGACTTGTGTCCGAGTACAATACTTAGGTTATTTGGGCTATGTATTCGTAAGACCCTATGTTGTGTTGTAACTCTTATTTTGGATTTTAAATTATGAGTCGAATGCTTTTAATTATGTATTTTAAATAGAGCTCTCATGTAACATTTTAACTATTTGCTCATGTCAGATATTTGAACTCAATAGATTTATGAAATGAATGTGTTGGGCTAAATCTAGTTGCGAAATTTCATGGTTTTGGGTTTAGGCCCGAGGCCCAATTTGTGACATCCGGTTCGAGGGTGTTACACTGCTAGGATCCTTCATCTTGGGTGGAAAATCACTTAGCATAGCCACACATTCGCCAACAGTAGCAACAATTTCAACTTTACCCATTATCCTCTTCTTGGTCACAATCTCTGTAACCCCCTTGACCCAGTCTAGTCGTAAGACCGAACCGAGCGAGCTACATTGGGGTTTGCCGAGCAAAACTAGAAGAATTAATTAGAAAATAGTCCATTTTTTATTTTATCTTTTCTAAATGCTTAATTAAGTCCTAAGGTGATCATTCTAATAGCGGTGAAAATTACGACCTAATTCTGCGTCGAAATGACATTTAATTATACGAAATTACATTACAAGGACCAAATCACATTTTTTGATAATTAAGAGGACTTACTTGAAATTAAAGTTACCAATACTTAGTTAGTCATATTTCATACAATCAAGTTAAATTTCAACTTAAAATAATCATCCAAACACATTTAATTGCATGATTAAGAAACAGGGACTAAACTGCAAAGATTCGAACTTCAAAAAACATTTTAACAGAATTAAGGAACTACATATTGATATACTAACACCCCGTATCGATACGGGTTCAAATTTCAAAGGCATACCGATACAGTCCTCAAGCGTATAGGTACGGGTATGCAATATTCAAAAAAGGGGATTCTAGTAGCCAAAAGGCGTACCGATACGGTTGCTCGTGTACCGTTACTAAGCCAAAAATCCAGCAATGCGTACCGATACGGTCACCAGGCGTATCGTATGCTAAGGCATTTTTGCCTAGATTGAGCCGAGATAGTCCCCGCGTACCGATCCTTGAGGACCCGTACCGGTACAGACAGACCTATAATGACCTTTTAGTCGAACATATGACACTTTGGCTCAAACTAACATGCTTTACACACTACCTAATCATCATATAACACCTCAAGCATCAATTTCACAACCACTCAAGCAAGGTAGAGGATCATTCACATCATGGCATGTCCAAAACAAATCCCTATAGGCATGATCTCTACCCAAGCATGCATAATGTTTCCCAACCCCTCAAAACCAAACATTTAGCATCATACAAGTCCAAAGCATCAAACGTAACTTGTACAAATAGGGAGTATCCAAAATAAACCTCCCAATTACAACTTGGTCACATTGCCTCTTATTACTACTATGTACTTGTAAAACCATACTTAAAAATACTTCAACCATTGGATCTCCTCTTGCCTACTTTCTGTCCAAAAGTGCTTATTACTCTGCATTGATGAGAAAGGAAAGCGTAAACTATAAGCTTAGTGAGGGAATCGCAAAAACACTCATCAATGCATTTAAAATGATTTTAATTCAAATCAAATGTATAAGTCTCATGCCAAAATCATTTCATGCTTCTATAATCTCTTTAACTATGCACATTTAAATCATTTGCAACACATGTATCATGGATTTCTATCACAAACCTCAATTTAAGCTTCATATGCCAAAATCTTTAAATATCAAGCTTAAAGAGCATCTCATGTATAAACCATATTATACAAAACATAATCCATTTCTCAAGATATATCATCTCATATATTGGCATTCAAGTGACTCAAAAACAAGTTTCATTCTATTTTATAAAAGTACATTGGACACATGGATTTCCCAAGTGGTTCCTTCGATCACTTCACATATGTCCTTGAATCTGAGTAGCCCTCAACGGTTATAACGTATAAATCCATCAACAAGAGAATTGGCACACTCTTGACCCCTTGACCGTTGCGGTTCTCATGGTGGAGCATGGCACACTCTTGACCCCTCAACACACATGAGACGACTTATTATAGTGCACTTTAAACTCAATTGTAACACCCCGGTTTTGGGATTAGATGTTTTAAGGGTCGGTTCGAAGGTTTGGTGGACCGGTATTAGAGATTCGAGTCAGTTTCGGGATTGAATCAGATTAAATATTTTTAAAGGTGATAAAATTGTGGAAAAATATTCTAAAATCATTATTAAATATATTAATGATTATGGTAAATTCAATTTTGGAAAACAAGTTTTGCAAATCAGACATTTTAGACTAGAGACCAAAATGAAAACTTTGAAAATAATTTTTGGTGGCTGTTTTGTAAAGAATCAAAACTTTGAAACTTTAAGGAGCTAATTGCCCTAAAAGTCTAATATCAGACTTTATCCCTTAATTGGCTATTTTTAAAGTGTTTTAGAATATATAAATAGGTTGATGAGAGTTAATTTGTAATTAAAAGCTTTAAAACAAAAATCACGTAACTAACTTTCTCAAAATCCCTCCAGCCAAACATCAATTTCTTCTTCTAAATCTTCAGGTAAACCTTTATTTTCTTAAATATTTTGTTTGTAAATGATTCTTTGTTGTTAGTTTACCAAATACTTATTGTTTTAACTTTGTTTTCTCATGTAAATCATCAAATTAAGGGAAAAAGCATCCATTAGAGGTAAGGTTCGTTCTCCTCCTCCAATGAAAGGTTCTTTACTGAAATTGGTTTAATTGTGTTTTGATTGATGAAATTTTGGATCTTCGTACTTGTTCTATTTTGCTGGGATTTTGATCAAATCAGATTAGATCATGATTTTGATGTTTAATTGAGTTAATAACTTGGTTTTAACATTGTAATCCCGAAACAAGTTGAATCTCTAATGTTTAAGGTTGTTAATCAAGGGTTTTTGGGGTGATAGTTGAGTTTAATCATTGCTAGAAGTAAAAGTGTGTTGGGAAAAGGTTTTTGGATGTTAATTCATGGTGTTTAATGGGTTGAATCGTTATATTATGGCTGGGTTGAGTTTCGAAAGTGTTTGAGGATGTTTTCGATATGTTTCAAATAGTTTTTGAGTGGGCAACTTAAGAGTTGCGGGTAATTGCTTGTTGGAAATGGTTTGAATGCATAATGATGCATTTTCCCTCTGGTTTTATGTGATTTAAATAGGGGATAATCAAGGCAACGAAGTTTGACATTGTTTGTTGCTTGTAGAGAGCTCGATTCACGTTGGCGACCAAAGGGAGGCGTATCGGTGAGTGGAAACTAGTTTAAACGCCTTTAAGAGGTTTAATAAATGTTGTTGGGAGTTTAGGTTAAGTTTGAAACACTTACCTAAGCTCGGATGTAAGTTTTCCCTCTTTTGCTCTTTAGTATCGGTTCAGATATGAGTATGTGTAATTCATGCTTTGGTCGTAAACATGGTTTGATTTACTTACTGGAAATGCATGATTTTAAGTACATATGCAGGGGATTTAAAAGTATAAGAAATGTTAGAGAGCTTTGGTTTTCATTCCGGTCGAGAATGGTGTTATTGCTTTGGCAATGTGATTTGCATATGTGGTGATTTTATTTAATGCATTGTAAAATAGTGGGTAAATGGTTTTGTCAAGGATATATTGGCTATGTGACATGATGAGAAAACATTTGGATATAGTTGGCATGCCATAGGATGAAGTGCACTATAATATGATAAAAAATTGATCGCGGTTAAGAGTCCTCGAGGTAAGTGGTAGGCTACTTGGACTATAATGTTGTCACTTGGGTTGAGCGGTCGGTTCCCCTTGTTGATGTTGATCTTGCGGTCGGCAAGGGTGTTGTATCATCCGGTCGACATAGTATGGGTCATGGTAGTGGTCGACTATCATGGGAGATCTGTGTATCCGATATGTAAGGTTATGGGTCAATTAACCAAGGATTAGCGGTCGGCATGAATATCTTGGGGTGTATGAGTGCCATGAATTGTTGCTGATTCTGTGATGCTTTGGTATGGTATGCATCCTAGGCATGTTAGAGCGTTTTGGTTATCATTAAAGAATGTTTAGACAACAAATTGGGACATTACAGGTCCAGGCGTACCCGCACGGGTTGTAACACCCTAGTTTTGGGCTTAGCAGTTTGTGGTTTCTTAGACGGTCAGGTGGACCGGGTTAGAGATTCGAGTTGGATTCGGGACTGTATATTTTTCGGTAAGATAAAAATGTGGAAAAATAGTTAGAAACCATCTTTTATTATAAATGATTTTTGGTGAAATCAATTCTAGAAAAAGGAATTTGGTAATGTGACATTTTGGAGTAGTGACCAAAATGCAATTTTTGAAAACTATTTTTAAAGGTAACTAAAATGAAAAGGGTCAAATTCTTATAATCTGTAAGGATCTATTTTACCAAGGTTTTTCTGATTATTTCTCTCTGAATTTATGATATTTTAACATGTGTTTTAAAGATAATTAAAAAGGGATTTTAGTTAAAAAGTTAGTTAAGCTCATTAAAGAAAATTCACGTAACTTTTCTCTCCACTCTCTCCTCAGCCAAACACTCAAGTTTTCTTCAAAATTCAGAGGTGATGAGTCTTTTAACTTGTTTTTATGATTGGTAATGGTTTGATTAACATTGTTTTTGCAAAATCTCATTTAAATCTTGCGTTTTCTTAGCTTTTTGTCAAACTAATTGTGGGAGAAATCTCACAATAAGTGTAAGGAACGTGATCTCCTCTATTTTATGGTTCTTTACCGAAATTCCCAAGTAATTGATCCTTGATTTATAGTTTGGAAGCTGATTTTAATGTTACATCAATGATTAATTGAGTTATTTTGGGAATATTGATGAGATACTATAATTTTTGAAGTGGGTCTATTTTTTCAGTGTTTGAGTTGGATTTAATATATGTTTTGGATGTATTTTGATGTTGATAATTTGTTTTTATCAATAGAATCCCGAAACTCTTGAATCTCTAATTAGTTAGGTTGTTAGATTAGGGTTTTGTGGTTATATTTGAGTTTAATCCTTGCTGGAGCTAAAAGGGTGTTAGGAAAAGGTTTTTGGATGTTATTAGATGTTGATTGAAGTCTTGTATTGTTGTTTTATGGCTGGGTTAAGTTTTGGAAATGTTTGGTGGTATTTTTGGTATGTTTCAGATGGTGTTTGAGTGGGCATCTTGGGAGTTACGAGAGTTTGTTGTTGGGCAATGGTTTGAATGCATTTTAATGCATTTTCCCTCTAGTTTTATTTGTTTAAAATATGGGATAATCAAGGCGTCGAAGCGTGACGTGTTTGGTGGTTTGCCGAGAGCTTGTTTTGCGTTGGCAAGAAAGGCGAAGCGTATCGGTGAGTGGAAACTGGTTTTATATACTTTACAAGGGTTTGTAAAGGTTGTTGGGAGTTTAGGGTAAGCGTGAGACGCTTACCTAATCTCAGATGTAAGTTTCCTTTATTTTACTCTTGAATATCGGCTAAGATATGAGCATGTTGTTTGCATGTTTTGGTGATAAACATGGTATGATTTACTTACTGGTAATGCATGATTTTAAGTACATATGCAGGGGATTGAAAGTATATATTAAATGCTATTGAGCATTGGTATTCATTCCGGTTGGAAATGGTGTTATTGCATCGGCAATGAGATTAGCATATGTGTTGTTTATGAGATGCATTGTAAAATAGTAAGTAAATGGTTTTGTAAATGATATATTGGCTATGTGACATGGTGAAAACAATCGGATAAAGTTGGCATGCCATAGGATTAAAAGTGCACTATAAAATATGAACAAAATCGATCGTGTCCATGGGTTCTTGAGGTATGGCGGTTTAACTAGGCCACTCGGACTGTTGGGACATCATTTGGGACAAGCTGTTTAACTAGGAAACCCAAATTGATGGTGATCTTGCGGTTTAACTAGGCAAGGGTGAAATCTCGCAGTTTAACTAGGCAAGGGTGTCAAATCTTGCGATTTATCTAGGCAAGGTTTGGAATATCACGCGGTTTAACTAGGCATGGTAAGAGAGATCCATGTATTTGATATGTGTAAAGGATAGAGGTAGTCTATCCGTGTCACTATAATTGCCAATATATGAAAAAGATCGTGTGTTGATTCTTGTATTAAATGCTTTGGGATTTAAGCATGGTTTGATTAAAAAGCTTGGGATTTAAGCATGAGATGTTATTGATGTTATGAATATCATTATGTTTTGATTCGGTTAGAATCATGAGGAAGTGCTTTGTAAGTAAGCATGTTTTGGGAAAAGCTAGCATATGTTTTTAAATGAATGTAAATGCATCATTGTTTATGAGCATCCTCAAAAAGCATGTGTGCTTACACTCTCTTTTTCTTAATGATGCAGAGCATTGAAGTTCGGGCAGCAAAGGCAAGGTTTGCAAGGATCCAAAAGACAAACTACTGTTGAGTATGAACTCGGTTCATGTTTCTGGTTAATAAGTCAATGTGTTCGCCAAGGTTTTTGAGAGTTGTAATTATGTTTTCTTATGGTTTTCGAGTATGCTTTCTATACTGGTTTTTGAGGACAGTTGATGTTGCTAAGCTTGATGTTAAAACTTGTTTGTACTTGTGGATGAATGGTGGCTTAGGTATGCATCTAGAGCTTTCTTGTTGTTCGCTTTGCTGCGATGGTTTGAGCGAGTTTTGTATGCTATGTTAAGTGTGTTGGAACATTGCTTATGCTGGGAATGGCTTAAATGTGCATTTTGGCATGTTGGTAAAGTGGTATAGGGAGCATGCCTCTAGAGTGGTCTTTGAAAGCATGATGTTGTTATGGTTGTCTAATCCTGGTATAAATGTTAGATTATGTATATTGTTGTGTTGTTATGTATGTTTGAAAGTTGATAGGGGCCAATCGCATCTAGAATTGGGTGAAAAATTAGCTAATCTTGACATTACAGGCCTAGGCGTACCGATACGTGAGGGACCGTATCGGTACAGCTAGGCAATTGTGACCGAGGCATTTCGGTACGGGTAGAGGTGTTTCGGTACAGACAGGCAATCAAAGCCAGAGCGTATCGATACAGGCAAGGGTGTTTCGGTACGCTTTGTGATTACTGAAATTTTACTTTTTGAGGATGAGCCCGATTACCGAAACACCAATAGACCGTATCGGTATGATGTAAAATGGTTTCAAACTGTATTTTAAATTCGAGGTAGCGTACCGGTACAGGCCTCACCGTATCAAAATGATGAGTTCACAACCGTATCGATATGGGTCCCAGCGTATCGATACAGATGTCGTTAATTCTGTTAATGTCATGGAAGGTTAGTTCTATTTTCTTTCGTTTTAATCCCTAAATCTTACTTTATTAATTATTTAAGCATGGGTGATCATTTGAGGCTAAAATTTGTCATATAAGCATGAAATGAACCTAATTAAAGGTTGGTAGCTTAAAAAGTTGAAGAGTCTTTCCAAGTGGTTGAATTTACATTTTGGTCACTAAGTTGTGTCGTGGCCAATTGGATATCGTTACGATGCCCGATTGAGATAAGTGCTTACCTTTGAAGAGTATGCTCATGTAGGAAGGCATTAATGCATCTATATAAGATAAAAAATGGGCGTGTTTTTTGTTTAATCTTCCCAGTTTACTTCGGTAAACCTATTGTAGCTTGCTTGGTTCGGTCTCTCAACTAGGCCGGGTCGAGGGTGTACAAGGGTGTCCCTGTTTCGGTACGAGTAAGCCATTTTAGGCTTAGCGTACCGGAATACGAGCAAGCGTTTCGGTACGAGCCTAGGCAAATTTGGCCAGCGTTTTGGTACTCGAGAGGGTATTTCGATACGGTACAGAGATTTTATGAAGGGCTTTTCGATACGCGGGGGCGTATCAGAACGAATTTTAGCTACTGGAAACTGAGTTTTGGAAATTATTAAGGCGTACTGAAACACCTAAACGCGTACCGATACGGGCTGCAATTATTTCAGTTATTGTAATATTTGGAAGTTTCTGTTTCTCTCGTTTTGGTCTCTGAAATTTGTAAATGCAATTGTATGAGATTGGATGATCGTTTTGACTTGAAATTTGACATGTAAGGATGTAATTGGACTAATTGAGGATTGGTAACTTTAATTTCAGTTTTGGTCCTTTATTTTATTAGATTTGGATTTTAGTCCCTAAAATATATGTTATGCAATTGGTTGCCTTTTCGTGGTCCAATTCTTTTGTAAATTCACCCGCTGTAAATATGTACACATAGGATTAATAATATGCACTAGACAAGATAAAGAGAAAAAATGGACCGGTTTTTGTAAACTTTCCCGGTATACTTCCGCAAACCTAATGTAGTTCTCTCGGTTCGGTCGGGCATCTAGGCGGGGTCGAGGGGTTACATTTGTTGGTATTAGAGATAGGTTACGAAAGGTTGGGATGTTGTTGTTTGATTAATTGGAGATGTTTGAATTGCACGGTGATTGTGTATATGTTCGGTGATTGTTTAATATCATGTTGGGGTATAAATTGGGAACACATTGCCTATTACCAAGGTTTTAAAATGTTTCATAAGGTTGTCTTGGATCCTTTGCCTGATGCTAGCCTAACTTTAATGTGTTTTGATGCTTTTGTTAGCATGACTCGACATGAGACGCATTCTGTAATGTCCCAATTTTTTATTAGTGACCAAAATATAAAATTTGAAAATTTAAAGGTTAAAGTGTAAACTTTGGAAAAGTTTAGGGACCAAAGTGTAGTTTTCAAAAGTTATGTATTTTGACCCTATAAATGAATAGTGTACCCCAAGAGTGACATTTCCGTGTTACCCAACTTTTTCGTACGAAGCTTATATTAATGGCTGTAAAGCGATAAAGTTCAGAAATTTGGAAATCGTAGTTGGATCAAATGAAATATTGCTAAGCGTGCTAAGACTAGAGGAGCACAATAGCACATGGATGGGTGACCTAATGGGAGGGTACCATGTTAGTATTTTTTATTGATAAAAAGGATTCAACATGAGTCAATAATATTTGTAATGATTATTGTTATAAAATTTCCAAGAGGGATTGTATCTGATAAAATTCCTGGTAATTATCAGAACATCGAATCGAATTGGAATTTTAAAGACGGTTCCAAAAGTTATGGAAAATTCATAAAATACTATTTTATAAGTATTTTATTATAGTTAGTTGGATTCCAACTAGACTTAATTGAATTTTTACAAGAATGGCAAACTAGTAAATAAAGAATAGTTAAAGGGCAAATTAGTCATTTGGCAGGGGTGGCAATTTTGAAATATTTGAAGTTACAAGGGCCATTTTTTGAAGAAGAAAATTGAAGATTTAAATATTGGCCCTTGATTGATGATAAAATCAATTTCAACCGTTGGATAAAAGGGTAATTTTGTAATTTCTTTATTTGAATGAATTTAAAATTTATTTACATAATACAAGTGGCATAATTGGAGTAATTTAAAAATTAAAAGGCCAAAAGATGAAGCCTCCTTCATCTTTCAAAATTTTGAAAATTTGAGGGGAAAAGGGAGAAAATTTTCCAGGCTTGATTCAAGCCCCGAAACTCGATTTTCAGGTAATCTTTCGAACTGCAAAGTTGTTCTACTCTTCAAGCACTATCTTTTGACGTAATTAATTCATGGAATACATGCTTGATTGATGAAAGTTTTACATGATAAGAAAAGTAGGGTTATGAACAAAATTGGGGCTTTTAAAATTTTATGATTCCATGGTTGATTTTAAGTTGGAATCAAGCTTATATGATGTTAAAATCATGTTATTGAGTTAGGATTTAAACCCTACATATTTTGGTTTGTATGGAGAAGGTTAGGGTTTATGGATTTAAGTCTAACTTAGGGTTTGTGATGTTGGATTAATGATCTAGTAAGCTTGATTTGTTATTTGGAAGCAAAACCCTAAGTTAAATATATAGGGACAAATTCGGCAAG
Source organism: Hibiscus mutabilis (assembly GCA_019671005.1). Taxonomy (NCBI): domain Eukaryota; kingdom Viridiplantae; phylum Streptophyta; class Magnoliopsida; order Malvales; family Malvaceae; genus Hibiscus; species Hibiscus mutabilis. Next base: position 35,128,172 of record CM033729.1, read on the forward strand.
CTTCAAAGTTAAGGGACCGAATATGAATTTTATGAAATTGGAGTGTATTTATGTAATTAATGATGTTGGAGATGTGAAATTGATGTTAGAATGCTAAACCGATGTTGAATCGAATTAGTGACTATTTTGACAATTTGTCAAAATCAAGTGACCAAATAGGAAATGAATTCTTGGATGGGGATTAAATCTGATGTTTTTAGTTAAAATAATAGAATTAAGGTAGTAATGTTGATTTTAGGACTAAATTGCAAATTTAAGAAGTTTGAATTCTTACATTTGCATTTTAGTGACTATTTTGGTAAAGAAAGAAAATTAGAGGGAATTATTTTGAATAATTATTTGATGAAGAAAATGATGAATTGGTGGTTTGAAGCAAGTGATGGGACTAAATTGACAAGTAGAAAAATAAGAATAAATTAGAAGTTAATTATGGAAAGCTATGTGAAAATTGAATTTTGGCAGTGACTTCAAAAATTCACCATAAATTCTACAAAAAATGTTTAGGTGATGAATTTTATATCGATGTAAATATTTGTTCGTCTAGTTTTGTTTCCAACAAACGAAAACTGATTTCGAGTTCCGAGTTGAAAGATATGAATTTTTAATCGAATGAAGGCCAAAAAATTTATGGAGCAGTTTCTGTTAGGACAGCTCCGCGACTGGAGTTTGAAGAATTTTCATAATTTTTGTAGATTTTATTAATTTATGTGGCTTATACCGTTAGAGTCTTTATCGAATTTAGTTCTTACAGTATGAAGGATATTAAAATCCAATGTGTATTCTGATCTTTAGAAGTAAAACTCTAAGGGTAGGACAAGTTGCCAGAAAATAGAATTTGATACATTTTGTATCTAAATGTTTGATAACAAGCTCGGAAGAATTATTGGAAGTTCAAAATGGTCTTTAAGGACAAAAATGAATTTTTGGACAGTATAAGGAAGGAAGGAAAATTATGGATTTTTTTATGTTAAATGATTAGATAGCTTGATTGAAATATTGTTAGAAGTGAACCTAACAAATGTTTGTTTATATTCATGTGGTTAATGAAGTCAAATCTGAATCAAAAGAAGATTCGAGGTACTATGAAGGAAACGATCAAGTAGAATTTAGTGAGGCATGCTAATAAATGGCCCAAGTGAGTGCCTTTCTATATGTGTATTATATTAAAAAGGGGAAGACTTGTGAAAAGTCAACCCAAATTTGGAAATAACATTGCATTACTTTTTAAAATAAATAATATGAAGCATGACTCGGTATAGCAAGCTTGAAAGAGTACAAGGTATGAACTATTATTTGCATAAATGATGATGAATTATGTTTATTGATGAAATATGATAACAAGTTGCATGCTTACATGAATAATGATAATTGATTGACAATAAGATGAAATGCCCAAGCATTTATGGATGAGAGTTCAGGGTATAATTGGATATCCATAGAGTCTTAGCAGCTGCGTCCTAGCACTATGGTCTTTTTCAGTCACTACGGTGATGTTTAGACACTTCGGTGTCGGCTTAGATGCTACGGCGTTGTTCAAACACTTCAGTGTTGTTAGCACAAAATGTGCGATTATAAAGAGCAAAGAGCGTCCTTGATTATATGAGGAGCAAAGAACGTCCTCGAGTACGTACTCATCTCATTCGCTTCGGCGATGTAGACGCTACGGAGTCGTAGACACTACGGTGTCTTATCAAGATGACTCGCGTACCTTGGTCTCATATAATATACTTTGGGCTATGTTAAAAGATATGATATGCAAATAATTGCATGATGAAAGTATGACTATGTTAAAGAATATGATATGCAAATAATTGCATGATGAAAGTATGACCAAGTTTCAGAATATGATATGCAAATGATTACGTGATGAAAGCATAACTACTTGATGATCATGAACCATTGATATCATGATTCGATGACAGAATTGACATATGACATGATTCTTAAGATAGTCATGATACATGATACTATTATGTTGTGAAATACTTGCCATCTTACAGAAATTGTAATGCACTTTTATATAACACACTATAATGCATCACTTCGTGTTATGATAAATGCGTTAAATGTCTCACTAAGTTTGAACTTAGTGTGTGTTTTATTTCACATGTAGGTTCTCTGAAGTGGATTAACAAGGAGGAGTTGTTCTTTTGGAAAGTCGAGTTACTACAATAAGATACAGTAAGTACATCTTTATCGTAATTTGATATCTAGCGAGCATGTAAATATTTTTAAGTTGAGCTGTTTAAAGTTTAAGTTTACAAACTTAAATATATGCTTTTATGATGAATAAGTTTAGAAGTATAGTTTGCTAATAGTAGCATTGAACTTTGGTACAATTAAATATAGTTTAATCCTAATCGTGTAGAAATTTTATAATTAAAAAAAGTATAGGCAGTACACATAGTTTTTACCTTGAGTTACATTTTTATTTTAATAACTCAATTATAAGTTTTGTAAACCAATTCAGGGTCAAAACTAGCTACATCTAGATGACTTAGTTTTTAATTTAAAACCGAGAAAGGGTTAAACTACAAGCTAAATTTTGATATAAAAAATTTACAAGCTAAGATTTCTTCCAAAGATTTTGTAACATCTTTAATGTATATTCGGCATACGAGTATACGTTAAGGGTGTTACACGTTTGATGGCTATTAATGCAGGAGTTGGGCAAAATAATATTGAGGAAGGGAATCCCCCTAATGTTTTACCTTCTCCTCCTCTGTTGGCTCCTCATGTTGATGTTCGAGTGGGTGGTGTACCCTAGGCTCCTCTTGTGCCAGTTTTTAGTGATTTGACTCCATTAATCCAAGCAATGACGGGAATGTTTCAGGTAGCGATGGATGGAGTGCAAGCACCAACACCTGCTGTGGTGGCTAATCAAGGTTTACCCTTAGAGCATCTTTGAAGTTTGGAAGGTTAGAAATTTTAGGGTTTGAGTCCTTAGGCAGCCGAGGGATGGTTGGAAAAGACAATCCCCATTCTGAACCAGATGGGTTGTAATGAGGAATGCAGGTTGCTTTGAACTGTGTCACTGTTGCAAGGTGATGCATATCATTGGTGGGTGACCATAGTTGCGGGTGTTTCGAAGGAAGATGTAACTTGAGAGTTCTTTCGGAGAGCTTTCAAGAGAAAGTATCTTGGTGCACAGTATTTGGATGTGAAGAAGTGCGAGTTTATGTCGCTATCGCAGGGTGGCATGTCTGTTGCCGAGTATGAGGTGAAATTTGTTTGCTTGAGTTAGTATGCCCCGGAGTTGGTTCCCGATGATCAGCAGAGATGCGATATGTTTTGCTATAGACTTGTAAAGGATACTAAAACTTATCTCCTGACTGGTGATTACACAGATTTTGATGTGTTGGTCAATCGGGCCAAGGATGTTGAGCAATCCTTGGGTACATCAGTTCAGGCTTCGAGTGCAAGCTTGGGTAAGAGAGTGGCTGATTCTAGCTATTATAGGAGACAAAATAAGAGGTTTCGGGACAAGATACATAGGCTAGACCACATGTGTGGTGGCGGTGTTGGTCAGCGTGATTGTCCTCGAGTTGTGAGAGAGGCACCAGTTCATGTTGCTGCACCTACTAGGGGCTGAGGCTGTGGCAGGGGTAATTTTTAGAGGCGTGAGGATGGTCAGAGAATGGAGGACTAGCTCGGATCTATGCTCATCGCGAGGGTTGCAATGACACGGATGTGATCGCAAGTACCTTTACTTTGCAATCCTTGTCATTGTTATCTTTGATTGATTTAGGGTCTACTCATTCATAGATCTCAAGTGAACATGCATCTTGTTGAATGTTCCTTTTGAGATCCTGGATGTTGGCATGTTAGTAACTAGTTTCTTTGGTGAGACGGTTACTACTAGAAGGTTGTATAAGCGGTGTCCTTTAGTTGTGCAAGGTCATGAGTTTGCCAAAGATTTGATGGAATTTCCTTTGCATGGTTTTGATGTTATTTTGGGTATGGATTGGTTGAGAGAGCATAAGGAGGTTGTGGATTGTGAATCTAAAAGAATTTCTTTGAGGTTAGCCGATGATTATGAAGTTATGGTGGTTGGTGAGAATGTAAAGTTCTTGTCTAATGTTGTGTCGGTTACTCAAGCGAAAAGGATGATGCAAGGAGGTTGACAAGCTTATTTGGCCATCGTGATGAATCCTGAAGTTAAGAGTGTTCGGGTGCAGGACATTTGAACTATTAGTGATTTTTTGAAGGTTTTTCATGAATAGTTATCGGGTTTACCACTGGATATGGATGTAGAATTTGACATTGAGATATACGCATGTACGACGCTGGTGTCCATTGCTTCTTATAGGATGGCACCGAAGGAATTGAAAGAGTGGAAGTCACAACTTCATGAGTTATTGGATCATGGGTTCATACGATCGAGTGTTTTGCCTTGGGGTGCTACGGTTCTCTTTATGAAAAAGAAGGATGGTATGAGGCGTATGTGCATTGATTATTGGCTATTGAATAAGCTAACGGTGAATAACAAGTATCCTTTGCAGAGGATTGATGACTTGTTCAATCAGTTTTGTAGGGCAGCGGTGTTCTTTAAGATTGATTTGAGATCAGGGTATTACAAGTTGAAGGTTAAGGATGAGAATGTGCATAAAACTACGTTTTGTATGAGGTATGAGCATTGTGAGTTTTTGGTCATGCCTTTTGTTTTGAAAAATGCCCCGACTGCGTTCATAGATATGATAAATAGGGTGTTCAATGAACATCTTGATCAATTTGTGATGGTGTTTATAGATGATATTCTCGTGTACTCTCATACCGAGGAAGATTATGATTGGCATTTGCTGGTTGTGTAGCAAGTTTTGAAGGATAACCAGTTGTATGCCAAGTTGAGCAAGTGCGAGTTTTGGCTTAAGGAAGTGATGTTCCTTGGTCATGTAGTTTCTGTGGAGGGTATTCATGTTGATCCACAGAAAATTGAGGCTATTCTCAGTTGGAAGCAACCTAAATCTGTTTCGAAGGTTCGCAGTTTTCTTGGACTGGCTGGTTATTACCGTCGCTTTGTAGATAGGTTTTCTAGTATTGTGGCACCGTTGAAGAAGTTGTTGCAGAAGAATGTTCCTTATGTGTGGATGGAGAAGCAAAAACATAGTTTTGAGAAGTTGAAGGAAGTTTTAACACATGCTCCTGTGTTTATTCAACCTGAATCTGGGAAGTAGTTTGTAGTTTATAGTGATGCTTCGTATGTTGGTTTGGGCTAATGCAATATGGTCAGGTTGTGGCCTATGCATTGAGACAGCTGAAGGTTCATGAGCTCAATTATCCGACTCATGATTTGGAGCTTGCGGCTCTGGTGTTTGCCCTGAAAATCTAGAGACATTACCTTTATGGTGAGAAGTGTGTTGTTTTTACGGACCATAGGAGTTTGAAGTATTTGATATCTCAAAAGGATTTGAATCTTAGGCAACGTAGATGGTTGGAGTTTCTTAAGGATTACAACTTGACGATCGAGTATCATCTTTGAAAAGCTAACGTGGTTACGGATGCGTTAAGTCGCAAAGTTGCGGTTGAGCTTTGGGCTATGTTTGCGAGGTTGAGTGTGAACGAGAAGGTGGATTGTTGGCTAAGTTGTAAGCTAAGCCTACGTTCTCGCAGATGATTAAAGCTAAGCAATCGTTAGATGATTCCCTGATTAAGCATGTTAAGGATATATCGGAAGGTAATCCGACGGATTTTCATTTTGATGATGATGGAGTTTTGTGTTTTGTGATTCCTGGAAAATCTAGTCTTTTTGCTATGCATCCCGATAGTGTTAAGATGTATCGTTGATTGAAAGAAGTGTACTACTGGGTTGGTTTGAAAAAGGATGTTGCTGAGTTTGTTTCTAAATGCATGGTGTGTCAGCGGGTCAAGGCTGAACATCTGTTTCCATCCGGGTTGTTGCAACCTTTGAGAATTCTGGAATGAAAGTGGGAGAGAATCACCATGGATTTTGTGTCAGGGTTACCTTTGACACTGGCTAAAAAGGATTCCATTTGGGTGATTGTGGATCGGTTTATGAAGTGTCCACATTTTTTGCCAGTGCATACGACGTACACCTTGAACAGGTTGGCAGACTTGTACATTTTTGAGATCATGCATTTGCACGGGGTACCTAAGTCCATTGTTTCGGATAGAGATCCGAGGTTTACAACAAGGTTTTGGGTAAGTTTGCATCGGGCTTTGGGAAGGAGGTTAAATTTCAGCACCGCATATCATCCTCAGTCGGATGGTGTAACCCTCTTGTCCCGGCCTAGATGACCGACTGAACTAGGAAAACTACATTAGGTTTGCCGAAGCAAACCGGAGAAAATTTTGAAAACTTGCCCATTTTTTTTCTTTTATCTTGTCTAAATGCACATTATTAATCCTAAGTGTACATGCTCGCAGCGGGTGAATTTTCAAAGGAAACGTTTCATGGAAAGACCTTCAATTGCACAACATACATTTTAGGGACCAAATTGCAAATCTTTTAATTTACAAGACCAAAGGAAAATTTAAGATTACCAACCTTTAATTAGTCAGATTACATGCTAGCACGTCAATTTTCAACTAATTCCGACCATACAAACTCATGTAATTGATAGCACAATATTCAGGGACTAAAACGAAAGAAACCAGAACTGCCCCTCCTTGACATTAATAGAAATAATTGCCTCGTATCGATACGCTAAGGCCCATATCGATACAGTATTGCAACTTCATTTTGGTACGCCAAGCACCGTACAGGTACGCCACTTTGAATACAAAAATTCCATTTAATTAGATAAAACGCCATACCGATAAGGTCATTTAGTGTTTCGGTACACGGGCTCGTTCCAAAAAGTGAAATTCCAGTAGCAATAAACCATATCAAAACACCTTCACCTGTACCGAAACATCCTGCCCAAAATTACCTAGCCGTACCGATACGGTCCCCCGTGTATCGGTACGCCTAGGCCTCTAATGTCAAATTTAGTTGGTTTTTCACTTGAATCTAGATGCATTTAGGTCCTAGCAACTTGCATTCATGCATACAAACAACCATAAATACCTAAGCTCACATTTATACCAGGGTTAAACATCCAAATCAATCTCATGCTACCAAAGGATCACTCTAAAGAAATGCTTCCTATTCCACCTTACCAAACATACCAAAATGCACAAAAAGACCAGTATCAGCATAAGCATCATGTCAACAAAACTAAGACAACATAATACACTTGCGCAAACCGTCACAACATGACAAACAACAAGGAAGCTCTAGATGCACACCTAAGCAACCATTCATCCACAACTATAAGCAAGGATTAACATCAAGCTTAGTAACATCAACCATCCTCAAAATCCAGCATAGAAACATACTTAAATGCTTATGAAAACAGAATTACAACTCCCAAAAACCATGGTGAACACACTGCCTTATTTACCGAAAACTTAAATCGAGTTCATACTCAAATGTAGTCAATCACTTGGATCCCTTCAACCCTTTCCTTCGCTGCCCCAAACCTTAATGCTCTGCATCATTAGGAAAACGAGAGAGTAAGCACACTTGCTTAGTGAGGGTGCTCATAAAACAATGATGCATTAAAACCATTTGAAATCCGTATACTTGTTTCCCGAAAACATGCTTACAACCAAAGTATTTTCCATTATTCCAACTGAATCAATGCAGACAACCTCTATACAACATCATAACCATTTTCCATGCTTAAATCCCAAAGCATTAAATCATAAACCATGCTTAAATCTCAAAGAATTAAATCATAAACCATGCTTAAATCTCAAAGCATTAAATCATAAACCATGCTTAAATTTCAAAGCATTAAATTATAAACCATAGTTAAATCCCAAAGCATTAAAAATAGGTTCAACACACGAACTTTCTCTTATATTGGCATTTATAGTGACCTCAGATAGACTATCCTCTATCCACACATATAAGTTACACGAATCTCTCATACCATGCCTAGTTAGACCACCTGATATCCCAAACCTTGCCTAGTTAGACCGCAAGATTTGACACCTTCGCCTAGCTAAACCACGAGCTTAACATCCTTGCCTAGTTACACCGCAAGTTTACCAACCTTGCCTTGTTAAACTGCAAGTTTACCATCTTTGCCTTTCTAAACCGAAAGATTTGACAACCTCGCCTAGTTAAACTGTGAGTTTTACCTCCTTGCCTAGTTAAATTGCAAGATTTTATTACCTCGCCTAGTTAGACCGCAAGTTTTACCTCCTTGCCTAGTTAATCCGCAAGATTACCATTGATTTAGGTTGCCTTGTTAATCCGCAGGCCCCAAATAATGTCCCAATAGTACGAGTGGCATTGTTAAACCGCCATACCTCAAGGACCCATGGCCACAATCAATTTTGTTCATATTTTATAGTGCACTTTTAATCCTATGGCGTGCCAACTATATCCGATTATTTTCTCACTATGTCACATAGCCAATATACCATTTACTTACTGCTTTACAATACATTAACCAAAATATCACATATGCAAATCTTATTGTCAATGCAATAACACCATTCCTAACCAGAATGAAAACCAATGCCCAATAGCATTTAATTTACTTTCAAAACCCTGCATATGTACTCAAAATCATGCATTTCCAGTAAATAAATCATACCATGTTCATCACCAAAACATGCAAACAAATGCTCATATCCAAGGCGATATTCAAGAGCAAAATAAGGGAAACTTACTTCCGAGCTTAGGTAAGGGTCTTACGCTTACCCTAAACTCCCAACAACCTTTACAAAGCATTTAAAACCAGTTTCCACTCACCGATACGCTTCACCTTCCTTGCCAACGCGATACAAGCTCCCAACAAGTAACAAACAACTTCAAGCTTTGTCTTCTTGATTATCCTCTATTTTAAACACATAAAACTAGAGGATAAATGCATCATTATGCATTCAAACCACTGCCTCAAAGAAAAACCCCGCAACTCTCAAGTTGCTCACTTAGAAACCAACTGAAACAAAATGAAAACACCATCAAACGTTTCCAAAACTTAACCCTGCCATAAAACAACGATTCAACCCATCAATCAACATCAATTAACATCCAAAAACCCTTTCCTAGCAACCTTTTACTTCCAGCAAAGATTAAACTCATATATCATCACAAAAACTTAAATCTAACAACCTAAACAATTAGAGATCCAAGAGTTTCGGGATTCTATTGGTAAAAACAACTTATCAACATCATAATACATCCAAAATATGTATTTAATCAATCTTAAACACTAGAAATCAGATCCACTTCGAATATTACCTTGTTACATCAGCTTTATCCAATTTACTCAATCAAACATTGATAAATCATTAAAATCAGTTTACAATTCATAAATCAAGGATCAAATACCTGGGAATTTCAGTAAAGAACCATACAATGGAGGAGATCACGAACCTTACCCCTTTTGTGAGATTTCTCCCTCAATTGGTTTGATAAAAGCTAAGAAAACACAAGATTTAGATGAGATTTTGTAAAACAATGTTAATTAATCAATTACAAATCATAAATACAAGTTAAAAGACTTCTCACCTCTAGATTTTGATGAAAACTTGAGTGTTTGGCTGAGGAGAGAATTGAGAGAAAAAGTTGAGAGAAAATTTATGTGAATTTTCTTTAAAAAATTAACTAACTTTTTAACTAAAAATCCCTTTTTAATTAACTTTAAAACACATGTTAATATCATTAATGAAGGGATAAATCATAAAAAAAAAACTTGGTAAAATAGCTCCTTAAAGATTCTAAGAATTTGACCCTTTTCATTTTAGTCACCTTTAAAAGCAGTTTTCAAAATTTTCATTTTGGTCACTAGCCAAAATGTCCGATTTCCAAATCTTATTTTCCAAAATTGATTTCACAATTATCCTTAATATAATTAATAATGATTTTGGAATAGTTTTTGACAATTTTATTACCTTCAAAAATATTTAAACCAATTTAATCCTAAAATTGACCCAAACTGTAATACCGGTCCATCGGGCCTTTGAACCAACCTTCAAAACATCTAAGCCCAAAACCGGGGTGTTACAACTCTCCCCCACTTAAGAAATTTCATCCTCAAAATTACCTGGAGGAAACAAATGTGGAAATTGCTCCATCATATCCGCCTTACTTTCCCAAGTGGTTTCCTTAACACTTCGGTGTCGCCACAAAACCTTCACAAGCTCAATCGTCTTACCTTAAAGAACTTTACTGCTGGAATCAAGGATTTCCACCGATTCCTCATCGTAGGATAAATTTGGCCTCAACTTTATATGCTCCGCCGGTATAACATGCGAATGATCCTACCGATACATCCGTAACATATATACATAGAACACATCATGTATTTTCTCCAACTCAAGAGGCAACCTCAATCGATAAGCCACAAGACCTACATGCTCAACGACCTCATACGGTCCAATAAACCTCGAACTAAGCTTACCCTTATGTATGAATCTCATCACCTTTTCCATGGGGACACTTTCAAGAATACACGATCGCCTACCGCATATTCAATTTCCCCACGCTTTAAATCTGCGCAAGACTTCTGCCGATCCGCAGTTGCTTTCAAGCGATCGTACATAAGCTGTACCTTTCATCCATGTCCTTCAACATATTCGGTAAGGAAACATGCTTTTCTCTTACCTCAGCCCAACACAAGGGCGTACGACACCTTCGGCCATACAACGCCTCATATGGTGCCATCTATATACTCGCTTGGTAGCTATTATTATATGTAAACTCAACTAAAGGTAAATGCTTCTCCCAAGTTCCTTGAAACTCGATAATACAACACCTCAGCTTATCCTCCAAAACTTGGATAACACGCTAAGACTGTCCATCCGTGTGGGGGAGATACGCGGTGCTGAAACTCAACCTCAAACCCAAAGCTTCTCCTCCAGAACCTTGCCGTAAACCTCAGATCTCTATCAGACACTATGGACTTAGGTACCCCGTGCAAGCACACAATCTCCGCAATGTACAGATTTGCCAGTTTGTCCAAGGTATCCGTCGTGTGCACTGGAAGAAATGTGCACACTTCGTAAATCGATCAAAAATCACTCAAATGGAATCCTTTTTAGCTGGTGTTAATGGCAGCCCCATCACAAAATCCATGGTGATTCTCTCCCACTTCTACTCCAAAATTTTCAGCGGTTGCAATAGCCCAGATGGAAACTAATGTTCAGCCTTGACCCACTAACACACCATACACTTGGAAACAAACTCAGCCACATACTTTTTTAACCCAACCCAGTAGTATGCCTACTTCAACCTGTGATACATCTTAACACTACCGGGATGCATAGCAAAATGACTAGAATGTGCCTCCATCAAAATAGTGTGCCTCAACTCTAGATCATCGGGAATCACTATTCGACCCTTGAAACACAAAACTCCATCCTCATCAAAATGAAAATTCGTCAAATTACCCTCCGACATGTCTTTAACATGCTCAACCAAAGAATCATCGTACGGTTGTTTAACTTTAATCATATATGACAACGTAGGCTTAACTTGCAACTCTACCAACAAGCCACCTTCTCGTGTCACACTTAACCTTGCAAACATACCTCTAAGCTCAACCGCAACTTTATGACTCAATGCATCCGCAACCACATTGGCTTTACCAGGATGATACTCAATTGTCAAGTCGTAATCCTTAAGCAACTCTAACCATCTACGTTGCCTAAGATTCAAATCCTTTTGAGACATCAAATACTTCAAACTCTTGTGATTTGTAAAAACCTCACACTTATCGCCATAAAGATAATGCCGCCAGATATTCAAGGCAAAAACCACAGGCGCAAGCTCTACATCATGAGTTTGGATAGTTACGCTCAAGAACCTTCAACTGTCTTGACGCATAGGCCACATCCTTACCATCATGCATCAACGCACAACCCATAATTGCTGATCATGTTCCTCCTCGGTACGAGAGTACACAAGAATATCATCTATAAACACCACCACGAACTGATCAAGATATTCATGGAACACCCTTAACCTCAGGACTCACCACAACTTCACTCTCATCAAATAAAGTCAAGAAACCTCCTTTTGGATTCACAATCCACAATTGCCTTGTGCTCACTCAACCATCCCATACCCAAAACACATTAAAACCATGGAATGGCAACTCCCTTAGATCTGCGGCAAACTTATAACCTTGCACTACCAAAGGACACCGCCTATACAACTTTCTAGTTATAACCAACTCACCAGAAGAATTAGCCACTACCACCACATCAGCCTTTAAGAAGTTATCCGTAAGTGTGGACATATGTATGTATGATTCCTTATATGTCGTCCTAGATGTCTATGCATATGTATGCAAAACCTCTAATGTCATACCCAAAGATGTATGCATGTACTGAAATATTTAAATATATACATATAAGTGTTTTTGCATTGTGCATGATCAACATCCACACTCATTTATAGCATTCCAGGTATCAAAATTCCTCCAACACAACAAAACACTCTAGCAACCCTTAACACTTGAGCAAAATTTTCCCGGGTTAAAAATATTTAAACCAATTAAATCCCAAAACTGACCCGAAACTCTAATACCAGTCCACCAGACCTTCGAACCAACCTTAAAACATCTAAGCCCAAAACCGGGGTGTTATATAGATGAATTTTGTTCGCTAGAGAGTTATTCCCTGAGGTTCTAGCGTGGTTCATCAAAATCTCTTTAAAGAAAATTCACGTAACTTTTCTCTCCACTCTCTCCTCAGTGAAACACTGAAGTGTTCATCAAAATCCAGAGGTGAGGTGTCTTTTAACTTATTTTTATGATTTGTAATTGATTAATTAACATTGTTTTTGCAAAATCTCATTTAAATGTTGTGTTTTCTTAGCTTTTATCAAACCAATTGAGGGAGAAATCTCACAATAGGGGTAAGGTCCATGATATCCTCTATTGTATGGTTCTTTACTGAAATTCCCAAGTATTTGATCCTTGATTTATTGATTTTAAACTGATTTTAATGATTTATCAATGTTTGATTAAGTGAACTGGGTAAAATTGATGTAACAAGGTAATTTTCGAAGTGGATCTATTTTTCTAATGTTTAAGATTGATTTAATACATATTTTGGATGTATTATGATGTTGATAAGTTTTTTTATCAATAGAATCCCAAAACTCTTGGATCTCTAATTGTTTAGGTTGTTAGATTTGAGTTTTTGTGATGATATTCGAGTTTAATCTTTGCTGGAAGTAAAATGATGTTTGGAAATGGGTTTTGGACGATATTTGATGCTGATTGATGAGTTGAATCATTGTTTTATGGCTGGGTTAAGTTTTGGAAACGTTTGATGATGATTTCAGTTTGTTTCAGATGGTTTCTAAGTGGGCAACTTGAGAGCTGCGGGGTTTTGCTTTGAGGCAGTGGTTTGAATGCATAATGATGCATTTATCCTCTGGTTTTATGTGTTTAAAATAGGGGATAATCAAGGTTAAGAAGCTTGACATTGTTTTGTTTCTTGCCAGGAGCTTGTATCGCGTTGGCAAGGAAGGTAAAGCATATCGGTGAGTGGAAACTGGTTTTAGATGTTTTACAACGGTTTGTAAAGATTGTTGGGAGTTTAGGGTAAGTTTGAAACACTTACCTAATCTTGAAAGTAAGTTTCCCTTATTTTATTCTTGAATATCGGCTTAGATATGAGCATGTTGTTTGCATGTTTTGGTGATAAACATGGTATGATTTACTTACTGGTAATGTATGATTTTGAGTACATATGCAGGGGTTTGAAAGTATATTAAATGCTATTGAGCATTGGTTTTCATTCTGGTTGTGAATGGTGTTATTGCATTTGCAATGGGATTTGCATATGTGGTGTTTTATGAAATTGTAACACCACTTTCCCGTATCCGTACACTGGGTACGAGTCGGAAATGTTACAACTTCTTTAATCCAAAAATCAGGGTAATTTAAAATTTTCAAAAAACTTCCCGATGGTCACCCATCCTAAAATTTCTCTAGCCCAAGCACGCTTATCTTTATTTAAAACAAACTTAAATTATTTGTTCGAGTTCCAATCATAAATCAATTATCTTAGCATGCAACTCATCACTTAAGGTTATTCTTAACCTTGAATCTTTCAAGAAACGCCACTTATCTTGAAACTATAAAGAACTTTAAAGGACAATCACACTCAATTAGATTTAGCAAGTATACATGCCACTATAATAATCAAACCTTAATTAGGATGTCATTACTGTGATTACCTGTTGAGCTTTCCAATATTGATGCAATGTTTTTCTCCCTCTCATCTTGATTTACCTACGTTTGTAAAATCAAACACAAGCTAAGTACGAACTTAGTGAGGCAATAAATGAAGTTAATAATAATAATTTAAATTTTATTCAACTTCATAGCTACATTTATATAGCATGATATATGCCAATGCATCAACTTTCACATTGCATTAGTAATTATTTACTATATGCCAATGTCATAAGATTTTGATGCTTGTCCGGTTATCATAATATGCCGTATATGCAAAAATGCATCATGATCACTAGATAAGTATACCATCATACTAATAATGTATCAACATAATATAAATCGAATATAAATTTCTTACCGATATACTTGCCATAATTTTAAGAGTGTATAAACTCTTTAACCTGTTTATCAAATATTCTTACCGATTTCATAACCCAATTTCATAGCCTGATTTTATAGCCCAAATATAGACCCATGAGGACCCTAGATACACGAGTCAAATATGCGCCAAAGTGCTAATTCCCACACATTTATAAGGTTGTGCTATCCATACACTAAGTGACCTTTAGGTACACTATCGTGCTATCCCGAATTCTCGATTATGTTGCGTGCTGCTGGGCTCTATGGCAGACCAACTATATCATATCCCTCAATTGACTTATTTGGGCATAAGTTCTATATTTATTACATCCATGGCAATGTATATCAATATAATTTAACATTGGGCAGTTCATACCCGAAATAACATTCAAAGTATATGATCATATATAACTAGTGATCCATGCATTTATGTTCAACCTTTGACATATTTAAAATATATCGAATATATGATCAATAACATAAATATCATGCCAACATATAAATCAGGTAGACTTATCGCAAGTCTTACCGCCGATGTATAAAACATCCATGTATCATGTTATGTATGAATTGCACTCATCTGGGCCATTTATTAGCATGCCTCACTAAATTCTACTCGATCCTTTCCTTTATAAAACCTCGAACCTTATTTGATTCGGACTTGACTGAAAATTGAGTTTCAGGGCTTGAATCGAGCTTGGAAATTTTCTCCCCTTTTCCCATTAATTTTCGAAAATAGAAGACGAAGAAAGCTTCATCTTTTTGCCTTTTAATTTTCAATTTCTCCAATTATGCCTCTTGTATTATATAAATGAATTTAAATGTTGCATAAAGGTTATTATGTTTTGATTCGGTTGGAATCATGGAAAAATGCTTAGGTTGTAAGCATATTTTGGAAAACAAGCATATGGTTTTCAAATGGTTCTTAATGCATCATTGTTGTATGAGCATCCTCACTAAGCAAGTGTGCTTACGCTCTCTTTTTCCTAATGATGCATAGCATTAAGGTTTGGGGGCAGCAAGAGGCAAGGCTAAGCGATCCAAAGGCATTTACAAGTTTGAGTACGAACTCAGTTTATATTTCAGTCAATAAGGCAATATGTTCGCCATGGTTTTTGGGAGTTCTAATTCTATTTTCTTATGGATTTTTAAGTATGTTTCCATGCTGGTTTTTTTAGGATGGTTTGATATTACTAAGTTTGATGATAGCCATTGCTTTTTGTTGTGGATGATTGGTTGCCTAGGTTTGCATCTAGAGCCTCCTTATTGATTGCCATGTTGTGATGGTTTGAGCAAGTTTATTATGCTGTGTTGGTTGTGTTGGCATGTTGCTTATGCTAAGAATGGTCTTTTTGTGCATTTTGGTATGTTTGGCAAAATGGTTTAGGAAGCATGCCTCTAGAGTGACCCTTTGATAGTAAGAAATTATGTTGGTGGATTTATCCTAGCATAAATGCGAGTTTATGTGTTTATGGTTGATTATATGCATGTATGCAAGTTGCTAGGACCCAAATGCATCTAGATTCGAGCAAAAACCAGCTATACTTGACATTACAGGCCCAAGCGTACTGATATGCAGGAGACCATATAGGTACGGCTAGGCAATTTTGGGCAAGGCATTTCTGTACGGGTTAAGGTGTTTCGATACGGTTTAATGCTACTAGAATGTCACTTTTTGGAATGAGCTTGCATACCAAAACACTACATGATCGTATCGGTACGGTGTTTAGTGAAATAAAATGGAATTTTACATATTCAAAGCAGCATACCGGTACGGGGTTGGTCGTAATGAGACGGTGGTTGCAATACCATATCGATAAGGTACTTAGTGTATCAATACGATTACCGCTATTTCTGTTAATGTCATCGAAGGGCAGTTCTGGTTTCTTTCATTTTAGTCCCTGAATCTTGTTTTGTCAATTGCATGAGTAAGGTTGATCGTATTAAGCTGCTTTTGACACGTAAGCATGAAATATACTTAATTAATGGTTGGTAACTTAAAATTGGGAAGAGTCCCTATAAATTATTGATTTTGCAATTTAGTCCCTAAATTGCATTGTGTTCAATTGGATATCGTATCGGTGCCCGATTGTATCACCTGTGGTAGTATGTAAATGTAAGAATGTAATAATGCATCAAGACAAGATATACAGGAAAAATGGACTTGTTTTTGGTTTTATCTTCCTGGTTTACTTCGGTAAACCTAATGTAGCTTGCTCGGTTCGGTCTTGCGACTAGGCCGAGTCGAGGGGGTTACATTTACTGGTATTAAAGACAGGTTTGAGAAAAGTTAGGATATTGTTGCTTGATTGGCTTATGCTGTATGAATTGCACGATGATTGTGTATATGTTCAGTGATTGTTTAATATCATGTTGGGGTATGAATTGGGAACATATTGCCTATTACCGAGGTTTTAAAATGCATTTAAAAGTTGTATTAGATCCTTTCCTGAGGCTAGCCTAACTTTAATGTGTTTTGATGCTTTTGATAGCGTGGCTCGGCATGAGACGCGATTGATGGCTAATACTGCCGGGGTAGGGCAGAATAATGAGATAGAAAAGAATCCCCCTCATGTTTTACCTTCTCCTCCTCCGATGGTTCCTCCAGTTAATGTTGGGGCGGGTGAAGTACTCCAGGTTCACCAGGTGCCTATTTATGGTGATTTGACTCCGTTAGTTCAAGCAATAACGGGAGCTTTCCAAGCAGCGGTGGCTGGAGTGTATGCACAAGCATCGGCATTAGCTGTGGTGGCAAATCAGGGTTACCTTTGGAGCGTTTAAGGAGTTTGGGACAAGAGGAAGTCTAGGGTTTGAGTCTTGAGGCAGCCGAGGGTTGGCTGGAAAAGACGAATTGCATCATGAATCAGATGGGATGCAATGAGGAATGCAAGTTGGGTTGCACCGTGTCTCTATTGTAGGGTGATGCATATCAATGGTGGGTGACTACCATTATGGGCGTTTTGGAGGTGGATGTCACTTGGGAGTTCTTTTGAAGAGCTTTCAAGAGGAAGTACCTTGGTACCCAGTATTTGGATATTAAGAAGTGAGAGTTCATGGCGCTGACACCGAGTGGCATGTTTGTTGCTGAATACAAGGTAAAGTTTGTCTGCCTGAGCCAGTATGCTTTAGAGTTGGTTCCTAATGACTAATAGAGATGTGACAGGTTCCGTTATGGTCTTGTTAAGGAAATTAAGACGTATCTCTTGGCTATAGATTACACGAATTTTGATGTGTTGGTCAATCGGGCCAAGGATATCGAGCAATCATTGGGTGCACCAGTTCAGGTTGCGGGTGCGAATTTGGGTAGGAGAGTGGCTGACTCTAGCTATTTTGAGAGGCATAATAGGAAGTTTAGGGACAAGAGACATAGGTCAGATCACAGGCGTGGTGGCGGAGTTGGCCAAGGTGCTCAAGGAGCTCGCGTTGTAGCAGAGTGTAATCGATGTGGTAGGCGTCACATGGGTATGTGCTGAGTTAATGCTGGAGGTTGTTAGATTTGTGGATTGGTGGATCACCTGAAGCGTGATTGTCCTCGAGCTGTGAGGGATGCACCAGCACTAGTGGCTGCACCTGCTAGGGGCTGAGGCTGAGGGAGGGGTAATTTTAGGGGCGCGATGATGGCCAGAGGGGTATGGCTCATACCATAGCAGTGAGACCAGAGGGTGGTTGACCGGCTCGGGTCTTTGCTCATCGTGAGGGTCGTAGTGACACATATGTGATCGCAAGTACCTTTACTTTGCAATCCTTGTCATTGTTATCTTTGATTGATTCAGGGTCTACTCATTCATATATCTTGAGTGAACATGCATCATTGTTGAATGTTCATGTTGAGATCCTTGAGGTTGGTATGTTAGTAACTAGTTCTTTTGGTGAGACGGTTACTACTAGAAAGTTGTATAGGCGGTGTCCGTTGGTTGTGCAAGGTCACGATTTCGCCGAAGATTTGATGGAGTTGCCATTCTATGGTTTTGATATCATTTTGGGCATGGATTGGTTGAGTGAGCACAAGGTGGTTGTGGATTGTGAATCCAAAAGGATTTCTTTGAGGTTAGCTGACAATTATGAAGTTGTGGTGGTTAGTGGGAATGTAAAGTTCTTTTCCAATGTTGTTTCGGCTACCCAGGCGGAAAAGATGATGCAAGGAGGTTGCCAAGATTATTTGGCTATTGTGATGAATCCTGAAGCCAAGGGTCTTCGAGTGCAGGACATTCAGGCTGTTTGTGATTTTTCGAGGTTTTTCCTGAAGAGTTGCTAGGTTTACCGCCTGATAGCGAGGTAAAATTCTGTATCGAATTGTTTGCGGGTATGACACCGGTGTCCATTGCTCCTTATAGGATGGCACCAAAGGAATTGAAGGAGTTGAAGTTGCAGTTTCAGAAGCTGTTAGATCATGGGTTCATTCGACCTAGTGTTTCTCCTTGGGGTGCTCGTGTTCTCTTTGTGAAAAAGAAAGATGTTACGAAGCGTATGTGCATTGATTACCAGCAGTTGAATAAGTTAACAGTGAAGAACAAGTATCTGTTGCAGTGGATTGACGACTTGTTCGATCAATTCTTTGGGGAAACAGTGTTTTCCAAAATTGATTTCATGTTACTAAGTTTGATGATAGCCATTGCTTTTAGTTGTAGATGATTGGTTGCCTAGGTTTGCATCTAGAGCCTCCTTTTTGATTTCCATGTTGTGATGGTTTGAGCAAGTTTATTATGTTGTGTTAGTTGTGTTGGCATGTTGCTTATGCTAAGAATGGTCTTTCTGTGCATTTTGGTATGTTTGGCAAAATGGTTTAGGAAGCATGCCTCTAGAGTGACCCTTTGATAGTAAGAAATTATGTTGGTTGATTGATCCTAGCATAGATGTGAGTTTATGTATTTATGGTTGATTATATGCATGTATGCAAGTTGCTAGGACCCAAATGCATCTAGATTCGAGCAAAAAACCAGCTAAACTTGACATTACAGGCCTAGACGTACCGATACGCGGGGGACCATATCGGTACGGCTGGGCCATTTTGGGCAAGGCATTTCGGTACGGGTTAAGGTGTTTTGATACGGTTTAATGCTACTGGAATTTCACTTTTTGGAATGAGCCCGCGTACCGAAACACTACATAACCATATTGGTACGGTGTTTAATGAAGTAAAAAGGAATTTTAGTATTCGAAGCAGCGTACCAGTACAGGGTTGGTCGTATCGAAACAATGGTTGCAATACCGTATCGATACGGTACTTAGCGTATCGATATAGTGACCGTTATTTATGTTATTGTCATGAAGGGCAGTTCTGGTTTTTTTCATTTTAGTCCCTGAAATTTGTTTTGTCAATTGAATGAGTATGGTTGATCGTATTAAGCTGATTTTTGGCACGTAAGACTGAAATATACTTAATTAGTGGTTGGTAACTTAAAATTGGGAAGAGTCCCTATAAATTGTTGATTTTTCAATCTAGTCCCTAAATTGCATTGTTTTCAATTGGATATCGTATCAGTGCCCGATTGTGTTGAGTTATCACCTGTGGAGAGTATGTAAATGTAGGAATGTAATAATGCATCTAGACAAGATAAAAAGAAAAAATGGACGTGTTTTTGGTTTCATCTTCCCGATTTACTTTGGTAAACCTAATGTAGCTTGCTCAGTTCGGTCTTGCGACTAGGCCGGGTCGAGGGGGTTACAATCTCATACTCAGTAACTAACATGCCGACTTCATCAAACATATGCTCACTTGACAAATAACAAAGCGTAGACCCTGAATTAACCAAAGATAACAATGACAAGGATTGCAAAGTGAAGGTACATGCGATCACATCCGTGTCATTGCAACCTTCTTGATGAACAAAGATCTGCGCTGATCCACCCTTCTTCTATTGCACAACAACATCCTGAACCGGTGTAGCTCTCACAACACGAGGATAATCACGCTTCAGGTGATCGGAGATCCATATTTCCAGCAACTTATGGTATTTCCCCAACATACACCCATGTGACATCTACCGCTCACAATCAGCCCTAATACGAACTCCCTATTACCCTAGCCAACATTACCACCACGCCTGTGAACCGACTTATGCCTCTTGTCACGAGTCCTCCTATTTTTCTATAATAGCCAAAATCAGCCGCTCTCTTACCCGAGCCCACACTCGTTGCCTGCCCAAAAGTAGCTAAAGACGAACCTTGTTTGACCACCACAGCCAGTGCTACTCGAAAAGCTGTCATCACCGCTTGGACCAACGGGGTCAAATCACCAAAAACTAACACTAGAGGAGCCTGAGGTACACCACCTGCCCTAAAATCAACTAAAGTAACCAGCAAAGAGAAGGAGGTAAAACATCAAAGAGATTCCCTTCCGCATCACTATTCAGCCCAGCTCCGGCATTACCAGCCATTACACGAAACTCACGTCGAACCACGCTAACAAGAACATTAAAACACGTTAAAGTTAGGCTAGCATTAGGCAAAGTATCCGAGACAACTTTATAAAACCTTTTAAAACCTCGGTAATAGGCAATGTGTTCCCAAACCATACCCTAACATGATATTAAACAATCACCGTACATATACACAATCACCGTGAAATTTCAAATAACGTTAGCGAATAAAACAATAATATCCCAACTTTTCAAAACATGTCTCTGATACCAACAAATGTAACCCCCTTGACCCCGGCCTAGATGTTCTACCGAACCAAGAGAACTACATTAGGTTTGCCGAAGCAAACCGGAGAAAATTTCGAAAATCGGCCTATTTTTTTCTTTTATCTTGTCTAAATGCACATAATTAATCCTAAGTGTACATGTTCGCAGCGAGGTGAATTTTTAAAAGAAACGTTTCATGGAAAGGCCTCAAATTGCACAACATACATTTTAGGGAACAAATTGCAAATCTTTTAGTTTACAAGACCAAAGAGAAATTTAAGACTACCAGCTTTTAATTAGTAAGATTACATGCTAGCACGTCAATTTTCAACTCATTCCGACCATACAAACTCATATAATTGATAGCACAATATTCAAGGACTAAAATGAAAGAAACCAGAAGTGCCCCTCCACGACATTAACAGAAATAACTGCCTCCGTATCGATATTCTAAGGCCCTTATCGATACGGTATTGCAACTTCGTTTCGGTATGCCAAGCATCGTACCGGTACGCCACTTCTAATACAAAAATTCCATTTAATTTCATAAAACACCGTACCAATATGGTCATCTAGTGTTTCAGTACGTGGGCTCGTTCCAAAAAGTGAAATTCTAGTAGCAATAACCGTATCGAAACACCTTCACGTACTGAAACACCCTGCCCAAAATTGCCTATCCGTACCAACATGGTCCCCCGCGTATCGGTACACCTGGGCATGTAATGTCAAATTTAGCTGGTTTTTCACTCGAATCTAGATGTATTTGTGTCCTAGCAACTTGCGTTCATGCATACAAACAACCATAAATACCTAAGCTCACATTTATACCAGGGTTAAACATCCAAATCAATCTCATGCTACTAGAGGATCACTCTAAAGGCATACTTCCTATTCCACCTTACAAAACATACGAAAATGCACAAAAAGACCAATCCCAGCGTAAGCATCATGTGAACGCAACTAAGACAACATAATACACTTGTGAAAACCATCACAACATGACAAACAACAAGGAAGCTCTAGATGCACACCTAAGCAAACATTCATACACAACTATAAGCAAGGATTAACATCAAGCTTAGTAACATCAACCATCCTTAAAATCTAGCATAGAAACATACTTAAATGCCATAGGAAAACAAAATTACAACTCCCAAGAAACCATGGCGAACACATTGTCTTATTTATCAAAAACTTAAACCGAGTTCATACTCAAAAGTAGTCAATCACTTGGATCCCTCCAACCTTTGCCTTTTCTGCCCCGAACCTTAATGCTCTGCATCATTAGGATAAAGAGAGCGTAAGCACACTTGCTTAGTGAGGGTGCTCATAAAACAATGATGCATTAAAACCATTTGAAATCCGTATACTCGTTTCCCCAAAACACGTTTACAACCAAAGCATTTTCCATGATTCCAACCGAATCAATGCATACAACTTCTATGCAACATCATAACCATTTTCCATACCTAAATCCCAAAGCATTAAATCATAAACCATGCTTAAATCTCAAAGCATTAAATCATAAACAATGCTTAAATCTCAAAGCATTAAATCATAAACCATGCTTAAATCCCAAAGCATTAAAAATAGGTTCAGCACACGAACTTTCTCATATATTGGCATTTATAGTGACCCCAGATAGACTACCCTCTATCCATACATATCGGATAGACGAATATCACATACCATGCCTAGTTAGACCGCATGATATCCCAAACCTTGCCTACTTAGACCGCAAGATTTGACACCCTCGCCTAGCTAAACCGCAAGCTTAACACCCTTGCCTAGTTACACCACAAGTTTACGAACCTTGCCTAGTTAAACCGCAAGTTTACCATCTTTGCCTTGCTAAACTGCAAGATTTGATAACCTCGCCTAGTTAAACCGCGAGTTTTACCTCCTTGCCTAGTTAAACCGTAATATTTTATTACCTCGCCTAGTTAGACCACTAGTTTTACCTCCTTGCCTAGTTAATTCGCAAGATTACCATCGATTTGGGTTGCCTTGTTAATCCGTACGCCCCAAATGATGTCCCAACAGTTCGAGTGGCCTTGTTAAACCGCCATACCTCTAGGACTCATGGCCCCGATTAATTTTGATCATATTTTATAGTGCACTTTTAATCCTATGGCATTCCAACTATATCTGATTGTTTTCTCACCATGTCACATAACCAATATACCATTTACTTACTGCTTTACAATGCATTAACTAAAATATCACATATGCAAATCTCATTGCCAATGCAATAACACCATTCCTAACCGAAATGAAAACCAATGCTCAATAGCATTTAATTTACATTCAAACCCCTGCATCCGTACTCAAAATCATGCATTTCCAGTAAATAAATCATACCATGTTTATCACCAAAACATGCAAACAACATGCACATATCCAAGCCGATATTCAAGAGCAATAAACTCACTTTTGTGTTCATCCTAATATCGGGAACCCAAATACTTCTTCTGGAAGGCAGCACAAAAGAACTCCCATGTCACATTAGTAGGTGTCATACCCGCGATAGTCATCGTCCACCAACTATAATCGTCACCCTGCAACAATGACACTATACAACCCAACTTGCAGACATTCGTACACTCTATCTGGCCAATGATCCTTTTCGTGTTGGCAAACCACTCTTCAACTACTTCTAGAGCAAACCCTCTAAACTCAGTACCTCCCAAGCTACGAAGATGCTCCAATGAAAGCCCGATATTAACAACTTCTACTAGTGTCGGTGTAGGTACTTGCACTCCAGCTTGGCCTTCTAAAAAGCTCTATTAATCGCCTATATCAACGGTGTTATATCACTAAAAATAGGTCCTTGTAGTGTCTGAGGCACACCACCCTCAACTCCAGTACCAACAGGAGGAATCGATGGATGACGAGGCAACACATTATTTTGTCAATCCACAACACTCTCTGTATAAGCTCTCATATCTCGTCTCGGTCTCATTCGCAAAAATATGAGTCTAAAACATGATAAAGCAATAAAACAATACAATTAGACTAGCTTGCAGCAAGAATCCAAGTCACTCATGTTTCAAAATAAAAACCATTTTGCACCAGTAGTAATATGGCAATGTGTCCCAAGCTAAACACCCCAACATATCATATTTCAACCATAATCTAACAAAATCAAACATCGTGCATACCAAACAATAGAATCATACATCAACATTACATCAAAAACCATAACCACCTCCCAACAATCATAACCTGGCTCTGATACCAACAAATGTAACCCCCTTGACATGGTATAATCTCAAGACTGAACCGAGCGAGCTATATTAGAGTTTGATGAGACATATCCGAATAAATTAATTAGAAAAGGTCTATTTTTTATTTATCTTTCTAAATAATTAATTAAGTCCTAAGGTGATCATACTAGTAGCGGTGAAAATTACACTTAATCGGGCATCGAATTGACATTCAATTGTACAAAATTACATTATAGGGACCAAATTGTAATTTATGCTAATTAAGAGGACTTCCTTGAAATTAAAGTTACCAATCCTTAGTTAGTCATATTTCATACAATCAGGTTAAATTTCAACTTAAAATAATCATTCAAATACATTTAATTGCATGATCAAGAAAGTATTTTAACGAAATTAATAAACTGCGTATCGGTACACTAACACCCCGTATCAATACGGGTTTAAATTTCACAGGCGTACCAATACGGTCCTTAAGCGTATCGGTATGGGTATGCAATATTCGAAAAAGGAGATTCTAGTATTCAAAAGGCGTACCGATATGGTCACCAGTGTACCGACACCAAGCCAAAAATCCAGCAATGCGTACCAATACGGTTACCAGGCGTATCGGTATGCTAAGGCATTTTTGCCCAGATTGAGCCGAGATAGGTCCCCGTGTACCGATCCCTAAGGACTCGTAACGGTACAAACAGACCTGTAATGACCTCTTGGTTGAACATATAACACTTTGGCTCAATCTAACATGCTTTAAACACTACCTAATCATCATATAACACCTCAAGCATCAATTTCACAACCACTCAAGAAAGGTAGAGGATCATTCACATCATGGCATATCCAAAACAAATCACTATAGGCATGATATCTACCCAAGCATGCATAATGTTTCCCAACCCCTCAAAACCAAACATTAAGCATCGTACAAGTCCAAAGCATCAAACAAAACTTGTACAAACAGGGAGTATCCAAAATAAGCCTCCCAATTACAACTTGGTCACATTGCATCTTATTACTACTATGTATTTGTAAAACCATACTTGAAAAATACTTCGACCCTTGGATCTCTTCTTGCCTACTTGTTGTCCGAAAGTGCTTATTTCTCTACATTGATGAGAAAGGAGAGCGTAAGCTATAAGCTTAGCGAGGGAATCCCAAAAACACTCATTAGTGCATTTAAAAATGTTTTAATTCAAACCAAATGTATGTCTCATGCCAAAATCATCTCATGCTTCTATTATCTCTTCAAATATGCACATTTAAATCATTTACAACACATGTATCATGGATTTCTATCACAAACCTCAATTTAAGCTTCATATGCCAAAATATCTGAAAAGCAAGCTTAAAGATCATCTAATGTATAAACCATATTATACAAAACGTAATCCATTTCTCATGATACATCATCTCATATACTGTTAATCAAGTGACTCAAAAACAAGTTTTATTCTATTTTATAAAAACACATTACACCAGAGCACTTTACACACGTCCTCAAACCAGAGCAGCCCTCAATAGTTATAACGTATAAATCCACCAGTGAGAGAATTGGCACACTCTTGACCCCTCGACCGTTGTGGTTCTTATGGTGGAGCATGGCACACTCTTGACTCCTCGACACACATGAGAGGACTTATTATAGTGCACTTTAAGCCCTATGGCTAGCCAACTATATCCGATAACATTTTATCTCAACCACTTGCCAATATACTCCATAAAAACCTCATTAACTTATTGTTTTACATATGCATCAATTCAAACCATTTTCCAATACATTAAACCATGTATTCTAGCATTCTTAAAATTCTTTCATAAACCATTTGCTATGCTCAAACATCATCATGTATAATCTTTTGCAACATATTTCATTTTTAAAACATGCATATAACAATAAGTAATCAAATCTATAAACATGTGCATGAGATTGTATTTTACAAAATCGAAAACGAGAGAGAGAGCTCGACCAATACTAACTTTCGAGTTTAGTTAAATGTTTAAAACTTATTCTAAACTACCAACAACCATCTTCAAACCTTTTAAAAGTAGTAAAACACGTTTTCACTCACCAACAACCCAAAGCTCTCTTTCCGTTGCGAGAATCAAGCTTCTGAAGCTTCCACAACCTCTCCAACAGTTAAAGGATCCAACTCCCTTGCTTTACCCAATCAAAACCAAAGGATTAATGAACTTCCATGCATCTCTAATTTCTAGCAACCAACAAACAAAACTTCGCCTCACTAAAAACCAACAAGCGCCTCTCTAAAACAACCTAAATCATCACCAAACTTCATCTAAACAAATCCCAGCCTAAACCTATTAATTTTAACATCTTAACAACATCAATTAACATCCAAAAACATCTTTATAACGTCCTTATACCTCTAGCAACCTTAAAACTCCAAGATCACTTCAAAATCTAACTATTTCCAACATAGTTTTGGGATTCGTTTAATAAATCTCTTCTTTCAACATTAAAACACATCTTATAAGAAATCTAAATCAATTTTATTCAATACAAAACAGATCCATAATAGCGTTCATCAAATTTTCACACCAAAACTCAATTTAATTACCATGTTCATGTTTTAATCATAATTTTATAACAAAAATCAGTTGTAAAGAATCAAGACATGGGAATTTCATTAAAGAACCTTTAAATAGAGGAGAGAAATGAAGCTCTAATTGCTAATTTCTCTTTTAATTGGCAAAGATTGGATGAAAGCTTCAAGAAACCAAGTAGATTTTGATTTAGAAATCAAATAGGAAATCAAAAGAGATTGATTCTTAAGAATTTTGGAATGAAATTGATAGTTTGCCTACTGAAAAAGTTGAGAGCAAAATTAGTTACGTGAGAAAATGAATTTGGTTAATTAAAAAACCTTTTATCAATTCTATTTTATTTTAATATTGAAACCTTTGAAAAACCTTTAAAAGTAGCCTAAATTGAAGGAAAAATCTGATGAAAAAGTTTGGTTAATTAGATACTTAAAGATTCTATGTTTTGACCCTTTTACGATTTAATCACCAAAACAGTTTTAAAAAGTTTACATTTTAGTTACCGGACCAAAATGTCCCAAAATCAAATTTAATTCCTTCAAATTGAGTTTACCAAAATACTTAAAATATTAATTAGTTATTTTCTAGCATTTTCTATTTTTTATTTTAGCCAAAAAACAATTTATTAAGATTTAACTATGAAACTAACTCGAATTGCCTAATTCGATTCTCCCAAACCGTCTAATTGATCCATCTAACATCTAGGCCCAATTTCACAGCATTATAACTCTCCCCCTCTTAAGAAATTTCATCTTCAAAATTTTTGTGGCGGTAAAAGGTAAGGAAACTGCTTCAACATGCCTTCCTTGCTTTCCCGAGTGGCTTCCATGACACCACGGTGTCGCCACAACACCATCACCAACTCTATGTTCTTTCCACGAAGAACCTTGCTACTTGAATCTAGAATTCTCACCGGCTCCTCAGCATAGGTCAAATCTAGATTCAACCCAATCTCCTCAATAGGCATCACATGCGAAGGATCCGATCTATACCTCCGAAACATCGATACATGGAAAACATCATGTATCTTCTCCAACTCTATTGAAAATCTCAACCTATAGGCAATTGGACCAACACGCTACAACACCTCATAAGGCCCAACAAACCTTGGACTCAACTTGCCCTTCCACCCAAACCTTATCACCTCTCCCAAGGCGAAACCTTAAGAAACACTTGATCGCCAACAACAAACTCAATCTCCCTACGCTTCAAGTCAGCATACGACTTTTGCAGATCCAAAGCTACCTTCAACCGATCTCCAATTAGCTTCACCTTTTCATTGGTATCCTTCAACACATCAGGAAAAGAAACATACTTTTCTTCTACCTCTGCCCAACAAAGTGGCGTGCAGCACTTCCTAGTATACAAAGCCTCGTACAGAGCCATTTGAATACTAGCCCAATAACTATTATTATAGGCAAACTCCACCAAAGGTAACTGCTTCTCCCTTGATCCTTGGAAATCAATGATGCAACACCGTAACATATCCTCCAACACTAGGATAATGCATTCAGACAGACCATCCGTTTAAGGATGATGCGAAGTACTTAAGTTAAAACGTATACCCAATGCCTAATGCAAACACTCCTAAAACCTTGCTGTAAAGCATAGATCTTTATTTGATACTATAAACTTAGGCACCTCATGCAACCTTACAATCTCAGCATTATACAACTCCACCAATATGTCCAAAGTATACGTCATATGCACAGCCAAGAATGCACATATTTCGTAAACCTATCCACGATCACCCAAACAAAATTCTTTTTTGATGGCATCAAAGGAAAACCGATCAAAAAATCCATGGTATTTCTCTCTCACTTCTATTTCGAAATCTTTAACGATTGCAACAACCTAGAAGGAAACTGATGCTCAGTCGTAGCGTGCTGACATACCATACAACGAGCAACAAAATCTGCTACATCTTTCATCAAACAAACCCAAAAATACTCCATTTTCAAATCCTGATACATCTTTGTACTTCCCAGATGCATAGCAAAAGAACTCAAATGTGCCTCAGTCAAGATAATGTGCCTTAACTCCTCATATTCCGGCACAACCACTCGACTCTTGAAACATAAAACTCCTTCATCACTGAATCAAATCTATTTGATTGCCATCCATTATATCCTTGATATATGGTACCAAATAATCATCATACGTTTGCTTCTCCTTGATTAACCACAACAACGATGGCTTCACTTGCAACTCAGCCAACAAACCACAATCACGCATTACGCTCAACCAAGCAAACATCGCCCTAAACCCAGCCGCAACCTTTCTACTCAAGGCGTCAGCTACAACATTAGCGTATTCTGGATGATACTCTATCGTCAAATCATAATTCTTGAGCAACTCCAACCATCTCTGTTGCCTCAGATTCAACTCCTTTTGCGACATCAAATATTTCAAACTCTTGTGATCAGTGTATACAATACACTTCTCACCATAAAGATAATGTCACCAAATCTTCAATGCAAACACCACCACAGCAAGCTCAATATCATGCATAGGATAGTTGCGCTCGTCCACCTTCAACTGCATAGATGTATAAGCCACAGCCCTTCCTTCTTGCATCAACACACATCCTAATCCAATTTAGGATGCATTGGTATAAACTAAAAGCTCATTCCCTGACTCAGGTTGAATCAAGATTGGAGCTGCATCAAAGTTTCCTTCAACTTATCAAAAGCTTGTTGTCTACACTTCGTCTACTCAAAACTTACATCATTTGCAACAAATTTGTCAAAGGAGCAACAATCCTCGGGAACCCATTCACAATGCGTTGATAATATCCTACCAATCCCAAGAAACTAAAAACTTCTAACGCTGACTTAGGTTGCTTTCAATTCATTATTGCCTTAATTTTTTGCGGATGTACCCAGATACCTTCAGCTGAAACAACATAACCGAGAAAAACCACTTGCTTGATCCAAAACTCACACTTACTCAGTTTGGCATAAAGCTTATTGTCCAATAGAACTTGCAATACAACCTGTAGGTGTCGATCATGATCTTCCTCGGTACGAGAGTACACAAGAATGTCATCGATGAACACTACCACAAATTGATCCAAGAATTCACGGAACACCTGATTCATCATATCCATGAATGCTATTGGCGTATTTGTCAAGCCAAACGACATCACTAAGAACTCATAATGCCCATAAAGCGTGCAAAAAGCTATTTTTGGCACGTCCTTATCCTTCAACTGATAATATCCAAACCTCATATCAATCTTGGAAAACACTGTAGTACCCCGAAACTGATCAAACAAATCATTAATCCTCGATAAAGGATACTTGTTCTTAATCGTCAACTTGTTCAGTTTCCAATAATAATTGCACATTCTTATTGTGCCATCTTTCTTTTTCACAAACAACATCGGTGCTGCCTCCAACCTTTAATTCTCTACTTTGATGGAAAAAGAGAGCGTAAGCACACTAGGCTTAGTGAGGAGTTCTTTAAAACAAACCACCATCAATGCATTTAAAACCATTTAACAATCCACTTCAAAAATCACTTTAAAACGACTTTCAAAATATCATCAACATTAACATCAGTATCATGCCTCGTAAACCATGCACTTACTTTTCCAAAACATGCATATTAAACCATATGCAACATGCATCATGGATTCAACAACAAAATACCATTTGCTACCCTCAATTTAAGCTTTCCCATGCATACTACCAATGCAAGGCTTAAAGAGTAAAACATGTATAAACCAACATTATACAACCAAAATCCATCAACATGATACAGTTTCAATTATATTGGCTTACAAGTGATCATCATCCAAGTTCTACTTTTCAAAATATAACACATCGGATACACGAATTCAACAAGTGTCACCTCAACACTTCATACATTCTCAACCGGTATCTTAAGGTCCACCAAAGAGAGTTTTTTGTATGCATAAATCTCTCTACCGTTGTGCTACCTGTGGTGGAGTTTTCAATACACATAAACCCCTCAACACCACTTATCGGCTAGATGTATAACCTACTAATGGAAGTCTTCGGTACCATATAACAGCTCAACTGTTAGGGTACTTGGATGGAGTTTTCGGTACGCATAAACCCCTCAAAATCCAAGGCAACTTTTTTAATTCGTTTCTTAGACATTAACTCAATGTTTTCATATGCATCAATCAAAACCATTTACTCATTGCATTTTACCTTGCATTACCAATGTTCAAAAACATTATCAAAACATGCATTACTTCCAAATACATCAACATTATTAGTGTAACCCCCTCAATCCGACCTAGTCACGAGATCGGACCGAGCGAGCTATATTAGGTTTACCGAAGTAAACTGTGAAGATGAAACTCAAAATACAACCATTTTTTCTTTTATCTTATTAAGAGGCATAATTATTAACCTACATGTAAATATCGATCATAAGTGTAAACTCAACTCAATCGGGCATCGAATTGACATCCAATTGAACACTATTACAAATCAGGGACCAATATGTAATTTCCACAATTTTAAGGGTCCAATTAACAGATTAAGTTTACCAATCCACAATTAAGTTCATTTCATGCAATCTCATGAAATTGTATCACAATTAGATCACCACAACACCCTCAATTTATCATTCAAACATTTAGGGACCAGATTGTAAATCTGCTAAACTATAAGGACTTACTTAAAATTTGATTTACAAATCCTCAATTAGTCAGGTTTCAAGCATACATGTCAAATTTCAGCTTAAAAAACCATCCAAACTCATTCAATTGCATACACAACAGCTACGGACCAAACTGCAAGATTTCAATGCTTAAATCGAACATATAACTAAAATAACGACCCATGGTGTCGGTAAACGAGTTTTCGGATCAATATGGGGTCAATTTATATAAGAGGTTTTGAAACCACCCTTACAGGTTTTGAAACCAGGCCTTCAAACCCTGAAACCTGTACCGGTACGAGTCTCGCGTATCGTACCCCATAGCCAAAATTGGCCTACTGGTTTCGAAACCAAGGGCCAAGTTTCGAAACCCCTGGGCCTGGAATAAGAATTTTGATTGGTTTTTCATCCATTTATGGTGTCCTAAACACTTAAACATGCTTCAAACATACATCCAACATATTCAAGGATTGAACTACATCAAAGTATCACAGATTCAACATCTATTCATGGCATCTTGCATCAAATGTAAATCTACAGGCATGCTTCTTAGAAAACCAATCAAGCAAAGCATGAAACTTCAAACCATCACCAAAAACACTCTATAATGGCCATTTACAACTCGAGAGCAACTAAAAAAACATGCTCAAACAGGGAGTTCAACAAAACACCTCCAAACCAATAACGAAAATCCCATTGCCCTTATTACTTATAGTCTAGTCCAAAAAAACATACTTTGGTTACCAAGTCATTCAAGATCCCTTGCTTCTCGTGCCTTCCAAGACTTTAATCCTCTGCATTGATGGACAAAGAGAGCGTAAGCACACTAGGCTTAGTGAGGAATGCTCAAAAACAAAACACCATCAATGCATTTAAAACCATTTCAAAACAACACAATGAAATCTCATTTCAATCATTCTTTAAACATCACTTAAACATTATCATGCCTTTAAAACCATGCACTTAACATCTTTAAAACCAGCATATTAAACCATATGCAACATGTATCATTAACCAAAAACAAGTCCCATTGCTAACCTCAATTTAAGTCTTCCCATGCATAACAACCATATGCAAAGCTTAAAGAGTAACCATGTATAAATCACATTATACAACATAAACCTTTCAATGATACATTAACAATTATATTGGTTCGTAAGTGATAATTAACCAAGTTCCATTTCCAAAAAAGTTCATCGGATACACGGATTCATAAAGTGTTCTCCTAACACTTCATACATTCTCACCGGCAATACAAGGTTCACACACGGGAGTTTTTGGTACACATAAATCCCTCCAGTGTTGTGACACCCGTGGTGGAGTATTCAACACACCACATAAACCCCTCAGCACCACTCATTGGTAGATGTATAACCCATTAACGGGAGTTTACAATACCATATAACCCCTCGACCGTTAGGGTACTTGGATGGAGTATTAGGTACATCGTATAAATCTTATCAACATCCAAGGTGACTTATTATAGTGCACTATCAACCCTATAGCCAGCCAACTAAAATCGATAACAATTTTAAAACCACGTCACTTGCCAATATAATTAACCATTTACCTCACTATTTTCAACAAGCATTAACCAAACCAATTATCCAAAGCAACAACCACGCTTTAAAACACAAGTATAAACCATATACTTACAAGGATCACTTACCATGTGGATCCTTCAACATTTCATGCTTAAAAACAATATTTCACATACTTAAAAATATGCTTTAATAGTAGGTATTATATAAATCAAAACAAGTGCATTAAGCCATATCATACTAGCACGACCAAGAGAGAAAACCACTTTATACTTACTTCCGAGTTTAAACCAGCGTATCAAGCTAAGTTTAAACTCCCATAAACCACCTTTAAAACATTCCAAAGATGGAATCAACGTTCTCACTCACTAATACACGAAACCCTAATTCACCGACGCAAAATCAAGTGAATGAAGCCTCGAAAGCTTTACCGATCACTTCCGGATCAACCTCCCCTGTTTTAACCACAATACAACAGAGAATTAATGCATCTCAATACATTCAAAACATTGCAACATAAA
This sequence comes from Hibiscus mutabilis, assembly GCA_019671005.1. Lineage (NCBI taxonomy): Eukaryota > Viridiplantae > Streptophyta > Magnoliopsida > Malvales > Malvaceae > Hibiscus > Hibiscus mutabilis. Next base: position 35,161,854 of record CM033729.1, read on the forward strand.
TCCTTCACGGATTCTCACATTCCTTTCACAATTACCCAACCATAACAATTGAAAACATCATCTAATCCTTTCCAAACACAACCCAGTCATAATCTACAATTAAACTCCTTCAATATCATCAATCAACGCCTAAAAATAGGATCAAAACATCCAAAAACTTCCAGCAACTATACAGCCACCATAACTCCACAAAAACACAATTATAACAACCTAAACAATTAGAGATTCAAGAGTTTCAGGATTCCATTGTTAAAATCAACTTAACAACATTATAATAAATCCAAAATATGTTTAAAATCAATCTTCAACACTGGAAATAGTTTCAATTCGAATCTCTCACTATTTCATCAATTAAACCCAATTAAATCAATTAATTCCATATAAAAACACAAAATCAGATTATAAACCATAAATCAAGGATCAAACACTTGGGAATATCAATAAAGAACCATTCAATAGAAGAGATCACGGACCTTACCCTTATTATATGATTTCTCCCTCAATTTGCTTGTTTAAAGCTAAGAAAATAGAAGATTTCAATGAGGTTTTATAAATCAAAGTTAAATAATCAATTGTAGATCAAGAATCTAAATAAAAAAGGATCTCTCACCTCTAGTTTTTGATAAAAACTTGAGTGTTTAGCAGGAAAGAAGTGGAGAGAAAAGTTACGTCAATTTTAATTAAAACCAAATAACTAACTTTAATATCTAAAATCTCTTTTATTATCCTTTAAAACACATGTTAAAATGATTTAATTGAAGGGAGAAATCACCAACAAAAACTTGGTAAAAAAGCTCATTGAGGATTCTAAGAATTTGATAATGTTCATTTTAGTCACCTTTAAAAGATAGTTTTCAAAAATCGCATTTTGGCCACTAGCCAAAATGTCACACTTCCAAATCTCATTTTCAAAAATTGATTTCACAAATATTAATCATATATTAAAAGATAATTTTAACCATTTTTCCATATTTTTATCTTACCAAAAAATATACGATCTCAAATCTGACTCGAATCTCTAACCTTGTCCACCAGACTGTCTAATCAGCCTCAAAACTGCTAGGCCCAAAACCGGGGCATTACAACTCTCCCCCACTTAAGAAATTTTGTCCCTGAAATTTGCCTAGAGGAAACAAAAGCAGAAGCTGCTCTAACATCTCCGACTTACGTTCTCATGTGGCTTCCTCAACACTGCGGTGTTTCTACAACACCTTAACAAGCTCAATCGTCTTACCACGCAGAACCCTACTGCTGGCATTAAGGATCTCCACTGGATCCTTATTACAAGATAAATCTGATCACAACACAAAGCCTTCCACTGGCACAACATGCGAGGAATCCAACCGATACCTTCGCAACATCGTCACATGAAACACATCATGGAACCCCTCCAAAACAGGAGGTAACCTCAAACAATGAGCAACAGGACCTACACGCTCAACAATCTCGTATGGCCCTCCAAAAACATACTTTGATTACCAAGTCTTGTTGAGATCCCTTGCTTCCCGCTGCCTCCCAAACATTTAGTTCTCTGCATTGATGGACAAAAGGAGCGTAAGCACATTAGGATTAGTGAGGAGTGCTCAAAAACAACACACCATCAATGCATTGAAAACCATTTTACATCAACACTATGAAATTCACATTTCAAACCATATTTATCATCATATAATACATCATGCCTTTAAAACCATGCACTTTAACACTTTCAAAACCAGCATATTAAACCATATGCAACATGTATCATTAACCAACAGCAAATCCCATTGCTAACCTCAATTTAGGCCTTGCCATGCATAACAACCATATTCAAAGCTTAAAGAGTAAACATGTATAAATCACATTATACAAGATAAACCTTTCAATGATACATTAACAATTATATTGGCTTACAAGTGATCATTAAACAAGTCCATTAACAAAAGATTTCATTGGATACACGGATTCAACAACTGTTAACCCAACACTTCAAGCCATCTTAACCAGAATAGCGATACAATCACAATCGTGGTACATTAACAACTGGGTACACTTTCAACCCACGAGGACACCAACCCCTTTCATCGGTTAGATGCTTAACCCACTAACAAGAGTTTTCGGTACCGTATAGCCCCTCAACCGTTAGGGTACTTGGATGGAGTATTCGGTACTCCATATAAACCCCTCAACATCCAAGGCGACTTATTTACAGTGCGCTCAATCCTATGGCCGGCCAACTATATCCGATAACAATTTTAAAGCCACGTCACATACCAATATAATTAACCATTTTCTATTTACCTCACTGTTTTAACAAGCATTCACCAAACCATTTTTCCATAGCAACATCACATGCTTTAAACACAAGTATAAACCACATACTTACAAGGATCACTTACCATGTGCATCCTTCAGCATTTCATGCTTAAAAATAGTATATCAAATGCTTTAAAACATGCTTAAACAGTAGGTAACATGTAAATTAAAACAAGTGCATAAAACAATTTCAAACTAGCACGACTGAGAGAGAAAACCACTTTATACTTACTTCCGAGTTTAAACTAGCATTTCAAGCTTAGTTTAAACTCCCATAAACCACTTTTAAGACATTCCAAAGTTGGAATCCACGTTCTCACTCACCGATACGCGAAACCTTGATTCGCTGACATGACATCAAGCGTCTGAAGATTCCAAAACCTCAATGATCACTTCCGAATCAAACTCCCCAGTTTTAACCACATAACAACAAGGCATTAATGCATCTCAATGCCTTCAAACACTGCATCAACAGATCCTCACGGATTCTCACAATCACTTCTCAATTACCCATCCACAACAACTAAAAGCATTATCTAATCCTTTCCAAACACAACCAGCCATAATCTAACAATTAGACACCTTCAATATCATCAATTAACATCTAAAAATAGGATCAAAACATCCTAACACTTCCAGCAACCAAACAGCCACCACAACTCCACAAAAACACAATTTTAACAACCTAAACAATTAGAGATTCAAGAGTTTCGGGATTCCATTGTTAAAAATGACTTATCAACATTATTATACATTTATATATGTTTAAAATCAATCTACATCACTGGAAAACAGATCCAATTTAGATCATTCGCTATTTCATCAATTTACCTAATTAAATCAATTAATTCAATATAAAAATACAAAATCAGATTATAAACCATAAATCAAGGATCAAATACTCGGGACTATCAATAAAGAACCATTCAATAGAGGAGATCACAGACCTAACCCCTATTGTGTGATTTCTCCCACAATTGACTTGTTTAAAGCTAGGAAAACACAAGATTTCAATAAGGTTTTGTAAATCAAAGTTAAATAATCAATTGTAGATCAAGATTCTAAGTAAAATTGATCTCTTACCTCTGGTTTCTGATGAAATTTGAGTGTTTGGCAGAAAGAAGTGGAGAGAAAAGTTACGTCAATTTTCATTAAAACCAAATAACTACTTTATTATCTAAAATACCTTTTAATTAACTTTTAAAACACATGTTAAAATGATTTAATTGAAGGGAGAAATCACCAGCAAAAACTTTGTAAAATAGCTCCTTAAGGATTATAAGAATTTGACCCTTTTCATTTTAGTCACTTTAAAACAGTTTTCAAAAATTGCATTTTTGTCACTAGCCAAAATGTCATACCTCCAAATCTCATTTTTCCTAAATTGATTCCACCAATATTAATCATATATTAAAACATGACTTTTAACCATTTTCCATATTTTTATCTCACCTAAAAATATACGGTCCCGAATCTGACTTGAATCTCTAACCCGATCCACTGGACCGTCTAGCAAACTTCAAAACCTCTAGTCCCAAAATTGAGGCGTTACAACTCTCCCGCACTTAAGAAATTTTGTCCCCAAAAGAAACAAATGTAGAAACTGCTCCAGCATCTCCGACTTACTCTCCCAAGGGGCTTCCTCGACACCTCGATGTCGCCACAAGACTTTAACCAGTTCTATCATCTTACCATGTAGAACCTTGCTGCTGGAATCAAGGATTTCCACAGACTCCTCATCAAAGGATAAATCTGGTCTCAACACAATATGCTCCACCGGCATAACATGCGAAGGATCCGACCGATACCTCCATAGCATAAATACATGAAAAACATCATAAATTTTATCTTGGGAGGCAACCTCAACGATATGCCACATGACCAACACCTCCACGATATCGTATGGTCCAATAAACCGCGGTTTAAGCTTACCCTTACGTCCGAACCGCATCACCTTCTTTCTCTATGACACTTTCAAAAACACACGATCACCCACCGCGTATTTAATTTCCCTACGCTTCAAATCTGCATAAGATTCTGCTGATCCGCAGCTGCCTTCAAGCGTTCACACACAAGCTTAACTTTCTCATCCGTGTCTTTCAACACATGTGGCAAAGAAATATGTTTTTCCCCTACCTCAGCCCAACACAAGGGCGTACGACACCTCCGGCCATACAATGCCTTATATGGTGCCATCTGAATACTCACTTGATAGCTGTTAGTATAAGCAAATTCAACCAATGGTAAATGCTTCTCCCAGGTTCCTTGGAACTCAATAACAAGACACCTCAGCATATCCTCCAAGACCTGGATAACACGCTCAGACTGCCCATCCGTCTGAGGATGATACGCGATACTAAAACTCAACCTCAAACCCAAAGCCTAATGTAAACATCTCCAAAACCTTGCTGTGAACCTCAGATCCCTATCCAAAACAATAGACTTAGGTACCTCGTGCAAACGCACAATCTCAGCTATATACAAATCCGCTAGCTTGTCCAAGGCGAATGTCGTATGCTCTGGAAGAAAATGCTCACACTTTGTAAGCTGATCGACAATCACCCAAATGGAATCCTTTTTAGCCGGCGTCAAAGGCAACCCTGTCACAAAATCCATGGTGATTCTCTCCCACTTCCACTCCAAAATTCTCAGCGGTTGCAACAACCCAGATAGAAACTGGCGTTCAGCCTTGACCCGCTAACACACCATACACTTGGAAAAAAACTCAACCACATCCTTTTTCAACCCAACCCAGTAGTATCTTTCCTTCAAATAACAATACATCTTATTACTACCTGGATGCATAGCAAAATGATTAGAATCTGCTTCCGCCAAAATAGTGTGCCTGAGCTCCGAAACTTCCAACACCACTATTCGGCCCTTAAAGCACAAAACACCATCATCATCAAAATGGAAATCTTTCAGATTACTATCTGCTATGTCCTTAACACGAGGAACCAAAGAATCATCAAATAGTTATTTAGCCTTAATCAACTGTGACAACGTAGGCTTAACTTGCAATTCAGCCAACAACCCACCTTCCCGTGTCACACTCAACTTCGCGAACATCGTCCTAAGCTTAACTGCTACCTTTCGACTCAACGCATCCACAACAACATTGGCCTTTTCCAGGATCATAATCAATTGTCAAGTCGTAATCCTTAAGCAACTCCAACCACCTTTATTGCCTAAGGTTCAAATCCTTTTGAGACATCAAATATTTTAAACTTTTATGATCTGTGAAAACCACACACTTCTCACCATAAAGGTAGTGTCGCCAAATCTTCAAGGCAAACACCACAGTTGCAAGCTCCAAATCATGAGTTGGATAATTGCGCTCATGAACCTTCAACTGCCTCAACGCATAGGCCACAACCTTTCCATCCTGCATCAGCATACAACCCAAGCCAACATACGATACATCACTATAAACCACAAACTCTTTCCCAGATTCTTGTTGAATCAATACAGGAGCATGTGTCAAAACCTCCTTCAAGTTCTCAAAACTCTGCCGCTGCTTCTTCGTCCACAAGAAAGGAACACTCTTCTGCAGCAACTTTGTCAACGGAGCTGTGATACTAGAAAACACCCCACAAAACGACGATAATAACCAGCCAACCCAAGAAAACTACGCATATCTGATACAGTCTTAGGTTGTTTCCAATTGAGAATAGCCTCAATTTTATGTGGATCAACACGAATACCCTTCGCGGAAACCAATTTTCCAAGAAACATCACCTCTTGAGCCTAAACTTGCACTTGCTCAACTTAGCATACAACTGATTATCCTTCAATACTTGCAGCACAATCCGTAAATGCTGATCATGCTCCTCATCGGTACGAGAGTACACGAGTATATCATCGATAAAAACCACCACAAACCGATCAAGGTACTCATGAAACACCCTATTCATCATGTCCATGAAAGCCGCCGTGGCATTCGTCAAACCAAACAGCATCACCAAAAACTCATAATGCTCGTACCTCGTACGAAACGCAGTCTTATGCACATCAACGTCTTTTACCTTTAACTGGTAATACCCTGACCTTAAAACAAACTTCAAAAACACCGCTGCCTCATGAAACTGATCAAATAAGTCATCAATCCGCGGCAACAGATATTTATTCTTCACCGTTAACTTATTCAACTGGCGATAATCAATGCACATACGCATTGATCCATCATTCTTCTTTACAAAAAAGAACTAAAGCACTCTAAGGAGAACACTTGGTCAAATGAAACCATGATCTAACAACTCCTGGATCTGAGACTTTAACTTTTTTAACTCTTTCAATGGCATCCGATAAGAAGCAATAGACACCGGAGTTGTACCTTCGTATTTCTCAATACGAAATTTCACCTTCCTATCAGGAGGTAAACCCGACAACTCTTCAGGAAAAACTTTTGGATAATCACATATAGCTCGAATGTCCTGCACCTAAACACCATTGGCCTTTAGATTCATAACAATAGCCAAATAAGTTTGGCAACCATCAAACATCATTCTCTATACTCGAGAAGCCGACACAACATTGGACAAGAATTTCATATTCTCACCAACCACCACAACTTCATAATCATCGGCCAACCTCAGAGAAATCCTTTTGGACTCACAATCCACCATCGCCTTGTGCTCACTTAACCAATCCATACCCAAGATAATGTCAAAACCATGAAATAGCAACTCCATCAAATTCGCAGCAAATTCATGACCTTGCACTATCTAAGGACAACACGTATACAACCTCATAGTTGTAATCGTCTCCCCAAAAGAACTAGTTACCAACATGCCAACATCTAAAATCTCAACAGGAACATTTAGCAATAATGCATGCTCACTTAAAATATATGAATGAGTAGACCCCGAATCAATCAAGAAAATAATGCCAAAAATTTGAGGGTGAAAGTACTTGCGATCACATCAAAGTTGTTGTGCCCCTCATGATAAGCATAGATCCGCAGTGGCCCACCAATCTTGGTTGTATTGCAACAGTATGAGCCACAACTCTCTGACCATCCTCGCGCCTCTGAAAATTACCCTGCCATGGCCTCGGCCCCTAGCAGGTACAACAACCCAAATCGGTGCATCATCAACAACACAGTCACGCTTCATGTGACTAGGAGATCCACATATCCAGCAACTCATGCTATTTCCCCAACACTCACCCGTGTGGCATCTACCATAGCGCTCACACTCAGATATAATACAAACACCTTGGTTACCATGGCAAACACCAGTACCTCACCTATGATCCAACTTATGCCTCTTATCACAGAACCTCCTATTCTGCTTCCCGAAATTACCAAAATTAGCCCCACACTTGTTCGAGCTGATGCCCAAACCTTGTCCTGTTACCCTCAAGGATTGCTCAATATCTTTAGCGCGGTTCACAAGCATATCAAAATCTGTGTAGTCCGTAACCAATAGGTATGTTTTGATATCCTTCACCAATCCATAGTGAAACCTGTTGCACCTTTCAAGATCATCCAGAACCAACTCCGAGACATATTGGCTCAAACAGACAAATTTCACCTCATATATACCACCCTGTTCCAAGGCCATAAACTCACGTTTCCTCGCATCCAGATACTGAGGGCCAAGATACTTCTTCTTGAAAGCTCTTTGAAAGAACTCCCAAGTTACATCCGCCTCTAGAACACTAGCAATTATGGTCACCCACCAATGATAAGCATCACCATGCAACAACGACATGGTACAACCCAACTTACGCTTATCATTAGAGTCCATCTGATTCAGTATACGAGTTGTACTCTTCAATCATCCCTCGGCTGCCTTAGGGCTCAAACCCCTGAAATCCATACCTCCCAAACTCCAAAGACGCTCTAAGGGTAACCCCGGATTAACTACCACAGCAGGTGTCGGTTCCTGCACATGCACTCCAGCTATCGTTGCTTGAAAAGCTCTCGTTGTCACCTGAACTAACAGGGTCAAATCACCAAACACTGGCACTTGATTAGCCTAGGGTACACCACCAGCCCCAACATTAGCAGGCAAAACCAATAGAGGAGGATGAGGTAAAACGTTAGGGGAATTATCTTCTTCAACATTATTCTGCCCAACTCCGGCATTACCAACCATTGAACGTGCCTCACGTCGAGCCATGCTATCAAAAGCACAAAACACATTAAAGTCAGGCTAACATAAGGCAAAGGATCCAAGACCATCTTATAAAACATTTTAAAACCTAATAGGCAATGTGTTCCCAATTCATACCCCCAACATGATATAAATCAAACACAAAACATATCCACAATCACTGTGCATAACGAACAATGATATACAATCATACAACAATATCCCAACCTTTTGTAACCTGGCTCTAACACCAACAAATGTAACCCCCTCGACATGGCCTAGACGCCTGACCGAACCAAGTGAGCCACATTAGGTTTGCTGAAGCAAACCGAATAAAGGTTACAAAAAGTTGATCCATTTTTTTCTTTTATCTTCTCTAGATGCAACTTATTAACTTTATGCGTGCATACTTGCGGCGGGTGAATTTTTGGATGAAACGAATCATAAATAGGCAACCAATTGCATCATACTTATTTTAAGGACTAAAACACAAATACTTTAAATTATAGGATCAAAATTGAATTTAAGGTTACCAATCCTCAATTAGTCTATTTACATGCCTATATATCAAATTTCAAGTCAAAATGATCATCCATGAGCATTCAATTACATATGCAATACTTAGGGACTAAAACGCAAGAGACCAGAAACTGGTTTCCATGACATTACCTGTAAAAACTACCTCCCGTACCGATACAAGCATAGCCGTATCGATATAGAGCAACCATGCATACCGGTACACAATGTACCATATCGGTACGCCACGTCAACTTGCGCAATATTAAAGCTGCACCGATACGAGCCCTTGGTGTTCCGGTACACGGGTTTTTCCCCAAAAAGCAACTTTCCAGTAACGAGTTTCCATACCGATACACCTTATCCCGTACCGATACGCAAGGCTTAAATTGCTTATCCATACCAATACTCAAATACCCGTACCGATCCTAAATGCCCTGATTCGCCTAGCCGTACCGATATGGTCCCTTGCGTATCGGTATGCATAGGCCTGTAATGTCCTTTTTTGCTGGTTTTTCACTTAATTCTAGATGTATTTAGATCCTAGCGACTTGCATACATGAATATAAACATTCAACAATACATATATCAACACTTGCACCAACGTTTAGGTACAAAACAAGCTTATGCTACCATATGGTTTAATCTAGAGGCATGCTACCTAAAACACTCCACCAACATACCAAATTGATCGAATAACTGATTCCCAGCACAATAATCATACCAACATCACTTTAATACCATATTCAACATGTTAAGCTCATCAGGCATGACATCCAAGCAAGACCATCTAGATGCACACCTAGGCAACCTCATAACATCAACCATGGATAACGATGCACAACAAGCTTAACAACACCAGTCAAACTCTGAAATCACAGCATTACACGTGCTCAAAACAAGGGAAAATAGAATTACAAATCCTGAAATCCATGGTGAACACATCGCCTTATTAACCGAAAATACAAACTGAGTTCATACTCAAAATTGCTTTGCCTCTTGGATCACTACACTTTGCTTTTGCTGCCCCAAGCCTTTAATGCTCTGCATCATTAGGAAAAAGAGATCGTAAGCACACTTGCTTAGTGAGGATGCTCTTAAAACAATGATGCATTAATACCCTTAAAAACAATACTTGTTTCCAGACCATGCTTACGACCTAAGCAAGTTCCAATGATTCCAATTCAAAACATGCATATCAACCATATGTAAAACAATATGTATTCCACATTCTTAAATCCCAAAGCATTAAATAAAAACTATGCTTAAATCCCAAAGCATTAAATATAGATTCAACAATAGAATTCTCGTATATTGGCAATTGTAGTGACCTCGGATAGTCCACCACTATCCTTCTTGATTAGCTGACTGTTAATCTTTAGTTAACCGACCATTAACTTTACACATTGGATACACGGATCTCTCTTAATGACCGACCATCATCAAGACTACCCCATGACTTTACAACCTTGTCGACTGCTAGCTTTACATCAACAAGGGGAATCGACCGCTCAACCCAAGTGATAACAACATAGTCCAAATAGCCGACCGCTATACCTCAAGGACTCTTAACCACGATCAATTTTTAAACATATTATAGTGCACTTTATCCTATGGCATGTCAACTGTATCCGAATGTTTTCTCACCTTGTCACATAGCCAATATATCATTTACAAAACCATTTACTCACTGCTTTACAATGCATTACACAAAATCCCCACATATGCAAATCACATTGCCATAGCATCATCACATTCCTGACCGTAATAAAATCCAATGCTCCCTATCATTTAACATACTTTTCAAACACTGCATATGTACTTAAAATCATTCATTTACAGTAAGTAAAAACCAACCATGTTTACGACTAAAACATGAATCACACATGCTCATATCTGAACCGATATTAAAAAGCAAAGGAGGGAAAACTTACTTCCAAGCTTAGGTAAGTGTTTCAAACTTATCCTAAACTTCCAAAACCACTTTCAAGACTTTGAAAGACTTGTAAAACCGTTTCCACTCACCGATTTCACTTCTCCTTGCTTGCTACCGCGAAACAAGCTCTCGACAAGCTACAAACCACCTCAAGATGCTACACCTTGATTATCCCCTATCTTGGCCAAACAAAACCAGAGTAAACGTGCATTAAATTGCATCCAACTCTCTGTTTCAAACCAAAATCCCGCAGCTCTCAAGATGCCCGCTCAAAACTCATCCAAAATTTACCGAAATCAACCCCAAACACTTCTCAATCTTAACCCAGCCATAATATAACGATTCAATACATCAAACTTCATCAAATAACATCCAAAAAACCCTTTTACAACATCCTCTTACTTTCAGCAATGATTAAACTCAAAAAACAACCAAAAAACCATTAACTAACAACCTAACAATTAGAGCTTCAACCAATTTCGAGATTCCATTGTTAAAAACAACTTATCCACAATATAACACATCCAAAATACGATTGAAATCAATCCTTAATACTGAAAAAACAGATCCACTTCAAAAATCACAAGATTCCATCAATTAACTCTCAATTAAGCAAAATTCCATAATCAATCAATTAAAATCCATTAGAAAACATATATAAAGAGTCAAAAACTTGGGAATTTTAGTAAAGAACCTTTCTTTAGAGAGAAGAAAGAAACTTACCTCCAATGAGTGAGTTTGCCCTTAATTGGATGTTGTCCTCTTGAAAAACAATGAGATTCAATAAGATTTTTGAGAAAACAAGTTAAAGAATCATTTAGAAAATCAAAGGATAAATAAACAAGATCATTACCTTGAATCTCTGATAGGAAAAAGAGTGTTTGGCTAATAGTATTTTGAGAGAAAATATGAGAGAAAGACAGTTACATCAAATTGTGATTTGGAAAAACAACTACCTTTCTAACTAAATCCTTATTAATTCCTTTAATTAAAACCATTTTAAAAATAATCCTAATTAAGAGAAAACTCAGATTAGACTAAATGGTAAAATAGCTCCTTAAAGATTCAATGTTTTGACTCTTTACAAAACTATCACCTTTTAAAAATAGTTTTCAAAAATTGCATTTTGGTCACTAGCCAAAATGTCACCCTTCCAAAGCTTATTTTCGAAAATTGCTTTCATCAATATTTTTAATATATTAAAATAGGATTTTTAAATATTTTTCCATATTTTTATCTTTCAGGAAAGTATCTACTCCAGAATCCAACTGAATCTCTAACTCGATCTACTAGACCGTCTAACTAGCTTTAAAACTGCTAGGCCCAAAATCGGGGCGTTAAATGCCAGCTTATCCCAAAGCACATATCGCAAGCATAGTTACACAGTTGCGCACACTTCGTAACTCAATCAACAACCACCCAAATGGAATTCTTTTTTGTCGGTGTCAAAGGCAACCCAGACACAAAATCCATGGTGATTCTTTCCCACTTCCATTCCTGTTGCAACAACCCAAAAAGAAACTGATGCTCAGCTTTCGCTCGCTGTCATACCATATATCGATCAACAAAATCAACCACATCTTCCTTTAGACCAACCCAACAGGAACTGTCATGCGCTTCAGATAAAACAACACGCCTCAACTCAACATTAAGAGACACCACTTTCCGATCTTTAAAACACAACACCCTATCATCATTAACGCGAAAATCCATCAGATTTCCTTCCCTGATAACCTGGACATACGGTAATAACAAATCATCACCAAGTTGCCCTTCTCTAATCAACTGTGACCCGGATGACCTCACTTACAATTCGGCCATCAAGCCTCCATCACGTATCATACTCAACCACGTAAACAACATCCTCACCTCCACCACAACACTCATATACAAGGCATCGGCTGCAACCTTAGCTCGGACGATATTCAATCATCAAACTATAACTCTTAAACAACTCCAACCATCCAAGTTGTAAAAGACTCAAATCATCATTCATTTTTTATAAACACACATGACCCGTATACACAACACACTCCTCATCATAGAATTGGTGTCTCTAAAATATTTAAGCGACCACCATCGCGACAAGCTTCACATCATGCGTAGGACAAAAACGCTCATGCACCCTCAACTATCTAGATGCATAAGCCACAACTTCACTTGCAATATTACAATCTCAACAAACCTCCCACAAACTGTCAACTCTAACTTTGGTCGTTTAAAAACTAGCACAAGACAATATCCTAAGAATCAATCTTTAACATCCTCTTAAAACCTTGAGAACTCCAAGAACCACATTACCAAAACTACCTACATACGCTACCTTACTTACACCATCACTCCATTGATTTCTGATCAGTCATCCATAAGTGTGAACATATGTATGCATGATTACTTATATGCCATCATAGATTTCTATGTGTATGTATGCAAAACCTCTAATGTCATGCCCAAATGTATGGATGTACTAATATATTTACATATACGTATAAGTGTTTTTACACTGTGCATGTTTCTCTGTTCACACTTACTAATAACATTCTTAGAACCAAAATTCTTTGCAACATACCCAAAACTTGTACTTCCCAAACAAAGAGCAACATTCACTTCTCCTCAAAATCCACCAAACCATCCATACTTTTCGATCAGAACCCTTCTCAGTGCTTCTTTATACGGAAAGACCATCAATAAGCACAACAACCAACTGACCCAAAAACTCATGGACAACCTAACTCATGGACAACCTAACTCATCATAACTATGAACGCAACCCATGCATTGATCAAACCAACGACATAACCAAGAATGCACACTATCGTACCCCTTACAGAAGGCAAATCTAAACACAACCAGATCCTTTACCTTCAACAGATAACACCCAGACCTCAAACCAATGAAGCATTCCTAAACTGATCAACATAACATCAACTTGTTCAGCCACCAAAAACCAATGCACATCCGCATCGTGCCATCCTTCTTTTCCACAACAACACCGGCGCAACCCCCATCGAAACACTAAGCCTAATAAAGCCTTTATCAAGCAACTCATAAAGTTATGTCTTTAACCCCTTAAACTCTATCGAGCCACGCACAGAGAGCGATAGACATCAGAGCTGTGTTTTCATACAACTCAATGCCAAACTCAACCTCTCAATCCAATGGCAAACCTGGCCATTCCTTCGAAAGCACCCAGAAACTCGCATACCATACGAATATCCTGAGCACGTACTTCCTTTGACCCCAGATTCATAACATAGGCTAGGAATACCTTACAACCAAAATCCACCAAACGACTCGCTTCTAGTGCAAAAATAACATTAAACAAGAATTTAACATTCTCGCCCGTGATTACCATCTCGTAATCATCAGCAAGTTTCAAGGCAACTCGCTAAGATTCAAAATCAACCATAGCTCTGTGTTCCAGCCACTAATCCAAACCCAGGATTACATCAAAAACCATGGAGCGGCAAATCCAACAAAACAACCGCATCTTCAAGACCTTAAATCATCAAAGGACATTTTTAAACATCCTTCTCGCAACAACCGTCTTACCAGAGGAACTAGCCACTTACATTCGTACATCTAATAATTACGAGATGATCGTTCAAACCAAAATTCCCACAAACATTAACAACAACAAGCACATGAGTTTACACTCCACATATCAAATGCGGATAATCCCACCTCATGAGATCACATGATCCACATACCCAACAAGTATTAAATACTATTCTAGTTTGGATACTCTAATCTCGTAGTCCTCACCAAGCACTATCATCACCTTGCCTCAGCTCAGGGTGATATTTTTTATCACACTTCTTTTCAAATTGAACACTAATAGAAATAGATTATGCAATTCTCTTGCCAAAGCCAGAACCTCACACGCGAAACCAATAAACCCAGGTTCTGCTCGATGTACTTCTCTTATGTACCAACACATTGAAAATGCTATAGTCAGAAGCCAACATGTACACCCTAACATCCTGTACCAATTTATAACAGAATCGATCATAGCGATACCTTTTTACTGGTACTAGTTCAGAAGCATACCGACTTAATCAAACAAATTGTACCCTAAACTTGGCCACATATATATGGTCCTAAACCCAAGCCATGAACTCTCGTTTCTTTTTATCCAAGTATCTAAACCCTAGATACTTCTTCTTGAAATAGCATGAAAAGACTCCCAATCTACATCATGGGGTTCCACGCCCGCAAATATAGTTGTTCACCAACTAAAAACATCATCATGCAATGGAATTCAACACATCCTAACCTATAAGCGCCAATACACCCCATTAGATCCATAACCTGAATGACACTGGTCATACATGTCTCGGATGCCTCGGGTGATAACCCACAATACTCAACTCATCCCAAACTACAGGGATATTCCAATGGCAACCTCGTTTACCCAACAACCGGTGCAAACACACGCATTCTAGCAACAATAGCTTAAAAGCTCAAAACATCGCCTATATCAAGGCATCATATCACCCAACACTGGCCCAACCGGCATAGGTGGTACATACTTCAGGGTGACAAACCCCCAGGAGACACAACACTCTCCTCAACTCACTACCCAAAGGCAACAAAATCATGCTAGTTCTCATTTCTCCTCTCGGTCGTAACATAACACATTTTCTAAGGCATAATAATCATTTCAAAACAAAAATATTTAAGCCAACTTCATGAAAGGATCCAAGACTTCCATTTCAAAATCATAAAATTCTAGACTATAATAATAAGGTAATGGTTTTCTAAATTTTTGTAATATCCCAAAATTTTGCTAGTGACCGAAATGAGAATTTTGAAAGTTTTGTTGTTAAAGTGTAAACTTTGGAAAAGTTCAGGAACCAAAGTGTAATTTTCAAAAGTTATGTATTTTGATCCCGTAAATGAATAGTTTACCCCCAAGAGTGACATTTCCGTGTTACCCAGATTTTTTGTACGGAGTTTGTATTAATGGCTATAAAGTGATAAAGTTTAGAAAAATATTCGGATAATCGGATCAAATCGAATATCCAAGATATTTTGAAGGATGATAAGCCAAGGTTGATTATGTCATTTTACATGTCTAAGATATTTTCTTTGTGTTGGAATAATATGAACCCTTGGATTTAACTTGATTTTCCATGCTAAATATGAGCTGTTGGATGAAAATGGCAAGACGTAATTTTGGATGAAGGATGATGATTGGATGAAGGATGATGATATGAGGAACATTATGGAAATATAGAATTTTTAGAATAGATCTGATAGCTAGGCAAAGGTAAAATCGTAGTAGAAGTATTTTATGAATATTGGGAAATCAGATTGAATTGAAATTTCAGAGGATGTTCCATAAGCAATGGAAAATCATAAAATGATATTTATGGAATAGTGGCCGGTTAAGAAGGAACTAATTTAGTTAGATTATAATGGAATGGCAATTTTGAAACAAACTAATAAATAAAGACTAGTTGGAGGGCAAATTGGTCGTTTGATAGGGATGGCAATTTTGAAATATTTGAAGTTACAAAGGCCATTTTTGGAAGAAGAAAATTAAAGATTAAATATTGGCTCTTGATTGATGATAAGATCAATCTCAACCGTTGGATAAAAGGGTACTTTTTTAATTTTCCTATTTGAATGAATTTAAATTTCATTTATATAATACAAGTGGCATAATTGGAGCAATTCAAAAATTGAAAGGCCAAAAAGATGAAGCCTTCTTCATCTTTCAACTTTTGAAATTTGGGGGAAAAAGGAAGAAAATTTTCCAAGTTCGATATAAGCCCCAAAACTCGATTTTCAGGTAATCTTTCGAACTACAAAGTTGTTATACTCTTCAAGCTATATCTTTTGATATTATTAATTCATGGAATACATGCATGATTGATGAAAATTTTACATGAGAAGAAAATTAGGGTTTATGAACAAAATTGGGGCTTTTGAAATTTTATGATTCCATGGTTGAATTTAAGTTGGAATATGATGTTAAAATCATGTTATTGAGTTAGGATTTAAACCCTACATATTTTGGTTTGTATGGAGAAAATTAGGGTTTATGGAGAAGAAACTTAGGGTTTGTGGTGTTTGATTAATGATCTAGTAAGCTTGATTTGTTGTTTGGAAGCAAAACCCTAAGTTAAATATATAGGGACCAATTCGGCAAGCTTCAAAGTTAAGGGACCGAATCTGAATTTTATGAAATTGGAGTGTATTTATGTAATTAATGATGTTGGAGATGTGAAATTGATGTTAGAATGCTAAACCGATGTTGAATCCTTACCTTTGCATTTTAGTGACTATTTTGGCAAAGAAAGAAAATTAGAGAGAATTATTTTTGAATAATTATTTGATGAAGAAGATGATGAATTGGTGGTTTGAACCAAGTGATGGGACTAAATTGACAAGTAGAAAAATAAGAAGCAGTTAGTATAAATTAGAAGTTTATTATGGAAAGCTATGTAGAAGATTGAATTTTGGCAGTGAGTTCAAAAATTTACCATAAATTCTACAAAAATGGTTAGATGATGAATCTTATACCGTTGTAAATATTTTTTTCATCTAGTTTCATTTCCAATAAACAGAAACTGATTTCGAGTTCCGAGTTAAAAGATATGAATTTTTAATCAAATGAAGGTCAGGACAACTCTGTGACGGGAGTTTGAAGAATTTTCATAATTTTTGTAGATTTTATTAATTTATTTGGCTTATAATCTTAGAACCATTATCGAATCTAGTTTCTCCAGGAGAAAGGAAATTAAGATCCAGCATGTATTCTGCCCGGTATAAGTAAATCTTTGAAGGTAGCACAAGCTGCCAGAAAATGGAATTTGAAACATTTTGTATTTAAATGTTAGTTAGTAAGCTCAGAAGAATTATTTGAAGTTCAAATTGGTCGCTAAGGACTATAATTAACATGTTAGAAGTGTTATCTAAGTGATTAGAGAAGCTAGAAACTTAAGCTAGTGTAATCTGCCCAGAATGCTTTGTTCCGGGCAGTAACTTTGAAAAATCACTATAAATTGTATAAAGAGAATTTAAGGCTGGAAATTTTATGGACAATGCATTAATATGTCTAAATTCATTATGATAAAACATAACTGAATTATGAAATGTAGAATGAATTGTAGAAATGAAACACTAAGGATAGTGCAAACTGTCCAGTGTTGTAAATCGCCCTTCTTTAAACAAAAAACTGTATTAATTGGCAAAGAATTAAAATTCAAGGCTTATGTGGTTTGAAGGACAATTATGTTAGCTTTCCAACGGTGTAAACCAATTGAAATTACGTCATACGGAATGAAAGTTATGCCTATTTTAATAAGCAATGCACATGCTGCCAGACAGCAGCCTTGATGTTTTGAAATGAATGAATTGTGTTTTGTTGCCTTGTTTTGAATAAATATGTCTAGGTCAGTTTAATTCACTTGTCTATGTGATCATAACAAGGCATTATAGTGCTAAGTTCAATTAGAACTATTTGACCAACAACATTCCTCTAATTCACCATTTGAGCAGTCCATTACTTAGCTTTAACATATCCAATTGTATAAATTCATTTTCGAGCAATATATTTACTCTATTCAAGTTTCAATTCTTTTAGCAATGTGATCAAAAGAGGGTAGCATGTATAACCAAACATGTTTACACATTTCAATTAACAAAACAGTCCCTACACTTATATATGTACATCAAACAGCCCCCATGTTTTTAGAATACTCAAAACAGTCCACTATACATTCATACACATACTCATACATACCACTAAATCAATCCACACGTGTTCTTACATTTATCAACAGCCCTAAACCATGTACAACACTTACATATATATATATATACACACTAAAATTTCGAATGGCCAAGTATACAACAACATGCTCTCAATCCTTTAACATAACATGCATCTTTTCAAAATTGAAGATTTTACCAACCTATTGATCGATTCATGACATGGAACTTATCTTTTATTACTTCCAATCAAGATAGTTCCATACACACCATCTTAAACCACATATATAAGGAGCAGGAAAATTACCTTCTAATCAAAGCATCAAACGTACAAAGCTCAATTTGTGCTAGAGTGATCTCTAATTTTCTCTCTTGCTCTCTCTTTCTCTCTCACTATTCGACTGCTTGGAAGATTGAAGGCGGAAGACAATGGATTAATCTTTCTTTCCTCCTACAGACAAATGCCGTCTCTTTCCTTTACCCTTACACCTTGCAAGTTTTCCAAATGGACAAGTGTCCAAGGCAATGGTTTAATATTTCGTTGCATGCAACCTATAAGTTTCTCAATGGTTTCGGTTATGTCCTTCTAATAAGGCTTGTGAAATTTCATTTTATTGTAATTTGGTCTCCAACTTATTTACTCAATTTGTAATATAGCATTAAAATTTATAATTTGACTTGATAGACAAGAATAAAACTTCTAAGCTAATAATCGGGGTATTACAATTCCCCCCTTAAAATAAATTCGCCCTCGAATTTACCTGAGTCGAACAAGTGAGGATATTGACCTCTCATCGTAGCCTCAGGTTCCCAAGTTGCCTCTTCCATTTTATGATTCCTCCATAATACTTTCACCAAGGGAATATTCTTGTTTCAGAGTCTTCTAACTTCTTTGTCAAGTATTCGTATTGGCTCTTCTTCATATGATAAGTCGGGATTCAACTCAACCTCTTCAGGCTCTAGAACATGGGATGGATCAGATTGATATTTTCTAAGCATGGAGACATGGAAGACATCGTGGATCTTATCAAATTCACTAGGGAGTGCCAATCGATAAGCCACTATACCAATCCTTTCAACGATTTCGAATGGTCCAATGAATCGGGGACTAAGTTTCCTTTTTCTCCAAACCAAAATACTTTCTTCCAAGGGGACACTTTCAGGAAGACCTTGTCTCCAACATTATATTGGATGTCTCTCCTTTTCAAGTCTGCATATGCTTTTTGTCTATCAAAGGCTTGCTTCAATCGATCATGTATAATTTGAACTTGTTCCTCGGTTTCTCTGAGTAATTGAGGTCCCAATATTTTGTTTTCTCCCAATTTAGACCAGCACAAGGGAGTTTTACATTTCCTTCCGTATAGAGCTTCGAAGGGAGCCATCTGGATAGATGTTTGGTAGGTATTGTTGTAAGCAAAGTCTACTAGGGGTAGAGATTTCTCCAGTTCTTTCCGAAATCTATAACACAAGCACGTAGTATGTCTTCTAGTACTTGTATGATTCTTTCAGATTGGCCATCTAATTGAGGATGAAAGGCTGTGCTCAAGGGCACTTTGGTTCCAAGGGATTTTTGCAAGGAATTCCATAATCGAGAAGCAAAACTAGGGTCTCGATCGGAGATTATAGCTGTAGGTACACCGTGTAATCGAATCGCCTCATGGATGTATAGCTCGGCTAAGGTTTCCAAGCTCATGTTCATTCGAACAAGGATGAAATGAGTAGACTTTGTGAATCTATCAACAATTACCCATACAACATTATTCTTTCTTGTAGTGGAAGGAAGACCAGTAATGAAGTCCATTGTAATCTGATCCTATTTCCACTGAGGGAATTCGATTGGTTGGAGCAATCCAGTAGGGACTTGATGCTCGGATTTGACCCTCTGGCAAGTTAAGCACTTTGAAACAAAATCTGTGATAGCCGATTTCATGCTTGGCCACCGATATAGTGGTTTTAGGTCCTTGTACATTTTAACCGATCCAGGGTGAATCGAGAAAGAGCTTTGGTGAGCTTCTTGTAACATCTCGTGCCTTAATTCTTCGTTGTTAGGAACACATACTCTATCTTTGAAATAGAGGACTCCATTCGACTTGAAGGAGAAGTTAGAATTAGACTCAGAGTCTAGCTTGGACATGATCTTCTAATGATCTGGATCAATTTGTGGAGTTCTTTGATTCTCGAGATTAGACTAGATTGAACTTGAAGATAAGAATCTCTGTCCTTTGGATAAACGAAAATGAGCATTGATAGCCAAGGAAGCTATAAACAAATGGAAAAGATCAATAAGAAAGAATTTTGAATAGTTACTTGTAAGTCAAGAAAGGTCTAATTCAAATGGATTATTCTAGGAATTAGATTTAAGGGTTTTCCCGATTATGGTCTACGACTAAGGGCATCAACAACCACGTTTGCTTTCCCCGGATGGTAGTCAATAACCAAATCGTAGTCTTTAAGTAACTCTAGCCATCTCTTTTGCCTCAAGTTCAAGTCTTTCTATGTTAGGAGATACTTGAGACTCTTGTGGTCTGTGAACAAATTGCATTTCTCCCCATACAAGTAATGTCTCTAGACTTTGAGTGCAAACACGATAGCTGCCAATTCTAGATCGTGAGTAGAGTAGTTTGACTCGTGTGGTTTTAGTTGCCTTAAAGCGTAAGCTACCACGTTTCCATCTTGCATTAGGACACATCCTAGTCCCAAATGAGATGCATCACTGTAAACAGTGTACTCCTTGCCCGATACTGGTTGGATGAGAACCGGAGCATGAGTCAGTGCTTGCTTAAGCTGATCGAATCTTCGTTGTTGGTTTTCTAACCAAACAAATGGTGTATCTTTGCAAGTTAACTTGGTCAAACTTGCGGCAATGGGTGAGAATCCCTTGACAAAACATCGATAATACCCGGTTAAATCGAGAAAGCTTATGACCTCACCAACATTCCTCGGAGGTCTCCAATCTAGGATGGATTGAATTTTGCTCGGGTCTACTTTAATCCCTTTTGCTGAGATAACATGTCCAAGAAACGACACTTTCGATAGCCAAAATTGGCATTTAGAGAACTTTGCAAACAATTGACGTTCTCTGAGGGTTTGCAATACAATTCGAAGGTGTTCGGAATGTTCTTCCGTATTCTGAGAATACACTAGAATGTCATCAACGAAGACGACCATGAACTTGTCAAGATAGGGCTTGAATACACGATCATGAGATCCATGAAAGCAGCTGGAGCATTCGTTAATCCAAATGATAGTACAAGGAATTCAAAATGGCCATATCGAGTCCGAAAGGCTGTCTTGGGTACATCCTCTTCTTTTACCCTCATTTAGTAGTATCCCGATCGTAGATCGATCTTTGAGAATACTGCAGCATCCTTGAGTTGATCGAAAAGATCTTCAATCCTTGGGAGAGGCTATCGATTCTTGATAGGAAGCTTGTTCAATTATCTGTAGTCAATATAGAGTCTCATAGTCTTGTCTTTCTTCTTCACGAACATGACTGGAGCACCCCAGGAGACAAGCTAGGCCTAATGAAACCCTTGTCTTGTAGCTCCTGGAGTTGCTTCTTGAGTTCTTTCAATTCAACAGGTGCCATTCGACAAGGTGTGACGGACAGCGGAGTTGTTCCAGGTTGGACATCTATCCCGAACTCTATTTCTCTATTAGAGGCAGACAAGGGAGTTCCTCGGGAAAAACATCAAGATATTGAGATACAATAGGCACACTAGGTAAGCCAAATTCAAGTTTATCTTGTAAGACCATAGTAGCAAAGATCGAGGTCAGTTTCTTGTCAATTAGAAGAATTGATTCTTTTCCTAAACTCCAGGGTTAAAGTCTCCTATTTGGGCTATCTACCCAGGCTTCATGCTTGCTTAGCCAATCTAGTCCTAGTACTAGATCGAACTCACAAGGTGGTAGTACATACAAATCAACAAGAAAGGGTACATTTCGAATGAATAGGGGAGAGTTTCTACAGATAAAGCTTATGTTTGTAATTCCCCCTATAGGGTTCGAAACTACAAGGCTTTGTTTTACAATTTCAGGCTTTAAGTTCAATTTTACAATCAAGGTTGAGCTTGCGCTCTAGGTTCAGCTCATTGCTGTAGAGGATTTTGCTTCATCCTCACACTATCTCCTTCATTTACAAGACTTTCATCATCCCAAGCGAGCCTTGTTTCAGACATTCTACGTTTAAATAGAACAATTAAAGTTCAGTTTAGTTAAGCAAAGACACAGCTATACAATACAAGTCTCCTAGGTGGCACAAGTATCCTATATGATGCAAGAGAGCTCAATTTAGTCCTAGAACCGACTAAAAAGCTCTGATTACCAATTAAATGCAACACCCCCTACCCGCGTTGGCAGGAAACCGGTCCGGGAGCATTACCAATAAACAATACAAGCAAGAACAAGGCAAGAATAGGCTAACTCATCCCTATTAGATGAGTTACTTAACTAGCAAGTAAACAAACATACATTACTTAACATGTAAGAAATCTTAATTACATGCATTATAGGTTACCAAAAATTTCAATTAACATTCATCACCATTCGAAACCTAAATAAGCAAACATGCTTCAATTCATTATTTTCTCTATAGCTTGATACATGTGACATTACATACTTAACTTATTATACATGATCAAAAGTACATACCTTGATTCCAAGCAAGCATATGCCATCCTTACCATTCGGCATTTACCATTCAATCTTATAAAAATACTACAACAAGGTATGATCACACAAGTAATTATCACATTATACAAGTCATTCGAATAGAATAATAGTCTAGGTCAATTACTTTGAACATTTATTAGATACATATCAATACTTATATGCGCAGCAAGATACATTTCGATTACATAATTAGAGTTCATTACTTAATTTACATTAGCCACCAAGTTCATAACATGATAGGCCCATTCAAGACATATATACATATACAAGTTTCAAGTGTTCAAAATGCATGCACTAGACATTATATACAACTAAGTGCCACCAACTAGGGGAGTACAAAGCAAGTATGAACAATACTTACTATGCTTGTGTCTTGCTTCCAGCTCAAGAATTCAGGCTTCAGGATTAAGCAACGATCGAATCCTTTAACTTGTGGTTGGGAAGAATGGAAACGAGAGTGATAAGTACAAGAATGTACTTAGTGAGGTAGTAACTAGCTCTAACCAATTGTTAAGACATGTACCAATTAACTAAGTTTGAGCCTAGTCATAGTTGGAAGTAGGTCGAATTCAAGCTTTAAATGTATACGTATTGTTTTCAAATTTAGTGACATATCATTTCAATCAAAACATTAGGCACACATCGATGCAAGAAGGATTATAAACCATTCAAGTAGCAATTCAAGTAATTCAAGTATCAAGGAATTCAAGTGTCAAGTAATTCAAGTATCATGTAATTCAATTATCAAGGCATTCAAGTGTCAAGTAATTCAAGTATCATGTAATTCAAATATCAAGAAACTCAAGTATCATGTAATTCAAGTATCAAGTAGTTCATATATTAAGAAACTCAAGTATCATGTAATTCAAGTATCAAGTAGTTCTAGTATCAAGACACTCAAGTATCGTATATGTTTTACTCTTTAATTATTTCTCATTTGCTTTCTTTAGTTTAAGCCTTTGGTATTTAGTTGTCCAGGTAATCGACTCTCCAACCAACTGTTGCCACAAGATGTACCGTAGTACTCAAGATGTACCATAGTACTGGTCAACCATCCTATTGTCGCCAAAGACCACACATACATACCCTCCATCTGTCGCCAATTAGGGGCCTTAGCCCTAGACCGTAGTCCACCCTAACACAATGAGCTCTAGACTCTAAGGCATGCCCTTCTACCTATGACCACTAACAACCAAGGCTTTGTTCAATTATGAATCACTTATTCAAGTATTACATGTTTATGTCAAGCAATAGCTTATTCAAGGATCAATTCATGTGATACATTGCAACATCATGTTCATATACACAACCCTTAGGCCAATTGAGCCTTATCTCTACACTTTACAATTTAATGTTGTCATTCAAGCAAGCAATTAACATATGCCATTTCTTAGGCATCAAGCAAAATCTTTAATTTGAGATTTATATCATGTTAACAAGCATTTAAATCATAGTGGTACATCTAAGTATTCATTCGAATTAATCACAGCCAAGGCATCGAGGTTCAAGCATTTGTTTTCACTTTTCTTCCTAGATAATTCAACAACATACATGTTACTATTAGATCCCAAGTTTTAGCTTAAACCATTCTTCCACTTTTTCATCACAATTAAGCTTAAATCAAGTATATTAACATGGCATGAAATAGCAAGAATTAAACATGCATCTTTGGTTAGGACCTAAGTCCCAACCCTATATTAAACTACACTCACAATACTCCAACCTTAGCTAGTCTTGGATCCAAACTCCTTTGTGTTTGCCACTAGCTTGGCCACTCCTTTATTCTTCCACAAGATTTACTCCTTGCTCTAACAATTCATACAATTAAATCATGGTCAAGACAAGTACATTTATTTATTCAAAACAAGGCAATAATACATAATTCAGTCATTTCAAAACATCAAGGTTGCTGCCTGGCAGCATGTGCATTACTTATTAAAATATGCATAACTTTCATTTCGTACGTCGGAATTTCAATTGGTTTACACCGTTGGAAAGATAACTTAATTTTCCTTCTAACCATATAGGCCTTGTATTTTAATTCTTTTCCCATTAATACAGTTTTATGTTTAAAGACAGGGCAATTTACAACACTGGACAGTTTGTACTATCCTTAGTGTTTCATTTCTACAATTCATTCTACAATCCAGAATTCGGTTATGTTTTCTCCTAATTAATTAAGACAGGTTAAGGAATTTTCCATAGAATTTCCAGCCTTAAATTCTCTTTATACAATTTATAGTAATTTTTCAAAGTTATTGCCCAAAACAAAGCATTCTGGGCAGATTACACTGGCTTCAGTTCTAGCTTCTTTAATCACTTAGATAACACTTCTAACGTGTTAGTTCAACTTATTTTCATGTTTTTACTTGTCTAGGTCAGTTTAATTCACTTATCTATGTGATCATAACAAGGCATTATAGTGCTAAGTTCAATTAGATCTATTTGACCAACAATATTCCTCTAATTCACCATTTGAGCAGTCCATTACTTAGCTTTAACAAATCCAATTGTATAAATTCATTTTCCAGCAAGCTATTTACTCTATTAAAGTTTCAATTCTTTTAGCAATGTGATCAAAACAGGGTAGCATGTATAATCAAACATGTTTACACATTTCAATTAACAAAACAGTCCCTACACTTATATATGTACATCAAACAGCCCCCATGTTTTTAGAATACTCAAAACAGTCCACTATACATTCATACACATACTCATACATACCACTAAATCAATCCACAAGTATTCTTACGTTTATCAACAGCCCTAAACCATGTACAACATTTACATATATATATACACTAAAATTTCGAATGGCCAAGTATACAACAACATGCTCTCAATCCTTTAACATAACATGCATCTTTTCAAAATTGAAGATTTTACCAACCTATTGATCGATTCATGACATGGAACTTATCTTTTATTACTTCCAATCAAGCTAATTCCATACACACCATCTTAAACCACATATATAAGGAGCAGGAAAATTACCTTCTAATCAAAGCATCAAACGTACAAAGCTCAATTTGTGCTAGAGTGATCACTAATTTTCTCTCTTTCTCTCTCACTATTCGGCTACTAGGAAGATTGAAGGAGGAAGACAATGGCTTAATCTTTCTTTCCTCCTACAGACAAATGTCGTCTCTTTCCTTTACCCCTTAGACCTTGCAAGTTTTCCAAATGGACAGGTGTCCAAGGCAATGGTTTAATATTTCTTTGCATGCAACCTATAAGTTTCTCAATGGTTTTGGTTATGTCCTTCTAATAAGGCTTGTGAAATTTCATTTTATTGTAATTTGGTCCCCATCTTATTTATTCAATTTGTAATATAGTATTAAAATTTATAATTTGACTTGATTGCCAAGAATAAAACTTCTAAGCTAATAATCGGGGTATTACAAGTAAACATTACATTCACCCTTGTAGAACTTGCCAAAATCTTCAAAAAAGATTGTCCGATCTCCTGACCACTTTGCCTAACCTTAAAGTGCATGAAGATGAATGCATTAGGCATGCTTTGCCTAGTGAGGTAGTCACAACAATACCAAAAATACAATATGCATTCAAATGCATGCTTAGGCAATATTTTCATGACATTTCATCAACGTTCAATATCAATGCAACAAGTTCAATATCATTGGTTCTTTTATTCAATATCAATAATCCATGTAGATCAATAATAACCCTTGGATCGATCAAGACAGTGGATACGCGGATTCCTACACCTCGCCAAATCAATAAAGGTCTAGTTCCTTCGCCTCGGCAATTGACCAACACAACATCCCTCCGCCTCGCCAACATAAAGGTCGTAGCCCAAGGACCGTAGCCAACCATACCAATAAGCTCATAAATCCTTTGGCATGCCAATTGTATCCAATGTCCACTCAAATCCAAGGTCTGGTAGTTTAGGCCAATAATTAGTACATTATCAATATCAATAGGTTCAATGATTCAATAACAATATGTTGACCCTTAGGTCTATTTCAATAATCCCGCGAGTTCAATGACAATAGTTGGCCAATAACAATATGTTCAATAATTCAATAATAATGGTAATAATTCAAGGTTCAACATCCAATGATCAATAACAATACAATGATCTTTTCAATGGCATGTCAATGGTCAATATTCAATGATTTGATGACAATAATCAATACTCTATAGTTCAATGACAATGTTCGACGCATCATTATCCAATGACAATATTTGATACTCAATGTTTTAATAGTTTAATAAGGAAGCTTACCGAAGCTTACCAATACACCCTCCAAAGGGTTTGATGCAATGACCTTATTATCAATGTTAGCAATAATATATTCAATGAAAATGAAACTAGGAAAGGCATCTAGCCTATTCCCGAGACTCTGACTACACTCACCTCAAAATTTAAAGCTACTACGACTCTCGGATGACAATTCCCTTGCCCTTAGCTTTTGTAGGAGATGATGGTCTTTCCTTCAACACTTGAGCTAGGAAAAAGTTAGGGAAATTGTTAGAATCAAACTTATTGATTAAAAATCGATATTCAAACTTAGAAAAACATTTAGAAAACATTATTTTCATGGAGCCAAGCTTCTAACACTTGGGTTTAACCTTGACCTTCAAGACTTCGATCTTGAAATTAAACTTTGATAGTCCATGGAATCAATAAATTGTTTGAGGTGTTTTACTCACCAATCCAAGAGTTTTCTAACAATGTAGAGAAATCAAGGAAAGCTTGAGCAACCAAGAGAAGTGCTTGCTTGAGCTTGGTGAAGAAGATGGAAATAGTGAAGCTTGCTTAGCTTTGGTGGGAAAAAATGAAAAAAGTAGAGCCTTGGTCTCGATTTTACAATTCAAGTATTGTCAATATTTGTTTCCCCATTTTCCTTATAGTCGAATGGCTTACCTTTCAATATAGTTGCCTCCCAAGCAACCAATCGAATGGTTTCCTAGCTTAGGAAGAAACCTCTTTACTTATTACAAGAATTTCAATCCTTTTCCCACTTCACTTGTCATCCTTTATGACAATAGCCATCATCTTCATGTGAATTAGACTAAGCAATGAGGTGACTCACACCTTTAATTGGTGTAATTACGAGGTTAGTCCTTCAACTTTCCAAAGTTTACAGTTTTCCCAAACTTTCAATTTACTCAATTTAGTCACTAAATAACTTTCAATTCTTCCAAAAAGGTCCAATATCAACAATTGGACTCAATTGAAGTTTATTACAATGCAATTGCGTACAAAATTAAAGTTATTACATTAGTTGGACCAATCTGATACAAAGTTTCTGATCACCGAAACCTAATTCCGACTAGACCGGTTTTCAGGGTGTTACAGGACAAAAATGCAAATATTTCAAACATCAGACAACATATCAACTGAATTAATGGCCAGCGTACTGGTACAAAGACTTACTGTGCAATGGCGTACCGATACGGTCCTCAAGCGTATCGGTACATCCTTATGTATTTTGAAAACCAAGATTCTAGTAGCCATTAACCATATCAAAATAGTTACCCATGTACCGTCACCTTCACTATTCCTCAACTATGCATACCGGTATGATTACCAGGCGTATCAGTACGGCTAGGCATATTTAAACAATCTGAGCCGAGATAAGTCCCTACGTACCGACACCCTGAGGAGTCGTACCAGTACGTTAAGACCTATAATGACCTCTAGGTCCAACATATGACACTTTGGCTCAATCTAACACCCTTAAGTCAACCTATAATCATCATATGGCATCATCAACAGTCAATCATCAAGCATGGCAACATGTCAAGTGGTCACACTAAGCATGGCATATTCAAACATTCACCTAAGAGCATGATTTCTACCCAAGCATGCTTAATGCCTCCCGACCCCTCAAAAACAAATATAAAACCTCATACAAGTCCAAAACAATAATCCAAACTTTTACAACAGGGAGTATCTCAAAACACATCTCCCAAAACAACCCGATCACATTGCCATTTTATTATTACTTATATCATATAAAACCATACTTTGAAATGCAACAATCTTTGGATTCTCCCTTGCTCGCGCGCTGTCTGAGAAAGCTACTTCTCAGCATTGATGAGGAAAAGAGAGCGTAAGCTATAAGCTTAGTGGGAGATTCACAAAATCACTCATCAATGCATTTAAAACCATTTAATTCAAATCACTTGTATTTGTTTCATGGAAAAACATCTTATGCTTCTCATGTCATCTAAAAAATGCACATTTAAATCATTTTCAAATCATGTATCATGGATTCAATCTCTACCTTAATTTAAGCTTCCAACACATCTCCCTTAAAACAAGCTTAAAGAGTATAACAAGTATAAATCACATTATACAATATAATCCATTTCTCATGATACATTATCTCATATATTGTCTTTCAAGTGACTCAAAACCAGCAACCTTATGTTTCATAAAGCACATTGGATACACAGATTTATCAAGTGGTTCACACAACCACTTCACATACATACCTCAACCGGAGCAACAACACACTTGCCCACCTTAACGGTTCAAACTAGAGTAATGAAACATTTACACACCTCTACGGGTTGGATGTATAAATCCACTAGCGGAAGAAAATGCAACATTTACCCACCTCAACAACTACGGTTCTCATGGTGGAGATTACAAACAATTAACACCCCTCGCACACATGAGGTAACTTTTTATAGTGCACTTTCAATCCTATGATTGGTCAACTATATCTGATAACATTTTAAACACAGCCACTTGCCAATATATTCAATAAACTAACATTACCTCACTGTTTTACATATCCATCAAAACAATCCAACACAAATACATTAAACCATGTATTTTCATATTCTCAAAATACTTGCATAAATCATATGCCATTATCAAAAGTAATCATCAATGATCATTTGTAACATCTTTCACTTTCAAAACATGCATAACACAGTGAGTAATAAAAGCCATAAGCATGTGCATGAGATTTCATTTTACAAAAACCAAAATCGAGAGAAAGGTGAACCGATAGTTACTTCTGAGCTTAGATAAGTGTATCAAACTTTATCTAAACTCCCACAACTCCTCTTCAATCCTTTTTACACCAATAAAACACTTTCCACTCACCAACAATCCAATGCTTGCTTGCCGATGTGCGAATCAAACTTTCGCAACTCCCGCGCCTTCTTCAAAAGGTAAAGGATTCGGCTCCCATACTTTACCCAATCAAAATAGAAGATTAAAACACAACTTTGTATCACAAACCTCCAGCAACCCCCAAACACAACCTCACCTCCTAAGAATCCATCCAACACGTTCCTAAAACTATCAAGAACACCACCAAACCTTACTCAAACAAAGCCCAACCAACATCTAGTTTTGGGATTCTATTGATTAATCAATCTTTTCAACATTAAAACACATCCGAATTGGGATATAAATCAATTAAATCCATCACCAAAACAGATCTAATTAAGTTTCCAACGATTTTCCAAGAAAACTGAATTTAACTATCAAATCATTGTTTAAATCATAATTCTATAATATAAAAAAACAACAAAGGATCAAGAACTTGGGAATTTCATTATAGAACCTTTAATTAGAGGAGAGAAATGAAAATCACCTCTAATTGCTGATTTCTCCCTTAATTGGCCAAGCTTTAATGAAATATAAAGAGATTTTGCAAAAGAAATTTAAGTAATTAATTAGAAATCAAAAAGGAAATCAATGGAGATTGATTCCTAGGGATTTTGAAGTAGAAATCCTAGTTTAGTTGCTGAGAAAGTTGAGACAAAAGGTTTGGAGAAAAATAGTTACGTAAGAAAATGTTTTTGTCAATTAAAATCCTTTAAAATAGCCGAAATTAAAAGAGAAATCTGTTGAAAAATATTTGACAAATAGATCCTTAAAGATTCTAAGTTTTGATCCTTTTAAGATTTAGTCACCAAAATAGTTTTGAAAACTTTCAATTAGTCACTAGACCAAAATGTCTTAAAATCAAATTTAACTACCTCAAATTAACTTCACCAAATTACTTAAAATATTAATTAAGTAATTTAAAACATTTTTCCATATTTTATTTTACCCTAAAACCAATTTTAAAATTTTTTTTTCACAAAACTATTCGAATTTCCTAAACCGATTCTCTTAAACCACTAACCCGATCTGGTCCACATCTAGGCTTATTTTAGGGCGTTACAACTCTCCCCCTCTTAAGAAATTTTGTCCTTGAAATTTACCTATAGAAAAATGTGAGGGAACTGCTTCAACATGTTCTTTTTGCTCTCCTAAGTAGCCTCTTCTACACCGTGACGCTGCCACAACATCTTTACTAACTCTATGGTCTTTTCGCGAAGAACTTTGCTACTCAAATCTAGAATCCTCATAGGTTCCTCTTCATAAGTCAAATTCGGATTCAACTCATTCTCCTTAACATGCATAACATGCGAAGGATCTAATCTATACCTCCGTAGCATCTATACATGGAAAACATCATGTATCTTTTCCAACTCAGCTGGCAGCCTCAATCTATACGCAACTAGACCAACATGCTCCAACACCTCATGCAGTCCAATCAACCTGGGGCTAAACTTGCCCTTCTGTCCAAACCTCATCACCTTCTTCCAAGGCAAAACCTTTAGAAACACACGATCGCCAACCGCATACTCAATTTCTCTTAATTTCAAATCAGCGTAGAACTTTTGTCGATCTGAAGCTGTATTCAAACGATCACTAATAAGCTTTACTTTCTCATTAGTATCCTTCAACACATCCGACAAAGAAACATATTTTTCTCCTACCTCCGCCTAACAAAGTGGCGTACGACATCTTTTACCATACAAAGCCTCGTATGGAGACATCTGGATACTAGCTTGATAACTATTATTATAAGCAAACTCCACCAACGACAACTGGTTTTCCCAAGATCCTTGAAAATCTACGATACAACACCGCAACATATCCTCTAACACTTGGATAACACGTTCTGACTGCCCATCTGTTTGCGAATGATAGAAGGTACTAAAGTTCAACTATGTACCCAAGTGTAATGCCCATTTTTGGGCATAGGAGTTGTCTAATTGGTTTAGACGGTCCAATGGGCCAGAATTAGAGATTCAAGTCAGATTCGAGATTAAAATCAGAGTAAATAATTTGGTGCGTGAAAATATGGGAAAATGTCTAAAAATCATTATTTAGTATATGGATATTTTTGGTAAAGTTAATTTTAGAAATTGGACATTTTGGTTGGTGACCAAAATGTAAAGAATAAAAACTATTTTTAGTAACTGTTTTGAAAAAAGTTCAAAACTTATTTCTTCAGCCAAACACTCACTTTTAATCCTAAATCTGAGGTAACACTCTTGATTTCTTAAATTCTTGTTTCTTAATTGGTTCTTTAATCTTGCTTTGCAAAAATATCAATGTATTTCTTTATTTTCAAGATCTAAAACATCCAATTGAGAGGAAATTCACTCATTAGAGGTAAGGTTCGTTCTTCTCTTCTAATGAATGATTGTTTATTGAAATTCCCAAGTATTTGATCCCTGTTTAATTTTTTTCTAATAAGTTTTAATAATTTAATTATAGAATTTGGTTAAATCAAGGTTTAATTAAGATGATTAAGTGATTTTCATATAGGTTTTATTTTGCTGGGTTCTTGATTGATTTTAATCATAATTTTGATGTTGAATAATGTTAATAATTGGGTTTTAACATTGGAATCCCGAAACTATGTGAATATCTAATTTTCTAGGTTGCTAGTTATGTGTTTTTGATGAGTTGTGGTGGTTAATTGTTTGCTGGAGATATGAGGATGTTAGAGTTATGTTTTTAGATGTTGATTGATGTTAATCGATGTGTTGAAACGTTAGACTGTGGCTGAGTTAAGTTTGGAGGAAGTTTGTTGTTAATTTTGGGTGTTGTAAAGGGAATTTGGATAAAGGATGTTGAGATTTAGTGTTGATGTGACGTTAATTGCATTTTGATGCAATGTACCTTGTGTGAGCCTTGTGTTACCGGTAGATTGTTTGTTAAGTGTTGAGAGAACACTTGTTGAATCCGTGTATCCGATGGTACGTTTATAAAGGGAAACTTGGTTAATGATCACTTGTAAGCCAATGTAATTTTTTATGTTTCATGAGATGGATTGTTGTTTAATGTGGTTTAAACATGTTACTCTTTAAGCCTTGCATTGGTAGTATGCATGGGAAAGCTTAAATTGAGGGTAACGATTAAGACTTTGCTGTTGAATCCATGATACATGTTGCATATGGTTTAATATGCTATTTTTGGAAATGTTAAGTGCATGGTTTTGATAAGGCATGATGTTATGATGATGTTTTCAAAGAGTTTTGAAATGCAGTTTTCAAAGTTATATGAAACGTTTTAACTTGCATTGATGATGGTCATTGTTTGAGCATCCCTCACTAAGCCTAGTGTTCTTATGATCTCTTTTCAATCAATGCAGAGAAATAAGGTTTGAGGCAGCAAGGAAGAAAGGAAAGGAATTTCCCAAGACTTGATTTTCAAAGTACAGTTTGGAACATTGATAAGTAGTGATAATGGCAATGTGTTGTTTGCGGTTTTGGGAGAGGTTCTGATGAACTCCCTGTTGTTGCTAGTTTTGATTGTTGTTTTGGACTTGTAATAAGTTTTAAAGTGGTTGAATTGTGATTGGTTTGCTCGTTTGAATGTGGACTAGGAAGCATGCCTCTAGCTTTGGTGTATGAGTATGCTAGATAAGCTAGGTTGGGTTATATGGATGTTTTGTTGATGCTCAAGAATGTTGTTGATGTTGTATGATGTTTATCTTAGAGTTAGAGTGATTTGAAACAAGCCAAAGTGTCATATGTTGGACATAGTGTTCATTACAGGTTCTACCGTTCTGGTACACACCTCAGGGTTTCGGTACACGAGTATCTTTTCTAGCTCAAAATAGCCTAGGCGTAGCGATACGACTGGTAACTGTATCGGTACACATAGCTAGGAAATAGTGAAGGTGTCGGTACACATGCTACCGTTTCAATACGGTCAATGGTTACTAGAATTTGAGTTTTCAAAACACACAATACCGTATCAATACGCTTGAGGGTCGTATCAGTACAACTTTGTCTTTTGTACTGTTTCGATACGGTGAACACCTGTACCGATACACTGACCATTAATTCTGTTGAGATGCTTTCTGATATTTGAATATTTTGCATTTTGGTCCTTGTTTCGTAAATGTGCAATTAAATGAGAATGAATGGTTAATTTGATATGAGATTTAACATGAAGGCATGAAATATGACTAATTGAGGATTGGTAACTTTATTTTGGTAAAGGCCTTTTTAAATAGTGGAAATTATGTTTTAGTCCCTATGAAGCGGAATCGAGCAATTGGATGTCAAATTGACGCTCGATTGAGTTGTATCTTTAACCACAACTTGTACGATCACCTTAGGATCTAAAGATGCATTTAGAAAAGATAAAATAAAAATAAAATGGACCGTTTCAATTGTGATACTTAGGGGTTTGTCTTGGCAAACCATAGTGTATTTCGCTCGGTTCGGTCTAACCTCTAGAATGGGTCAAGGGGTCACACTAAGGCCCTATGTAAACACTCCCAAAAC
Organism: Hibiscus mutabilis; assembly: GCA_019671005.1. NCBI lineage: Eukaryota > Viridiplantae > Streptophyta > Magnoliopsida > Malvales > Malvaceae > Hibiscus > Hibiscus mutabilis. The sequence goes on from CM033729.1 coordinate 35,196,669, forward strand.
CTCGTGGTGAAATGCGGATCTCTATCCGACACAATGGACTTCAGCACTCCATGCAACCTAACAATCTACGCATTGTGCAATTCTGCCAACTTATCTAGAGTATACGTCCTATGCACGGCCATAAAATGTGCACACATCGTAAACATATCCACAATCACCCAAACAAAATTCTTCTTTGACGACGTCAAAGGCAAACCAGACACAAAATCCATGACGATTCTCTCCCATTTCTACTCGGGAACACTTAACAGTTGCAACAACCCCGAAAGAAACTAATGTTCCTCCTTTACAAGTTGAAAAACCATGCAACGAGCCATAAAATCTGGGACATCATTCTTCAAACCAACCCAAAAGCACTCTTTCCTCAAATCCTGATACATCTTTGTACTCCCTGGATGCATAGCAAAATGACTTGAATGCGCCTCAGTCAAGATAGTGTACCTCAACTCTTCATCACTCGGCACCACCACTCGACTCTTAAAACACAAAACTCCATCCTCATTAAAACAAAAATCTGTTTGATTCCCATCCAAGATATCCTTAACATGCGGTACTAGCATATCATCATATGGTTGCTTCTCTATAATCAACTGCAACATCGAAGCTCTACCTGTAACTCTTCCAACAACCCGCCATCTCATGACACACTCAGCCGCGCAAACATCACCCTTAACTCTACCGTGACCTTCATACTCAAGGCATCCGCTACCACGTTTGCCTTCCCCGGATGATACTCAATTGTTAAATCATAATCCTTTAGCAACTCCAACCATCTTTGTTGACTAAGGTTCAACTCTTTCTGTGACATCAAGTATTTCAAACTTTTATGGTTAGTATATACAATACACTTCTCACTGTAGAGATAGTGTCACCAAATCTTCAAGGCAAACACTACCGCAGTCAACTTAAGATCGTGTGTAGGGTAGTTGCGCTCGTGCACCTTCAACTGCCTAGATGTATGTTACCTCCTTAGAAGTACTGATTTTCATGCCTATTTTAAAGTATCTTTGCTTGCCTTTGAGCATATTTAGCTACATTTAGTTATTAATTACATCCATTTGCATAAGGAGTTTAGAATCGGATAATGCCATTGTGAAGGGTTACTTGCTGGCAGTATTGCAGGCACTACAGAACAGATTAGCGCAGGAAGGGAATGATGCCAAGGAGGACGCCGAGTAGCTTTTGGCAGCGACGAACCAAAAATTGTTGAAGCACCGGTTTGCAGAGAAGAGGTGTTTGGTGCCCGATCAAATGGACGGTGAACCATTGATGATATCAGCCCTATGATTCAAACGATGGATAAGATGATCACAATTCCTTATCCTTGAGCATTCAAATTCAAATTCAAAGTTTATCCTAGGTCATCCTTGCACGCCTATTTAAAGAACTCAAGCAAGCACTTGAGAGAAGATTAGAGAGAGCTTCACTTATCACAGTCGACTGCACCAAGGAGACGTGGTTTGACCAAGCTTGACCGAGAGCCTGGACCAAGAAGGGCTGCATCGATCGATCCTCTTCTAGCCCATTCTCTTTGTCGATTTTAGTTTTATTTCTTTTAAATGATTATGTTTGTTAAAAACGATGAAGGTTTTTGGTTTGATATCCTCACAATGAACTAATTTAATAGTTGGTGAGGGATGTCTGCATTAAACACTATTTTTATGTTTTGTCTTTAGTAATTAAAATGCCTCGGCATTGTTTTCCCTATCTGGCATGTTCTTTGATTTTATAAACTTTGTGCCAAGCAACTGCTAGCATTGATAGCCCATTGCACCTTAATTTCTTAACAGACTTATGGGGCAACGATTGTTGCAGATACTAAGGCGAGATGCCTCGACAGAAGACTTTCAATTAGATGAACTTCCTTCGAGAGTGATTTTACCCCTTAGGAGTATAGATTGGAACTTATTCAAATTGATTTATAAAAAACTACACTATAGATATATAGGAGTTTTTACATGGTTAATTTTGGGCTTTGCCATCAAGAGAGGAAATGCCAACTTGAATCTGCTCCGCAAACAATGCTAAGACAGACTTTATTAAAGGCTCGCATGGCATGAATAACATGAAAACCAGGCATCCATTGTCAATGCTCATCACTCATTTAAAGTCTCCTTGTACCAACACTTTTTTTCTTTCATTTCTGTCATTTTAAATTGTTTTCAAAACCAACATCAAATCAAACAAACTTTTCCTTAACAAGTAAACAAGCGAAGCAATTAAACTCTAGGCCAATCCCAGTGGGATCGATAACTAGCTTATTATTGTATTACTTATAGACCGTGTATACTTGCATGCAAAAGACTTAGTCTTGGAACTGTTTTCTTACATTTCCAACACATTTTCCACCCTTTACCAAGCACTCACACAGTCCGAACAAGTTTTTGGCACCGTTACCGGGGATTGCAATGGAGTTTGCTATCTTTAAATTTTTACTTGTCTTCTTTTTATTTTTGTTTATTTTTTTATTTCCTTGTTTTGACCACTGTATGACTAGAAACTGCCCTGTGGTGGAAGATTGGCTATACGATGTGGAAATCGAAAGAACCCTGCGAAGGTTAAGGAAAAAGATTCAAGAGATGGCTCAATATGGCAATGGAGAAAATGGTGTGTTAAACAATGATCCACTGAATAACAATGGAATACCGTCAGCTCCTGTTGCCCCAGCTGTTAATGTGGAGGAAGAGAAACCTATTAGAGAACATTCGACACCAAACATTGACAATTTGACGCCAGTGCTAATTGGTCTCGAGGTAAATACACCCAATTTTGAACTCAAACTGGTAATGATACAAACACTTTTGAATGTAGGACAATTTGATGGAGAACCTACTGGAGATCCAAGGCAACACTTGAAGCAGTTCATGGAAGTATGCCAGCTATTTTAGCAGCCCAGAGTATCGGAGGATACAGTGAAGCTAAAGGTGTTTACATTTACTCTGAGAGATAGAGCAAAAGCGTGGCTAAGTTCTTTGCCACCTAGTTCTGTCACCTCATGGGGAGATCTATGCCAAAAATTTCTGTTACGATTCCAGCCACCTAAACTCACCGCTAAGTTGAGGGGTGAGATATCACATTTAGGCAGGCTGATGATGAGACCCTATTTGATGCCTAGGAAAGATACAAAGATCTGCTGAGGAGATGTCTCATGCATGGATTCCCGAAATGGACCCAAATGGAGACCTTCTACAATGGATTTAATGCACAAACCATAACATTTGTTGATGCGTCGGCAAATGGCTTACTGCTTGACAAAAACTATACAGAAGCAGTTGGCATCCTTGAGAAGATGTCAATCAACAATTTTGAATATCCTACTTCCAAACTTTGGACCGACACAAAAACAGGTGGAAAATTATAGATAGATGAGCTCGTATCTATCCACGCTGAGATTTCCAATCTTACTAGAATGGTGAGAACCTTGCAAAAGAGTTATAAGGCCCAAGAAGTTAAGGCATTAGCCTCATTCTATACAATATGTGGAGAGGATCATCACACGAAAGATTTCCCTGCCAACCCTGAGTCGGTAAATTCTGTTGGCAATTTTAATCGTAATTATAATCCAAATTCCAGTACTTACAATGCAGGATAGAGGCAACACCCAAATTTAGCTTGGGCGTATCAATGAAGCAACCAATATAATGCCCAACAATAGAGTAGCAATGCCCAGCGTCAATACAATGCCCAACGTCAGAATAATGCCATGCTAGGGGTCAACTAGAATGCCACGCCACAAAAGGCACAAAACAATTTTTATGTAGGGCAAAGGAACAACTAGTGGACTTTGACAAAATACATGGAGAAGAATGATGCAACTGTCCGAAGTTTGGCAGCATCGATGCAAAATTTGAAGGTACAAATTGGACAGATTGCCAATGCACTCAGCAATACACCTTAGGGAGCTTTGCCAAGCGATACAGAGGATGCCAGGCAAAACCATAACGAATAATGCAAAGTTTTAAACCCTCGGAGTGGTAAACAATGTGAGGCTGAGACATCCATCAAACAACCAGTTTATTGAAAAAAAGAAGAGAAAGGACCAATAGATGTACCAAAAGAACTAGAAAACAAAGAAGCAGACATGCGCATTGCCAGCCATTAGACTGATGCCAATGAGAAGACTAATGCCAGTGAGCAGACCGATGCCAGACAATAGTCTGATGCCAGCAAACCGTTGGCAAAGCCAGCAGAACCAACATATGTTTATCCACCTCTGCCATTTCCACAAAGGTTACAGAAGCATAAGCAGGATCAACAATTTAAGTGTTTCTTAGATGTGCTTAAGCAACTGTAGATCAATCTTCCATTAGTGGAAACACTCGAGCAGATGCCCAATTATGTTAAATTCATGAAGGACGTCTTGTCCAAGAAAAGAAAACTAGGTGATTTTGAGACTATAGCTCTCACCGAAGGATGCAATGCCAGGATACTCAATCAGTTGCCACCGAAATTGAAAGATCTAGGAAGTTTTACTATCCCGTGCACTATTGGCAACAAATTTATGGGCATGGAGCTGTGTGACTTGGGAGCTAGTATTAACTTGATGCCGATGTCGGTGTTCAAGAAGCTTGGCGTTGAATCAAGGCCTACTACCATGACACTTCAGATGGCAGACCGATTATTTTCACATCCTAAGGGTAAGATTGAAGATGTGTTGGTAATGGTAGATAAATTCATATTCCTAGTCGACTTTATTATTTTAGATTATGAAGCTAATGTAAATCTCCCAATTATATTAGGAAGACCTTTTCTTGCCACTGGTAGAGATTTGATTAATGTACATAAAGGAGAATTAACAATGCGCATGAATGATCAGTAGGTTACATTCAATGTGTCTCAAGCTTTGAAATGTGCAAATGAATCAGAGGAATGCCAAGAAGATGATAGGATGGAGTCCTTTTTAAGGTAGACCTGGCACAACTGTCCCAAGAAGCTGATGATAATGCAAATGAGACTGATAGTGAAAGAGAAGCAAGGAAGGACATTGAAGAAGTAAGCTATGTCGGACAACCAGAACCATTGGAGTTGGCTGGTAGAAAGATGATGGCACCAAAACCATCCATTGAGGAGCCACCTGAATTGTAGCTCAAACCATTGTTAGACCACCTCAGATATGCATATTTAGGTAAACACTCAACCGTGCTAGTGATAATTTCTGTTGATCTATCCAATGATCATGAGGAAAGATTGTTGGAGATTTTAAGTAAGCATAAGTAAGCGTTGGGTTGCACCATGGCAGAAATCTGAGGTATTAGCCCAACCATATGCATGCACAAGATAATCCTGGAAGAACATCATGGCAAAATGATTGAAGGCCAGAGAAGATTGAACCCAAGCATGAAGGAAGTCGTGAAAAAAGAAATTATCAATTGGCTAGATGACGGGATAATATATCCCATATTTGATAGCTCGTGGGTCAACCTAGTACAATGCGTGCCAAAGAAAGGTGGCATGACTGTGGTTCAATACAGAAAGGATGAGTTAATCCCTTCCTGAACTATTACCGGATGGAGAGTGTGCATGGACTATAAGAAGATGAACAATGCCAGCAAGAAGGAACACTTCCCGATGCCCTTCATTGATCAAATGTTGGACGGATTGGAAGGTAAATCTTTCAATTACTTTTTATATGGTTATTCGGGATATAACCAGATTGCCATAGCTCCGGAGGACCAAGAAAAGACCAGATTCACATGTCCATATGGGACGCTCGCCTTTAGGAGGATGCCATTTGGACTGTGTAATGCACCGGTAACGTTTTAACATTGTATGATGTCTATATTCTCAGATAAGATTGAGCATAACCTAGAGGTCTTTGTGGATGACTTCTCAGTTTTTAGCAAGACATTTGATGAGTGTTTACAAAGTCTAGTGCTTGTTTTGAAGAGATGCATAGAGACTAACTTGGTCTTTAACTAGGAGAAATGCCAATTCATGGTGAAGGAAGGCATTGTTCTCGGTCATAAAGTGACCAAGAAAGGCTTGGAAGTTGACAAGGCGAAAGTGGAGGTAACTAAACAATTGCCACCTCTTTCAACTGTAAAAGGTGTAAGAAGTTTTTTAGGTCATGTGGTTTTTACCGCCATTTTATTAAAGACTTTTCTAAAATTTCTAAACCTTTATGCTTGCTATTAGAACATAATGCCACTTTTACGATTGATGATGCTTGTTTAAGAGCGTTTTAGTAACTTAAGGAGAGACTGATCAATGCCATATAGTCGTGGCACTAGACTGGAGTAAGCCATTTGAACTCATGTGCAATGCCAGCAATTTTTTAGTCGGAGCAGTACTGGGACAACGGCATGGCAAGGTTTTTCATGCCATATACTATGCCAGTCGAACTTTGAGTGAAGCACAAATCAATTACACCATAATAGAGAGAGAATTTCTACATGTTGTATTTGCTTTTGACAAATTTAGATCCTATTTAGTTGGTAATAAAGTTGTTGTGTATACAGATCACTTGACATTAAAGTACCTCTTTGCAAAGAAGGATGCCCAGCCTAGATTGATTCGGTGGACACTTCTACTACAAGAATTTGACCCTGAGATCCGAGAAAAAAAGGGTAGTGAGAAATTATAGGCTGATCACTTATCACGCCTAGAACATCACTGTGAAAATGGTAAGACCACTGCTGTAACCCGCTGACCGACCTAGACGCCCGACCGAACCAAGCGAGTTACATTAGGTTTGCAGAAGCAAACGGGAGAAAGATTACGAAAACCGGTCCATTTTTTCCTTTTATCTTGTCAAGATGCATATTATTAATCCTAAGTGATCATGCTTGCAATGGGTGAAGTTACAAAGGAAACGGACCTCAAAAAGGCAACCAACCGCATACAATACATTTTAGGGACCAAAACATAAAACTGGTAAATTAAAGGACCATTATTGAAATTAAGGCTCCCATTCCTCAACTAGTCAGATTACATGCTTGCATGCCAATTCTCAACTTAAACTGACCATTCAAACCCGTTAAATTGCATGTATGACATTTAGGGACGAAAGTATAAGAAAATAGAACCTTTAAAACACACTTTAACTGATTTAACGGCTACCCGTATCTATACTTGGGAAAGTGTATCTGTACACTTGTTCATTTTCAAAATTCCAGATTCTAGTAGTTCAAACCCGTATCAATACACTTCTTCGTGTATCAATACGCTATGCCTGAAAACACCAACCCGTATTGATATGGTCTCACGCGTATCGATATGCTATGCCTGAAAACACTGACCCATATCGATACAGTCTTATGGGTATCAATACGCTATACTTACAAACACTAACCTGTATCGATACGGTCTTACGCGTATCAATACGCTATGCCTGCAAACACTGACCCGTATTGACGCAGTCTCACGCGTATCAATATGCCATAGCCTGAAAAGTTTAAATTTTCTGGTTTACCATACATTTATGGATTCCAAAACACTTAAACATGCTTCTAACATATCACGGCAATCTACTCGAATCTCATGTCTAGAGGCATGCTCCCTAAAACCAAGCAACTCACAAACCAAAATCCAAATATAAGGCAATTAACCACATGGTCAGCAAACCAATACCTCCCCAGCATCGATCAAAACATGCTACTACCATAAAAGCATTGAAACATACCAACACAAGCTAGATGCAATCCAAGGTATCTCCTAGAAACGTGACATACTAGCATGGCTCAACCAACGCGCTTTTCATCCATCAAAAGACCACCAAACCACAACATGTAAACCACAACAAAACAATGGTAATACATCATTACAAATCCCCCAAAATAAGGCAAACACATTGCCTTATTAACCGAAAGTAAAATCGACTCTCACACTCAAAGATAGTATAGGTCTTGGATCACCTTTTGCCTTGCCAAAGCTGCCCCAAACTTTAGTGCTCTGCATCATTTAGAAAAGAGAGCATAAGCACAAATGCTTAGTGCGGATGCTCACAAAAACAATGATGTTTTTAAAATCATTTGAAAACCAAAACCACTTGTTTTCAAAACATGCTTAATGACCAAAGCATTTTCATTGTTTCCAACTGAAACATGCATAACAACCATATGTAAAATCATTTACAATACACATGCTTAAATCCCAAAGCATTAAATCATTTTACCATGCTTAAATCCCAAAGCATTAAATTATATTACCTTACTTAAATCCAAAAGCATTAAACCATATTACCATGCTTAAATCCCAAAGCATTAAATCATATTACCATGCTTAAATCCCAAAACATTATAAAATAGGTTCAAGACAAGAACTTTCATATATTGGCACTTATAGTGACCTCGGAAAGATGAACCTCTATCCATAGATATCGGGTACACAGATTCACATGATGGACTCACCTCCACCACAACTCATACCATGACTAGTTAAACCGTATGATATCCCAAACCTTGCCTAGTTAAACCGCAAGATTTGACAAGCTTGACTAGTTAAACTGTGAGTTTTATTGACCTTGCCTAGTTAAACCGCAAGATCACCATCAACTTGGGTTGCCTAGTTAAACCGCATGCCCCAAGTGATGTCCCAATAGTCCGAGTGGCCTAGTTAAACCGCCATACCTCAAGGATCCATGGCCACGATCGATTTTTGATATATATATTAGTGCACTTTAATCATATGGCATGCCAACTATATCCGAATGTTTCTCACCTTGTCACAGAGCCAATATATCATTTCTAAAACCATTTACTTACTGTTTTACAATGCATTACACAAAACCATCACATATGCAAAAACCATATTACCAAAGCAACAACAGATTCCCTCATGGAACAAATCTCAATGCCCACTAGCATTCGCGTACTTAAAATCCATTACATGTGTATTTAAAACCATGCATTTACAGTAGTAAATCAAACATGTTTAAACAAAAACATGAAACAACATGTTCATATCCAAACCGATATGCACGAGCAAATTGAGGGAAACTTACTTCCGAGTTTAGGTAAGTGTTTCAAGCTTATCCTAATCTCCCAACATCATTTGCAAACCCTTTAAAGGCATTTAAAACCAGATTCCACTCACCGATACACCTAGCCTTGCTCGCCAACACAGAACGAGCTCCCAACAAGAAACGATCCACTTCAAGCTACTTCGCCTTGATTATCCCCTGTTTTAACCATGCAAAACCAGAGGCAAATATGCATCAAAATGCATCCAAATCACTGCCTTAAAGCAATTACCCGCAACTCACAAGTTGCCCATTCAAAAACTATTCGAAACTCATCGAAATCAACCTCAAACACCTTCCAATCTTAACCCAGCCACAATATAACAATTCGATACATCAAACTTCATTAATTAACATCTAAAAAAACACCTTTACCACATCCATTTACTTCTAGCAATGATTAAACTCCATTAACATCACAAAAACCCTTAACTATCAATCTTAAACATTAGAGATTCAACTAGTTTCGGGATTACAATGTTAAAACCAAGCTATTAACATTATTACACATCAAAATTATGATCTAATCTGATCAAGAACCCAACAAAATAGATCCAAAATGAAGATCTATTAATTTCATCAATCAAAACACAATTAAACTAATTTTCCTTAATTAAACTATCAAAACACATTAGAAAACAATTTTAAAGGATCAATAAATTGGGAATTTCAGTAAAGAACGTTTCATTAGAGGAGAAGAACAAACATTACCTCTAACGGATGCTTTCTTCCTTAATTGGATGTATTTACATGAGAAAACAAAGTTAAAACAATAAGGTTTTGTTTAGAAACCATTGAGAATCCATTAGAAATCAAAAGATTTACCTGGAGATTTAGAAGAAGAGAATAGTGTTTGGCTGGAGAGATTTTGAGAGAAAGTTAGTTACGTGATTTTTGTTTAATGAAGTAGTTATCAAATTAATTCTCTCCAACCTATTTATATTTTCCAAATCCACTTTAAAAATAGCCAAATAAGGGATAAAGTCTGAGATTAAACTTTGAGCAAATAGCTCCTTATAAAGATTCAAATTTTTGACACTTTTACAAAATAGTCACTACAAACAGTTTTCAAAGTTTATATTTTAGTCACTAGCCCAAAATGTCTAATTTCAAAAACTTGTTTTCCAAAATTGATTACACCAAAATCATTAATATATAAAATAATGATTTTAGAACAATTTTCCATATTTTATCACCTTCAAAAATATTTAATCTGATTTAATCTTGAAACCAACTCGAATCTCTAATACCGGTCCACCACACCCTCAAACCGAACCACAAAACAACCAGACCCAAAACTGTGGCGTTACAAATCTCCCCCACTTAAGAAATTTCATCCTCAAAATTTAACTAGAGGAAATAAATGCAAAAATTGCACAACCTGTCCGCCTTGCTTTCCCAAGTGGCTTCCTCGACACCACGATGTCGCCACAAAACCTTAACAAGTTCAATCGTCTTGACACAAAGGACTCTACTACTAGAATCAAGGATTTCCACCTGCTCCTCATCATAGGATAAATTTGGCCTCAACTCAATATGCTCCACCGTCATATCATACGAGGGATCCTACCGATACCTTTGTAACATATATACATGAAACACATCATGTATTTTCTCTAGCTCGGGAGGCAACCTCAACCGACAAGCCACATGACCAACATGCCCCACACTCTCTTATGGTCCAATAAACCTCGGACTAAGCTTACCCTTACGTCTGAACCACATCACCTTCTTCCACGGTGACACTTTCAAGAACACACGATCACCAACAGCATATTCAATCTCCATACGCTTCAAATCCGCATAAGGTTTCTACTTATCCTCAGCTGCTTTCAAGCAATCACACCCAAGCTTTACCTTTTCATCCTTTTCTTTCAGCACATCCGGTAAGGAAACATGCTTTTCCCCTACCTCAGCCCAACACAAAGGCGTACGACACCTCTGGCCATACAATGCCTCATACGATGCCATCTGTATACTTGCTTGATAGATTTTGTTATAAGCACGCTCAAACAAAGGTAAATGCTTCTCTCATGTTCCTTGGAACTCAATGATGCAACATCTCAACATATCCTCCAAAACCTGGATAACACGCTCAGACTGACCATCAACTGAGAATGATACGCGGTACTAAATCTCAGCCTCGTACCCAAAGCCTGATGCAAACACTCCCAAAACCTTACTGTAAACTTCAGATCTCAATCCAAAATAATAGACTTGGGAACCCCATGCAAATGTACAATCTTAGCAATGTACACGCCCGCCAACTAGTCTAAGGTATACGTCATATGCACTGGCGGAAAATGTGCACACTTCGTAAACAGATCAACAATCACCCAGATAGAATCCTTTTTAGACGAGGTCAACGACAACCTTGACACAAAATCCATGGTAATTCTTTTCTATTTCCATTCCGAAATCCTCAACGGTTTCAACAACCCGGATGGAAACTGATGTTCAGTCTTAACCCGCTGACACACCATGCACTTAGAGACAAACTCTGCCACATCTTTTTTCAAACCAACCCAATAGTACACTTCCTTTAAGTCACGATACATCTTGGTACTACTGGGATGCATAGCAAAAGGACTAGAAGGTGCTTCAGTCAGAATAGTACACCTCAACTTCACATTATTCAGCACCACTATTCGACCTTTAAAGCACAAAACCCTATCACGATCAAAAAAAATTCCATCGGATTACCATCCGATATGTCCTTAACATTAGGAACCAAAGAATCATCATACGGTTGCTTAGCTTTAATCTTTTGTAACAACGTCAGCTTAACTTGCAATTCGGCCAACAAATCACCTTTCCGTGTCATACTCAACCTCACAAACATGGCCCTAAGCCCAACCGCAACATTATGACTCAACGCATCCGTAACAACATTAGCCTTTCCAGGATGATACTCGATCGTCAAGTCATAATCCTTAAGCAACTCCAGCCATCTATGTTGCCTAAGATTCAAATCCTTTTGATACATCAAATACTTCAAACTCTTATGTCCTTAAAAACAACACACTTCTCTCCATAAAGATAAGGTCTCCAAATCTTCAAGGCAAACACCACAACTGCAAGCTCCAAAACATGAGTCGGGTAGTTTGCTCATGAATTTTCAACTATCTCGATGCATAGGCCACCACCTTACCTTTTTGCATCAGAACACACCCCAAACCACATAAGACGCATCACTATAAACCATAAACTCCTTTCCTGACTCGGGTTGATCAACACAGGAGCTTTGGTCAAAACTTCTTTCAACTTCTCAAAACTATGTGGTTGCTTCTCCGTCCACACACAATGAACATTTTTCTGTAGCAACTTTGTCAATGGTGGCGCAATACTAGAAAACCCTAAACCAGCCAACCCAAAAAAGCTATGAATCTCAAACATTGACTTGGGTTGCTTCCAATTGAGGATAGCCTCAACTTTCTATGGATCAACACGGATACCTTTCGCAGAAACCATATGAGCAAGACACATCACTTTCTTCAGCCAAAACTCACACTTACTCAACTTAGCATACATCTGATTATCCTTTAAGACATGCAATACAATATGCAAATGTCGATCATGTTTTTCCTTGGTACGAGAATACACAAGAATATCGTTTATAAACGCCACCATGAATTGACCAAGATATTCATGGAACACCCTATTCATCATATCCATGAAAGAAACCGAGGTATTCATCAAACCACAAGACATCCCCAAGAACACATAATGTTCATACCTCGTACGAAACATAGTCTTATGCACATCCAAATCCATATCCTTTTAACCTTCAACTGATAATACCCTATTCTTAGATCAATTTTAAAAAATAACACTGCCCCGCGAAAATGATCAAAGAAGTCATCAATTCACAGTAACAAGTACTTGTTCTTCACCGTCAACTTATTCAACTGTTGATAATCAATGCACATATGCATCGTACCATCCTTCTTTTAACACAAATATAATCGAAACACCCCAAAGTGAAACACCTGATCGAATGAACCCATGATCCAACAACACTTGAAGCTGTGTCTTCAACTCTTTCAATTCCTTCAGTGTCATCCTATAGGGAGCAATGGACACCGGCATCGTACCTATGTACGTCTCAATACCAAGCTGCACCTCTCTGTCTCGCAGTAAACCTGGTAACCTTTAGGAACCACCTCTGGAAAATCAAAAACAGTTCAAATATCCAGCACCCGAACACCCTTAACTTCTAGATTTATCACGATAGCCAAATAAGCTTGATACCCCCTTGCATTATCTTTTTCGCTTGAGTAGCCGAAACAATATTGGACAAGAATTTCATATTCTCGCCAATCACCACAACTTCGCAATCATCAGCTAACCTCAAGAAAATCTTTTTTAGTACCTGTGGTTACCCGCTAGAACACTAGTAACTGTGGTTACCCGCTAGTTGTAAGCATCACCCTACAAATGGGACATGGTTCAACCCAACTTACGTACATCACTACAATCCATCTGATTCAGAATACGAATCGTACTCCCCAACCATTCTTCGGCTGCTTTAGGGCATAGACCCTTGAACTCTACGCCTCCCAAACTACGAAGATACTCTAAGGGTAAACCTTGATTAACCACCACAAAAGGTGTCGATGCTTACACTTACACTTCAGCCATTGCTACCTAAAATTCTCATGTCATCACTTGGATTAACGAAGTTAAATCTCCAAAAATTGGCCCTCGCGGGGCCTGAGGTACACCACCTACCCCTGCGTCAACAGGAGGAACCAATGGAAGAGGAGATAAAGTATTACTAAAATTCCCTACAACATCATTATTCTGCTCATACTCAGTATTACTAGCTGTCAAATGAGTCTCACGTCGAGCCATACTAAAGAATGCAAAAATTACATTAAAGTCAGGCTAGCATTCAGAAAAAGATCCAAGACAACCTTATAAAACATTTTAAAACCTTGATAATAGGCAATGTGTTCCCAATTCATACCCCAACATGATGTAAAATAGTCATCGTCGAAATACATAATCACCGTGCATATCAAACAACAACGATCAATCAAACAACAACATGTTAACCTTTCATAACCTGCCTTTGATACCAACAAATGTAACCCCCTTGACCTGGCCTAGACGCTTGACCAAACCGAGCGAGCTATATTAGGTTTGTCGAAGCAAACTAGAGAAAGATTACTAAAACCAATCCATTTTTTCTTTTTATCTTGTGTATATGCATATTATTAATCCTAAGTGATCATGCTTGCAGCGGGTGAAGTTACAAAGGAAATGGATCTCGAAAAGGCAACCAATCGCATATAATACATTTTAGGGACCAAAACATAAAAGTGGTAAATCAAAAGACTATTACTGAAATTAGGGTTACCAATCTTCAATTAGTCAGATTACATGCTTGCATGCCAATTCTCAGCTCAAACTGACCATTCAAACCCATTAAATTGCATGTATAACATTTAGGGACTAAAACATAAGAAAATAGAACCTTTAAAACACACTTTAATTGATTTAACATATACCCATATCGATACTCAGGCAAGTGTCTCGGTACACCTGTGCATTTTCAAAATTCTAGATTCCAGTAGTTCAAAACCGTATCGATACACTTCTTCGAGTATCAATACGTTGTGCCTAAAAACATCAACCCATATCGATATGGTCTCACGCGTATCGATATTCTATGCCTAAAAACACTAACACGTATCGATACGGTATTACGAGTATTTATAGACTATGCTTGCAATGTAACCCCCTCTGCTCGGCCTAGTCACAAGGCCGAACCGAGCAAGCTATATTAGGTTTACAAAGGTAAATCGGGAAGATTAAACCTAAAACACATTTGTTCTTTTTCTTTTATCTTGTCTAGATGTATTAATGCTTCCCCACATGATCATATTGTTCATAGGAGAGCACTCATCCAATCGGGCATCGTAACGATATCCGATTGGACTTGACCACGAATTAGGACCAAAACATAATTTTAGCAAAATAAAAGGACCTTTCTAATTTTTAAGTTACCAACATTTAATTAAGTACACTTTATGCTTAGGTGTCAAAAATTAGCTTCAAACGATCATTCATGATCAAATAATTGGCAAAACAAGATTCAAGGACTGAAACGAAAGAAAATATATAGATTTTGGTGGACCAATGCTATTATGCACATTCCTCCCGAGCGGGTTACTTGACAATTCTTCTTTGAGGAATTTAAGAATAAATATATTGGAGATCAATTTATTCGGGAAATCAAGCAACAATTCCTCAGTTTGGTGGACCAATGCTACGATGCACATTCCTCCCGAGCAGGTTACTTAGCAATTCTTCTTTGAGGAATTCAAGAATAAATATATTGGAGATCAATTTATTCAGGAAATGAAGCAACAATTCCTTAGTTTGAAGCAAGAAAATTGGACCATCTATGAGTATAAGTGTGAATTTAACAAGTTGAGCCAGTTTGTAGCAGAATTGATTCCTACTGAAAAGGATCGATGTGATTGGTTTATGAAGGCTTGAATAAGAGACCAAAAGAATTATTGGTAGCATTGAATTTGCCTACCTTTCAAGAGGTGGTGAATCGAGCCAAGGCGATAGAACGCGTCCATTCAGAGGATATGACAGAGCAGACCTCACAATCAATAAAGAGACCAAGAACATCTTCAGCTTCTTTTTCAGCTAAGTGAAATAAAGGTTCTGGTTCTTGGTATAAGAATAAATCTGGATCTGCTGTATTTTCTCGTAAAGGAGTCAATGTTGGAGGAAATAAACAAGCATAGACAGCTAATTCTGGTGTCGATTCATCATCCAGTTTAGATCTCAGCCGTGTGATGTTTGTGACAAATGTCGCCTAGGCATATGTTGGATGGTGACAGAAGCATGTTTTAAATGTGGAAAAGTTGGCCATTTTGTGAAAGACTGCCCTCTGATATCTGGAGAGAGACTTGTACAGACAAAGAAATTTACAGTGACGCCACAAAGAGGTAGAGGAAGCGGGGAATCTAGAAAACCATCTGAGTCTGCTTCATAGTTGGAAATGCGTGCACCAGCCTGAGTTTTTAATATCAGGACAAATAAGGATCGTGATGATCTAGAAATCATTGCATGTACATTATATCTTTTTGATAAGCCTGTATTGGTTTTGATGGATCCTGGTTCTACACATTCGTACATTAGCACTAAGTTGATTGAAGAAAGAAATATTCCATTATAGTCTAGCTTTAGTGATATAATAGCGACAAATCCATTGGGTCAAAGTGCGAGAGTAAAATGAATATGTAAAAATTGTCCGATAAAGGTATAGGGAACAGAGTTTCCGGAAAATTTAATGGAACTACCTTTCGAAGAATTTGAGATAATTTTGGGGATAGATTGGATATCTTTTTATCATGCCATTGTGGATTGTCGTCTAAAACGACTAATATTGAGGGATTCAAAAGGTGCTGAGGTAATGGTAATTGGTGAAATGATGAATCCTCTATCTAATGTAATTTCAGTAGTATCTACGAAGAAGTTGCTATTAGAAGGCTGTCAAGCTTTTCTAGCTAATGTAGTGGATACTCAAACTTCTAGAGTTAAGTTGGAAGATATTCCTACTGTTCGAGAATACCTATATGTATTTTTGGATGAGTTACCAGGATTACCTCCATATCGAGAAGTAGAATTTAAAATAGAAGTGTTACCTGGTACTGCTCCTATATCATTGGCTCCATATAGAATGGCTCCGACTGAGCATCGAGAGTTAAAAGCGCAATTGCAAGAATTGTTAGATCGGGGATTTATAAGGCCAAGTGTGTCACCTTGGGGCGCACCAGTGTTATTTGTGAAAAACAAAGATGGATCTATGCGATTATGCATAGATTATCGCCAGTTAAATAAGGTGACCGTGAAGAATAAGTATCCTCTTCCGAGGATTGATGATCTTTTTGATCAATTAAAGGGTGCAGTTGTGTTTTCCAAAATCAATCTTCGATCTGGATATCAATTGAAGATTCGTGAAGAAGATATTTCAAAGACGGCTTTTTGAAATCGGTATTAACACTATGAGTCTGTAGTGATGCAGTTCGGATTAACTAATGCTCCTGCAGTAACCCCCTCGACACGACCTAGTCGCAAGACTGAACGGAGCAAGCTACATTAGGTTTACCGAGGTAAACCGGGAAGATTAAACCTAAAACACATTCGTTTTTTTCTTTTATCTTGTCTAGATGCATTAATGCTTTCTCACATGATCATATTGTTCACATGTGAGCACTCATGTCAATTGGGCATCGTAATAATATCCAATTGGCCACGACCACGAATTAGGGACCAAAATGTAATTTCAGCAAAATAAAAGGACATTTCTAATTTTTAAGTTACCAACCTTTAATTAAGTACATTTTATGCTTAAAAATCAGCTTCAAGCGATCATCCATGCTCAAATGATTGGCAAAACAAGATTCAGGGACTAATACAGAAGAAAACAGAACTGCATTTCCAGAACATTAACAGAAATAACGACATCTGTATCGATACGTTAACTCCCGTATCGATACAATTGTGAACTCATCGTTTTGATATGGCATGATTCGTACCGGTACACCACTTCGAGTATAAAATAAGTTTTAAAATCCTTTCACACTGTACCGATACGGTCCCCTAGTGTTTCAGTATGTGGCCTCTTCTCAAAAAAGTGAAATTCCAGTAACCATTAGGCGTATCGAATCTCCCCTACCTGTACCAAAACACCTCTGGCTTTATTTGCCTAGCTGTACCGATATGGTCCCCCGTGTGCTGGTATGCCTAGGCTTGTAATGTCAAAATTAGCTGGTTTTTCACACAATTCTAGATGCAATTGGCCCCTATCAACTTGCTTACATGCATATCAACACTTGAATATACATAATCTACCATTTATATCAAGGTTAGGCAACCAAAACAACCTCATACTTCCAAAGAGCCACTCTAGAGGCATGCTTCCTAGACCACTTTGCCAAATACACCAAAATGCACATTTAAACCATTCTTAGCATAAGCAACATGCGTACACACTCAACATAGCATACTAAACCTTGTCAAACCAGCACAACATAGCAACCCACAAGGAAACTCTAGATGCATACCTAATCATCCATTCAACCTCAACTATATGCAAGTAACAACATCAAGCTAATCAACATATAACCATCATAAAAAACAGCATAAAATCATTCTAAAGAACCACAACACAACAGATTTATAACTTCCAAAAACCATGGCGAACACATTGCCCTATTAACCAGAAACGTAAACCGAGTTCATACTCAAAAGTAGTTTATCTTTTGGATCCTTGCAAAACCTGCCTTTGCTGCCCCAAACTTTAATGCAATGCATCATTAGGAAAAATAGAGTGTAAGCACAAATGCTTAGTAAGGATGCTCATAAAACAATGATGCATTAAAAACCATTTAAAAACACACGCTTGCTTTTTCCAAAACATGCTTACAACCAAAGCATTATCCCATGATTCCAACCGAATCAAAACATAATAACCTTTATATAACATCATATACAATCCATGCTTAAATCCCAAAGCATTTTAAACAAACCATGCTTAAATCCTAAAGCATTACAACAAGGTTCAACACATGAACTTTCTCATATATTGGTATTTATAGTGACCCGGATAGACTACCTCTATCCTATACACATATCGGATGCACAGATCTCTCATACCATGTCTAGCTAAAACGCATGATATCCCAAACCTTGCCTCGTTAAACTGCTAGATTTGACACCCTTGCCTAGTTAAACCGCGAGATTTCACCCTTGGCTAGTTAAACTGCAAGAATCCACCCTTGCCTAGTTAAACGACAAGATTACCATAAATTTGGGTTGCCTAGTTAAACCGCATGCCCCAAATGAGGTCCCAACAGCCCGAGTGGCCTTGTTACACCGCCATACCTCAATGACCCGTGGCCATGATCGATTTTGTTCATATTTTATAGTGCACTTTTAATCCTATGGCATCCAACTATATTCGATTGTTTTTATCACCTTGTCACATAGCCAATATATCATTTACAAAACATTTTCTTACTATTTTACAATGCATTTCATAAAACACCACATATGCAAATCTCATTGCCAATGCAATAACACCATTCCCAACTGGAATGAAAACCAATGCTCAAGAGCATTTAATATACTTTCAAACCCCTGAATATGTACTCAAAATCATGCATTACAAGTAAGTAAATCATACCATGTTTATCACCAAAATATGCAAACAACATGCTCATATCTAAGCCGATATTCAAGAGCAAAATAAGGTAAACTTACTTTCAAGATTAGGTAAGCGTCTCACGCTTACCCTAAACTCCCAACAACCTTTACAAACCTTTGTAAAGCATTAAAACCAGTTTCCACTAACCGATACGCCTCACCTTCCTTGCCAACACGAAACAAGCTCCTGGCAAGCAACAAAACTACGTCAAGCCATTGCCTAACACATAAAACCATCTGAAACATACCGAAAACATCATCAAACGTTTTCGAAACTTAACCCAACCATAAAAAAACATTTCAACCCATAAACCAACATCTAATAACATCCAAAAACTCTTTTCCTAACATCCTTTTACCTCTAGCAAAGATTAAACTCGATTATCTCCACAATAACTCAAAACTAGCAACCTAAATAACTAGAGATTCAAGAGTTTCAGGATTCTATTGATAAAAACAACTTATAAACATCAAAACACATCCAAAACATATATTAAATCAATCTCAAATACTGGAAATCAGATCCACTTCGAAAATTACCATGTTTCATCAATATTTCCAAAATAGCTCAATTAAACATTGATAAAACATTAAAATTACACTACAACTTATAAACCAAGGATCAAATACATGGGAATATCAATAAAGAACCATTTAACAGAGGAGATCATGGACCTTACCCCTGTTATGTGATTTCTCCCTCAAATGGCTTGTTTAAAGCTAAGAAAACATACAATTTCAATGAGATTTTGCAAAACAAAGTTAAAGAATCAAATTGAAATCAATAATCTGACTGAAAAGAGTCCCTCATCTATGGATTTTGATGAAATCCCGAGTGTTTGGAAGAAAGGAAGTTGAGAGAAAAGGTTTAGGAAAAAGTTACGTGAATTTCGTTTAAAAGCTAATAACCAACTTTTGATATGTAGTCCTTAATAACACCCTTTTAAAACACATGTTTAAAATGATTTAATTGAAGGGAGAAACCACCAGGAAACACTTGGTAGATTAGCTCCTTAAGGATTCTAAGGATTTGACCCTTTTGATTTTAGTCACTTTAAAATAGTTTTCAAAAATTGCATTTTGGTCAATAACCCGAAATGTCATATTTCCAAACTCCATTTTCTAAAATTGATTCCACCAAAAACCAATATATATTAAAAGAATATTTTTAACTATTTTTCCACATTTTTATCTTACTAAAAATATATGGTCCTAAATTCAACTCGAATCTCTAACCTACTCCACCAGACCGTCTAATAAATCTCAAAACCGCTAGGCCCAAAATCGGGGTGTAACATGCAAACACTGACCCGTATCGATACAATCTTACGCATATCAATTCGCTATGCCTGCAAACACTGACTCGCATGATACAGTCTCACGCGCATCAATACGCCCTGGCCTAAAAAGTTCAAATTTTATGGTTTAACATACATTTGTGGATTCCAAAACACTTAAACATGCTTCTAACATTCATAAAACATTAACAAGGATTGATCATATTCATAATATCATAGTTTCATCAACATATCATGGCAATCTACTCGAATCTCATGTCTAGAGGCATGCTCCCTAAAATCAAGCAGCTCACATACCAAAATCCAAACATAAGGTAGTTAACCACATGGTCAACAAACCAATACCTCCATAGCTTTGATCAAAACATGCTAGTATCATAAAAGTATTGAAACAAGCCAACACAAGCTAGATGCAATCCAAGGTATCTCTTAGCAACGTCACATACTAGCATTGCTCAACCAACACGCTTTTCATCCATCAAAACAAAACCATGGTAATACATCATTACAAACCCCCCAAATTATGGTGAACACATTGCCATATTAACCAAAAGTAAAGCCGAGTCTCGCACTCAAAGATAGTATAGGTCTTGGATCACCTTTTGCCTTGCCAATGCTGCCCCAAACTCTAGTGCTTTGCATCATTTAGAAAAGAGAGCGTAAGCACAATTGCCTAGTGAGGATGCTCATAAAAACAATGATGCTTTTAAAACCATTTGAAAACCAAAACCAGTTGTTTTCAAAACACGCTTAACGACCAAAGCATTTCCATTGTTTCCAACGGAAATATGCATAACGACCATCTGCAAAATCATTTACAATCCACGTGCTTAAATCCAAAAGCATTAAATCATATTACCATGCTTAAATTGTAACGCCCTATTTTTGGGTCTAGCTCTTTAGGGTTTATTTTAAGGGTTCGGTGGACGGGTGTTAGAGATTTGAGTCGATTTTGGGATTTAAATTAGATTAAATATTTTTGAAGGTGATAAAATATGAAAATATATTCTAAAATCAGTAATTAATATATTAATGATTGTTGTGGAATCAATTTTGGAAAATGAGTTTTGGAAATTGGACGTTTTGGCCTAGTGACCAAAATGTAAACTTTGAAAATTGTTTTAGTGGCTGTTTTGAAAAATGATCAAAACTTTGAATCTTTAAGGAGCTAATAATCCTAATTGTTTTTATCAGATTTCTCCATTTAATTAACTATTTTAAATGAATTTTAAAGGCTATAAATAGTGGAGAGGATTAATAAAACATAATTAAGCATTTAATAAAAAATCACGTAACAAACTTTATAACTTCTTTCTCTCAAATTCTCTCCAGCCAAACACCTTTTCAACTTCAATTTCTATAGGTAAAAATCAAGGTTTTAGAGAATTTTGATTTCTAATTGATTTCTTAAAGCTTTTCTATCAAATACTTATTGTTACTATCTTGATTTTCATGTTTTCCCAAGCAATTAAGGGGAGAAATCATCATTGGAGGTAAGGATTTATTCTTCTCCTCTAATGAAAGGTTATTTACTAAAATTCCCAAGATATTGATCCTTTACAATTGTTTTCTAATGTGTTTTGATAGTTCAATTAAGGGAAATTGGTTTAATTGAGTTTTGATTGATGAAATTGGTATATTTTCAAATTGGATCTATTTGCTGGGTTTTTGATCAGAGTAGATCATGATATTGATGTTTAATAATGTTAATAGCTTGGATTTATCATTGTAACCCTAAAACTAGTTGAATCTCTAATGTTTAAGGTTGATAGTTAAGGGTTTTTGTATTGTTAATGGATTTTAATCATTGTTGGAAGTAAAATGACGTTGTAAAGGGGCTTTTAAATGTTAATGGATGATGTTTAATGTATCGAATCGTTATGTTGTGGCTGGGTTAAGTTTGGAAAGTGTTTAAGGTTGATTTTGATAAGTTTCAGATGGTTTTTGAGTTGGCAACTTGTGAGTTGCGGGTAATTTCTTTGAGGTAGTGGTTTGGATGCATTTTGATGCATGTTTCCTCTGGTTTTGTGTGCCTAAAATAAGGGATAACCAAGGCAAATCATCTTGAGGTAGATTGTTCCTTGTCGGGAGCTCGATTTGCATTGGCGAGCAAGGCGATGAGTAATTGGTGAGTGGAAACGGTTTTAAAAGTCTTTCAAAGGTTTGAAAGTGTTTTTGGGGAGTTTAGGTTAAGCTTGAAACACTTACCTAAGCTTGGAAGTAAGTTTCCCTCTTTTGCTCTTTAATATCGGTTCGGATATGAGCATGTGTAATTCATGTTTTGGTCGTAAATATGGTTGGTTTTACTTACTGTAAATGCATGATTTTGAGTACATATACAGTGGTTTAAAAGTATATGAAATGCTAGTTGCCATTGGTTTCCATTCCGATAGGGAATGTGGTATTGCTTTGGCAATGTGGTTTGCATATATGGTGATTTTGTATAATGCATTGTAAAACAGTGAGTAAATGGTTTTGTAAAGGATATATTGGCTATGTGACAAGGTGAGAAACAATCGAATATAGTTGGCATGCCATATGAGAAAGTGCACTATAATATGTAAAATTGATCGTGGTTAGAGGTCCTTGAGGTATAGCGGTCGGCTACTCGGACTATGTTGTTTTACTTGGGTTGAGCGGACGGTTCCCCTTGTTAATGTTAATCTTGCGGTCGGCAAGGTGGTCATATCATGCAGTCGACATTGTATGGGTCCTGATGGCGGTCGGTCATTAAGGGAGATTCATGTATCCGATATGAAAGGTTAACGGACGGTTATCCAATGGTTAGCGGTCGGCTAATCAAGGATAGAGGTCGTCTATCCGTGGTCACTATAATTTTGAATATATGAAAGTTTATGTGCTAAACCTACTTTTAAATGCTTTGGGATTTAAGCATGGTGATATGATTAAATGCTTTGGGATTTAAGTATGTGTTGATTTAATGCTTTGGGGATTTAAGCATGCGGTTTATAAATGTCTTGCATATGGTCGATATGCATGTTTAACTTGAAATCAATGTGAATGCTTTAGTCGCGAGCATGGTTTGAAAACAAGTATTTAGTTTTCAAAGGGTTTTTAAATGCATCATTGTTTTACGAGCATCCTCACTAAGCATGTGTGCTTACGCTCTCTTTTTCCTAATGATGCAAAGCATTGAGGTTTGGGGCGGCAAAGGCAAGGTTTGAAGTGATCCAAGAACCAAGACTTCTTTTGAGCAAGAACTCGATTATGTTTCGGTTAATAAGGCAATGTGTTCGCCAAGTTTTTGGGATTTGTAATTCTGTTTTCTTCTGGTATTTGAGCATGGTTAATGTTGTGTTTTGGAGTCTGATTGATGTTGATAAGCATGCTATTGGTTTTGCTTATGGTTGATGCTAAGTGGTTGCTTAGGTATGCATTTAGTTAGCATTGGCTGATTTCCATGCTTTGTTGATTCTAACAACTTGTTGATTTAGATATATGTTGGTATGTTGATTATGCTGGAAAATGTTCAAATGAGAAATCTGGTTTTAGGAAGCATGCCTATAGTTTACCTTTGAAGCATGTTTGCCATGAATTATGTAACCCCCTTGACCCGCCCTAGTCGCAAGACCGAATCGAGCAAGCTACATTAGGTTTACCGAAGTAAACTGAGAAGATGAAACCTAAAACATGACCATTTTTTCTTTTATCTTGTCTAGATGCATTATTACTTTCCTACATGTACATATTGTTCACAGGTGAGAACTAATCTCAATTGGGCATCGAATCGATAACCAATTGGACCCAAATGTAATTTAAAGACTAAATTGCAAATTCGACAATCTACAAGGACTTTTCTCAATTTTAAGTTACCAACCTTTAATTAAATATATTTCATGCTTACATGTCAAAAATCAGCTCAATACGATCATCCATACTCATCTAATTGCATCCATAACATTCAGGGGCCAAAACATAAGAAAATAGAACCTTAGAATATTCCATACAACCAACTTAACTGCCACCCGTATCGGTACGAGTAAACGCGTATCGGTACGGCTTTAATGTCTTGAACACCCTAGATTCCAGTAGCCAAAATTCGTTTTGATACGCCCCCCTCCCATGCGTATCGAAACACCCTTAAATAAAACATTGTGTCGTATCGAACCGGGTACCCGCGTACCAAAACGCTGGCTTATTTTGCCTTAACCTATACTGAAATAGCTGCCCATATACCAATATGCTAAGCCTAAAATGGCTTACCCGTACCGAAACGGAGACACCCGTACCGGTACGCTTGGACCTGTAATGTCCATTTTTACTGGTTTAACAAGCTTTCAACCATACCAAAACATTCTAACATTCTCCTAACATACAACCAATATAAATAGGGAACAAATCTCAACAAAGTATCACGAATTAAACATCAATTCATGACATCTTGCATCAAATGTAAAACAATAGGCATGCTTCCTAGAAAACCATTCAAGCAAAACACCAAACTTCCTATCATCACCAAAAAACACCATAAAGGCCATTTACAACTCAAGACCAACCAAACTAACTTGCTCAAATAGGGAGTTCGACAAAACAAACCCCAAATAACAACCGAAACCCCCATTGCCCTTTTTACTTATAGTCTAGTTCGAAACATACTTTGGTTACGAAGTCTTGTACCGATCCCTTGCTTCTTGCTGCCTTCCAAGCTTTTAATCCTCTGCATTGATGGGAAAAGAGAGCGTAAGCACACTAGGCTTAGTGAGGAATGCCCAAAAGCAAAACACCAACAATGCATTTAAAACCATTTCTCAACATTACATTAAAATATCATTTCAATCATCCTTTATAACATCACTTAAACATTATCATGCCTTACATCTTTTAAAACCAACATATTAAACCATATGCAACATGTATCATTAATCAACATCAAGTCCCAATGATTCCAATTCAATTCATGCACATTGACCATATGCAAAATAATATACACCACATGGTTAAACCCCCAAAGCATTTTATACAAAACCATGCTTGAATTCCAAAGCATCAAATCAAAACCATGCTTAAATTCCAAAACATTAAAAATAGATTCAACAACAGAATTCCCATATATTGGCAATTATAGTGACCCCAAATAGTTGACCACTATCCTTGATTAGCCGACCGCTAATCCTTAGTTAAACGATCGTTAACTTTACACATCAAACTTTCATATATTGGCGATTATAGTGACCCCGAATAGTCGACCACTATCCTCGATTAGCCGACCGCTAATCCTTAGTTAACCGACCGTTAACTTTACACATCGGATACACAGATCTCCCTTAATGACCGACCATCATCAAGACTATACCATCAGACCGCATGAGTTAACCACCTTGCCGACCGCAAGTTAACCACCTTGCCGACCGTAAGTTTTACATCAACAAGGGGAACCGACTGCTCAACCCAAGTGATAACCACATAGTCCTTATAGCCGACCGCTATACCTCAAGGACACTTTAACCACGATCGATTTTTAACATATTATAGTGCACTCTATCCTATGACATGCCAACTATATCCGAATGTTTTCTAAGCTTGTCACATAGCCAATATATCATTTACAAAACCATTTACTCACTGTTTTACAATGCATTACACAAAATCCCCACATATGCAAATCATATTGCCATAGCAACATCACATTCCCGACCAGAATAAAGACCAATGCTCACTTGCATTTAACAAACTTTTCAAACAATGCATATGTACTTAAAATCATGCATTTACAGTAAGTAAAACCAACCATGTTTACGACTAAAACATGAATCACACATGCTCATATCCAAACTGATATTAAAGAGCAAAGGAGGGAAACTTACTTCCAAGCTTAGGTAAGTGTTTCAAACTTATCCTAAACTTCCAAAACCACTTTCAAACCTTTGAAAGACTTTTAAAACCGTTTCCACTCACCGATACGCGAAACCTTGATTCACCGACTCGAAAACAAGCGCCCGAAGCCACCAAAGCATCACCGAACACTTTCGAATCCATCTCCCCTATTTTAACCATATTACAACAGAGTATTAATACATTTCAATGCATTCAATACACTACAACAACAAATCCCCATAGACTTCCACAATCTACTCACATAACCAAAACAACCGAAAACATCATCTAATCCTTTCCAAACACAACCCAGCCATAAACTAGCAATTAAACACCTTCAATATCATCAATGAACACCTAAAAACAGAATCAAAACATCCAAGCACTTCTAGAAATCACACAGCCACCACAACTCCACAAAAACACAATTCTAACAACCTACACAATTAGAGATTCAAGAGTTTCGGGATTCCATTGTTAAAATCAACTTAACAACATCATAATACATCCAAAATATGTTTAAAATCAATCCTCAACACTGGAAAACATATATAATTTGAAACTTTCTCTTTTTCATCAATTTCTCCCAATTAAATCAATTAATTCAATACAGAAACACAAAATCAGATTACAAACTATAAATCAAGGATCAAACTCTTGGGAATACCAATAAAGAACCAATCAATAGAGGAGATCACAGACCTTAGCCCTATTGTGTGATTTCTTCCTCAATTGGCTTGTTTAAATCTAGGAAAATACAAGATTTCAATGAGGTTTTGTAAATCAAAGTTGAAAATCAAGAATCTATGTAAAATTGATCTCTCGCCTTTGGTTTTTGATGAAAACTTGAGTGTTTGGAAGAAGTTGGTATAATAGCTACTTAAGGATTCAAAGAAGTGTTTAATACCTAAAAATCTCTTTTAATTATCCTTTAAAATACATGTTAAATGATTTAATTGAAGGGAGAAATCACCAGAAAAAACTTGGTAAAATAGCTACTTAAGGATTCAAAGAAGTTGATCCTTTTCATTTTAGTCACCTTTAAAACTAGTTTTCAAAATTACATTTTGGTCACTATCCAAAATGTCACACCTCTAAACCTTATTTTCCAAAATTGATTTCACCAATATTAATTATACACTAAAAGATGATTTTTAACCCCATACCGTCTAATAAACCTCAAAACTGATAGGCCCAAAACTAGGGCGTTACAAATTAAGGATGGTTCTGTGATATTGTGGGCTGGTTCAATCCTTGGTAATATTGTATGAGTGTTATAAGCATGTTAAGTGGTTTGGAATCCATAAATGTAAGTTAAACCAGCAAATGTGGACATTTCAAGTCCAAGCGTATCAGAACGCATCCCCTCGTACTTGTACGGTTAGGGCATTTCAGGGATAGCATTTCGGTACGCGAGGAAGTGTTTTGGTACAGGGAAGCCATTTTAGGCATAATGTTTTGGTACGTGAAGCAGTGTTTCGATACGGGTAAGCCACTCCAGGCTTAGCGTTTCGATACTCGAGAAAGTGTTTTAGTACAGTTTTGAGCTACTGGAATCTAAGTTTTATAAATTGACTAGGCGTACTGAAACACTTGTACATGTACCGTACGGTAGGAAGTTAAGTTAGTTACTTGGTTGTTTAGAAGGTTTCTGAGATATTCATTTTAATCTCTAATCTTGTTATGACAATTGTGAATGTGTGGATGGTCGGTTTGGACTGAAAATTGATATGCAAGCATGTAAACTGACTAATTGAGGATTGGTAACTTTAATTTCATTAATGGCCTTGCAATTTACCAATTTTGCATTTTGGTCCCTAAATCGTGTTGTTTACAATCGATTGCCTTTCCTGGTCTATTTTCTTTGTAACTTCATCCGCTGCAAGCATGAACACTTAGGACTAATAATATGCATCTAGACAAGAAAAAGGGAAAAAACCAATTTTTGTAGTCTTCCTCTGGTTTGTTTCGGCAAACCTAATGTAGCTCGCTCGATTCAGTCGGGCATCTAGGCCTGGTTGAGGGGTTACATAAAACCCAAAGCATTAAATCATATTACTATGCTTAAATCCAAAAGCATTAAATCACATTACCATGCTTAAATCCTAAAGCATTAAATTTATTACCATGCTTAAATCCCAAAGCATTATAAAATAGGTTCAACACATGGACTTTCATATATTGGCATTTCTAGTGACCCAGGATAGATGAACCTCTATCCACACATATCGATACATGGATTCACATGATAGACTCACCTCCACCACAACTCATACCATGCCTAGTTAAACTGCATGATATCCCAAACCTTGCCTAGTTAAATAGCAAGATTTGACAACCTCGCCTAGTTAAACCGCGAGTTTTACAGACCTTACCTAGTTAAACCGCATGATCACCATCAACTTGGGTTTCCTAGTTAAACAACATGCCCCAAGTGATGTCCCAATAGTCTAAGTGGCCTAGTTAAACCGCCATACCTCAAGGACCTATGGCCACGATCAAATTTTGATATATATATATATATATATATTGCAGTGTACTTTAATCCTATGTCATGCCAACTATATCTGAATGTTTCTCACCTTGTCACATAGCCAATATATCATTTCCCAAACCATTTACTTAATGTTTTACAATGCATTACACAAAATCATCACATATGCAAAAACCACACTGCCGAAGCAACAATATATTCCCTCAAGGAACAAATCTCAATGCCCACTAGCTTTCGCAAACTTAAAATCCATTGCATGTGTATTTAAATCCATGCATTTACAGTAGTAAATCAAACCATGTTTAAACCAAAACATGAAACAACATGCTCATGTCCAAACCGATATTCAAGAGAAAAATGAGGGAAACTTACTTCCGAGCTTAGGTAAGTGTTTCAAGCTTATCCTAATCTCCCAACATCATTTGCAAACCCTTTAAAGGCATTTAAAACCATTTTCCACTCACTAATACACCTCACCTTGCTCGCCAACACGAAACGAGCTCCCGGCAAGGAACTATCCACTTCAAGCTACTTCGCCTTGATTATCCCCTATTTTAACCATGCAAAACTAGAGGAAAATATGCATCAAAATGCATCCAAACTAATACCTCAAAGCAATTACCCGCAACTCACAAGTTGCCCATTCAAAAACCATCTGAAACTCATCAAAATCAACCTCAAACACCTTCCAATCTTAACCCAGCCACAATATAACGATTTGACACATCAAATTTCATCAATTAACATCTAAAAAACACCTTTACCTCATTCTTTTACTTCCAGAAATGATTAAACTCCATTAACATCATAAAATCCCTTAACTATCAATCTTAAACAATAGAGATTCAACTAGTTTTGGGATTACAATGTTAAAACCAAGCTATTAACATTATTACACATCAAAATTATGATCTAATCTAATCAAGAACCCAGCAAAACAGATCCAAAATCAAGATTTATTAATTTCATCAATCAAAACACAATTAAACCAATTTTCCTTAATTAAACTATCAAAACACATTAGAAAACAATTGTAAAGGATCAATAACTTGGGAATTTCAGTAAAGAACCTTTCATTAGAGGAGAATAACGAACATTACCTCTAATGCATGCTTTCTCCCTTAATTAGATGTATTTAAATGAGAAAACAAAGTTAAAACAATAAGGTTTTGTTTAGAAACCATTGAGAATCCATTAGAAATCAAAAGATTTAAGAAAATAAAGATTTGCCTGAAGATTTAGAAGAAGGGAATAGTGTTTGGCTGGAGAGATTTTGAGAGAAAATATTTTGAGAGAAAGTTAGTTACGTGAATTTTGTTTAAAGAATTAATTATCAAATTAATTCTCTAACCTATTTATATTTTCCAAAACCACTTTAAAAATAGCCAATTAAGGGATAAAGTTTAAGATTAAACTTTGGGCAAATAGCTCCTTAAAGATTCAAATTTTTTACCCTTCTACAAAAGAGTCACTAAAAACAATTTTCAAAGTTTACATTTTAGTCACTAGTCCAAAATGTTTGATTTCCAAAACTCATTTTCCAAAATTGATTTCACCAAAATCATTCATATATAAAAATGATTTTAGAACATTTTTCCATATTTTTATCACCTTCAAAACTATTTAATCCGATTTAATCACGAAATTGACTCGAATCTCTAATACCGATCCACCGGACCCTCAAATTGAACCCCAAAACAACCAGACCCAAAATCGGGGCATTACAACTACAATAAGAGATGAATTCCCAAACGAATTTGGAAAGTGTTTAAGGTTGCTTTCTATAAGTTTATGGGTCTATTTCCTCCATCGTTTGGTAATCTGTATATCCTTATAGCTGTGGATTATGTATCCAAATGGGTTGAGGCTGTGGCATTGCCAACAAACGATGCTAAGGTCGTTGCCAAGTTCTTACACAAACACATTTTTACTCGATTTGGTGCCACTAGAATGATTATTCATGATGAAGGTACCCATTTTAAATGCAAACTAATTTTAAAGCTTTGTGCAGGTATGGAATTCAGCAAAGGAATGCCATGGCATACCATCCCCAAACAAATAGGCAAGCTGAGATTTCAAACAAGGAAATCAATAGTATCCTTGAATAGACGATGAATCCATCAAGGAAGGCATGGTTCTTCAGACTAGATGGATCATTGTGGGCTTACAGGATAGCATTTAAAACTCCCTTCGGCACTTTACCATTTAGACTCAGGTTTGGAAAAGCATGCCATCTCCCGGTGGAGATGGAGCACCGTGCATATTGGGCTATCAAAATGCTTGTATGGCATGGAGAGCTTTTGGAGAAAAGAGATTACTAGACCTAAACGAGCTGCAAGAGTTCAAATCACAAGCCTATGAGTATGCTAGACTCTAAAAGGAGAGGACAAAAACGTGTTCTACTATTTAACTCGAAGCTTAAATTATTTCCAGGCAAGCTCAGGTCGAGATGGCCAGGCCCGTTTGAAGTTATAAAGCCATATGTTCATGGAGATGTGGACATTAAATGTAACGCCCTGGTTTTGGGTCTAAATGTTTTGAGGGTTGTTTTGAGGGTCCAGTGGACTAGTATTAGAGATTCGAGTCGATTTCAGGATTAAATCGGATTAAATATTTTTTGAGGGTGATAAAAATATGGAAAATGTTCTAAAATTATTATTTAATATGTTAATTATTGGGGTGGAATAAATTTTGGAAAATGATTTATGGAAATTGGACATTTTGGATTAGTGACCAAAATGTAAACTTTGAAAACTATTTTTAATGACTGTTTTGTAAAAGGGTCAGAACTTTGAATCTTTAATGAGCTAATTGCCCAATATCTAATCTCAGGCTTTATCCCTTAATTGGCTGTTTTTAAAGTGTTTTGAAAAATATAAATAGGTTAGGGAGAATTAATTTGCTAATTAATTCTTTAAAATAAAAGTTACGTAACTAACTTTCTCTCAAAATCTCTCCAGCCTAACACTATTTTCTTCTTCTAAATCTTCAGGTAAATCTTTATTTTCTTAAATCTATTGATTTAAAATGGATACTCAATGATTCTCAAACAAAACCTTATTGTTTTAACTTTGTTTTCTCATGTAAATTCATCCAACTAAGGGAGAAAGCATCCATTAGAGGTAATGGTCATTATTCTCCTCTAATGAAAGGTTCTTTACTGAAATTCCCAAGTTATTGATCTTTTACAATTGTTTTCTAATGTGTTTTGATAGTTTAATTAAGGAAAATTGGTTTAATTTTGTTTTGATTGATGAAATAAATAGATATTCATTTTGGATCTATTTTGCTGGGTTCTTGATCAGATTAGATCATGATTTTGACATTTAATAATGTTAATAGCTTGGTTCTAACATTGTAATCCCGAAACTATTTGAATCTCTAATGTTAAGGGTTGTTAGTTAAGGTTTTTTGTGATGTTAATGGAGTTTAATCAGTGCAAGAAGTAAAAGAATGTGGTTAAAGTGTTTTTAGATGTTATTTGATGATGTTTGATGTATCAAATCATTATATTGTGGCTGGATGAAGATTGGAAGGTGTTTGAGGTTGATTTTGATAAGTTTCGGATGGTTTTTGAGTGGGCAACATGCGAGTTACGGGTAATTGGTTTGAGGTTGTGGTTTGGATGCATTTTGATGCATGCTTCCTCTGGTTTTGTGTGGTCAAAGCAGGGGATAATCAAGGCGAGGTAGCTTGAGGTGGAGTTTTGCTTGTTGAGAGCTCGATTTGCATTGGTGAGCAAGGTGAGGTGTAATCGGTGAGTGGAAATGGTTTTAAAAGTCTTCCAAACGTTTGAAAGTGTTTTTGTGAGTTTAGATTAAGCTTGAAACAGTTACCTAAGCTTGGAATTAAGTTTCCCTCTTTTACTCTTTGATATCAATTCAGATATATATGAGCATGTGTAATTCATGGTTTGTTTTACTTACTGTAAATGCATGGTTTTGAGTACATATGCAGTGATTTAAAAGTATATGAAATGCCAGTGAGCAATGGCTTTCATTCTGGCTAGGAATATGGTATTGCTTGGCAATGTGGTTTGCATATGTGGTGATTTGTATAATGCATTGTAAAACATCGAGTAAATGGTTTGGTAAATAATATTTTGGCTAAGTGACATGATGGGAAAAAATTCAGATATAGTCGGCATGCCATATGATAAAGTGCACTATAATATGTTTAAAATCGATCGTGGTTAGAGGTCCTTGAGGTATAGCGGTCGGCTACTCAGACTATGATGTTATCGCTTGGGTTGGGTAACCCCCTCGACCTGGCCTAGACACCCAACCGAACCGAGGAACTACATTAGGTTTAACGAAGCTAACTAGAGAATAATTATGAAAAACCGGTCCATTTTTTCTTTTTATCTTATCTAGATGCATGTTATTAATCCTATATGTGTATACTTGCAAGGGCTGAATTTTCAAAGAAAACGGACCACGAAAAAGGTCTCCAATTGCATAACATACACGCCAGGTACCAAATTGCAAAACTCATATTTTTAGGTACCAAAACTGAAATTAAAGTTACCAATCCTCAATTAATCCATTTACATGCTCACATGACAAATTCTAGGTCACTACGATCATTCAAACTCTTACAATTGCATTTACAAATCTCCAAGACCAAAATGAAAAAAACAAAAACCATCAAGATTCCAAAATAACAGATTTAATAGTAGTCGTACCGATACACGTACAAGTGTTTCGATACACCCTTATGATTTTAAAATCTCAGATAACAATTGCTAAAACTAATAACCGAAATGCTTGCTCGTGTATCTAAATGCCTGGCAAAAATGCTTAAGACCGTATCGGAACACTTGTTCGAGTACCGAAATGTTATGCATGGAAAAGCTTATCCGTATCGAAACACCTACCCGCATATCGAAATGCTATGCCTAAAATGGCCTAGTCGTACCAGTACAGGGTCACCTGTTTTGATACGCTTGGACCTCTAATGTCCCAAATTGATGTTTAAAAACACATTAATGAAATCCAAAGCACTTAAACATGCTTTAAACACTTATACAACATCACTAACATACATTTCCCACCAAAGCAACACAAAATCCACAACCACTTATGGCAAATATACTACTCAAGACATTATATAGGCATGCATCCTAACATCATTTCACCAAGCAACCAAAACTCACATTTGGTACCTTTAAGGAATACTCAACATGTTTGCATAATTATAGCTTCATACCATTTACCTACTATTTTTCAATGCATTAAACCAAACCACCACATATGCAAATCCACATTGCCCAAGGCAATACCCGATTCCCAACCGGAACGAAAGCCAATGCTCACTAGCATTTATATACATAAAATCCATTGCATATGTGTTCATAACCATGCATTTAGAGTAGTAAATTAAATCATGTGCAACATCAAAACATGAACTCAACATGCTCATATCTAAACCGATATTCAAGAGCAAAATAAGGGAAACTTACTTTCGAGCTTAGGTAAGTGTTTCATGCTTACTCTAAACTCCCAACAACCTTTTATCAAACCTTTTAAAGGTGTTAAAACTAGTTTCCACTCACCGATACACTTTGCCTTGCTCGCCAATGCGAATCAAGCTCCCAGCAAGCAACAATCAATGTCAAACTTCGTCAGCTTGATTATCCCCTATTTTAACCACATAAAACCAGAGGGCAAATGCATCATTATTCATTCAAACCATTGCCTACAAGCAATTACCTGCAACTCTCAAGTTTCCCGCTCAAAACTTATCCGAAATATACCAAAATCATCATCAAACACTTTCAAAACTCAACTCAGCCTTGTTATAACGATTCAATCTAACAAACCTCAACAATTAACGTCTAAAAACCTTTCCCAACAACCTTTTACTTCCAGCAAAGATTAAATACCAAAATCATCACACAAACCCTTAACTAACAACCTTAGATATTGGAGATTCAACTAGTTCCGAGATTATAATGTTAAATCCAAACTTTTAACATCCAATAACATCAAAATCTATTCTGATCTAAAACCCAGCAAAACAAATCCACTTCGAAAATATACCAATTTCATCAATCAAAACACAATTAAACCAATTTTCCTTAATTAAACTATCAAAGCACATTAGAAAACAATTGCAAAGGATCAAGAACTTGGGAATTTCAGTAAAGAACCTTTCATTAGAGGAGAAGAACGAATCTTTACCTCCAATGCTGATTTCTCCCCTTAATTGCTAAATAAAACATGAAAATCAAGAAGATAACAATCAGTATTTGATGGAAAAGCATTAAGAAATCAAATGGAAATCAAAACCATTATTTTTACCTGAAGAAATTGAGATTGGAAAGATGTTTGGCTGGAGAGAACTTGAGAGAAATAAGTTGCAAAGTTGTTACGTGAATTTTGTTAAAAGTCTAAAATGTGATTTATTAATTATCTCCACTTTTAAACCCTTTTAAAACCACTTTAAAATCAGTTAATTAAAGGGAGTAATATGTTAAAAATATCTAGGATACTTTGTTCCTTGAAGATTCAAAGTTTTAATCCTTTTTCAAAACAGTCACTAGAAACAGTTTTCAAAGTTTGCATTTTCGTCACTTGTCCAAAATGTCCAATTTCCAAATATCATTTTCCAAAATTGATTTTACCAAAATCATTATTATATTAAATAATGATTTTACAACATTTTTTCATATTTTTATCACCTTTAAAAACATTTAATCTGATTTAATCCCGAAACTAACTTGAACCTCTAATACCGAAAATTGCTCCATCATATACGCTTTGCTTTCCCATATGGCTTCCTCGACACCCCGGTGCCACCACAAGATTTCAACAAGTTCTATCGTCTTGCCTCAAAGAACTTTACTTCTGGAATCAAGGATTTCCACCGGCTCCTCATCATAGGATAAATTCGGTCTCAATTCAATATGCTCCACAGGCATAACATGCGAGGGATCTGACCGATACCTCCGCAACATAGATACATGGAATACATCATTTATTTTCTCAAGCTCGGGAGGTAACCTCAACCGATAAGACACAGGACCTACACGCTCCACAATCTCATAAGGTACAATAAACCTCCGACTAAGCTTCCCCTTATGTCCGAACCGCACCACCTTCTTCCATGGTAACACTTTCTAGAATACACGTTCACCCACCACGTATTCAATTTCCCTATGCTTCAAATTCGTCTAAGATTTCTGCCGATCTGCAGCCTCTTTTAAGCGATCACACACAAGCTTTACCTTTTCATCTGTGTCTTTCAACACATGCGGCAAGGAAACATG
This sequence comes from Hibiscus mutabilis, assembly GCA_019671005.1. Taxonomy (NCBI): domain Eukaryota; kingdom Viridiplantae; phylum Streptophyta; class Magnoliopsida; order Malvales; family Malvaceae; genus Hibiscus; species Hibiscus mutabilis. The sequence goes on from CM033729.1 coordinate 35,232,758, forward strand.
CTTTTCCCCTACCTTAGCCCAACACAAGGGCGTACGACACCTCCGGCCATACAATGCCTCATACGACGCCATCTGTATACTTGCTTGATAGCTACTGATAAGTGTTCAAAAGTACTAATTTTCTTACCCTTTTTACTCATATTATTGTTAGACTTAGGCTCATATTAGTTGCATAATTAGCTATTCATGCATTAATCCATGTTTCCTTCCATCGTTGAGCTTGATTACATAACTTGGTAGTTTTTGTGGAAAAGATGCTGCTTTGGTGTGCTTTGTGTGTGTATCTGCAGGATCACTTGCCAAAGCAATGCCGAGCTAGTTGCCAGGGCAATGCATGAAGGATATGCCGAGCTAGTTGCCAGGACAATGCATGAAGGAGACGCCGAGCCAGTTGCCATGGAAATTTGATTTCCATGCAGAGATTAAAGAAGAATTAAATTCCAAGAAGATAGGAGAAGTTCTAGTAGGAATACAATTATAATAAAGAATTATATTCTTTAAAGATAATTTAATTCCAACTCAAACTCCTCCTCAAAGAAGGACTTTGGCCTAGCCCTATAAATAGCAAGGAGATTTTGACAAGATGCATAGGGAGAGAGCATTAGGGTAATTTTCGACAAGCATCTAGGGCAAGGGATTTTCGACAAGCTTCATCTTTTCTTCCTTGTTCGATTGGGTTCATGCTAGGGATTGTTTATCTTGTGTTTCTTTGGAACCTAGCCATGAACTAAATCTACTTGGCTATGGTTATTGTGTTTTGTGGTTGTGAGAAACTATTGGTTTTTCTTTAGGTAATAAGAGTTTGCACTTTTCTATTTCAAGGTTTATTCATTCTTGGTTCTTATTATTGTTTGCGAGTGAATTGGGAGAGGATCTCGTGATTTCATCTATTTATCTAATATCGAGAGAGTTAGATTCAAGAAACGAATGAATATGATCTTTATTCAATCTATTGATGGTGAAGATTAATCCGGCTTAGGAATAAGTTAAGGATTTCAACGGCTAAGAGGAGCGCAGGATTGGTTGTTGTCCACCCTTGATTCACGCAGGGATGTATTATCAAGGCATGCACAAGTAGCTAGATTTTCGACTTAGGGATAAGAAGAAACCATTGAAGAACGCTCTGCCGAACCTTGAAGGTTGCTGCCCATACGCCCAAGTAGTTGCCCAACTAGTTGCCCAGGCAACCATTGATTAGTTGCCAAGGCAACCCCGTTGTGCAAGTTGCCACGACAACTGAGTTGCCCGTGCACTCTTTTACCAAAACGATCCAATCGGCTATCACACCTCAACTCACGATAACCTGGCCTATCTCTCTCTCATTTGAATTCATCTTTTCTTTTACTTTATTGCTTTCTAGATTAGTCATTAGTTAAACTCCTATAATCCTTTACTTGTGTTTTTACTTTTTACAGTGCAAGAGACTAGATTCTTGAAGTGGCACCAATCCCTGTGGAGACGATATCTTTTATACTATAACTTGCGACGTGTATACTTGCACATTTGCGTAGCACTTATTACGCGCAACAAGTTTTTGGCGCCGTTGCCGGGGATTGGCAATAGCGACTTTGTTTTTACTTTCTTGCACTTTCTTTTTACTTTTCTTGTTTAAAATTCAAAGGGCTAACAAACTTTGGTTTTGCATTGGTATATGACCAGTATGAGACCAACTTCACCGAATATCCCTTTGATCCGTAAATCGAACGAACCTTACAAAGACTTAGACGAAGGATAAGAGAAGCAATGGCAAATCAAGACGGCAATATGAATCAAGATGTTCGAGCAGGAGGAGGAGTGATTCTTGCACGAAAATGAACTATTCGAGACTATCTTGAAGAAGATCTTGATGGACTTAACCCGGGAGTTGTCGCACCTGAAATTGAAGCCGACCACTTTGAGTTGAAACCGGTAATGTTTAATATGATCAACACAATAGGTCAATTTGGCGGCTCAAAGAATCAAGATGCATGGCAACATCTGAAATCTTTCCTCGAGATTTGCAACTCGTTCAAGATACACGGAGTCACCCCGATGTATTACGATTAAGATTATTCCCCTATTCACCGAGGATAGGGTGAAAGCATGGTTGAATAGCATTCTGCGGGATCCATAGCATCTTGGACTGATCTTTGTCGTGATTTCCTTGCTAGATTTAATCCTACAAATTTGACTGATAAGCTTCGTAACGACATTACTTCTTTTCGGCAGGCAGATGATGAATCCATGTACGAGGCTTGGGAGCGATATAGAGAACTTCTACACAAATGCCCCTACACGGATTCCCGGTGTGGACTCAAGTAACAATGTTTTACAACGCCGTGAATACACCAACAAGGATGATGCTAGATGCCTCGGCAAACGGCATACTTCTAGATAAGTCGCCGGAGGAAGCAATGCAAATTTTAAACAGGCTGGCCAAGAATGACTATCAATTCCCATCTACTAGAAGAGGAGGAGTTAGACACAAAGCCACAATACATGAACTAGGATCATCAGATTCAATTTCGGCACAATTGGCCACTTTAACCAAGATGGTCCAGAACATGCAAAAACCAAACAACACACATGAAGTCAAGGTAATGGATTCTTTTTGTGAGTTATGTGGTGATAACCATAATTCTTCTGAATGTATGCAGAATTTGGAATCCAACTTCTATGTGGGGAATTACAATCGGAGCAATAACGTGATGTCAAATACATACAATCCAGCTTGGAAGAAGCATCCGAATTTTTCATGGAGTAATCCCAACAATGCTCTAAACCAGAACAATCAGAATGCACAAGCATCGGGATTCCAGCAGAATATGCCACGGCAATAGATGCCGCAGCAACAACCGACAACATCTAGTTCTTTAGAAAATTCTCTAAATGCTTTTATGATGAAAATTGAATCTTATATGGCTGAGAATAGTAATTTCATAAAAAGAACTGATTCTTTTATTAACAGGACCGAGATGAGATTGCAAAACCAAGAGGCGACAATCAAATCGTTGGAAAATCAAGTCGGACAGTTTGCTCAAAATCTGAACACTAGACCACAAGGAGGTTTACCTAGCGATACTGAAGTCGCAAGAGGAACTGGCCATGAGCAATGTAAGGCGATCACCACTAGAAGTGGCCAACAACTTAGAGAGGTTCAAACCCGCTCGTCAAACAAAATTCCACAAAAAGATCAAGATGAACCTAGTGGCAAAGCCTCAGATGCTGAACCAGGAATTACCGCGGCAACCTGCAATAAGAATGCCTCGGCAACCGACGATAAAGATACCTCGATAACTTGTGAAAAGCATGCCTCGGCAACTCTAGATGTCCCGGCAATGCCGTCAATCAGGTTTCAAACCAATGAAAGGATCGAAGATATCCGACTTCCACCACCATTCCCACAAAGGTTGAAGCGACAAAAGCAAGAGTATCAATTCAAGAAGTTTCTTGATATCCTAAAGCAAGTCCACATCAACTTGCCACTGGTGGAAGCAATTGAACAAATGCCAAACTATGCCAAGTTTCTTAAAGACATTGTGTCCAAGAGAACAAGGCTAGGAGAGTTTGAAACAGTTGCCGCAACAGAGGGATACATGGCAATGTTGCACAATCGTATGCCACCCAAGTTGAAGGATCCCGAAAGTTTGACAATACCCTATTCTATTAGAAATCATTATGTCGGGAAAGCATTATGCGACCTTGGGGCTAGCATAAACTTGATGCCTAAATCGGTTTTCCAGAAACTAGGAATCGGGAAGGCAAGACCTACAACAGTTATGCTGCAGCTAGCCGACAGATCCTATGTGCATCCAGAGGGAAAAATCGAGGACATACTGGTAAAAGTTGATAAATTTATTTTTCCCGCTGACTTTATTGTTTTGGATTGTGAAGCAGATGAGCATGCACCTATCATTCTCGGGAGACCATTCCTAGCGACAGGGAGAACCTTGATCGACGTTGAAAAGGGAGAACTCACAATGAGGGTGAATGACCAGCAGGTCAAACTAAATGTGTTCCAAACACTAAGGCATGCCGATGATCTAGAAGAATGCCAACTACTTCATGCCACGGTAGAGTTTAACTTCGATAAGGAATTTAGTTGCCTCGGCAACTACATTGCCGATCAAGAGGAACCTGAGGAGTATGAAGAACCAGTCGATGAGGAACAACAAGAAGAGGCAAATTGGCTAGTCAACCGACCAGGTACATACTTTGAACCATTGGATTACTCAGGTAAGGAAGGTAAACTCGAAAAACCCTCTATCGAACAACCACCGATTCTTGAGTTGAAACAATTGCCAGAGCAACTAAAATATGTATACTTAGGGACCGATAATACATTGCCTGTAATTATTTCTTCTAAGTTACAGCCTGAGTAGGAAAAAAAGCTGATCAAGATTTGAAGCTACACAAAAAGGCAATAGGGTGGACAATTGCCGACTTGAAGGGAATTAGCCCGGCGGTGTGCATGCACAAGATCTTGTTGGAAGATGATCACAAACCTTCAATTTAGGCCCAGAGGAGACTGAATCATGCCATGAAAGGGGTTGTAATGAAAGAAATCATCAAGTGGCTTGACGCCGGCATTATATACCCTATCTCTGATAGTACGTGGGTAAGTCTGGTACAATGTGTACCGAAAAAGGGAGGTATAACAGTGGTAAGCAATGAAAATAATGAACTTATCCCAACCAGGACTGTGACCGGTTGGAGGGTTTGTATGGACTATCGAAAGCCAAACAAAGCCACTAGGAAAGATCACTTCCCATTACCCTTTATTGATCAAATGCTTGACCGTCTTGCAAGTAAACCCTTTTATTGTTTTCTTGATGGTTATTCAGGTTACAATCAGATTGCCATAGCACTAGAAGATCAAGAAAAGACAACCTTCACATGCGCATACGATACTTATGCCTTCCGAAGGATGCCGTTCGGATTGTGTAATGCCCCGGCAACCTTCCAAAGATGCAAGATGGCACTCTTTTCAGACATGGTCGAAGACTTCCTTGAATCTTCATTGATGATTTTTTGGTTTTTGGTAATGACTTCGACGGCTGTCTCGGCAATTTAGAGAGGGTGTTAGCAAGATGCGAAGAAACGGATTTAGTCCTCAATTGGGAGAAATGCCATTTTATGGTAGATGAAGGAATAGTGCTCGGCCACAAGATTTCATCCAAGGGAATTGAAGTAGACAAAGCCAAGGTGGACGTGATCGAGAGATTACCCCCACCAAGTTCGGTTAAAGGAATTCGAAGTTTTCTCGGACATGCAGGTTTTTACAGGAGGTTCATTCATAATTTTTCTAAAATCACTAAACCCTTGTGTAATCTGCTTGAACAGGATAAAGTCTTCAATTTTGATGATTCTTGCACCCAAGCATTCGAAACCCTAAAGAAAAAGCTTGCCTCGACACCCATTGTCGTTCCACCAGATTGGACGCTACCTTTTGAGCTCATGTGTGATGCAAGTGATTTCGCGGTAGGAGCAGTCCTAGGCCAACGCACAGGTAAGACCTTCCATGTGATATACTACGCTAGTAAAACTCTTAACGGTGCTCAAGTGAATTACACAACAACGGAGAAAGAGTTACTAGCTGTAGTTTTCGCATTTGACAAGTTTCGATCCTATTTAATTGGTACAAAGGTAATTGTTCATACGGACCATTCGGAAATCAAATACTTATTTGCTAAAAAGGATGCTAAACCTCGTTTGATTCGTTGGATATTACTTTTACAAGAACTTGATATTGAAATTAAGGACAGGAAAGGAATAGAAAATCAAATGGCCGATCACTTATCACGTTTGGAACGCAATAGGGAGGAGGACGCGGGTCTAGAGATATGTGATGCATTCCCGGATGAGCAAATTCTAGTTGCCTCAGCAACCCTCAACGCCTCGGCAACCATGGATGCACACGCTTCGGCGACTCTCAACGCCACAGCAGTCTTTGACGCACACTCCTCAGCAATCTTGGGAGCAGTAGCCACGGCGGCACATGCCTCGGCAATACCCTGGTACGCGGATTTAGTTAATTTCCTTGTTTGTGGTATTTTTCCTTATGGCATTACTCACCAAGGGAAGAAGCGGTTCCGCCATGATGCTAAGCATTACTTTTGGGACGAGCCTCTTTTGTTTAAACAATGTGCAGATCAGGTTATACGCCGATGTGTCCCAGAAGAAGAGCAATAGAATGTACTCTGGCAATGCCATTCTTCACCCTATGGAGGACATTTTGGAGGAACTCGTACCGCGGCCAAAGTCTTGCAATCCAGTTTGTATTGGCCAACATTGTACAAAGATGCCCAAGACTTTTACAAGCAATGTGATCGTTGCCAGAGGACGGGCAATATCTCTAGACGACATGAGATGCCACTCCAGAACATCATCGAGGTGGAACTGTTCGATGTATGGGGGATCGACTTTATGGAACCTTTCCCATCTTCATTCGGCAACCTCTACATCTTACTTTCCGTCGACTATGTGTCTAAATGGGTAGAGGCAGCTGTAGTTCCCAACAACGATTCCAAGACCGTGCAAAGATTCTTGCAGAAAAGCATATTTACACAGTTTGGGATGCCGAGAGCAATTATTAGCGACGAAGGCAAGCATTTTGACAATAGACTAATTGCCAAGATGTTGCAACGCTTCGACATATCACACAAGATAGCCACGGCATATCACCCACAAACCAACGGGAAAGCAGAAATTTCCAACCGGGAGTTGAAGGGAATACTCGAGAAAGTCGTAAATCCCTCAAGGAAGGATTGGTCATTAAGACTAGATGACGCACTTTGGGCATATCGCACTACATTCAAAACACACTTAGGTATGTCCCCCTTCCGACTTGTCTATGGTAAAACATGTCATCTACCGGTGGAAATCGAGCACAAGGAGTACTGGGCAATCAAGACTGTGAATATGGATTGGGAAAGTGCCGGACAAAAGCGTTTGATGGATCTCAATGAGATAGAAGAATTCCGTGCACTCGCCTATAACGATGCATGAATCTACAAGGAGAAAACAAAGCGATGGCACGACAAGAAACTATTGCCACGACAATTCACGCCAGGGCAACTAGTTCTCCTATTCAATTCTTGGCTAAAACTTTTTCCTGGGAAAGCTAAAATCAAGATGGTCGGGACCATTCGAAGTCGTCAAACCATTCTCCCATGGTGCTGTGATAATCAAGTCCATCTCTGACAACCATGAATTCAAAGTTAATGGACAAAAATTGAAGCACTACAATGGTGCCCATGTGGAACGTAACAAGGAAGTGGTCAACTTAGGAGATGCATGAGCATGCTCTCCTTTCAATATTTTCTTTTCATTTTCATTTTTATTTTTAGGAGATATTTTATTTTTCTTCATTATCTTTACTTTTCAGGTTTTCTTTTCTTTCTCACAACAAGACTCACAACTACTATGCTAAGGAAATTTACTGCCGAGATCCTTGCCCCGGCAACCAATGAAGAAGATGCCGCGACAACCTACATCGTGCCTGCACAAGCTGATGCCACGACAACCAACCCTGAAGATGCCACGGCAACCAAAGCTAAAGACATCCCGGTAACAAGAAAACAACCATCACGTTCAAGCAAGAGAATCAAGACACCGACTAGAAGGAAACTAATCATCTACGATGATGAACTCTTGGAGTAAGTCCTCGTATGCATTTTTTTTCCGTTATTTTTATGCATGCATTGAGGACAATGCCTCACTCGAGTTTGGGGGGGGAATTGTTATTAGTAGTTACCATGTTTAATTACATTCATCTTAAGTATTACATTTAGGATACATAAATTGCTTGCCATGCCTTTAATTGGAACAAGAATTGTTTAGATTTGATGAATATTCGATGATGACTTTACCAATGCACTTAATTGATAGAATTTTTATTCTAGGATAACCATGGAAAAAACTTAGAATTTTACTATGATGCTAAATTTGACGAAACACTGTTGTGGTTTGATTGATTTAAGGAATTCCAGTAAACTTAGGTTGATAATTAACAAATTGGGGGATTAGAATAAAATTTGGATGAATGCTAGAGGTGCCCGAAATTGGCTCTAGTATAAAATTTATCACTAGAGGTGCCCAAAACTGGCTCTAGCATGTGTTAAAAATAATTGATCACTAGAGGTGCCCAAAACCGGCTCTAGTCGAATAAATTAACTTAAGAAAACTAAAAACAAAACACTAGAGGTGCCCAACACTGGCTCTAGTTAAAACATGTTAAAAATAACCCAATAAAGTAATTTGAAAACCTCTTGTTTGCATAGAATTCAAAAAATCAACTTGCACACAACTCCGCACACACTCACAAGCATTATAGTTTGATTCCGAGTAACTCCTAAGTTTTCCGAAAAATAAAAAGCCAATCATACTTTGTGCCCCGGTTCAGAGAATTGAAATCAAGTTCAAAGCTAAGTTTGTGAAAATTGAAGTCTTGGCAGGTAATTATGAGTTTGCATTGCTTGAGGACAAGCAATAGTTCGAGTTTGGGGGTGTGATAAGTGTTCAAAAGTACTAATTTTCTTACCCTTTTTACTCATATTATTGTTAGACTTAGGCTCATATTAGTTGCATAATTAGCTATTCATGCATTAATCCATGTTTCCTTCCATCGTTGAGCTTGATTACATAACTTGGTAGTTTTTGTGGAAAAGATACTACTTTGGTGTGCTTTGTGTGTGTATGTGCAGGAACACTTGCCAAAGCAATGCCGAGCTAGTTGCCAGGGCAATGCATGAAGGATATGCCGAGCTAGTTGCCAGGGCAATGCATGAAGGAGACGCCGAGCCAGTTGCCATGGCAATTGTCGACAAAGAGAAAATGCAATAGGGATTTCGAAATTAATGACTATACAAGCCCAAGATGACGTGGAGCAAAGCCCAAACCCAAAGGAATTTAATTTCCATGCAGAGATTAAAGAAGAATTAAATTCCAAGAAGATAGGAGAAGTTCTAGTAGGAATACAATTATAATAAAGAATTATATTCTTTAAAGATAATTTAATTCCAATTCAAACTCCTCCTCAAATAAGGACTTTGGCCTAGCCCTATAAATAGCAAGGAGATTTCGACAAGATGCATAGGGAGAGAGCATTAGGGGAATTTTCGACAAGTACAAGGGAGAAAGCAAGGGGAATTTTCGACAAGCATCTAGGGCAAAGGATTTTCGACAAGCTTCATCTTTTCTTCCTTGTTCGATTGGGTTCATGCTAGGGATTGTTTATCTTGTGTTTCTTTGGAACCTAACCATGAACTAAATCTACTTGGCTATGGTTATTGTGTTTTGTGGTTGTGAGAAACTATTGGTTTTTGTTTAGGTAATAAGAGTTTGCACTTTTCTATTTCAAGGTTTATTCATTCTTGGTTCTTATTATTGTTTGCCAGTGAATTGGGAGAGGATATCGTGATTTCATCTATTTATCTAATATCGGGAGAGTTAGATTCAAGAAACGAATGAATATGATCTTTATTCAATCTATTGATGGTGATGATTAATCTGGCTTAGGAATAAGTTAAGGATTTCAACGGCCAAGAGGAGCGCAAGATTGGTTGTTGTCCACCCTTGATTCACGCAGGGATGTATTATCAAGGCATGCACAAGTAGCTAGAGTTTCGACTTAGGGATAAGAAGAAACCATTGAAGAACGCTCTGTCTAACCTTGAAGGTTGCTGCCCAGACGCCCAAGTAATTGCCCAACTAGTTGCCCAGGAAACCATCGATTAATTGCCAGGGTAACCCCGTTGTGCAAGTTGCCACGGAAACTGAGTTGCCCGTGCACTCTTTTACCAAAACGATCCAATCGGCTATCACACCTCAACTCACGATAACCTGGCCTATCTCTCTCTCATTTGAATTCATCTTTTCTTTTACTTTATTGCTTTCTAGATTAGTCATTAGTTAAACTCCTATAATCCTTTACTTGTGTTTTTACTTTTTACAGTGCAAGAGACTAGATTCTTGAAGTGGCACCAATCCCTGTGGAGACGGTATCTTTTATACTATAACTTGCGACGTGTATACTTGCACATTTGTGTAGCACTTATTACGCGCAACAGCTACTGTTGTACACGATTTCAACCAAAGGTAGATGTTCCTCCCAGGTTCTTTGAAACTCAATAATACAACACCTCAGCATATCCTCTAAAATATGGATAACCCGCTTAGACTGTCCATTTGACTAAGGATGATACATGGTGCTAAAATTTATTCTCGTACCCAAAGCCTAGTGCGGACTCACCCAAAACCTCACTGTGAACCTTGGATCCCTATCTGAAACAATGGACTTTGGTACCCCGTGCAGATGTACGATCTCAAAAATGTACAAATCCGCTAAGTTGTCCAAGGTGTACGTCGTATGCACCGACAGAAAATGTACACACTTCGTAAGCCAATTTACAATCACCCAAGTAAAATCCTTTTTAGTCGGTGTCACAGGTAACCCTGACACAAATTCCATAGTGATTCTCTCTCATTTTCATACTGAAATTCTCAACAGTTGCAACAACTCGGAAGGAAACTGATGTTCAGCCTTAACCTGTTGACACACCATACACTTAGAAACAAACTCTACCACATCCTTTTTCAAACCAACCCAGTAGTACACTTTCTTTAAATCACGATACATCTTGGTAATATAGGATACATAGCAAAAGGACTAGAATGCACCTTCGGAACCACTATTCGGCCCTTAAAGTACAAAACACCATCAAAATGAAAATCTATCGGATTACCATCTACTATGTCCTTAATATGAGGAACCAAAGAATAATCAAATGATTGATTAGCTTTCATCATATGTGAAAATGTAGGCTTAACCTCAACTCAGCCAACAAACCACCTTCCCGTGTCACGTTCAATCTCGCAAACAACGCCCTAAGCTCAACAGCAACATTATGACTCAGCGTATCCGCCACCACAGTGGCTTTTCGAGGATGATACTCAATTGTTAAGTCGTAATCTTTAAGCAAATCCAACCATCTTCGTTGCCTAAGGTTCAAATCCTTTTGAGACATCAAATATTTCAAATTTTTATGGTCTGTAAAAACCACACACTTTACAACATAAAGTAGTGTCTCCAAATTTTCAAGGCAAAAACCACAGCCGCAAGCTTGAAATTATGAGTTGGATAGTTGCACTCATGAACCTTCAGCTGTCTCAACGCATAGGTCACAACCTTTCCATCCTACATCAGTACACAACCCAAGCCCACGTACGATGCATCACTATAAACCATAAACTACTTCCCATATTCAGATTAAACCAATACATGAGCATGTGTCAAAACCTCCTTCAACTTCTCAAAACTCTGTTGCTGCTTCTTCATCCATACATATGAAACATTCTTTTGCAACAACTTCGTCAACGGTGCTGCAATACTTGAAACCCATCTACAAAGCGACGGTAATAACCAGTCAGCCCAATAAAACTGTGAACCTCCGAGACAAATTTAGGTTGCTTCCAATTAAGAATAGCCTCAATTTTCAGTGGATCAACACGAATACCCTTCGCGGAAACCACATGACCGAAAAACATCACCTCCTTGAGCCAAAACTCGCACTTGCTCAACTTGGCATACAACTAATTATCCTTCAACAATTGCAACACAATCAACAAATGCTGATCATGCTCCTCCTCGGCATGAGAGTACACGGGTATATCATCAATAAAAACCATCATAAAAGGTACTCAAGAAACACCCTATTCATCATGTCCATAAAACCAAACGGCATCACTAAAAACTCGTAATGCCCGTACCTTGATCAAAACGTAGTTTTATGCATATCCACAATCTTTAACCTTCAACTAGTAACACCCCGGCCTTAAATCAATCTTTTAAAACACCGCTGCCCCGCGAAATTGTTCGAACAAGTCATTAATTCGATACAACAGGTACTTATTCTTCACCATCAATTTATTCAACTGCCGGTAATCAATGCACATATGCATTGATCCATCCTTCTTATTCACAAAAAGAACTGGGGCACCCTAAGGCGAAATACTAGGTCGAATGAACCCATGGTCCAACAACTCCTGAAACTGCGTTTTTAACTCTTTCAACTCCTTTGGTGCCATCGGATAAGGAGCAATGATCACCGGAGCGAAACCCTCATACATCTCTATATCGAATTCCACCTCTATATCAGGTGGTAAACCTGATAACTTTTTAGAAAACACCTCCAGAAATTCACATATAGTCTGAATGTTCTGCACTTGAACACTCTTGGCCTCTGAATTCATTATGATAGCCAAATAAGCTTGGAAGCCATCAAATATCATTTTCCCCGCTCGAGTAGCCGAAACAACATTAGATAAGAACTTCACATTCTCACCGACCACCACAACTTCATAATCATCGGCTAACTTCAATGAAATCCTTTTGGATTCACAATCCACCACCGCCTTGTGCTCACTTAACCAATCCATACCCAGAATAACATGAAAACCATGGAATGGCAATTTCATTAGATCCGCAGCAAAATTATGACCTTGCACAACCAGAGGAAAATGCCTATACAACCTTCTAGTAGTAACCGTCTCCCTAAAGGAACTAGTCACTAACATGCTCACATCTAAGATCTCAATAGGAACATTCAACAAAGATGCATGTTCACTCAAGATATATGAATGAGTAGACCCTGAATCAATCAAAGAAAACAATGACAAAGATTGCAAGGTAAAGGTACATGCGATCACATCGGTGTCATTATTCCCCTCGAGGTGAGCATAACCTGAGTCGGTCCACCATTCTCCGCTCCCATTACAGCAGCATGAGCTACAACTCTCTGACCATCCTCACGCCTCTAAAAAATTACCCCTACCACGGGCTCGGCCCCTAGCAAGTGCAGCAATATGTATCGGTGCATCCCTCACAGCACGAGGATATTCACATTTCATATGCTCAAAAGATTTACATATCCAGCAAATCCTAGCAATACCCCAATACATACTCGTGTAGCGCCTTCTATAATGCTCATACTCTAGTACAACATGAGCTATTTGATTGCCTTGATCAGTACCACCACCACGCTTATGATCTGACATGTGTCTCTTATCCCGAAACCTCTTATTCTGCTTCCCAAAATAGCTAGATTCGGCCACTCTCTTATCTAAACTTGCACTCGTAGCCTGAACCGATGTACCCAAAGATTGTTCAGTATCCTTGGCCCGATTAACCAACACATCAAAATCTATGAAATCCGTGGCCAACAAATATGTCTCAATATCCTTCATCAACCCATAGTGGAACCTATTGCATCTCTATTGATCATCGGGGACCAACTCTGGGGTATACTGACTCAAACGAACAAACTTCACCTCATATTCGGCAACATACATGCCATCCTGCGTCAGCGACATAAACTCACGCTTTTTTACATCCAAATACTGGGTACCAAGATACTTTCTCTATAAAGCTCTTTGGAAGAACTCCCAAGTCACATCCTCCTCTGGTACTCCCACAATTGTGGTCACCCACCAATGATATGCATCACCCTGCAACAGTGACACCGTGCAATCCAACTTGCGCTCCTTATTACAAGCCATCTAGTTCACAATACATATTGTCTTCTTCAGCCACCCCTCCACTGCATTAGGACTCAAACCTTGAAATTCCTCACCTCCCAAACTACAAAGATGCTCCAAGGGTAAACCTTGATTAGGTACCACAGCAAGTGTCGGTGTTTGCACTTGCACTCCAGCCATCGCTGCCTAAAACACTCCTATCATCGCTTGGATTAACAGAGTCAAATCACCAAATATTGGCACTTGATGAACCTGGGGTACATCACCAGCCCCAACATCGATAGGAGGAACCAACGAAGGAGGAGGAGGAGGTAAAACATTAGGGAGATTCTCTTCCTCAATGTTATTCTGCCCAACTCTAGCATTAATAGCCATCAAACATGTCTCAAGTCAAGCCATGCTAAGAAAAGCATCAAAACACATTAAAGTTAGGCCAGCATAAGGAAAAGGATCTAGGACAACCTTATAAAACATTTTTAAAACTCGGTAATAGGTAATGTGTTCACAATTCATACCCTAACATGATATTAAACAATCACCGAACATATACACAATCACTGTGCAATTCAAGCATCACCTACTAATTAAACAACAACATCCCAACTTTTTGAAACCTGCCTTTGATACCAACAAATGTAGCCCCCTCGACCCGACCTAGACGCCCAACCAAACCGAGAGAACTACATTAGGTTTGCCGAAGCAAACCGGAGAACAATTACGAAAAATTGGTTCATTTTTTCTTTTTATCTTATCTAGATACATGTTATTAATCCTATATGTGTATACTTGCAGCGGTTGAATTTTTAAAGAGAACTGACCACGGAAAAGTCTCCAATTGCATAACATACACTTTAGGGACCAAATTACAAAACTGATAATTTTAGGGACCAAAACTAAAATTAAAGTTACCAATCGTCAATTAATCCATTTACATGCTCACAAGACAAATTCCAAGTCACTACGATCATTCAAACTCTTACAATTGCATTCACAAATCTCTAGGACCAAAATGAATGAAGTAGAAACCATCAAGATTCCAAAATAATCAATTTAACGATAGCCGTACCGGTACTCGTACAAGTGTTTCGATACGGCCTTATGATTTCAAAAACTCGGATTCCAATTGCTAAAACTCATACCGAAATGCTTGCTCGCGTATCGAAATGCTTGGCTAAAATGCTTAATACCGTATCGGAACACTTGCTCGAGTACCAAAATGTTATGCCTGGAAAGGCTTATCCATATCGAAACACCTGCCCGAGTATCGAAAAGCTATGCCTAAAATGGCCTAGACGTACTGGTACGGGGTCACGTGTTTCGATACGCCTGGACCTGTAATGTCCCAAATTGTTGTTTAAATACACATTACTGAAATCCAAGCCACTTAAACATGCTTTAATCACTTATACAACATCACTAACATACATTTCCCGCCAAAGCAACACAAAATCCACAACCACTAATGACAAATATACTACTCAATACATTCTATAGGCATGCATCCTAATATCATTTCACCAAGCAACCAAAACTCACATTTGATACCTTTAAGCATACTTGACATGTTTGCACTCTTGAATCATCAAAACATGGCAACCACACCAAAATCACTAGATGCATTCCTAAGCACACATCTAGCACAAAATAGGCAACGATTAACACAAGTCTAACAACAACAAACCAACATGAAATCCAACACTTCACGTGCTTAAAAATCATGGAAAAACATAATTACAAATCCTCAAAATATGGCGAACACATTGCCTTATTAACTGGAATCATAAACCTAGTTGATACTCAAAGTAGTCATTGTCTTAGGATCGCTTTAGCCTTACCCTTGCAGCCCCCAAACTTTAATGCTCTGCATCATTAAGGAAAAGAAAGCGTAAGCACACATGCTTAGTGAGGAGGCTCATAAACAATGATGCATTTAAAACATTTGAAACCAAAACACTTGTTTTCAAAACATGCTTATAACCAAAGCACTTTCCTTGTCTATAACCGAGACATGCATAAACACCCTTATGCAACATCATATATATATATATTCCATGCTTAGATCCTAAGGCATTAAATCATAAACCATGCTTAAATCCCAAAGCATTACATAAAAGGTTCAACACATGAACTTTCACATATATTGGCATTAATAGTGACCCAGATAGACTACCTTCTATCCAACATATCGGATACACGGATCTCTCATACCATGCCTAGTTAAACCGCAAGATATACCAAAACCTTGCCTAGTTAAACCGTGAGATTTGACATCCTCGCCTAGTTAAATCGTGAGATTTACCACCCTTTCCTAGTTAATATGCAAGTATACTAACCTTTCCTAGTTAAACTGCAAGATCACCATCAAATTGGGTTGCCTAGTTAAACTGCATATCCAATAAGCTTCCCAACAGTCCGAGTGGCCTTGTTAAACCGCCATACCTCAAGGACCCATGGCTTCGATAGATTTTGTTCATATTTTATAGTGCACTTTAATCCTATGGCATGCCAACTATATCCGATTGTTTCGTACCTTGTCACATAGCCAATATAACAATTATAAACGATTTACCTATTTTTTCAATGCATTAAACCAAACCACCACATATGCAAATCCACATTGCCCAAGGCAATACCCCATTCCCAACCGGAATGAAAACCAATGCTCACTAGCATTTATTTACATAAAATCTATTGCATACGTGTTCATAACCATACATTTACAGTAGTAAATTAAACCATGTGTAACACCAAAACATGAACTCAATATGCTCATATCTAAACCGATATTCAAGAGCGAAATAAGAGAAACTTAATTTTGAGCTTAGGTAAGTGTTTCATGCTTACCCTAAACTCCCAACAACCTTTATCAAACTTTTTAAGGGTCCACTCACTGATACACTTTGCCTCACTCGCCAATGCGAATCGAGCTCCAAGCAAGCAACGGTCAATGTCAAACTTCATCGCCTTGATTATCCCATATTTTAACCATATAAAACTAGAGGGCAAATGCATCATTATGCATTCAAACCATTGCCTACAAGAAATTACCCGCAACTATCAAGTTTCCCGCTCAAAACTTATCTGAAACATACTGAAATCATCATCAAACACTTCTGAAACTTAACCTAGCCATATTATAACGATTCAATGCAACAAACCTCAACAATTAACACCTAAAAATCCTTTCCCAACAACCTTTTACTTCCAGCAAAGATTAAACACCAAAATCATCACACAAACCTTTAACTAACAACCTTAAATATTGGAGATTCAACAAGTTCTGGGATTACAATGTTAAATTCAAACTTTTAACACCCAATAACATAAAAATCATGATCTATTCTGATCTAAAACCCAGCAAAATAGACCCACTTCAAAAATATTCCAATTTCATCAATCAAAACACAATTAAACCAATTTTCCTTAATTAAACTATCAAAACACATTAAAAACAACTACAAAGGATCAAGAACTTGGGAATTTCAGTAAAGAACCTTTCATTAGAGGAGAAGAACGAATCCTTACCTCCAATGTTGATTTCACCCCTTAATTGCTAAATAGAACATGAAAATCAAGAGGATATCAATAAGTATTTGATGAAAAAGCATTAAGCAATCAAATGGAAATCAAAACCTATAACTCCCCAGTTTTGGGCCTAGCAGATTTAGGGCTGGTTAGGTGGTCTAGGGGACCAAGTTAGATATTCGAGTCAGATTCGAGAGCGAATATCTTTTCAAAGGATAAAAATATGGAAAAATGTTTAAAAATAATATTTTATTATATTAAAATATTGGTAAAAGAAATTTTGGAAAATGAGCTTTGGAAGGTTGACATTTTGGCTAGTGACCAAAATGTAATTTTTGAAAACTATTTTAAAAGGTGGCTGTTTTGTAAAGAGTCAAAGCTTAGAATCTCTAAGGAGCTATTTTACCATTTGGTATAATCTGAATATTCCCTTAAATATGATTATTTTAAAAATGTTTTAATTGAAAGAAATAAATGGAATTTAGTTAAAAAGGTAGTTATCTTTCTAAAACACATTTTGACGTAACTTTTATTTTCTCACATTTTCTCTCAAAAATATCTTAGCCAAACACTCTTTTTCCATCAGATATTTAAGGTAATGATCTTAATTTCTTAACTCATTTATTTGCTAAATGATTTCTCAATTTGATTTCCAAATATCTTGTTGAATTTCTTTGTTTTTCAAGAGGAAAAACCATCCAATTAAGGGGAAACTCATTTATTGGAGGTAAGTTTCGTTTTTCTCCTCTAATGGAAGGTCCTTTACTAAAATTCCCAAGTTCTTGGCTCTTTACATATATTTTCTAATAGGTTTTGATTAATTAATTATGGATTTAAGCTTAATTAAGGTTAAATCGAAGGATCTTGTGATTTTCGATTTGGATCTATTTTCCCAATGTTGTGGATTGATTTCAATCTTATTTTGGATGTATTATAATGTGGATATGTTATTTTTAATAATGGAATCCCGAAATTGGTTGAATCTTTAATTCTTAGGTTGTTAGTTAAGGGTTTTTGGGGTGATTAAGGTGTTTAATCATTATTGGAAGTAAAAGGATGTTGGGAATGAGTTTTTAGATATCAATTGATGAAGCTTGATGTTTAAGATCATTATATTATGGCAAGGTTACGATTGAGTAGTGTTTAAGGTTGATTTCGGTAAGTTTTGGATGAGTTTTGAGTGGTCATTTTGGGAGCCACAGGATTTTGGGTTGAAATATAGTATTGGGTGCATTTTAATGCATGTTTCCTCTAGTTTTGTGTGGCTGAAACAAGGGATAATCAAGACGTAGCATCTTGAGGTGGTTCTAGACTTGCTGGGAGCTTGTTTCGCGATAGCAAGCAAGGCAAAGTGAAATAGGTGAGTGGAAACTAATTTAAACACCTTTAAAAGGTTTATTAAAGGTTTTTGGGAGTTTAGGTTAAGCTTGAAACACTTACCTAAGCGCGGAAGTAAGTTTTCTCTCTTTTGCTCTTTAATACCGGTTCGGACATGAGCATGTGTAATTCATGTTTTGGTCATAAACGTGGTTTGATATACTTGCTGGAAATGCATGAATTTAAATACATATACAGGGGTTTAAAAGTATAAAAAATTCTTGTGAGCATTAGTTTTCATTCCGGTAGGGAATGATGTTATTGCTTTGGCAATGTGATTTGCATATGTGGTGATTTCATATAATGCATTGTAAAACAGTGAGTAAATGGTTTTGTAAATGATATATTGGCTATGTGACATGGTGAGAAAACATTCGGGTATAGTTGGCATGCCATAGGATAAAGTGCACTATAATATGTTTAAAATCGATCATGGGTAAAGGTCCTTGAGGTATAGCGGTCGGCTACTCGGACTATGAGGTTATCACTTGGGCTGAGCAGCAGGTTCCTTTTGTTGATGTAAGGCTTGTGGTCAGCAAGGTTGTAAAGTCATGCGGTCGGCATGGGGTAGTCTTGATGATGGTCGGTCATTAAGGGAGATTCGTGTATTTGATGTGTAAAGTTAACAGTCGATTAACAAAAGATGGGTGATCAGCTAATCAAGGATAGTGGTCGACTATCTGAGGTCACTATAATTGCCAATATATGAGAATTCTAATGTTGAATTTATTTATAATGCTTTGGGATTTAAGCATGGTTATGTATATAATGCTTTGGGATTTAAGCATGGTTTTGTGTTTGATGCTTTGGGATTAAGCATGTAGAACATATATATATGGTTTAGCATATGGTTGATATGCATGTTTTGATTTAAAATTATTGGAATTGTCTTAGGTCGTAAGCATGGTTTGAAAACGTTTATTTTCAAGGGTTTTAAATGTATCATCGTTTAAGACCATCCTCACTAAGCAAGTGTTCTTACGCTCTCTTTTCCCTAATGATGTAGAGCATTAAAGCTTGGAGGCAACAAAGGCAAGGATTAAGTGATCCAAAGACAAGACTATTTGAGTATGAACATGTAGGAACATTAATTTGCATTTAGACAAGATAAAAGAAAAAATGGACCAACTTTTCGTAACCTTTCTTCGGTTTGCTTCGGCAAACCTAATGTAGCACTCTCAGTTCGGTCGGGTGTCTAGGCTGGGTCGAAGGGGTTACATTTGTTGGTATCAGAGCCAGGTTACGAAAGTTTGGGATGTTGTTGTTTGGTTGTATATCGATGTTGGTTATGCACGGTGATTGTGTACATGTATGGTGATTGATTTACATCATGTTATGGTATAAACTGGGAACATATTGCCTAGTACCTAGGTTTTAAAATGTTTTGTAAGATGGTCTTGGATGCTTTGCCTTGTATTAGCCTGAATTTAATGTGTTTTGTTACTTTTGTTAGCATGGCTTGATGTGAGACACGTTCTATGGCTGGTAATGCCAGAATCTAGTAGAATAACATTGAGAAAGAGAATCCAACTAATATTTTACCTTTTTCTCCTCTATTGGTTCCACTGGTCAATGTTGGGGCTAGTGGTGTGCCCCAGGCTCATCAAGTGCTAGTATTTGGTGATCTGACTTTGTTAGTTCAGGTGATAACGGGAGCTTTTCAAGCAGCAATGGCTGGAATGCATGCACAGGCACCGACACCTACTGTGACGGTTAACCCAAGGTTACCTTTGGACTATCTCCATAGTTTGAGAGGTGTTAAGATTAAGGGTTTGAGCCCTAAGGTAGCCGAGGGTTGGCTGGAGAGTATGGTCCGTATTCTGGATCAAATGGGCTATAATGATGAGCGTAAGCTGGGTTGTACAGTGTCGGTGTTGCATGGTGATGCTTATCATTGGTGGGTGACCACAATTGCTAGTGTCCCGAAGGTGGATGTAACTTGGGAGTTCTTTCGATGAGCTTTCAAGAAGAAGTATCTTGGTCTTCAGTATTTGGATGCGAGGAAACGAGAGTTTATGGCCTTGGTTCAGGGTGACATGTCTGTGGCAGAATATGAGGTAAAATTCATCTATTTGAGTTAGTATGCCTCAGAGTTGGTTCTGGATGATCTTGAAAGGTGCAATAGGTTTCTCTATGGGTTAGTGAAGGATATCAAAACATGCCTGTTGGCGGCGGACTATACAAATTTTGATGTGCTTGTAAACCATGCTAAGGATATTGAGCAGTCCTTGAGGGTGTCGAGACAAAGTTCAGGCATGGTCTCAAATAAGAGATGAGCTGACTCTGGCTATTTTGGGAGGCAGAATAAGAGGTTTCGAGATAAAAGTCACAAGTCAGATCACAAGCGTGGTGGTGGCCATGGTAATCAAGGTGTTCGTATTGTAGCTGAGTGTGAGCATTGCGGTAGACGCCACACGGGTGAGTGTTGGGGAAATACCATGAGTTGTTGGATATGTGGATCTCCTGGTCACGAGGAAGCGTGACTATCCTCGTGTTGTGGGTGATGCACCAGTTCAAGTTGTTATACCTGCTAGGGGCCGAGGCCATGGCAGGGGTAACATTTAGAGGCGCGAGAATGGTCAGAGGGCTATGGCTCATGCTGTTGCTGTACAACCAGAGAATGGTGAACCAACATGGATCTATGCTCATCATGAGGGGCAACAACACGGATGTGATCGTAGGTACTTTCACCTTGCAATCCTTGTTGGTGTTTTCTTTGATTGATTTGGGGTCTACTCAATCATACATCCTAAGTGAGCATGCATCGTTGTTAAATATTCCTATTGAGATCTTAGATGTTGGCATGTTGGTAACTAGTTCTTTTTGGGAGACGATTACAACTAGAAGGTTGTATAGGCGCTATCCTTTGAAGGTGCAAGGTCATGAGTTTGCCGCAAATTTGATGGAGTTTCCATTTCATGGTTTTGACGTTATCTTGGATATGGATTGGTTAAGTGAGCATAAGGCGGTGGTGGATTGTAAATCCAAAAGGATTTGTCTGAAGTTCGTTGATGATTATGAAGTCGTGGTGGAGGGTAAGAATATGAAATTCTTGTCCAATGTTGTTTCATATACCTGAGCAGAGAAGATGACGTTTGATGGTTGCCAAGCTTATTTGGCTATTGTTGTGAATCTGGAATCCAAGGGTATTCGGGTGTAGGATATTCGAGCTGTTTGTGATTATCCGAGAGTTTTCCCTGAAGAGTTACCTGGGTTACCTCCGGATAAGGAGGTGGAGTTTCGTATTGAACTTATGAAGGTACAACTCTAGTGTTCATTGCTCCTTATCGGATGGCACCGAATGAGTTAAAAGAGTTGAAATTGTAGCTTTAAGAGTTGTTGGATCATGGGTTCATTCGATCGAGTGTTTCTCCTTGGGGTGTTCCTGTTTTCTTTGTGAAAAAGAAGGATTGATCGATGCGTATATGCATTGATTATCGTTAGTTGAATAAGTTGGCAATGAAGAACAAGTATTTGTTGCTGCGGATTGATGACTTGTTCTATCAGTTTCATGGGGCAGTAGTGTTTTTGAAGATAGATTTAAGGTTGGGGTATTATTAGTTGAAAGTTAAGGATGTAGATGTTCATAAGATAGCGTTTCGTTCAAGGTACGAGCATTATGAGTTTTTGGTGATGTCGTTTGGTTTGAAAAATGCCCCGATAGCTTTGATGGACATGATGAATAGAATGTGTCATGATTACCTTGATCGATTTATAGTGGTTTTTATCAATGATATACTCATGTACTCTCGTATCGAGGAGGACCATGATCAGCATTTGCGAATTGTGTTGCAAGACTTGAAAGATAATCAGTTATATGCCAAGTTGAGCAAGTGCGAGTTTTGGCTCAAGGAGGTGATGTTTCTCGGACACGTGGTATCCGTAGAGGGAATTCGTCTTGATCTACAAAAAATTGAGGCTATTCTCAACTAGAAACAACCTAAGATCGTGTCGAAAGTATGTAGTTTCCTTGGGTTGGCAGGTTATTATCGCCGTTTTGTGGAAGGATTTTCTATTCTTGCGGCTCCGTTGACGAAGTTGTTGCAAAAGAATGTTCATTTCGTTTGGACGGAGAAGCAACAATAGGGTTTTGAGAAGTTGAAGGAGGTTTTGACACATGCTCATGTGTTGATTCAACCGGAATCTGGGAAGGAGTTTGTGGTTTATAGCGATGCATCGCATGTGGGTTTGCGTTGTGTGCTGATGTAGGATGGAAAGGTTGTGTCCTATGCGTCGAGGCAGTTGAAGGTTCATGAGCACAATTATCCAACTCATGATTTGGAGCTTGCTACTGTGGTGTTTTCCTTGAAGATTTGGCGACACTACCTTTATGGAGAGAAGTGTGTGGTCTTTACGGATCATAAGAGTTTGAAGAATTTGATGTCTCAAAAGGATTTGAACCTTAGGCAACGAAGGTGGTTGGAGTTGCTTAAGGATTACGACTTGACAAGGATTACGACTTGACAATCGAGTATCATCCTTAAAAAGCCAATAATGTTGTGGATGCATTGAGTCGTTGGATGGCGGTTGAGCTTAGGGCAATGTTTGCAAGATTGAGTGTGACGCGGGAAGGTGGGTTGTTGGCTGAATTGTAAATTAAGCCTACGCTGTCATAGTTGATTAAGGCTAAGCAACCATATAATGATTCTTTGGTTCCTCATGTTAAGGACATAGCATATGGTAATCCGACAGATTTTCATTTTGATGATGATGGAGTTTTGTGCTTCAAGGGTCGAATACTAGTGTCGGAAGTTTTGGAGCTCAGGCATACTATTTTGGCAGAAGCACATTCTAGTCCTTTGCTATGCATCCTGGTAGAACGAAAATGGATTTAAGCTTAATTGAGGTTTAATTGAAGGATCTTGTGATTTTTGATTTGGATCTATTTTTTCAGTGTTTGTGGATTGATTTCAATCTTATTTTGGATGTATTATAATGTGGATATGTTGTTTTTAATAATGGAATCCTGAAATTGGTTGAATCTCTAATTGTTAGGTTGTTAGTTAGGGGTTTTGGGGGTGTTTAATCATTGCTGGATGTAAAAGGATGTTGGGAATGAGTTTTTAGATATCAATTGATGAAGCTTGATGTTTAAGATCGTTATATTGTGGTTGGGTTAAGATCGAGTAGTGTTTGAGGTTGATTTTAGTAAGTTTCGGATGAGTTTTGAGTGGGCATCTTGAGAGCTACGGGATTTTGGGTTGAAACAGAGTATTGGAAACATTTTAATGCATGTTTCCTCTGGTTTTGTGTGGCCGAAACATGGGATAATCAAGGCGTAGCATCTTGAGGTGGTTCTAGACTTACCGGAAGCTTGTTTTGCGGTAGTAAGCAAGGCAAAGTGAAATCGATGAGTGGAAACTGGTTTAAACACCTTTAAAAGGTTTATTAAAGGTTGTTGGGAGTTTAGGTTAAGCTTGAAACACTTACCTAAGCTCGGAAGTAAGTTTTCTCTCTTTTGCTCTTTAATATCGGTTCGGATATGAGCATGTGTAATTCATGTTTTGGTCGTAAGCGCGGTTTGATATACTTGCTGGAAATGCATGAATTTAAATATATTTGCCAGGGTTTAAAAGTTTAAGAAATGCTTGTGAGCATTGGTTTTCATTCCGGTCGGGAATGGTGTTATTGCTTTGGCAATGTGATTTGCATATGTTGTGATTTTGTATAATGCATTGTAAAACATTGAGTAAATGGGTTTGTAAATGATATATTGGCTATGTGACATGGTGAGAAAACATTCGGGTATAGTTGGCATGTCATAGGATAAAGTGCACTATAATACTTTTAAAATCGATCGTGGGTAAAGGTCCTTGAGGTATAGCAGTCGGCTACTCAGACTATGAGGTTGTCACTTGGGTTGAGCGGTCGGTTCCCCTTGTTGATGTAATGCTTGCGGTCGGCAAGGTTGTAAAGTCATGCGGTCGGAGTGGGGCAGTCATGATGATGGTCGGTCATTAAGGGAGATCCGTTTATCTGATGTGTAAAGTTAACGGTAAATTAGCTAAAGATTGGCGGTCGACTAATCAAGGATTGTGGTCGACTATCAGAGGTCACTATAATTGCCAATATATGAGAATTCTAATGTTGAATTTGTTTATAATGCTTTGGGATTTAAGCATGGTTATGTATATAATGCTTTGGGATTTAAGCACAGTTTTGTGTTTGATGCTTTGGGATTAAGCATGTAGAACATATATATATGGTTTAACATATGCTTGATATGCATGTTTTGATTTGAAATTATTGGAACTTACTTAGGTCGTAAGCATGGTTTGAAAACAAGAATTGGTTTTCAAGGGTTTTAAATGCATCATCGTTTAAGAGCATCGCCACTAAGCAAGTGTGCTTATGCTCTCTTTTCTCTAATGATGCAGAGAATTAAAGCTTGGAGGCAGCAAAGGCAAGGATTAAGTGATCCAAAGATAAGACTATTTGAGTATGAACATGTAGGAACATTAATTTGCATTTAGACAAGATAAAAGAAAAAATGGACCGACTTTTTGTAATCTTTCTCCGGTTTGCTTCGGCAAACCTAATGTAGCACTCTCGGTTCAGTCAAGTGTCTAGGCCAGATCGAGGGGTTACAAAACATTTGATTTTTTCCTGAAGAAATTGAGATTGGAAAGATGTTAGGCTGGAGAGAAATTGAGAGAAAGAAGTTGCAAAGTTACGTGAATTTTGTTAAAAGTCTAAAATGTGATTTATTAATTCTTTCTACTTTTAAAGCCTATTAAAACCGCTTTAAAATCAGTTAATTAAAGGGAGAAATCTGTTCAAAATATCTAAGATATTTAGCTCCTTAAAGATTCAAAGTTTTGACCATTTTCAAAATAGTCACTAAAAATAGTTTTCAAAGTTTGCATTTTGGTCACTAGTCCAAAATGTCCAATTTCCAAATCTCATTTTCCAAAATTGATTTTACCAAAATTATTATTATATTAAATAATGATTTTACAACATTTTCCCATATTTGTATCACCTTTAAAACATTTAATCCGATTTAATCCTGAAACTAACTCGAACCACTAATGCTGGTTCACCGGACCATTAAAAATATTTGTATCACCTTTAAAAACATTATTTTATGATCATCCTCACTTAGAATGTGTGCTTACGCTCTCTTTTTCCTAATGACGGAGAGCATTGAGGTTTGGGGCAGCAACGGAAAGGTTTAAAGTAATCCAAAAATAAGGACTACTTTGGAGTATGAACTCGATTTAAGTTTTCGGTTAATAAGGCAATGTGTTCGCCAAGTTTTTGGGATTTGTAAATTCTGTTCTTACCTATTTTTTGAGCATGATTAATGCTGTGATTTGGAGTTGAATGATGTTGATAAGCATGTTGTGGATCTTTGCTTATGGTTGATGCTAGGTGGTTACCTAGGTATGCATGTAGTTAGCATTTGTTGATTGCTATGCCTTGATGATTTTGGCATGTTGATTATGATTGTAACACCCCAGCTTTGGGCCTAACGGATTCGAGGTTTATTAGATGGTCTGTGGACCGGGTTAGAGATTCGAGTCAAATTCAGGACCATATATTTTTTGGTAAGATAAAAATGTGGAAAATAGTCAAAAATCATCTTTTAATATGTATTGATTTTTGGTGGAAACAATTTTAGAAAAGGGAATTTGGAAATATGACATTTTGGGTTAGTGACAAAAATGCAATTTTTGAAAACTATTTTAAAGTGACTAAAATCAAAAGGGTCAAATCCTTAGAATCCTTAAGGAGCTAATCTGCCAAGTGTTTGCTGGTGGTTTCTTTCTTCAATTAATTCATTTTAAACATGTGTTTTAAAAGGGTGTTAATAAGGATTAAATATCTAAAGTTAGTTATTAGCTTTTAAAAGAATTTCACGTAACTTTTTCCTAAACCTTTTCTCTCAACTTCTTTTCTTCCAAACACTCAGAATTTCATCAAAATCTTGAGGTAAGGAACTCTTTTCACTAAGATTGTTGGTTTTAATTTGATTCTTTAACTTTGTTTTGCAAAATCTCATTGAAATCTTATATTTCTTAGCTTTAAACAAGCCAATTGAGGGAGAAATCACATAACAGGGGTAAGGTCTGTGATCTCCTCTGTTAAATGGTTCTTTATTGATATTCCCAAGTATTTGATCCTTGATTCATAAGTCGTAATGTGATTTTAATGTTTTATCCATGTTTAATTGAGTTATTTTGGAAATATTGATGAAACATGGTGATTTTTGAAGAGGATCTAATTTCCAGTATTTGAGATTGATTTAATATGTGTTATGGATGTGTTTTGATGTTGATAAGTTGTTTTTATCAATAGAATCCTGAAACTCTTGAATATCTAATTATTTAGGTTGCTAGTTTTGAGTTATTATGGAGATAATCGAGTTTAATATTTGCTGGAGGTAAATGGATGTTAGGAAAGGGTTTTTGGATGTTATTAGATGTTGGTTGATGGCTCGAATTGTTGTTTTATGGCTGGGTTAAGTTTTAGAAATGTTTGATGATTATTTCGGCATGTTTCGAATGGTTTTCGAATGGGCAACTTGGGAGTTGCGGGAGATTATTGTTAGGCAATGGTTTGAATGCATTTATCCTGTAGTTTTATGTGTTTAAAATAGAGGATAACCAAGGCGACGAAGCTTGATATTGTTTGGTTGCTTGCTGAAAGCTTGTTTCGCGTGGCAAGGAAGGCGAGGCGTATCGGTGAGTGGAAACTGGTTTTTAATGCTTTACAAAGGTTTGTAAAGGTTGTTGAGAGTTTAGGGTAAGCGTGAGACGCTTACCTAAGCTCAAAAGTAAGTTTCCCTTATTTTGCTCTAGAATATTGGCTTAGATATGAGCATGTTGGTTGCATGTTTTGGTGATAAACGTGGCATGGTTTACTTACTGGTAATACATGATTTGAGTACATATGCAGGGGTTTGAAAGTATATTAAATGCTATTGAGCATTGGTTTTCATTCCGGTTGGGAATGGTGTTATTACATTGGCAATGAGATCTGCATATGTGTTTTTTTATGAAATACATTGTAAAACAGTAAGTAAATGGTTTTGTAAATGATATATTGGCTATATGACAAGGTGAGAAAATAATCAGATATAGTTGGCATGCCATAGGATTAAAAGTGCACTATAAAATATGAACAAAATCAATCATGGCCATGGGTCCTTGAGGTATGGCGGTATAATAAGGCAACCCAAATTGATGGTGATATTGCGGATTAACTAGGCAGGGTTGGTATACTTGCAGTTTAACTAAGTAAGGGTGAGATCTCGCGATTTAACTTGGCGAGGGTGTCAAATCTTGTGGTTTAACTAGGCAAGGTTTGGGATATCATGCAGTTTAACTAGGCATGGTATGAGAGATCTGTGTATATGATATGTGTATAGGATAGAGGTAGTCTATCCGGGTCACTATAAATGCCAATATATGAGGAAGTTCATGTGTTGAACCTTGTTTGTATTGCTTTGGGATTTAAGCATGGTTTGTTTAAAATGCTTTAGGATTTAAGCATGGATTGCATATGATGTTATATGAAGATTATTATGTTTTGATTCGGTTGTAAGCATGTTTTGGGAAAAGCAAGCATGTGGTTTTTAAATGATTTTTAGTTCATCATTGTTTATGAGCATCCTTACTAAGCATGTGTGCTTATGCTCTCTTTTTCCTAAAGTTGTAGAGCATTAAAGTTTGGGGCAACAAAAGCAAGGTTTGCAAGGGTCCAAGAGATAAACTACTTTTGAGTATGAACTCAGTTTACGTTTTCGGTTAATAAGGCAATGTGTTCGCCATGGTTTTTGGGAGTTGTAAATCCGTTGCATTGTGGTTCTTTAGAATGATTCCATGCTGGTCTTTGATGATGGTTATATGTTGATTAGCTTGATGTTATTACTTGCCCATGGTTGAGGTTGAATGAATGTTTAGGTATGCATCTAGAGTTTCCTTATGGATTGCTATGTTGTGCTGGTTTGAACAAGTTTAGTATGCTAATGTTGAGTGTGTTGGCATGTTGCTTATGCTGAGAATGGTTTAAATGTGCATTATGGTATGTTTGGCAAAGTGGTCTAGGAAGCATGCCTCTAGTGTGGTCCTTTGGAAGTATGAGGTTGTTTTGATTGCTTAATCTTGATATAAATGGTACTTTATGTATGTATAAGTGTTGATCAACATGTATGCAAGTTGCTGGGGGTCAATTGCATCTTAGGTTGGGTGAAAAACTAGCTAATTTTGACAATATAGGCCCAGGTGTACTGATACGTGGGGGACCGTATCGGTACGGCTAGGCAAATAAGGCCAGGGCATTTTAGTACAGGCAGGTGCGTTTCGATACGGCTAAAGGCCACTGGAATTATACTTTATGGAGAAGAGGCCACATACCGAAACACCAAGGGGACCGTATCGGTACGGTGTGAAATGGTTTTAAACCATATTTTATACTCGAAGAAGCGTACCAAAATGGGTCGTGCCGTAACCAAACGATGAGTTCACAACCGTATCAATACGGGACTCAGCATATCGATACATATACCGTTCCATATTTGTTTTCTTTCATTTTAGTCCCTAAATTTTGTTTTACCAATTAATTGAGCATGGATGATCGTTTGAAGCTAATTTTTGACATATAAGCATGAAATGAACTTAATTAAATGTTGGTAACTTAAAAATTAGAAAAGTCCTTCTATATTGCTAAATTTACATTTTGGTCCCTAATTCTTGTTTGTGGCCAATTGGATATCGTTACGATGCCCGATTGAGATGAGTGCTCACCTATGAGTAGTATGATCATGTAGGGAAGCATTATTGAATCTAGACAAGATAAAAGGAAAAAAATGGACGTGTTTAGGTTTAATTTTCTCGGTGTACTTTGGTAAACCTAATGTAGCTTGCTCGATTCGGTCTTGCGACTAAGCTGGGTCGAGGGGGTTACATTTGTTGGTATCTGAGACAGGTTTGTGAAAAGTTAGGATATTGTTCGACTAGCTATTGTTGTTTGAACTGCACGATGATTGTGTATACATTCAGTGTTTGTTTAATGATCTGTTGGGGTATGTTTGGGAACACATTACCTATTACCGAGGATTTTAAATGTGTTTTAAAGTAAACTTGGATCCTTTGCCATACGCTAGCCTAACTCTAATGTGTTTTGATGCTTTTGTTAGATGTTCGGCATTTGCGAATAGTGTTGCAAGTGTTGAAGGATAATCAGTTGTACGCTAAGTTGAGAAAGTACGAGTTTTGGCTTAAGAAAGGACATTCCTTGGTCATGTGGTTTCCGCGGAGGGTATTCGCGTTGATTCACAGAAATTTGAGGCTATTCTCAATTGGAAGCCGCCTAAGTCTGTATCGGAGGTGCGTAGTTTTCTTGGGTTGGCTGGTTATTATCGTCGTTTCGTTGAGGGGTTCTTGAGTATTTCAGCACCGTTGACCAAGTTGCTACAGAAGAATGTTCCTTATGTGAGGACGGAGAAGCAGTAACATAGTTTTGAGAAGTTGAAGGAAGTTTTGACACATGCTCATGTGTTGATTCAACCTGAATTTGGGAAGGAGTTTGTGGTTTATACTGATGCATCATATGTTGGCTTTGGTCGTGTGCTGATGTAGGATAGGAAGGTCATGGCCTTTGCATCGAGGAAGTTCAAAGTTCATGAGCGCAATTATCCAACTCATGATTTGGAGCTTGTGGCTGTGGTTTTCGCTTTGAAAATTTGGCGACATTACATCGATGATGAGAAGTGTATGATCTTTACGGATCACAAGAGCTTGAAGTATTTGATGTCCCAGAAAGATTTAAATCTTACTTAAGGATTACGACTTGACAATTGAGTA
Source organism: Hibiscus mutabilis (assembly GCA_019671005.1). Classification (NCBI taxonomy): domain Eukaryota; kingdom Viridiplantae; phylum Streptophyta; class Magnoliopsida; order Malvales; family Malvaceae; genus Hibiscus; species Hibiscus mutabilis. The sequence goes on from CM033729.1 coordinate 35,262,985, forward strand.
TCATCCTGGTAAGGCCAATGTAGTGGCGGATGTATTAAGTTGTAAGGTTGCAGTTGAGCTTCGAGCTATGTTTACAAGGTTGAATGTGACGCGGGAGGGCGGTTTGCTGGCTGAATTGCATGTTAAGCCTATGTTATCACAGTTGATTAAAGCTAAGAAACCATATGATGATTCATTGGTTGAGCATGTTAAGGATATAGCATATGGTAACCGACAGAATTTTATTTTGATGATGATAGGATTTTGTGTTTTAAGGGTCAAATAGTGGTGTCGAATGATCCGGAGTTGAGGCACACTATCTTGACGGAGGCACACTCTAGTCCTTTTGCTATGCATCATGGTAGTGTTAAGATGTATCTTGATTTGAAGGAGGCATACTACTAGGTTGAGTTGAAAAAGGATGTGGCTGAGTTTGTTTCCAAGTGCATGGTATGTAAGTGGGTTAAAGCTGAACATCAATTTCCATCCGGGTTGTTGCAACCGCTAAAAATTCCAAAGTGGAAATAGGAGAGAATCACCATGGATTTTGTAACAGGTTTGCCATTGACACTGGCCAAGAAGGATTCTGTTTGGGTAATTGTTGACCGGTTCACAAAGTGTGCACATTTCCTACCAGTGCATACAAGTACACCTTGGATAAGTTGGCAGATTTGTATATAGCCGAGATTGTGTGCTTGCATGGTGTACCTAAATCCATCGTTTCGGATAGGGATCTGAGGTTTATGGCAAGGTTTTGGAGGAGTTTGCAGCAAGCCTTGGGTTCGAGGTTGAGTTTTAGCATTGCGTATCATCCATAGTAGGATAGGCAGTCTAAGCGGGTTATCTAGGTTTTAGAGGATATGCTGAGATGTTGTATTATCTAGTTTCAAGGCACCTGGGAGAAGTGCTTGCCGTTAGTTGAGTTTGCTTACAACGACAATTATCAGGCAAGTATACAGATGGCACCTTAAGAGGTGTTATATAGCCGGAGGTGTCGTACGCCCTTATGTTGGGCTGAGGTGGGAGAAAAGCATGTTACTCTACCGGATGTGTTGAAAGACACAGATGAAAAGGTTAAGCTTGTATGCGACCGGTTGAAAGCGACTGCAGATTGGCAGAAATCTTACGTGGATTTGAAGCGTAAGAAGGTTGAATATGCAGTGGGCGATCACGTATTTTTGAAAGTGTCACCGTGGAAGAAGGTGATGAGATTTGGATGTAAGGGTAAGCTTAGTCCGAGGTTCATAGGACCATACGAGGTTATTGAGCGTGTAGGTCTTGTGGCATACCGGTTGAGGTTGCCTCCCGAGTTGGAGAAATTCATAATGTGTTCCATGTTTCGATGTCGAGGAGATGTCAATCAGATCCATCGCATGTTATGCTGGTAGAGGATGTGGAGTTGAGGTCGGATCTATCCTTTGAGGAGGAACCCGTAGAGATCCTCGATGCTAGCAAGAAATTTCTACATGGTAAGACGATAGAGCTCTTGAAGGTCTTGTGGCGACACCGAGGTGTTGAGGAAGCTACTTGGGAAAGCAAGGCGGATATGAAGGAGCAATTACCGCATATGTTTCCTCCAGGTAATTTCAGGGTTGAATTTTCTTAAGTGCGGGGAGTTGTAACACCCTGGTTTTGGGCTAACGGATTTGAGGTTTATTAGACGGTTCAGTGGATCGGGTTAGAGATTCAAGTCGGATTCAGAACCTATATTTTTTGGTAAGATAAAAATGTGGAAAATAGTCAAAAATCATCTTTTACTATGTATTGATTTTCGAAGTGGGTATATTTTCCAGCATTGGAGATTGATTTAATATATGTTTTGGATGCGTTTTGACGATGATAAGTTTTTTTATCAATAGAATCCTGAAACTCTTGAATCTCTAATTATTTAGATCACTAGTTTTGAGTTAATGTGGAGATAATCGAGTTTAATCTTTGCTGGAGGTAAAAGGATGTTAGGAAAGGGTTTTTGGATGTTATTAGATGTTGGTTGATGGCTTTAACTGTTGTTTTATGGCTGGGTTAAGTTTTGAAAATTTTTGATGATGATTTCGGCATATTTCAGATGGTTTTCAAGTGGGCAACTTGGGAGTTGCGGGAGATTGCTGTTATGCAATGGTTTGAATGCATTTTAATGCATTTATCCTCTGGTTTTATGTGTTTAAAATAGGGGACAATCAAGGCGACGAAGCTTGACATTGTTTAGTTGCTTGCCAAGAGCTTGTTTCACGTGGCAAGGAAGGTGAGTCATATCGGTGAGAGGAAACAGGTTTTTAATGCTTTACAAAGGTTTGTAAAGGTTGTTGGGAGTTTAAGGTAAGCGTGAGACACTTACCTAAGCTCAGAAGTAAGTTTCCCTTATTTTGCTCGTGAATATCGGCTTAGATATGAGCATGTTGGTTGCATATTTTGGAGATAAACGTGGTATGGTTTTCTTACTTGTAATGCATGATTTGAGTACATATGCAGGGGTTTGAAAGTATATTAAATGCTACTGAGCATTGTTTTCATTCCGGTTGGGAATGGTGTTTTTGCATTGGCAATGAGATTTGCATATATGGTGTTTTATGAAATGCATTGAAAACAATAAGTAAACGGTTTTGTAAATGATATATTGGCTATGTGACATGGTGAAAAAACAATTGGATATAGTTGGCATGCCATAGGATTAAAAGTGCACTATAAAATATGAACAAAATCGGTCGTGGCCATGGGTCCTTGAGGTATGGCGGTGTAACAAGGCCACTCGGACTGTTGGGGACCTTATTTAGGGACTTGCGGTTTAACTAGGCAACCCAAATTGATGGCGATCTTGCAGATTTACTAGGCAAGGTCGGCATACTTGCGGTTTAACTAGGCAAGGGTGAGATCTTGCGGTTTAACTAGGCGAGGGTGTCAAATTTGCAGTTTAACTAGGCAAGGTTTGGGATATCATGCGGTTTAACTAGGCATGGTATGAGATATACGTGTATCCGATATGTGTATAGGATAGACGTAGTCTATCCGGGTCACTATACATGTCAATATATGAGAATGTTCATGTGTTGAACCTAGTTTGTAATTATTTGGAATTTAAGCATGGTTTGTTTAAAATGCTTTGGGATTTAAGAATGGATTGTATATGATGTTATATGAAGCTTATTATGTTTGATTCGGTTGGAATATTGGACAAATGCTTAGGTTGTGAGCATGTTTTGGGAAAAGCAAGCATGTGGTTTTTAAATGATTTTTAGTGCATCATTGTTATGAGCATCCTCACTAAGCATGTGCGCTTATGCTCTCTTTTTCCTAATGATGCAGAGCATTAATGTTCGGGGCAGCAGAGGCACAGTTTGCAAGGATCCAAGAGATAAACTACTTTTGAATATGAACTCGGTTTACGTTTTTGGTTAATAAGGCAATGTGTTCGCCATGGTTTGTGGGAGTTGTAAATACGTTGCATTGTGGTTCTTTGGAATGATTCTATGCTGGTCTGTGATACTGGTTATATGTTGATTAGCTTGATGTTATTATTTGCCCGTGGTTATGGTTGAATGGATGTTTAGGTATGCATCTAGAGTTTCGTTATGGATTGATATGTTGTGCTAGTTTGACCAAGTTTAGTATGCTATGTTGAGTGTGTTGGCATGTTGCTTATGTTGAGAATGGTTTAAATGTGCATTATGGTCTGTTTGGCAAAGTGGTCTAGGAAGCATGCCTCTAGAGTGGTCCTTTGGAAGTATGAGGTTGTTTTGATTGCTTAATCATGATATAAATGGTAGTTTATGTATGTATAAGTGTTGATCAACATGTATGCAAGTTGCTAGGGGTCAATTGCATCTAAGATTGGATGAAAAACCAGCTAATTTTGACATTACAGGCCCAGACATCGCGATACGCGAGGGACCGTATCAGTACGGATAGGCAAATAAGGCCAGGGTGTTTCGGTACAGGCAGGGGCATTTCGATACGCCTAAAGGCCACTGGAATTACACTTTATGGAGAAGAGGTCGTGTACCTAAACACCAAGGGACTGTATCTGTACGGTGTAAAATGATTTTAAACCATATTTTATACTAAAAAAACCGTACAGGAACGGGTCTTGCCATATCGAAACAATGAGTTCACAACCGTCTCGATACGGGACTCAGCGTATTGATACGGATATCGTTGTTTCTGTTAATGTCCTAGAAAGGCAGATCTGTTTCTTTCATTTTAGTCCCTAAATCTTGTTTTACCAATTAATTGAGCATGGATGATCTTTTGAAGCTACTTTTTGACATATAAGCATGAAATGAATTTAATTAAAGTTTGGTAAATTAAAAATTAGAAAAGTCCTTCTATATTGCTAAATTTATGTTTTGGTCCCTAATTCGTGTTTGTGGCCAATTGGATATCTTTACGAAGCCCGATTGAGATGAGTGCTCACATGCGAACAATATGATCATGTAGGGAAGCATTAATGCATCTAGACAAGATAAAAGGAAAAAATAGCGTGTTTAGGTTTAATTTTCCCGGTTTACTTTGTAAACCTAATGTAGCTTGCTCGATTCGGTATTGCGACTAGGCCGGGTCGAGGGGGTTACAATAATACTATAGATATGTTGGTATGTTGCATATGCTGGAAAATGCTCAAATGAGTGCTCTCGTAAGTTTGGAAATTTGGTTCTAGGAAGCATGCCTTTAGATTGGTCCTTTGAAGCTTATATAGTGTTCTAATTGCTAAATATTGGTGCAAATGAAGGAGTATGATCTGATGGATGGTTGTAAGCATGAATGTGGCTTGTTAGGACCTAAATGCATCTAGATTCGAGTGAAAAATCAGCTAAAAATGACATTACAGGCCCAGTCGTATCGATACGCGAGGGACCGTATCGGTACGGCTAGGCAAGAACTGGCTTGGTTTTCTATACGACTTTAGGTGTACCGGTACGGTTTTATGCTACTAGAAAACTTGCTTTTGAACAAAGCCCGCGTACCAAAACACTTAATGTCCATATCGGTATGGGCTTTAATAAAGTTAATTAGGTTTACAAAATTGTCATAGCGTACCGGTACAATACATGGCGTACTGAAATGAGGCTAGTCTAAGTGGAGCATCGTATCGATACAGTTGATCGCGTATCGGCACGGCTGGCTATTAATTCAGTTAATGTCATGGAGTTCAGTTCTGTTTTCTTTCATTTTTGTCCTTGAATCTTGTATTGGCAAATGTGTAAGCTTGGATGGTCGGATTGAACTGAGAATTGACATGCAAGTATGTAATCTGACTAATTGAGGATTGGTAACCCTAATTTTACTAATGGCCTTGTAATTCACCAGTTTTATGTTTTGGTCCCTAAAACGTATTGTATGCAATTGGTTGCATTTTGAGGTTCGTTTCCTTTGTAACTTCATATGCTGCAAGCATGATCACTTAGGATTAATAATATGCATCTAGACAAGATAAAAGGAAAAAATATACCGGCTTTTGTAACCTTTCCCCTGTTTGCTTTGGCAAACCTAATGTAGCTCGCTTGGTTTGGTCGGACGTCAAGGTCGGGTCGAAGGGGTTACATTTGTTGGTATCAGAGCCAGGTTAACGAAAGGTTAGGATGTTGTTGTTTAATTCATTGCTATTGTTTGATATGCACGGTGATTGTGTATATGTACGGTGATTGTTTTACATCATGTTAGGGTATGTATTGGGAACACATTGCCTATTACGTTTTAAAAGGTTTTCTTTGATTCTTTGCCTTATGCTAGCCTGGCTTTAATGTGTTTTGATGCTTTTGTTAGCATGGCTCGACGTGAGACTCATTCGACGGTCGGTAATGCTGGTTCTGGGTAGAATAATAATGATAGAGGGAATCTTCGTAATGCCTTACCTCCTTCTCCTCCGTTGATTCCTCCTGTTGAAGGTGGGGTAGGTGGTATACCTCAAGCTTCGCAAGGGCCAGATTTTGGGGATTTGACTCCATTAATCCAAAAGATGATGGGAGCATTTTAAGCAACGATGGTTGGAGTGCAAGTGCAAGCACCAGCACATGTTGTGGTTGTTAATCAAGGTTTACCCTTAGAGCATCTTCATAGTTTGGGAGGCAAGGAATTCAGGGGTCTGAGCCCTGAAGCAACCGAGGGATGTCTGGAAAAGATATTTCGTATCTTGAATTAGATGAATTTCAACGATTTGCACAAGTTAGGTTTCACCGTGTCCTTGTTGCAAGGTGATGCTTATCACTGGTGGGTGACCACGATTGTGGGTGTCCCAGGGGCGGATGTGACTTAGGAGTTCTTTCGGAGAGCTTTCAAGAGGAAGTATGTTGGTCCTTAGTATCTGGATGTGAGGAAGAGCGAGTTTATGTTGCTATCGTAGGGTGGCTTGTTAGTTGCCAAGTAGAGGTAAAGTTTGTTCGTCTAAGTCAGTGTGTCCCAGAGTTCATTCCAAATGGTTGACAAAGATGTGATAGGTTTCGTATGGTCTTGTGAAAGACATCAAGATGTATATGTTGGCTACAAATTACACAGATTTTGATGTGTTGGTAATTCGTGCCAAAGATATATGTAGAAAAGCAATTTTCCAGCTTTAGGAAAAACTAATAATGCAGAAAAAAAAGCAGAATTTAAGTTTTTGTGAAAAAAAAGAAGAAAACAAAATTGATTTTTTATTATTGAATATTTTTGAAAAATTACATCCCTTTACAGTGAATTTATAGACTCAAGTATTGGACTTTAGTTATCATTAGGAGTCCTAAGTACAAAAGACATCTAACTCTATCTTTTAGGAAGTAAACTTTAATTTAAACTACTATTTACATAAGGACTCTAACTCTATCTTTAAACTTTAATTTAAACTACTATTTACACAAGGACTCTAACTCTATCGGATAATCTAACACTCCCCCTCAAGTTGGAGAATATACATTGTATAATCCCAACTTGAATAGAAACTTGTCAAAAGAAGCTTTTGGTAGTGTTTTTGTAAGTACATCTGCCACTTGTTCTTCTGTAGGAACATAAGATAAAGAAGTTGTCCCACTAGTAATATTTTCTGAGATAAATTGCCTGTCAATCTCCACATGTTTAGTCCTATCATGGTGGACTGGATTTCGAGCAATTTGTATGGTGGACTGATTATCACAAAAAAACTCAGACTTCTCATCTTGGTTCACATCTAGCTCATTCAACAGCTTTAACAACCAAATTCCTTCACACATTACCAATGCTAAAGCCCTATATTCTGCTTCAGCACTGCTTCTAGATACAACTGTTTGTTTCTTACTCCTCCAGGTCACTAGATTTCCCCAAACAAAGGAGCAATAACCACTAGTTGATCTCTTTCCCATCAGTTCGCTTGTCCAACTTGAATCCAAATAAATCTGAACAGTCCATTCTTAAGTCTTTTTAAATAGCAATCCATGCCCTGGTGTCCCTTTCAAGTATCTCAAAATTCTAATTGCAGCTTCCATGTGATCTACCCTTGGATCAGTCATGTGTTGATTGATAATATTAACTGGAAAAGTAATGTCTGGTCTGGTTAATGACAAATAAATCAACTTTCCCACTAACCTTTGAAATTTACCATTGTCAGCTTTTGGGCTTGTGTTCTCTTTATTGAATTTTAAGCCTGCTTGCATGGGAGTATCAATTGGTTTGCATCCCAACATTCCTGCTTCATTAAGTAGATCAAGAACATATTTTCTTTGGTTTATCACCAGACCTTTGCTCAACCTAGCAACATCCATTCCTAGAAAGTATCCGAGCTTTCCTAGGTCTTTTGTTTCAAACTGTGTATTTAACAACCTTTTCAAGTGACTTATCTCTTCATCATCATCACCTGTTAGAATTCTGTCATCTACATATAGTATTAAACTAACCCTTTTATTGCTAGAGGTTACCTTAATGAAGAGAGTGTGATCCGCCAAGGATTGTTTGTATCCATTTTCTAGAATCACCTTGGTGAATCTGTCAAACCAGGCTCTAGGTGACTGCTTCAAACCAAAGATGGATTTATTAAGTCTAAAAACTTTCTAATCTCTTTTTACTGACTTCAAACCTGAAGGCACTCTCATGTACACTTCTTCTTCCAATTTTCCATTAAGAAAGGCATTCTTAATGTCAAGTTGATGAAGCTTCCAGTCCTTGTTTATAGCCAAGCTTAAGAGAACTCTAACTGTATTTAGCTTAGCTATAGGAACAAAGGTCTCATTATAATCAATTCCATAGGTTTGAGTAAAACCCTTGGCCACCAACCTTGCTTTATACCTTTGCATACTGCCATCAGAGTTGTATTTTATGGAGAACACCCATTTGCATCTGACTGGTTTCTTGCCTTGCAGAAGATCTGTAATGGGTATCATTCTTTTTAAGTGATTCAATCTCCTCTTTAACAGCCCTTCTCCACTTAGATTCTTTTAGAGTCTCCTCAATAGTGTTAGGCATCTGTTCTTTATCTAAGCAAGCTATAAAAGCCTTAAATGATGGCATTAGATTACCATAAGTAGCATACCTCTGAATGCGGTGTTTTTGTACATTGTCTTACCCCTTTCCTTTTAGCAAAAGGAAAATAATCAAATTCAAGTAAATGCGAGGGAATCTCAGCTAGAACATTACCTCCATCATTTTCATTGGCAACTGAGATCAAGTCCAATTCTCGGCAAGTGCCAGATTGCAAAATAGTCTCTTGAATAGTTTTATGTTTTATGGTATAAAGTTTTAGTTGCTTAGGAGGCTGGGGGGTTTGTGAGGAAGGTTTAGGTGAATTCTGAGGAGTAGTAACAATAGGTGAAGGAGTAGAAGGGTTTAAAGGAGTATGAGGTTCAAATAACAAAGGATTATTAGTAGGTAATAACTCTGAAGGTAAAGAAGGATAAACCTTATTGAGGATGAAAAACATCACAATTCTCCCCCTGATTTCCAGCTGCGGGGAAATAAGTTCCTGTTCAAAAAAGGTATGATCTAAGGAAGTAAAAAATTTATGAGAAGAAGGATGATAACATTTGTAGCCATTCTTAAGTGAAGAATACCCGACCAAGACACACTTCAAGGATATGGGGTCAAGTTTTGACCTAGAGGGAACATAATAATTCACAAACACAGTGCAACCAAAAACTTTGAAAGGAAGAATAGAGGAAAAAGGTTTAAAATTGGGGTAACTCTCCAAAAAAATAGCTCTAGGTGTTCTGTATTGCAAAACCTTAATGGGTATTCGATTAATGAGATAGGTTACGGTTAACAAAGCCTCACCCCACAAATACTTAGTAATATTACTAGTGAACATCAAAGACCTGGTTACCTCCAACAAATGCCTATTTTTCCTTTATGCAACTCTATTTTTTTGTGGTGTATCCACACAAGTGCTAAGTTGAACAATCCCTTTTTTGTTAAAAAATTCCCTCAAGGAATTGGTAAAATATTCACTCCCATTATCAGATTTGAAGATCTGAATTTTACTTCCAAATTGGGTTTCAACCATATCATAAAATTCTCAAAAACAGAGGCTACTTCAGATTTATCCCTTAACAAATATGCCCAAGTTGTTCTACTGTGATCATCAATAAAAGTGACAAACCACCTACTACCAGTTATATTCTTCACTCGAGAAGGACCCCAAACATCACTATGAATTAATGAAAAAGGTTGGGATGGTTTGTAGGAAGATGGTAAATAGGATGCTTTTGTCTGTTTAGCAAGAGGACATATATGCCATTTAAAATAACTTGGTTTTCTATTAACAAACAATTTAGGGAATAATTCAACAAGATAATGAAATTAGGATGCCCTAACCTAAAATGCCATAACATTATATTATCAATTTGCCCTAAAGAAGTAAAACATCAAAAAGTATTTGGTAGGGTAGATGGTTGATTTTCGAGGACATAGAGACCATTTTGCAAGCTAGCAGTGCCAAGCATCTTCCTCGAATTCATTGCCTGCAAAAAACAACCAGATTTTGAAAACTGTAATGAACACTTCAAATTCTTGGAGAGTTTACAATAGAGAGGAGATTGCAGGCAAGATTAGGCACACACAAAACATCTTCAAGCAACAAATTATCATTAATGAGGACTGAGCCACTTCCTTTGATAGGAGAGAAAGAGCCATCGGTTGTTTTAATAGAACTTGTAGAAGATGAATCTGGAAAACTAAGGAATAATTCCCTATTACCAGTCATGTGATCAGATGCTCCAGAGTGAATGATCCATGCTGATGCACCTTTAGTAGAAAAAAGTGCAGTAGAAGAGCAAGTATTTTGTATGCTTTTATCCTCCACGAGGGCTAAATCTGCTTCACAGGTTACTGTCGAACACAAAATTTCTAGAAAAAAAACTCCAATCTAGCGGCCTGCTCTGCTAATGACAGCATCTCAAAGGTTGTCAAAGGGGATCCTATTAAGAATTCTAACTAGGATTGATGTTAATGGAGGTTAATATCAGAGGAAGTAATTAGGCATTCTTCACCGGAAAGATCCAATGGTTTGTAAGTAGCAAAAGAAAAATAGTTTCATGACCTTTGGAGGCAGCGAAAGAAACCCGACGTCAGGATCGTTTGTGGCTCTGATACCATGTAGAAAGGTAATTTTCCATCTTTAGGAAAAACTAAATAACGCAGAAAAATAAAGCAGAAAGTTTATGTATAAAAGAAGAAAACATAATTGATTTTCTATTATTGAATATTTTCAAAAAATTACATCCATTTACTGTGAATTTATAGACTCAAGTATTCGACTTTAGTTACAATTAGGAGTCCTAAGTACAAAAGACATCTAACTCTATCTTTTAGGAAGTAAACTTTAATTTAAACTACTATTTACATAAGGACTATAACTCTATCTTTAAACTTTAATTTAAAATACTATTTACCTAAGGACTCTAACTCTATAAGATAACCTAACAATATCGAGCAGTCCTTGGGAGTGACGGGACAAGTTTCAATCATAGGCTCGAATAAGATAGCAGTTGATTTTGGCTATTCTGAGAAGCAAAATATAAGGTTTAGGGATAAGAGGCATAATCCAGATCACAAGCGTGGTGGCAGTGTTAGCCAAGGTAGTCCAAGAGTTCGTGTTGTAGCTGAGTGTAAGCGATGTGGTAGATGCCACACGGGTGCATGTTTGGAAAATACAGTGAGTTGCTGGATATGTGGACCTCCTGATCACATGAAGTGTGATTGTCCTCGTGTTGTGAGGGATGCACCAGTTCGGGCTGCTGCATCTTTTAAGGGCCGAGGCCATCGTAGGGGTAATTTCTAGAGGCGTGAGGCTGGTCAGAGGGTTGTGGCTCATGCTGTTGTTGTACAGTCGGAGAATGGTGGGCCAGCATAGATCTATGCTCATCGTGAGGGTCCAAATAACACTGATGTGATCGCAGGTACCTTCACTTTGCAATCTTTGTCATTGTTTTCTTTGATTGATTTGGGGCCTACGCATTCTTATATATTGAGCAAGCATGCACCTTTGCTGATCCTGTTGAGATATTAGATGTTGGCATGTTAGTAACTAGTTCTTTTGCGGAGACGGTTATGACTATAAGGTTGTATAGGTGTTGTCCTTTGATAGTGCAAGGTCACGAGTTTGCCGCGGATCTGATGGAATTGCCATTCCATGGTTTTGATGTTATTTTGGGTATGGATTTGTTGAGTGAGCACAAGGTAGTAGTGGATTGTGAATCCAAAAGGATTTCTTTGAGGTTAGCCGATGATTATAAAGTTGTGGTGGTTGGCGAGAATATGAAATTCTTGTCCAGTGTTGTTTCGGCCACTCAAGTGGAAAGGATGATGCAAGATGGTTGCCAAGCCTATTTGGCTATCGTGATGAATTTGAAAGTTAAAGGTATTTGAGTGCAAGACATTTGAACCCTTTGTGATTTTTTAGGGTTTTTTTCTAAAGAGTTGCGAACTTTACCTCCGGATAGAGAGGTAAAGTTTGGTATTGGGACGTACTCGGGTAAGACTCCGGTGTTCATTCCTCCTTATCAGATAGCACCGAAAGAATTGAAAGAGTTGAAGAAGCAGCTTCAGGAGTTGTTGGATCATGGTTTCATTCGACCAAGTGTTTTGCCTTGGGGTGCTCCGGTTCTCTTTGTGAAAAAGAAGGATGGTACGATGCGTATTTGCATTGACTACTGTAACGCCCAAATTTTGGGCCTAGCAATTTTAAGGTTTGTTAGACGGTTTGGTGGACCGGGTTAGAGATTAGAGTCAGATTCAGGAGCAGATATTTTTCTGATAGATAAAAATATGGAAAATGTTTAAAAATCCTGTTTTAATATATTAAAAATATTGGTGAAAGTAATTTTGGAAAATAAGCTTAGGAAGGATGACATTTTGGTTAGTGACCAAAATGCAACTTTTGAAAACAATTTTAAATGGTGACTGTTTTGTAAAGAGTCGAAACTTTGAATCTTTAAGGAGCTATTTTACCATTTGGTCTAATCTGAGTTTTCTCTTAATTAGGATTATTTTTAAAAGAGTTTTAGTTGAAGGAATTTAAGAGGATTTTGTTAAAAGTTAGTTATCTTTCTAAAACACAATTTGACGTAACTTTTCTTCTCCTATATTTTCTCTCAAAATACTCTCAGCCAAACACTCTTTTTCCTATCAGAGATTCAAGGTAATGATCTTGTTTCTTAATCCATTGATTTTCTAAATGATTCTTTAACTTGTTTTCTCAAAAATCTTATTGAATCTCATTGTTTTTCAAGAGGAAAACATCCAATTAAGGGGAAACTCACACATTGGAGGTAAGTTTCATTCTTCTCCTCTAATGAAAGGTTCTTTACTGAAATTCCCAAGTTCATGACTTTTTATATATGTTTTCTAATGGATTTTAATTGGTTAATTATGGAATTTGCTTAATTGAGTGTTAATTGATGGAATCTTGTGATTTTCGAATTGGATCTATTTTTCTAGTGTTGAAGATTGATTTTAATATTATTTTGGATGTGTTATATTGTGGGATAAGTTGTTTTTAATAATGTAATCCCAAAATTTGTTGAATCTCTAATTGTTTAGGTTGTTAGTTAATGGTTTTGGGTTGTTTTTGGAGTCTAATCATTGCTGGAAGTAAAAGGGTGTTGTAAAATGGTTTTTAGATGTTATTTGATGAAGTTTGATGTATTGAATCATTATATTATGGCTGGGTTAAGATTAAGAAGTTTTTGAGGTTGATTTCGGTAAGTTTCGGATGAGTTTTGAGTGGGCATCTTGAGAGCCGCGGGATTTTGGTTTAAAATAGAGAGTTGGATACATTTTAATGCATATTTCCTCTGGTTTTGTGTGGCCAAAACATGGGATAATCAAGGCGTAGCATCTTGAGGTGGTTTGAGGCTTGCCGAGAGCTTGTTTCGCGGTAACAAGCGAGGCGAAGTGAAATCGGTCAGTGGAAACAATTTTAAAAGTCTTTCAAAGGTTTAAAAGTTGTTTTGGAAGTTTAGGTTAAGTTTCAGACACTTACCTAAGCTTGGAAGTAAGTTTCCCTCATTTGCTCTTTAATATCGGTTCAGATATGAGCATGTGTGATGCATGTTTTGGTCGCAAACATGGTTTGTTTTTCTTACTGTAAATGCATGATTTTTGAGTACATATGCAGTGGTTTAAAAATGTATGGAACGCTAGTGAGTATTGGTTTTTTTATTCCGGTCGAGAATGTGATATTGCTATGGCAATGTGATTTGCATATGTAGGGATTTTGCGTAATGCATTGTAAAATAGTAAGTAAATGGTTTTGTAAATGATATATTGGCTATGTGACAAGATGAGAAAATAATCAGATATAGTTGGCATGCCATAGGATAAAGTGCATTGTAATATGTTTAAAAATTGATCGTGGTTTCCTTGAGGTATAGCGGTTGGCTACTAGGACTATGTTGTTATCACTTGGGTTGAGCGGTCAGTTCCCCTTGATGATGTTAAACTTGCAGTCGGCAAGGTGGTTAACTTGCGGTCGGCTAATCATGGATAGTGGTCGACTATCCGGGGTCACTATAATTGCCATTAATATGAGAATTCTATTGTTTAATCTATTTTTAATGCTTTGGAATTTAAGCATGGTTTTGTATTTAATGCTTTGGAATTCAAGCATGGTTTGTATAAAATGCTTTGGGGGTTTAATCATGTGGAATATCTATTATTTTGTATATGGTCGATATGCATGTATTGAATCGGAATCATTGGAACTTGCTTAGGTCGTAAGCATGGTTTGAAAATAAGTGTTGGTTTTAACGGATTTTAATGCATCATTGTTTTAAGAGCATCCCCACTAATCAAGTGTGCTTACGCTCTCTTTTTCCTAATGATGCAGAACATTAAGGCTTTGGGGCAGCAAAGGCAAAGTCATAGTGGTCCAAGAGGCAAAGCAATTTTGAGTATGAACTCGGTTTATGTTTCCAGTTAATAAGGCAATGTGTTCTCCATGGATTATGGGATTTGTAATTCTGTTTTTCTCTAGCTTTAAGCATGTGTAATGTTGTGATTTTGGAGTTTGATTGATGATTGGTTTGCATCATGCGCATCGATACTTATAGTTGATGTTATGTGGTTACCTAAGTATGCATCTAGATGGTTTTGCTTGGATGACATGCTTTGATGAACTTAACATGTTGATTATGGTACTAAAGTGATGTGGGAAATGTATGAATGCCATGTGTTTGGTGTAGTGTTTTAGAAAGCATGCCTATAGATCATCAAGTTTGTATGAATGCCATGTTTGGTTGATGTTTCTATGTTGCTTTGGTGGGAAATGTATTTTGGTAATGTTGTATAAGTGTTTGAAGCATGTATAAGTGGTTTGGTTTCCATTAAAGTGTGTTTAAACAACAATTTGGGGCATTACAGGTCTAGGCATACCGAAATAGGTGACCTTGTGCCGGTACGGCTAGGCATTTTAGGCATAGCATTTAGATACGTGGGTAGGTGTTTCGATACGGATAAGCCTTTACAGGAATAACATTTCAGTACTTGAGCAGGTGTTTCGATACAGTCATAGGCAAATTTGCCAAGCAATTTGATACGCAGTCATGTGTTTCGGTACGGGTTTTAGCTACTAGAATCTGAGTTTTTGAAATCATAAGGGCGTTTCAAAACACTCGTAGGTGTATTGGTACGGCTACCATTAAATTGGTTATTTTGGAATCTTGAAGGTTTCTATTTCTTTCATATTGGTCCCTAAGTTTTGTATATGCAATTGTATAGGATTGGAGGATCGTTTTGACTTGAAATTTGCCATAAGAGCATGAAAATGGACTAATTGAGGATTGATAACTTTAATTTCAGTTTTGGTCCCCAAAATTGTCATTTTTGCAATTTAGTCCCCGAAATGCATGTTATACAATTGGTGGTTTTCTCGTGCTTTGTTTTCTCTAAAAATTCACCCGCTGCAAGTATGAACATGTAAGACTAATAAATTGCATCTAGACAAGATAAAAGAAAAAATGAACCATCTTTTTGTAACCTTTCTCTAGTTTGCTTCGGCAAACCTAATGTAGCTCACTCGATTCGGTAGGGCATCTAGGCCGGATCGAGGGGGTTACAATTACCGGTAGTTTAATAAGTTAACGGTGAAGAATAAGTATCCTTTGTCGAGGATTGATGATTTGTTAGATTAGTTTCGCGGGGCAGTGGTGTTTTCGAAGATCGATTTAAGATCAGGGTATTATTAGTTTAATGTTAAAGATATGGATGTGCGTAGGTACGAGCATTATGAGTTTTTGGTGATGCTGTTTGGTTTGACGAATGATCTGGCGGCATTCATGGATATGGTGAACAAAGTGTTCCATCAGTACCTTGATCAGTTTGCAATGGTGTTCGTTGATGATATTCTTGTGTACTCTCGTACCAAGGAAGAGCAGGACCAACATTTGCGGATCGTGTTACACGTTTTGAAGGATAATCAGTTGTATGCGAGGTTGAGCAAATATGAGTTTTGGCTTAAGAAAGTGGTGTTCCTTGGTCATGTGGTTTTTGAGGAAGGTATTCATGTTGATCCACAGAAATTTGAGGCTATTCTCAATTGGAAGCAACTTAAGTCTGTATCGGAGATTTGTAGTTTCCTTGGTTTAACTGGTATTATTGTTGTTTTGTAGATGGGTTTTCTAGTATTGCGGCACCTTTGATGAAGTTGTTGCAAAAGAATATTCCTTATGCGTGGACAGAGAAGCAACAACATAGTTTTGAGAAGTTGAAGGAAGTCCTAACACATGCTCCTGTGATGATCCAACACGAGTTAGGGAAGGAGTTTGTGGTTTATAGTGATGCGTCTTGCATTGGTTTGGGTTGTGTGCTAATGCAAGGTGGTAAGGTTGTGGCCTATGCGTTGAGACATCTAAAAGTTCATGAGCGAAACTACCCGACTCATGATTTGGAACTTGCGGTTGTGGTGTTTGCCTTGAAATTTGGAGACATCATCTTTATAGAGAAAAGTGTGTTGTTTTTACGGGCCATGAAAGTTTGAAATATTTGATGTCTCAAGAGGATCTGAATATTAGGCAACGTAGATGGTTGGAGTTGCTTAAAGATTATGACCTGATGATCAAGTATCACCTGGAAAGGCTAATGTAGTTGCGGATGCGTTGAGTCGTAAGGTTGTGGTTGAGCTTAGGGCGATGTTTGCGAGGTTGAGTGTGACACGGAAGGTGGTTTGTTGGCTGAGTTGCAAGTTAAGTGTACGTTGTCACAAATGATTAAAGCTAAGCAAATGTATGATGATTCTTTTGTTTCTCATGTTAAGGATATATCGGATGGTAATCTGACGGAGTTTCATTTTGTTGATGATAGGTTTTGTGTTTTAAGGGTCGAATAGTGGTGCTGGATGATTTGGAGTTGAGGCATGCTATTCTAACTGAAGCACATTCTAGTCCTTTTGCTACGCATCCCGATAGTACCAAGATGTATTGGGATATAAAAGAAGTGTACTATTCGGTTGGTTTGAAAAAAGGATGTGGCAGAATTTGTTTCTCAGTGCATGGTGTGTCAGCGGGTTAAGGCTGAACATCAGTTTTCGTATGGGTTGTTACAACCTTTGAGAATTCTAGAATGGAAATGGGAGATAATCAACGTGGATTTTGTGTTAGGGTTGCCGTTGACACCGGCTAAAAGGATTCTATTTGGGTGATTGTTGATCAGTTTACGAAGTGTGCACATTTTATACCAGTGCATACGACGTATACCTAGGATAAGTTAGCGGACTTGTATATCGTTGAGATTGTGCGTTTGCACGGGGTACCTAAATCCGTTGTTTTGGATAGAGATCTGAGGTTTACAGTAAGATTTTGGTAGTGTTTGCATCGAGCTTTGGGTACGAGATTGAGATTCAGTACCACGTATCATCCTCAGACGGATAGACAGTTAGAGCGTGTTATCTAGGTTTTGGAGGATATGTTGAGATGTTTCATTATTGAGTTCCAAGGAACCTGGGAGATGAATTTACCTTTGGTTGAGTTTGCTTAGAACAATAGTTATCAATCGAGTATACAGATGGCACCATATGAGGCATTGTATGGCTGGAGGTGTCGTACACTTTTGTGTTGGGCTGAGGTAGGGGAAAAACATGTTTCCTTACCGGATATGTTGAAAGACACGGATGGGAAGGTAAAGCTTGAGTGTGATCGCTTGAAAGTGGCTGCGGATCGGCAGAAATCTTATGCGGATTTGAAGCGTAGGGAGATTGAATATGTGGTTGGTGATCGTGTGTTATTGAAAGTGTCAATGTGGAAGAAGGTGATGCGGTTCAGACGTAAGGGTAAGCTTATTCTGAGGTTTATTAGACCATATGAGGTTGTGGAGCATGTTGGTCCTAATGCTTATCGGTTAAGGTTGCCTCCCGAGCTAGAGAACATACATAATGTGTTTTATGTATCTATGTTGCTGAGGTATCAGTCGAATCCCTTGCATGTTGTGCCGGTGGAGCATATTGAGATGAGGTTGGATTTATCCTATGATGAGGAGCTGGTGGAAACCCTTGATTCTAGCAGCAAAGTTCTTCGTGGCAAGACGATTGAGCTTGTTAAGGTTTTGTGGCGACATCATGGTGTCAAGGAAGCCACTTGGGAAAGCAAGGCGGACATACTGGAGCAATTTTCGCATTTATTTCCTCCAGGTAAATTTTGGGTATGAAATTTCTTAAGTGGGGGAGAGTTGTAACGCCCTGGTTTTGGGTCTAGATGTTATGAGGGCTGTTTTGAGGGTCCAGTAGACCGGTATTCAAGATTCGAGTAAGTTTCAGGATTAAATCATATTAAATATTTTTAAGGGTGATAAAAATATGGAAAAAAGTTCTAAAATCATTATTTAATATGTTAATGATTGGGGTGGAATCAATTTTGTAAAATGAGTTTTGGAAATCAGACATTTTGGATTAGTGACCAAAATGTAAACTTTGAAAACAATTTTTAGTGACGGTTTTGTAAAAGGGTCAAAACTTTGAATCTTTAAGGATCTAATTGCCCAAAGTCTAATCTCATACGTTATCCCTTAATTGGCTATTTTTAAAGTGTTTGGAAAATATAAATAGGTTGGCGAGAATTAATTTGATAATTAATTCTTTAAAATAAAAGTTATGTAACTAACTTTCTCTCAAAATCTTTTCTCTCAAAATCTCTCTAGCCAAACACTATTTTCTTCTAAATATTTAGGTAAATCTTTATTTCCTTAAATCTTTTGATTTGAAATGGATTCTCAATGATTGTCAAACAAAACCTTATTGTTTTAACTTTGTTTTCTCATGTAAATTCATCCAACTAAGGGAAAAAGCATCCTTTGGAGGTGTTGTTCTTTCTTCTCCTCTAATGAAAGGTTCTTTATTGAAATTCCCCTGTTATTGATCTTTTAAGTTGTTTTCTAATGTGTTTTGATAGTTTAATTAAGGAAAATTAGTTTAATTGTGTTTTGATTGATGAAATAAATAGATCTTTATTTTGGATCTGTTTTTCTTGGTTATTGATCATATTAGATCATGATTTTAACATTTAATAATGTTAATAGCTTGGTTCTAACACTGTAATCCCGAAACTAGTTGAATCTCTAACGTTAAAGATTGTTAGTTAAGGGTTTTGTGATGTTAATAGAGTTTATTCAGTTCTTGAAGTATAAGGATGTGGTTAAAGTGTTTTTAGATTTTATTTGATAAGGTTTGATGTATCGAATCATTATATTGTGGCTGAGTTAAGATTGGAATGTGTTTGAGGTTGATTTCGATAAGTTTCGGATGGTTTTTGAGTGGGCAATTGCTTTGAGGCAGTGGTTTGAAAGAATTTTGATGCATGTTTCCTCTGGTTTTGTGTCGTCAAAATAGGGGATAATCAAGGCGAAGTTGCTTGAGGTGGAGCGTTGTTTACTGGGAGCTCGATTTGTATTGGCGAGCAAGGCGAGGTGTAATCGGTGAATGGAAGCAGTTTTTAAAGTGTTTCAAAGGTTTGAAAGTGTTTTTGGGAGTTTAGGTTAAGCTTGAAACACTTACCTACACTCGAAAGTAAGTTTCCCTCTTTTGCTCTTTAATATCGGTTCGGATATGAGCATGTGTAATTCATGTTTTGGTCGTAAACATGGTTTGTTTTACTTACTGTAAATGCATGGTTTTGAGTACATATGTAGTGATTTAAAAGTATATGAAATGCTAGTGAGCATTGGCTTGAAACACTTACCTATGCTCGAAAGTAAGTTTCCCTGAATCTTGCATTGGCAATTGTGTAAGCTTGGATGGTCGGATTGAACTGAGAATTGACATGCAAGCTTGTAATCTGATTAATTGAGGATTGGTAGCCCTAATTTTGCTAATGGCCTTGTAATTCACCAATTTTATGTTTTGGACCCTAAAACGTATTGTATGCTATTGGTTGCCATTTTGAGGTTCGTTTCCTTTGTAACTTCATCCGTTGCAAGCATGATCACTTAGGATTAATAATATGCATCTAGACAAGGTAAAAGGAAAAAATGGACCAGCTTTCGTACTCTTTCCCCAGTTTGCTTCGGGAAACCTAATGTAGCTCGCTTGGTTCGGTCGGGCATCTAGGCCGGTCTAGGGGGTTACATTAAAAATCTGAAGTTGGGAGAAATTTTCAAAGTAAACGGCCACCGTTTAAAGCACTATTGGGAAGGTAATCAGAAGAATGCCAAGGAGGTTATAATCTTGGCAGAGGTACCATAACTTCATCATCAAGTTTTGAATTTTTGTAAATATTATGTTAGATATTTTACTTTTTCAGCATTTTTGTTTTTCCCTTTTTAGTTTTGATTTTCCTTTGCTGTGTTGAAAGGTTTTCTTTGAGTGTGTACATATTTAGTGTGTCAGGAATAATGCCAAGGAAGAACTTGGCATGAGACGATTGCAAGTGGGAAAATTTTGTGTGCCAATCACAATGCCATCACATGCTTGGCATGCGGTAGATGTAATTTTGGGAAAAGAATATTTACCCTAGCTTGATTAAAATCAGCCCATGAAGAGAGAAATTTTGAAACCTAACCCTAGAAACCCAAATAATGCATAAGTTGTAATTTAAATTCAACTTAACCTCTTATCACTCCAAAACTTTAAACGTATCTTATCACTTACACCCTTATCACATCATCCCTGTCACTTACACCTTTATCAAATCAAATCTTTTTCCTTTCCCATACACGCATAATACCATCATTACCCTTTTTTAATTCGGCCATTTTAATTACCCCCATTAAACACTCAATCTTTACTTCATCTACCCTAGCCGTTCTAAAGCCTTTTACTTTTCCCTTTTGATATTTATCAAGCAAGCAACAAAGATTCACGATCTTTCTCTTCTCTTTTTCAAAAATCGTTCAAACTTTAGACCTTGCTCCCATGGCTTCTTCATCAAAACCCTTCAAAACCTTCTTCAATGAAGAAATCCGCCAGAAGTATGAAGACAACTTCTCATCGAAGATGTTTTTCTATGAAAAGAGCTTCGATTTCAAGAATGAGAGAAATTTGGGTTTTACCTTGGATTTTATGGCAGTAGTCACCAAGCAAAAATGGGAACTGCTTTGCCAGGAAAAGGGTGAAATCTTTCCTAACATTGTTTGAGAGTTCTACGCATATCTCACAACCATGGCCAATCCATTCTTGATGATTAGAGAAAAATGCATGTGGTTTAATGAAAGGTACATTAATACTATGTTTGAATTAGATGATGAAGACGAGCATGCAAAGTTTGTTGCCACCATGACCGCTGCTAAAAGAAAGATGATGTTGGCAGATTTATGTGAGCTGGGCTCTGAGTGGATTGTGTCCTCAAAAGGGCACCGAACGATCAAGCGGTTTGTACTAACATCACAACCGAGGGGATGGAACCACTTACTCAAGGAAAACTTAATGCCAAAGACTCACAATGAGACCATATTGGAGGAGAGGGTGGCACTACTGCATTCTACTATCACGGGCAGGAAGATTAATGTTGGTCGGATCATCATAGACGAAACGTACAAATATGCTGATAAGCCAACTGGTGGTTTGTTATTTTCATTATTAATTTCTAACATTTGTATGAAGCACGGTGTGCCCAAGACCGATTTGGAAAAAAATCAAAGAAGTAAAAGGAACCACAATCACACATTTGTATGGAAGAATCTTGCTGCCACTGATTTGAAGGATAAAGGTAACGGAAAGGCTGCCACGCCAACACCAAAGCCAAAAGCACCGAAGGCTGAGTCTAAAGCTTAAATGCTAGTAGCAAAGCTCTGCCAAATCGACCAATGGCAGAAGATGATTCTCCAAAAGCTGGAAAAAGTCAAGGAACAAAGCATCAAGCTATGATATTATATTCATGCCAGAGACGTTGCCATTAGGGAAATCCTTAAAAAATTGTCCTCGTACTCTATGCTAGCCTTCCCAGATTTTCCTGTGGAAATCTTTGCCAACGATGATGCCATGCAGGTAGTCCTTCATCATTTCATACCCCAACACCCTTTGATGCCATAGTACTAGTCTCTCATGTTCAAGTAGAATCTGCTAAGTCTGAAACACAACTAGAATCTAAAGAAGAAGTCCAGAAGAAATCTGTTGCCCCTGCCTCGTCGGCTGCCACTCTTTCAACATCGAAGCCGGTGCAAATCGTTGAGGAAGCTAGCGTTTCCACTGCTGCTTCAAAGCACAGCCTCAAAAGAAAGAAGCACAATGCCCCTAATCGTGGGACCTTTGTGAAGAAGAAGACCCACATCACAAGACAAGAACCATCCGAAGGGGAGTTCTCCTTTTCCTAAAACTCCTTTTGCATATTTTTCATGTCATTGCATTTCCCATGTTCATGCATTTTATTTCTTTGTTTAATTGTTTATATGTGTTGTTTTCATACATTGAGGACAATGCACATCTTTGGTTTGGGGGTGTGCGTTGCCTCACATTTATGCCATGCCAGGCATTCATGTTTACATTTCTGTTATCATGCCATGTATGTCATATAGATTAGATTTTAGCCATACATACTTAACCAAAAAAAAGAAAAATAAAATTTTGCCTCGGCCAAATTTTGAAGAATGCTAGCACTTTGTTAGGCAAGTTTTATTAGTTTTAGAATAAGCTGCCTGATGAAGAAATTTTAAATATTTAGTTTCCTGATGCCATTAGAGTAGTAATGCCAAGGCTGCTTGGCAATTGAACTCTAGCTTAGGGAACTTTGGTTGCACTTTACACGAGGTATGCATCAAGTCTGCTTAATGAACTTAGGCTTTCTTGAAACTGAACTTAGAAAAAAAACTAGAAATGCCAAAAAAAGGAATAAGGCAACAATGTTTTCCAAATGCTGAAGAACTTTAAATCACTTGTCTGCCTTCGAGAAAATTATTAACTTGGGCGTATGGCGTAGTGTAATAGGTTAGTTAGTGATGTAATCTGGACTAATGTGGGTATTCGTGGTTTTCTCCCTCTTATGTCTCATGCCAAACAGCGTATGGCGCTACCTGTTGCGCGTAATAAGTGCTACGCAATTGTGCAAGTATACACGTTGCAAGTTATAGTATAAAAGATATCGTCTCCCCAGGGATTGGTGCCACTTCAAGAATCTAGTCTCTTGCACTGTAAAAATTAAAAGAAAACACAAGTAGAAGATTATAGGAGATTTAACTAATAAATAATCTAGAAAGCAAATAAGTAAAAGGCGATGTAATTAAATGAGAGAGATAGGCTAGGTTATCGTGAGTTGAGGTGTGATAGCCGATTGGATCGTCTTGGTAAAAGAGTGCAAGGGCAACTCAGTTGCCGTGGCAACTTGCAGAATGGGGTTGCCTTGGCAACTAATCGATGGTTGCCTGGGCGACTAGTTCGGCAACTACTTGGGCGTCTGGGCAGCAACCTTCAAGGTTCGCCAGAGCATTCTTCAATGGTTTCTTCTTATCCCTAAGTCAAAACTCTAGCTACTTATGCATGCCTTGATAATACATCCCTGCGTGAATCAAGGGTGAACAACAACCAATCTTGTGTTCCTCTTAGTCGTTGAAATCCTTAACTTATTCCTAAGCCGGATTAATCTTCACCATCAATAGATTGAATAAAGATCATATTCATTCGTTTCTTGAATCTAACTCTCCCGATATTAGATAAATAGATAAAGTTACGAGATCCTCTCCCAATTCACTCGCAAACAAGAATAAGAACCAAGAATGAATAAACCTTGAATAGAAAAGTGCAAACTCTTATTACCTAAACAAAATCCAATAGTTTCTCACAACCACAAGACACAATAACCTTAGCAAAATAGATTTAGTTCATGGCTAGGTTCCAAAGAAACACAAGATAAAGAATCCCTAGCATGAACCTAATTGAACAAGAAAGAAAAAGATGAAGGATAAAGCTTGTCGAAATCTCCTTGCCCTAGATTCTTGTCGAAAATTCTCTCATATCTCTCCCTTGGAGTTGACGTCATGGCCTCTAATTTATAGGGCTAGGTCAAAGTCCTTCTTTGAGGAGGAAGTTAAGTTGGAAATAAATTATCTTTAAATAATATAATTCTTTATTATAATTATATTCCTTCTAGAACTTCTCATATCTTCTTGAATTTAATTCTTCTTTAATCTCTTCATGGAAATCAAACTCCTTTCGGATTTAGCTTTGCTCCACGTCATCTTGGGCTTGTCTAGTCATCAATTTCGACTACTATATCACCTTATTCTTTGTCGACAATTGCCCTGGCAACTGGCTCGGCGTCTCCTTCATGCATTGCCCTGGTAACTAGCTCAGCATCTCCTTCATGCATTGCCCTGGCAACTAGCTCTAGCCTTGCTTTGGCAAGTGATTCTACACATACACACAAAACACACCAAAGCAGCATCTTTTCTCATAAAAACAACCAAGTTATGCAATCAAGCTCAACGATGGAAGGAAATATGGATTAATGCATGAATGACTAATTATGTAACTAATATGAGCCTAAGTCTAACAATAATATGAGTAAAAAGGGTAAGAAAAATAGTACTTTTGAACACTTATCACACCCCCAAACTCGAACTATTGCTTGTCCTCAAGCAATGCAAACTGATAATTACCTGCCAAGACTTCAATTTTCATAAATTTAGCTTTGAACTTGATTTCAATTCTCAGAACCAGGGCACAAAGTATGATTGGCTTTTCATTTTTCAGAAAACTTAGGCGTTACTCGGAATCAAACTATAATGCTTGTGAGTGTGTGCGGAGTTGTGTGCAAGTTGATTTTTCGGATTCTATGCAAACAAGAGGTTTTCAAATTACTTAATTGGGTTCTTTTTAACATTTTTAACTAGAGCCGATTTCGGGCACCTCTAGTGTTTTGTTTTTAGTTTCCTTAAGTTAATTAATTTATTCGACTAGAGCCAGTTTCGGGCACCTCTAGCGATCAACTTTTTAGCACATACTAGAGCCGGTTTTGGGTACCTCTAGCGATCAATTTTTTAGCACATGCTAGAGCCATTTTTCGGGCACCTCTAGCATTCATCCAATTTTTATTCTAATCCCCCAATTTGTTTAATTATCAACCTAAGTTCACTAGAATTCCTTAAATCAATCAAACCACAACAATGTTTCATCTAATTTAGCATCATAGTAAAATTCTAAGTTTTTCCATGGTTATCCTAGAATAAAAATTCTATCAATTAAGTGCATTGGCAAAGTCATCATCGGATATTCATCAAATATAGGCAATTCTTGTTCCAACTAAAGGCACGACAAGCAATTTATGTATCCTAAATGTAATACTTAAGATGAATGTAACTAAACATGGTAACGACTAATAACAATCCCCCCAAACTCGAGTGAGGCATTGTCCTCAATGCATGCATTAAAGAATAATAAAAAAAAGAAAAAATAAAATGCAAACGAGGACTTACTCCGAGAGTTCATCGTCGTGGATGATTAGTTTCCTTTTGGTCGATGTCTTGATTCTCTTGCTTGAACGTGATGGTTTTTTCCTTGTTGCCGATTGTAGAATCGATCCTCGTACAGGGTCCTCCTCATCCTCTTCATCAATGTCATTGGCTTTTCGCTTGGAGGATTCAATTGGTGTGGTCTTTTTTGGTGCAATGAAGGACTCATCCGAATATGAAAAATTAGACAATGATTTCGTATGAGTTGATTCGGGCATAGGTGATTTACCTTTGGCTTTTGCAGTGGTTGCAGGGATGTCTTTAGCTTTGGTTGCCATGGCATCTTTAGGGTTGGTTGCCTTGGCATCTGCTTGTGCAGGCACGATGTAGGTTACCACGGCATCATCTGTTGCGATTTCTGTGGCGGCTGCTTCATTGGTTACCGGGGTAAGGATCTCGGCAGGAAAGATTAGGAACGACACGTGACTGTCCGGGAACTTTTCTAGGATGGCTTGGGTGATGGCATTGTTGTGCTCCTTCATGTACCGCATGAACATTAGTTGTCGGTCTTCAATTTGCCTTAGGTAGGCTTGCCAATGGTTGCAAGAGTGCTTCAAAATGTCCTTGCGTTGATGGCCGAGTTGCCCGGGCGTTAGGTGCTTGGGCATTAGTGATTGCCGGGGCGGCAGGAGTTGCTGCGGCAATTGAAGGCCTTGAGGATTTTTCTGGTGCCTCTCCCATTAGTTTTCGGATTTGTGCTTCATTCCAACCGGACTTTGGTAGGGCTTTTCATTGGTTGACTCACTTGGAACATGCATCTCCTTGCAAAGATTAGAAATTAAGCAAGGGAAAAAAGAGAACCCTTATCTTTTGAGCAACATACAAAAATCCCATCAAAAATAATTTTTCCAATGTTAATGATGAGATTATGCAAAATAGAATGTATGAGCAAAAGACGTGGTATATCAACGGTAGTATTGTGTGTGGTGGGCATTAAAGAAGTTTTAACAAACTTATTCCATAGTTTTGCCTCAGGTTTAAGCCGAAGGCGATTTACCGTACCCTTGTATTTACCGTCGTTTCAATGAGTTCCGGTTGAGTGAGTTCTTGAAGCACCTTGTCAAGTTGCTTGGGCGTGATTTGATCAACAAAGGCTTGATGCTCGTCCTTCTCAATGTAGAGCCCGTAAAAGGTGTTGACGTTTTCGGGGCTTATGTGTATGGCCTTGTCACGAACAAAAACATAAGGATTATCTGGGTTAGGTGAGTGAGCATAGAATTCTCTTAGCCATGAGATGTTACCCGATTCTGATTGATGGCAAAAGATTTGCCACTTTTGATGTGCAATCCTCTCGAAAGATGAATGGTTCAAGGCTGAAATCATGATGAGAGTTGGAGTATTCAAAGCCTTGTTCTTCGTAAATCTTCCAGTTTTCGAACTTGGAGTGAACTCTTTCTTGAACCACCGGTGTAGCAAACTTCTTGTATCTTGGTTCTTTGGAGGAACTTGGATGAACTAAAAATTTAATTTTGGATGCCATAGATGATCTTGATTGTGAGTTTTGTAAAAACAAATAAAAGAAAATAAAAGAAACTAAAGAGTTGCAAAATGAAAAGTAGGAATAGGTTTCTTGGAAGTTAAGGGTGATGGGTTTTATAGAAAAGAGAGGTAGTAAATATGGTGGGTGGGATTAATTTTTGGAAAGACGAAAAAGAGGGTTTCGGTTTAGGGGAAGGGTGACGAAAAGGGGTGTTTAATTAGGGTAAGTTGGAGGCTTTATATAAGCCTTAGATTCAGCCAATTAATTTCCTTGTTGAAGATGTTTTCCTTCTTGGATCAAAATTCCTCTTTATCTTGAACTCTTTTCCTACAATTCAAAGAAAAATCAAATAAGGATTAAAATTAAAGATAAACTAATAAAAGAAAATAAATAAAGATGTGTAAAGGGATTCTTAAACTTAAAAGGATAAAAAAGAAAATCTATCCTAAAAATATAATACTAATCGGAAAAAAAGAATAATTAGTTCGAAAATAAAAAAAAGAAAAAAATCAAAAATAATAAAATAAAATATCGAAAATAGAGCATGCTCATGCATCTCCTAAGTTGACCACTTCTTTGTTATGTTCCACATGGGCACCGTTGTAGTGTTCAATCTTTGTCCATTAACTTTGAATTCATGTTCGTCAGTGATGGACTTGATTATCACGGCACCATTGGAGAATGGTTTGACAACTTCGAATGGTCCCGACCATCTTGATTTTAGCTTTCCTAGGAAAAGTTTTAGCCAAGAAATGAATAAGAGGACTAGTTGCCCTGGCGTGAATTGTCGCGACAATAGTTTCTTGTCATGCCATTGCTTTGTTTTCTCGTTGTAGATTCGTGCATTGTTATAGGCGAGTGCACATAATTCTTTTATCTCGTTGAGGTCTAACAAACGCTTTTGTCTGGCACTTTCCCAATCCATATTCACGGTCTTGATTGCCCAATATGCCTTGTGTTCGATTTCCACCGGTAGATGGCATGTTTTGCCATAGACAAGTCGGAAGGGGGACATACCTAAGGGCGTTTTGAATACAGTGTGATGTGCCCAAAGTGCGTCATCTAGTCTTAATGACCAATCCTTCCTAGAGGGATTTACAGCTTTCTCGAGTATACCCTTTAATTCCCGGTTGGAAATTTCTACTTGCCCGTTGGTTTGTGAGTGATATGTCGTGGCGATCTTGTGTGATACGCCGAAGCGTTGCAACATCTTGGCGATAAGTCTGTTGTCAAAATGCTTGCCTTCGTCACTGATAATTGCTCTCGGCATCCCAAACCGTTTAAATATGTTTTTCTGCAAGAATCGTTGCACGGTCTTAGAATCATTGTTGGGAACTGCAGCTGCCTCAACCCATTTAGACACGTAGTCAATGACAAGTATAATGTAGAGGTTGCCAAATGAAGATAGGAAAGGTTCCATAAAATTGATCCTCCATACATCGAACAATTCCACCTCGATGATGTTTTGGAGTGGCATCTCATGTCGTTTAGAGATATTGTCCGTCCTCTGGCAACGATCACATTGCTTGTAAAAGTTTTGGGCATCTTTGTACAATGTTGGACAATACAAACCAGATTGCAAAACTTTGGTCGCGGTATGAGTTCCTCCAAAATGTCCTCCATAGGGTGAAGAATGGCATTGCCGGAGTACAATCTGTTGCTCTTCTTCAGGTACACATCAGCGTATAACGTGATCTGCACATTGTTTAAACAAAAGAGGCTCGTCCCAAAAGTAATGCTTAGCATCATGGCGGAACTGCTTCTTCCCTTGGTGAGTAAGACCATAAGGTAAAATACCACAAACAAGGAAATTAACTAAATCCGCGTACCAGGGTATTACCGAGGTATGTGCTACCATGGCGACTGCTCCCAAAATTGTCGAGGCGTGCGTGTCAAGGGCTGCTGCGGCATCGAGAGTTACCGAGGCGTGCGCGTCCATGGTTGCCGAGGCGTGCGAATCAAGGGCTGCTGCAGCGTTGAGAGTTGCCGAGGCGTGCGCGTCCATGGTTGCTGAGGCATCGAGGGTTACCAAGGCATTTGCGTCCATGGTTGCCGAGGCAACTAAAAGTTGTTCATCCGGGAATGCATCACATATCTCTAGTTCCGCGTCCTCCTCCCTATTGCGTTCTAAACGTGATAAGTGATCGGCCACTTGATTTTCTGTTCCTTTCCTGTCCTTAATTTCAATATCAAATTCTTGTAAAAGTAATATCCAACGAATCAAACGAGGTTTGGCATCCTTTTTAGCAAATAGATATTTGATTGCCGAATGGTCCGTATGAATAATTACCTTTGTACTAATCAAATAGGATCGGAACTTGTCAAATGCGAAAACTACAGCTACTAACTCTTTCTCCGTTGTTATGTAATTCACTTGAGCACTATTAAGAGTTTTACTAGCGTAGTATATCACATGGAAGGTCTTACCTGTGCGTTGGCCTAGGACTGCTCCTACCGCGAAATCACTTGCATCACACATGAGCTCAAAAGGTAGCGTCCAATTTAGTGGAACGATAATGGGTGCCGAGGTAAGCTTTTCCTTTAGGGTTTCGAATGCTTGGGTGCAAGAATCATCAAAATCGAAGACTTTATCCTGTTCAAGCAAATTGCACAAGGGTTTTGTGATTTTAGAAAAATTATGAATGAACCTCTTGTAAAAACCTACATGTTCAACAAAGCTTCAAATTCCTTTAACCGAACTTGGTGGGGGTAATCTATCGATCACGTCCACCTTGGCTTTGTCTACTTCAATTCCCTTGGATGAAATCTTGTGGCCGAGCACTATTTATTCATCTACCATAAAATGGCACTTCTCCAGTTGAGGACTAAATCAGTTTCTTCACATATTGCCGACACCTTCTCTAAATTGCCGAGGCAGCTGTCGAAGTCATTACCAAAAATAGAAAAATCATCCATGAAGATCTCAAGGAAGTCTTCGACAATGTCTGAAAAGAGTGCCATCATGCATCTTTGGAAGGTTGCCGGGGCGTTACACAATCCGAACGGCATCCTTCAGAAAGCATACGTACTGTATTGGCATGTGAAGGTTGTCTTTTCTTGATCTTTTGGTGCTATGGCAATTTGATTGTAACCTGAATAACCATCAAGAAAATAATAAAAGGGTTTACCTGCAAGACGGTCAAGCATTTGATCAATAAAGGGTAATGGGAAGTGATCTTTCCTAGTGGCTTTGTTTAGCTTTTGATAATCCATACAAACCCTCCAACCGGTCACAGTCCTGGTTGGAATGAGTTCATTGTTTTCATTACTTACCACCGTTATACCTCTCTTTTTCGGTACACATTGTACCGGACTTACCCATGTACTATCAGAGATAGGGTATATAATGCCAGCGTCAAGCCACTTGATGATTTCTTTCATTACAACCCCTTTCATGGCATGATTCAGTCTCCTCTGGGCCTCAAATTGAAGGTTTGTGATCATCTTCCAACAAAATCTTGTGCATGCACACTACCGGGCTAATTCCCTTCAAGTCGGCAATTGTCCACCCTATTGCCTTTTTGTGTAGCTTCAACATTTTGATCAGCTTCTTTTCCTACTCAGGTTGTAACTTAGAAGAAATAATTATAGGCAATGTATTATTGGTTCCTAAGTATGCATATTTAATTTGCTCTAGCAACTGCTTCAACTCAAGAATCGGTGGTTGTTCAATAGAGGGTTTTTCGAGCTTACCTTCCTTACCTGAGTAATCCAGTGGTTCAAAGTATGTACCTGGTCGATTGACTAGCCAATTTGCCTCTTCTTGTTGTTCCTCATCGACCGGTTCTTCATACTCCTCAAGTTCCTCTTGATCAGTAATGTAGTTGCCAAGGCAACTAAATTCCTCGTCGAAGTTAAACTCTGCCATGGCATGAAGAAGTTGGCATTCTTCTGGATCATCGGCATGCCTTAGTGTTTGGAACACATTTAGTTTAACTTGCTGGTCATTCACCCTCATTGCGATTTCTCCCTTTTCAACATCGATCAAGGTTCTCCCTGTTGCTAGGAATGGTCTCCCGAGAATGATAGGTGCATGCTCATCTGCTTCACAATCCAAAACAATAAAGTCAGCGGGAAAAATAAATTTATCAACTTTTACTAGTATGTCCTCGATTTTTCCCTCTGGATGCACATAGGATCTGTCGGCTAGCTGTAGCATAACTGTTGTAGGTCTTGCCTTCCCAATTCCTAGTTTCTGGAAAACCGATTTAGGCATCAAGTTTATGCTAGCCCCAAGGTCACATAATGCTTTCCCGACATAGGTGGCATACGATTGTGCAACATGGCCATGCATCCCTCTGTTGCATCAATTGTTTCAAACTCTCCTAGCCTTGTTCTCTTGGACACAATGTCTTTAAGAAACTTGGCATAGTTCGACATTTGTTCAATTGCTTCCACCAATGGCAAGTTGATGTGAACTTACTTTAGGATATCAAGAAACTTCTTGAATTTATATTCTTGCTTTTGTCGCTTCAACATTTGTGGGAATGGTGGTGGAAGTCGGATATCTTCAATCCTTTCATTGGTTCGGAACCTGATTGACGACATTGCCGGGACAACTAGAGTTGTCGAGGCATTATCAACTGGGGTTGCCGAGGCATGCTTATCGCAAGTTGTCGAAGCATCCTTATCGTCGGTTGCCGAGGCATGCTTATTGTCGGTTGCCGCGACAATTCCTGGTTCAGCATCTGAGGCTTTGCCTCTAGGTTTGTCTTGATCTTTTTGCGGAGTTTTGTTTGATGAGCGGGCTTGAGCCTCTTTAAGTTGTTGGCCACTTCTAGTGGTGATCGCCTTACATTGCTCATGGCCAATTTCTCTTGCGACTTCAGTATCGCTAGGTAAACCTCCTTGCAGTCTAGTTTTCAGGTTTTGAGCAAACTGTCCGACTTGATTTTCCAATGATTTGATTGTCGCCTCTTGGTTTTGCAATCTCATCTCGGTCCTATTAATAAAAGCATCAGTTCTTTTTATGAAGTTACTATTCTCAGCCATATAAGATTCAATTTTCAACATAAAAGTATTTAGAGAATTTTCCAAAGAACAAGATGTTGTCGATTGTTGCTGCGGCAACTGTTGTCGTGGCATATTCTGCTGGAATCCCAATGCTTGTGTATCCTGATTGTTCCGGTTTAGAGCATTGTTGGGATTACTCCATGAAATATTTGGGTGCTTCTTCCAAGCTGGATTGTATGTATTGGACATCACATTGTTGTTCCGATTGTAATTCCCCACATAGAAGCTGGATTTCGGATTCTACATACATTCAGAAGAATCATGGTTATCACCACATAACTCACAAAGAGAATCCATTACCATGACCTCATGTGTGTTGTTTGGTTTTTGCATGTTCTGGACCATCTTGGTTAAAGTGGCCAATTGTGCCTAAATTGAATCTGATGATCCTAGTTCATGTATTGTGGCTTGGCGTCTAATTCCTCATCTTCTAGTAGAGGGGCATTGATAATCATTCTTGTCCAGCCTGTTTGGAATTTGCATTGCTTCCTCTAGCGACTTATCTAGGATTATGTCGTTTGCCGAGACGTCTAGCATCATCCTTGTTGGTGTATTCATGGTGTTGTAAAACATTGTTACTTGAGTCCACACCGGGAATTCGTGTAGGGGCATCTGTGTAGAAGTTCTCTATATCGCTCCCAAGCCTCGTACATGGATTCATCATTTGCCTGCCGAAAAGAAGTAATGTCGTTACGAAACTTATCAGTCAAATTTGTAGGATTAAATCGAGCAAGGAAATCACGACAAAGATCGGTCCAAGATCCTATTGATCCGGCAGGAATGCTATTCAACCATGCTTTCACCCTATCCCTCAGTGAATAGGGGAATAATCTTAATCGTAAAACATCGGGGGTGACTCCATGTATTTTGAACGAGTTGCAAATCTCTAGGAAAGATTTAAGATTTTGTCGTGCATCTTCAGTTGCTGAGCCGCCAAATTGACCAATTGTGTTGATCATATTAAACATTACCGGTTTCAACTCAAAGTGGTCGGCTTCAATTTCAGGTGTGACAACTCCTGGATTAAGTCTACCAAGATCTTCTTCAAGATAGTCTCGAACAGTTATGTTTCGTG
Source organism: Hibiscus mutabilis (assembly GCA_019671005.1). Classification (NCBI taxonomy): domain Eukaryota; kingdom Viridiplantae; phylum Streptophyta; class Magnoliopsida; order Malvales; family Malvaceae; genus Hibiscus; species Hibiscus mutabilis. The sequence continues at coordinate 35,295,822 of CM033729.1, forward strand.
CAAGAATCACTCCTCCTCTTGCTGGAACATTTTGATTCATATTGCCGTCTTGATTAGCCATTGCTACTCTTATCATTCGTCTAAGTCTTTGTAAGGTTCGATCCATTTCTAGATCAAAGGGATATTCTGGTGTAATCGGTCTCGCCGTGGTCATATACCAATGCAAAACCAAAGTTTGTTAGCCCTTTGAATCTTAAACAAGAAAAGTAAAAAGAAAGTGTAAGAAAATAAAAACAAAATCACTATGCCAATCCCCGGCAACGATGCCAAAAACTTGTTGCGCGTAATAAGTGCTACGCAATTGTGCAAGTATACACGTTGCAAGTTATAGTATAAAAGATATCGTCTCCACAGGGATTGGTGCCACTTCAAGAATCTAGTCTCTTGCATTGTAAAAAGTAAAAGAAAAAACAAGTAGAAGATTATAGGAGTTTTAACTAATAACTAATCTAGAAAGCAAATAAGTAAAAGGCGATGTAATTAAATGAGAGAGGTAGGCCAGGTTATCGTGAGTTGAGGTGTGATAGCCGATTAGATCGTCTTGGTAAAAGATTATAGGAGTTCTAACTAATAACTAATCTAGTCTCTCGGCCCCACTTGGTTCAATTTAGTATTCGATCGGGGATTTTTTATGATCCAATCAAGTTAATTTTTGGGTCACAACGAGATGGCATGAAGATCTTGGTGGGGTTCAGTCAAATTTTTTATCCGAGTTTTTATGGGGTAAAAATTCGATCTTTATCTTTGTATTTATTTTATTTTAATATTGGTTTAGAAATATGGTTATATATAGTTTTGTATTTAATATTATTATGTCTTTTGTATTAGATTTAATACATGATTTAGATATCATGATATATTAATGTATATGTTTATTTTTAATATATGTTTTTTAGCTATGTTCATGCTTTTATTTATGTTTGTGTATGATTTATTATTAATATTTTTTAGTTTCATATTCGATATATTTAATTGTCAATGCGGTGCTCCCTTTTTCGACGATAAACTTGGCTACCAGTCTAAGATGGTAGTCACTTTAACCAGTAAAATTTGATATTAATAAAGCGGTAATTATTTGGTACCAATTTTGGGCGGTGTGGGGGTGTTGATCCTTCCCCATCCGTAATCAACTCTCGAACCCAAGTTTTTTAAAAGGAATCTCTGGTCTTTATGTTTGGTGTCTGGTCTATCCTTTTTGAATGATCGGTGGCGACTCCATATTTTCAAAAATACGAGTTTTTTTAATCCTCTCTTTTTAATAACTTTTCAAATAAAGGCGGGACCCCATTTAATATAATTAATTCTTTTCGTAGTGGCCTTTGACTCACAATAGTCATTACAGCATGGCGACTCCGCTGGGGACTGGTTTTATTTAAAAAAAATGAGTTAAGCCAAAAAATTTACCGCTTTACTAATATCAAAAGTTGCGGGTTAAAGTGATGATTAAATTAATATTTGTTTATAAACACGGTTTATTTTAACGCATTTAAAACTGGACATATAAACCCGTTTGTCTAAGTGAGGGGAAAATGCTATTGCTTTCGAGGAGATATTGTTCCTCCTTATGGGCCTAGTAAGTACCTTCGGGGCTCAACTACTCTATGCTTTCGTGGGAATATCGTTTCTCCGTATGGACATAGAGGAATGGGTCCCCATGAATTGAACCCAGTTGAAATGAGCCTATAATGGGTGATGATCGGGGGCCTTGCTACCCATAATAGGGGACAACAAGGACAGTTCGGGTACCTTTTTAGCACTAAAATTACAGGTAGAGAATATAGAAAACCCACCCCTCTAGAGCCATGCGGACAACCTAGAATATTAGATGACATATGATTAGACTTATTTCATGCTTCGATTTTTTTCTTACTTTCTCGCATTTATTTATTGCTTATTAATTGCATTCGATTTACTAGCCAATTTTTTCTGCATATCTTTTTGCACTCACATGACATGATATAAAGGGTTGATTTTCAAACTGATCACTCAAATTAGAAAGCTTTCACCATAAATGGAAGGTGTCTCGGGACAAAAGATGAAAACATGTAGGAACGACATCGATGCCAGAAGTGATCAAGCCAGCGAGGATGCCAACTGTAGAAAATTAAAGCTTTTTCAGTAGTTTCTAAAAGAGATGTCATTTTTCTTTAAAATAAAAAATTTTACTTTAAACCTTTCATAATGGTATTTTTTAAAAAAACTAAATTTTAATTTAACCCTTTGAAAAGGGTATTATTTTTCTTAAGAACCGAACTTTTAATTTAATCCTTTGATAAGAGTAATTTTATTAAAAATAAAACTTTTAATTTAACCCTTTCGTAAGGGTATTTCTTCTTAAAATTGAATTATTTTAGTTTAACCCTTTCGTAAGGGTATTTTTCTTAAAAATCAAGTTTTTAAATTTAACCCTTTTATATGGGTATTTTTATTTAAATTAAATTTTTAATTTTACCTTTTCGTGAGGGTATTTTTCTTGAGAACCGAATTTTTAATTTAACTCTTCCATGAAGGTATTTTTCTTAAAACCCTTTTTTCAACTTTTCCACAAAGTTTTTTTCTTCTTAAAAACGAATCCTTCCTTAAGGATACAATTTTCTCTTATTTTTTTTTATTTCAATTTCCCTAAGAATATTTTTCTCAAAACCAATTTTTTTCAACCCTTCCACAAGGGAATTTTTCTTAAAAATTTTAATTCTTCATATCAGATATTATTGTTCTTAAAAAAATTGTGAAGGTAGAAAAGGGATCGCGAGCCTTCCGCCCGCTTGAAGCAACAAAAGGATTAGGAGTTAAAGTTGAAGCCTATCTCTAGAAGAACATGTTTTATCTTTTGTATCGAGAACTTTTTTATTCGATGAAAGTTGTTCTAGAGTGATCACCTATGGAATTGACACCTTTACTTGCATTCATTTTTTGTATCATTTCAAAGGTATTGGTTCACGAGTGGTCGCCCAAAATTAGAAATCGTTCATAATGGACTAAAGGTTTTCTAATCAGATAAGAAAGGATACAAGTTTGAGGTTTTGTCCTAAAGCTAGATCATATACAATGGGCAAGAGTTCATCCAAAAACTTTAGATCAAACAAGATAGATGATACTCATGCTACACGAACGACTTGGAATACAAGAATTAAAGAAGTAGATTGTCGAGATGATGAATTTGATGACCATTATGGATAAAGGCAAAGGGTTTATCGACTTGAGAGAAGAGTCAGCTGAGAATTGAATATGAAGCATGATGGTCAAACGTTTACTCCTGAGCAAGGTAATTCCATCAACTGACAGAGTTCGAACTCATTCATGATCTGTATCAACAAACCAATAGGAGGTGCATCTGGGTCAAGTTCTAAGAAAGCGAATGTAGGGCCAAAAGAAACTCAAGAAGCAAATAACGTGAAGAGGTGCATCCGGTTATAATTCCCAACATAGAAACTGGACTCTAGGCTCTGTATACACTCAAGAGAATCATGGCCAGCATTACATAAATCACAAAGTGGACCTATTACCTTGACCTCCTGTGTGTTGCTGGTCTCCGCATATTCTTAACCAAATTGGTTAATGTAGATAACTGTGCTAAAATAGCATCTAATGATTCTAGCTCAATTGCCGAGGAATTTCGCTTGACAATTCCCCTTCTAGTGGTTCGAAACTGATAATCATTTTCGGCAAGTTTGTCTAAAATCTCCCAAGCTTCCTCCGTTGACTTGTCTAGAAGCGTACCATTTGCCGAGACATCTAACATCATCCTCGTTGGTGCATTGACTAAATTATAAAACATTGTTACTTGTGTCCAATCTCTAAATCCGTGCATGGGACATTTACGTAAAATCACTTTATAATGCTCCCACGCCGCGTACATGGACTCATCATCTGCTTGACGAAAAGAAGTAATGTCATTACGCAGTTTATTAGTCATGTTTGTGAAACTAAATCTAAAAAGAAAACTTTGGCATAGATATGTCCAATAGTCTAAAGATCCGGATGGGATACTATTTAACCATGATTTCGCCCTATCCCTTAGTGAATAGGGAAATAATTTCAGCCTTAGGATGTCTTCAGGGACTCCTTGTTGATTGAACGAATCACAAATTTCCAGGAACTATTTGAGACGTTGTTTGGCATCCTCAGTCGTTGATCTGCCAAATTGACCAACTGTATTGATCATATTAAACATTATTGGCTTCAATTCAAAATTGACTGCTTGAATCATAGGTGCGACAACTCATGGAGTGAGACCGTCAAGATCTTGCTCTAAGTAGTCTCGGATGGGTCTGTTCCATACTATAACAAGTTGATCTCGTAGATTCGCTACATCTCCAGCTACAGCATCCTGATTGCCATTGGCATTCAGATTGCCAATTGGATCATTAGGTGGATCTGTCATTTCTGCTCTTAACTCTCTTCTACGTCTACGAAGAACACATTCGATTTCTGGTTGAAATGGATAATCTACTGTTGTCAGTCTTGCCTTGGTCATACACTAATGCAAAAACTAGAAATATTAGCCTTTTGAAACTGAGCACAAAAATAAATAAAATAAATAAAGGTTCAAGAAAATAAAAACAAAGTCGCTATTACCAGTCCCTGGCAACAGCACCAAAAACTTGTTGGATGTTTTGAGTGCTTCACAATTGGTGCAAGTATACACGTCGCAAGTTATATTATAGTAAAGATATCGTCTCCACAGGGACTGGTGAAACTCTGATTTTTAACTCATCGCACTAAAAAGAGAAATAAATGGTGATGATAGGTGTTGGAAGTAACAAGTGATATAATTAAACAAGTAAATAAATGAAGAAAGTAATCGAATAAGAGAGTAGGCCGAGTTATCATGGGTAGTGGTGCAATGGTTGTTTGGATTGTCATGGTAATTAATTGCTGAGACAACTAAATTGCTAAGGCAACTAAGACCGCCTGCATTGTCGTGTTAACTAGGTCAAAAATGATGTCGTGGCAACTAGGATTGGTTTTAATGCCGTGGCAACTGGGTTGAGTGTAACACTTGATGGAGGGTTGTTGGCAGAGTTGCAAGTGAGACCTTCTTTGGCATAGTTGATTAAGGGAAAGCAGCCGTATGATGAGACGTTGGTGCCGTATTTCAAAGATATCATGGATGGAAATCCTACGGATTTTGACTTTAATAATGATGGGGTGTTGTGTTTTAAGGAACGAATAGTGGTGCCTAATGACATGGTGTTGAGACAGATGATTTTGACTAAGGCACATGCTAGTCCTTTTGCTATGCATCCTGGTAGTACTAAAATTTATCAGGGGTTGTAGAAAGAGTACTATTGGGTGGGTTTGAAAAAGGATGTAGCTAATTTCATTGCTAGCTATATGGTATGCCAGTGTGTGAAAGCTGAGCACCAGTTTCCTTCCGGTTTGTTGTATCCGTTGATAATTCTAGAGTGGAAATGGGAAAGAATAACAATGGATTTTGTGTCAAATATGCCTTTGACACTGGCTAAAAAGGATTTTGTTGATCGGTTTACGAAGTGCACACACTTTCTGCCAGTGCATACGACGTATTCTTTGGATAGATTGGCATATTTGTATGTTGCTAAAATTGTGAGGTTGCACGAAGTGCCCAAGTTAATCGTTTCAGATAGAGATCAGCAGTTCACAGCAATGTTTTGGGCATGTTTGCATGAGCTTTGGGTATTTTCTTGAATTTTAGCACCTCGTATCATCCTCAGACGGATGGTCAATCTAAACGGGTGATTCAGATCTTGGAGGATATGTTGAGATGTTGAATTATTGAGTTTCAAGGAACCTGGGAAAGGCAGTTGCCTTTGGTTGAGTTCACGTACAACAATAGTTATCAAACAAGTATAAAGATGGCACCGTATGAAGCCCTATATGTTAGGAAGTGTCGTACACCTTTGTGTTGGGCTGAGGCTGGGAAAAGGTATGTTTCCATGCCTGATGTGTTAAAAGACACAGATGAGAAAGTGAAGCTTATTTGTGATTGTTTAAAAGAGGCCTTAGGTAGGCAGAATTCCTACACGGATTTGAAGCCTAAAGAAATTGAGTACGCTATTAGTGAGAAAGTTTTCTTGAAAGCCTCACCTTGGAAGAATGTGATGCGTTTTGGGCGTAAAAGGAAGTTGAGGCTGAGATTTATTGGACCGTATAAGTGCTGGAACGCGTTGGTCTTGTAGCTTATCGGTTGAGGCTGCCTCATGAGTTGGAGAAAATTCATGATGTGTTTCATATGTCCATGTTGCGGAGGTATCGCTCGGATTAGTCGCATGTTATGCCATTTGAGGATTTTGAGTTGCGGTCGGATTTGTCTTCCGAGGAAGAACCAGTGGAGATCCTTGACTATATTAGTAAAATTCTTCGTGGCAAGACGATCAAACTTGTTAAGGTGTTGTGGCGACATCGCGGTGTTAAGGAGGCCACGTGGGAGAGTAAGTCGAACATGGTTGCTCAGTTTTCGCATCTGTTTCAATCAAGTAAATTTTGAGGATAAAATTTCTTAAGGTGAGAGTTGTAATGCCACAGTTTTGGGCCTAGAAGTTGTCCAACTGGTTTAGATTGTCCAATGGGCCTGAATTAGAGATTTGAGTCAGATTCAGGATTAAAATCGGAATAAATAATTTTTGTGTGAGAAAAATATAGGAAAAATAAATAAAAATCATTATTTAGTATATGTATATTTTTGGTAAAGTCAATTTTGGAAAATGGAATTTGGAAATCGGACATTTTGGCTGGTGACCAAAATGTAAATAATGAAAACTATTTTTAGTGGATGTTTTGAAAAGGGTCAAAACTTAGAATCTTTAAGGAGCTATTTTACCTAAATGTTTTATCAAACTTTGCTCTCAATTGGGATTATTTTAAAAGAGTTTTAATTGGGTAATTAAAAGGAGGATTAACAAAAAGGTAGTTATTTTTCTTAAAACCAAAAATTGACGTAATTTTTCCTCCTAAACTTTTTTCTCAAAGTTCTTCAGCCAAACACTCACTTTTTCATCCAAAACCTGAGGTAACACTCTTGATTTCTTAAATTCTTGTTTTTTAATTGGTTATTTAATCTTGCTTTGCAAAACTTCATTGAATATCTTCATTTTCAAGAAATAAAACATCCAATTGAGAGAAAATTCACTCATTAGAGATAAGGTTCATTCTTCTCCTCTAATGAATTGTTCTTTATTGAAATTCCCAAGTATTTGATACTTGTTTAATGTTTTCTAATAAGTTTTAATTATTTAATTGCGGAATTTGGTTAAATCAAGGTTTAATTGCGATGATTAAGTGATTTTTGTATAGGTTATGTTTTGCTAGATTCTTGATTGACTTTAATGATAATTTTGATGTTGAATAATGTTAATAGTTGGGTATTAACATTGGAATCCCGAAACTATGTGAACCTCTAATTTTCTAGGTTGTTAGTTATGTTTTTTGAGGAGTTGTGGTGGTTAATTGTTTGCTGGAGATATAAGGATGTTATAGTTATGTTTTTAGATGTTGATTGATGTTAATCGATGTGTTGAAACGTTAGATTGTGGCTGGGTTAAGTGTGGAGGAGGTTTGTTGTAAATTTTGGGTGTTGTGGAGGGAATTTGGATAAAGGTTGTTGAGGTTTAGTGTTGCTTTGATATTAATTGCATTTTGATGCAATGTACCTCTGTTTTGTGTGGATTAAAGCAGGGGAAGTTGGACCTCAAGCTTGAACGTTGGTTTCAGAAGCTTTAGAGGCATGGTTGTTGCATCGGCAAGCGAGGCTTTTCGAGTCAGTGAGTAGAAACGCGTTTTCAACTTTGCAAAGGTTTGAAAGTTGTGTTTGAGAGTTTAGATCGAGCTTGAAACGCTGTCTGAGCTCGAAAGTAAGTAAAGGATGAATTCTCTCTCGAACTAGGTTTGGCTAATAGTTTGATGCACTTGTTTTACATGGTTTAGTTACTCATTGTATATGCATGTTTTTGAGCATGGTTAAATGCTGAAAATTGGTTACAAAAATGATGATGTTGCATTAGGAAGTAATGCATGATTTGTTAATGTTTACAAACATTGGTTAATGCAAGGTTTATTGTATTGGTTAAATGATTTTTATGATGCATATGAAAACAGTGCGTTGTTGATGTTAAAATGAATTATACTGGCAAGTGATGTTATGAAAAGGTTTGTAAATGAAATCGGATATAGTTGGCCGGCCATATGATTGAGAGTGCACTAAAAAAGGCGCATTGGATGTTGAGGGGTTTATATCGTGTACCGAATACTTCGTCCAAGTACCCTAACAGTCGTGGGGTTTATATATACTGAAGACTCCCATTAGTGTGTTAAGCATCGTACCAATGAGTGGTGTTGAGGGGTTTATGAGTACCGAATACTCCACCACAGGTGTCACAATGGTGGAGGGGTTTATGTGTACTGAATACTTCCGTGTGTGTGCCTTGTGTTACCGGTAGATTGTTTGTTGAGTGTTGAGAGAACACTTGTTGAATCTGTGTATCCGATGTTACGTTTTATAAAGGGAAACTTGGTTAATAATCACTTGTAAGCCAATGTAATTGATTATGTATCATGAGATGGATTGTTGTTTAATATGGTTTAAACATGTTACTCTTTAAGCCTTGCATTGGTAGTACGCATGACAAAGCTTAAATTGAGACTAGCAATTGAGACTTTAATGTTGAATCCATGATACATGTTGCACATGGTTTAATATGCTATTTTTGGAAATGTTAAGTGCATGGTTTTGATAAGGCATGATGGTAGGATGATGTTTTCAAAGAGTTTTGAAATGTGGTTTTCAAAGTTATGTAAAACGGTTTAACTTGCATTGATGATGGTCATTGTTCGAGTATCCCTCACTAAGCCTAGTGTGCTTATGCTCTCTTTTCCATCAATGCAGAGAAATAGGGTTTGAGGCAGAAAGGAAGCAAGGAAAGGAATTTCCCAAGACTTGATTTTCAAAGTACGGTTTGGAACATTGATAAGTAGTGATAATGAAAAATGTGTCGTTTGGGGTTCTGGGAGAGGTTTTGATGAACTCCATGTTGTTGCAAGTTTTGATTGCTGTTTTGGACTTGTAATTAGTTTTGAAGTGGTTGAATTGTGATTGGTTTGCTGGTTTGAATGCGGACTAGGAAGCATGACTCTAGCTTTAGTGTATGAGTATGTTAGACAAGCTAGGTTGGGTTATATGGATGTTTTGTTGATGCTCAAGCATGTTGATGATGTTGTATGATGTTTATCTTAGAGTTAGAATGATTTGAAATGAGCCAAAGTGTCATATGTTGGACCTAGAGGCCATTACAGGTCCTACCGTACCGGTACGCACCTTAGGGTTCGATACGAGGGGATATATTCTGGCTCAAACTGCTCAAAATAGCCTAGGCATACCGATACGCCTGGTAATAGTATCAGTACGCATAGCTGGGAAATAGTGAAGGTGTCGGTACATAGGCTACCGTTTTGATAAAGTTAATGGTTATTGGAATTTGAGTTTTCAAAACACACAATACCATACCGATATGCTTGAGGATCGTATCGGTACGCCTTTGTCTTTTAGTACCATTTCAAAACGGTGAACACCTGTACCGATACACTGACCGTTAATTCCATTGAGATGCTTTTTGATGTTTGAATTCCTTGCATTTTGGTCCCTATTTTGTAAATGTGCAATTAAATGAGTATGAATGGTTAATTTGAGATGAGATTTAACATAAAGGCATGAAATATGTCTAATTGAGGATTGGTAACCTTATTTTGGTAAAAGTCTTTCTAAATAGTGGAAATTATGTTTTAGTCCCTATGAAGCGAAATTAAGCAATTGGATGTCAAATTGACGCTCGATTGAGTTGTATCTTTAATCACAACTTGTACGACCACCTTAGGATCTAAAAATGCATTTAGAAAAGATAAAAGAAAAATAAAATGTACCTTTTCATTTGTGATTCTTCGGGGTTTGTCTCGTTAAACCCTAATGTTGATCGCTTAGTTTGGTCTAACGTCTAGACCAGGTCAAGGGGGTTACACCAAGGCCCTAGCAAACACTCCAAAAACCTATAGTGAAACACGGATCTCCAACACAATGGACTTCGGCACTCCATGCAACCTCACAATCTCTGCATGTACAATTTTGCCAACTTGTCCAGAGTATACGTCGTATGCACGGCCATAAAATGTACACACTTCATAAACCTATCCACAATCATCCAAACAGAATTCTTCTTTGACGACGTCAAAGGAAAAACAGGCACAAAATCCATGGTGATTCTCTCCCATTTCCACTCGGGAACACTTAACGGTTGCAACAACCACGAAGGAAACTGATGTTCCGCCTTTACACGGTGACAAACCATGCAACGAGCCACAAAATCCATGACATCCTTCTTCAAACCAACCCAACAATACTCTTTTTTTCAAATCCTGATACATCTTCGTACTCCCCGGATGTATAGCAAAATGACTTGAGTGAGCCTCAACTCTCATTACTCGGCACCACTATTCGACTCTTAAAACACAAAACTCCGTCCTCATTAAAACCAAAATCTGTTTGATTCCCATCTAAGATATCCCTAACATGCGCCACTAGCGCATCATCATATGGTTGCTTATCTTTAATCAACTGCAACATCGAAGGATTCACCTACAACTCCGCTAACAACCCGCCATTTCACGACACACTCAGCCGTGCAAACATCACCATTAACTCTACCGTGACCTTTCTACTCAAGGCATCCACTACTATGTTTGCCTTCCCTGAATAATACTCAATTATTAGATCATAATCCATAAGAAACTCCAACCATCTTCGTTGCCTAAGGTTCAACTCTTTCCGCGACATCAAGTATTTCAAACTTTTATGGTCAGTGTATACAATACACTTCTCACCGTAGAGATAGTGTCGCCAAATATTCAAGGCAAACACCACCACAGCCAACTCAAGATCGTGCGTAGGGTAGTTGCACTCGTGCACCTTCAACTGCCTAGATGCTTAAGCTACAACTCTTCCTTCTTGCATCAACACATATCCCAAACCCACGTAGGACGCATCACTGTACACAATAAACTCATTTCCTGACTCAGGTTGAATCACGATTGGAGTGTGTATCAAAGCTTCCTTTAGCTTGTTGAAAGCTTGTTGCCTAACTTTCGTCCATTCAAAACTCACATCTTTTTGCAACAACATCGTCAACAGAGCAGTAATCCTTGAAAACCCTTCTATAAAACCGTCGATAATATCCTGCCAACCCCAGAAAACTATGAACCTCCGACACAGACTTCGGTGGCTTCCAATTCACAATGGCCTAAACTTTCTGCAGGTTTACACGAATACCCTCAGCCGAAATAACATGACCAAGGAAAACTACTTGTCTGATCCAAAACTTACGTTTACTTAACTTGGCATAATGCTTGCTGTCCAACAGAACTTGCAACACAATTCAGAGATGTCGATCGTGATCTTCTTTGGTACAAGAGCACACAAGAATGTCATCGATAAACACTACCACGATTTGATCCAAGAATTTATGGAACACACTATTCATCATACCATGAACGCTGCCGGTGTATTTGTCAAACCAAACGGTATCACTAGGAACTCGTAATGTCCATAGCATCTGTGAAAAGTTGTCTTTAGCATGTCCTTATCCTTCACCCTCAACTGGTAATACCCCAACCGCATATCAATATTAGAAAACATTGTAGCACCCCGAAATTGATCAAACTAAACATCAATCCTCGACAAAGGATACTTGTTCTTAATTGTAAACTTGTTCAATTTCCAATAATTAATGCACATTCTCATTGTGCCATCTTTCTTCTTAACAAACAACACAGGTGCACCACACGGTGACACACTTGGCCGAATGAACCCACGATCAAGCAACTCCTGCAACTGCGTCTTCAACTCCTTTAACTCCTTCAGTGTCATATGGTACAGAGAAATCGACACTAGAGCCACATATGTGTACGTCTCTATGCAAAAATCCACCTCCTTATCCGGCAGCAAACCAAGCAACTCTTCTAGAAACACTCCTAGAAAGTCACAAACTATGCAAATATCCTGGGAACACGCTTCTTTCATATTCGAATTCATAACATAGGCTAGGTATGCTTGACCCCATACTCCAACAACCTCTGTGCCTCCAATGCTGAAGCCATATTTGACATGAACTTGATATTCTCACCCCAAGCACAACTTCATAATCTTCAGCAAGTTTCAAAGAAACCAACTTATCTTCAAAATCTACCACAGCCTTGTGTTGAGACAACCAATCCATATTCAGAATCACGCCAAAACCATGAAACAGTAACTCCATCAGATCAGCCTCGAACACATGCCCTTGAACCATCAAGGGACAATTCCTATACAACTTATTAGCTACAACCGTCTCACCAAAGGAACTGGTTACCCGAATTCCAACATCTAACAACTCAATACGTAAATCCAACAAAAATGCATACTCGTGCAAAATGTAGGAATGCGTAGAACTAGAATCAGTAAAGATAAAAGCTACCTACGATCACGTCAATATCATTCCTCCTAACACGGTAAGCAAAAACCCTTGTCGGTCCACCATCCTCTAGCTGAAATGCTACGATATGCGCTACCACTCTCTATCCATTATCCCTGCGCTAAAATTGTCCACCTATGCTCCCACAACAGGTGCATTAGCATGGCCCTCTCTGGCTAACTGCGGATAACCTCTAGAGATGTTCCCTTGAACCACAGCTCCAACAAGTGCCCACAACACCCTGGCATTCCCCTGAATGCCTCTACCACATCTCCTACACTCAGGAACTCCAGCATAGGTATTCTGACCCTGAAAACAATGCCCAACACTATATCTGCCATGCCTCTGATCTGGTCGGTACCTTCTCTCTTTGTGCCTCTTATAAAAATCCTTACCAACATTGAACTCCACATTCTTCTTTCCTGATGAGAAACACCCAAAACGAACAGACAACCCCAAATTATATTCTATGTCATTTGTTTGAGAAACCAAGACATCAAACTCTGTATAGTCTGTAGCCAACATGTACGTCTTCACAACTTTGATCGACCAATAATAGAATTGATCACACCTCTTCCGCTCGTTCCAAACCAATTCAGAAGCATACTGGCTCAACCGAATAGACTAAATTTCCTACTCATGCATTGACATATTTCCCTTGGTAATTCATTGGTCTCCGAAAGGTCATCCGCAAGTGTGAAAACATGTATGCAAGATTTCCTATATGCCCTCATAGATGTCTATACACATGTATGCGAAACCTCTAAGGTCATGCCCAAATGTATGCATGTAATGGTATATTTAAATATATATATACATATAAATGTTTTGTCCTGTGCATGTTTAGCAGTTCACACTTACAAACAAGACTCTCAGACCGAACTTACACATCTTAATCGCATTCTCAAAACACAAAGATACCACCCATTACATTTTCTTAATACTTGTCGTCTCAATTCAAAAGAATTCGGGAGCCATACCCATTTACGTCTCAACACTGAATCTAACTTCGCAACTAAAAGACAACTCCTAACTTCATCTAAAACATTTTAGGGAAGGATTCCTAACCACACAACTTTAGGAACCTGAACTTCTCAACCCCTAATTGATTTATAACTCATCATTCTCCCCAATATATGGGAACACTTTTAATCTTATCTCTCGTCTCATTTGCATACTCAAAATACAAATTTAAAATATGATGATGCCACAAAACAATTAGGCCAAATCATAGCAAGAATCCAAGTCACTCTTGTTTAAAAACAAAATCATTTAACTCAAGTAGCAATAAGGCAATGCGTCCCAAGGTTTAACTCCCAAACATAACACATTTCAACAAGATTTCACAAATTCAAACACCTACATGTCAAACAACATAGACATACAATATCAACCATACAAAAAACCATAACCCACCTCCCAACAATTATAACCTGTCTCTAATACCACCAAATGTAACCCCCTTAACCCGGTATAGCCGCAAGACCGAATCGATCGAGCTACATTAGGGTTTATCGAAATAAACCCCGAAGAAGAACATTAGAAACGGTCTATTTTATCCTTTTATGTTATCTAAATGCATCTTTAGGTCCTAGGGTGATCGTACCAATTGCGATTAATGTTACAACTCAATCGGGCATAAACCCCGAAGAAGAACATTAGAAACGGTTTATTTTTTCCTTTTATGTTATCTAAATGCATCTTTAGGTCCTAAGGTGATCACACCAATTGCGATTAATGTTAGAACTCAATTGGGCATCAATTCGACATCCAATTATTCGAATACACATTCTAGGTACTTAAAGTAATTTCCATAAATTATAAGGACTTTTACAAAATTTAAAGTTACCAATCCTCAATTAGTCATCTTTCATGCCTTCATGCTAATTCACAACTCAAAAATGATCATTCAATCTCACGTAACTGCATAATTATGAAATAGGGGCAAAAATGCAAATATTTCAAATGTCAGACAACATATCAACTAAATTAATGGACAACGTACTAGTATAGTGACTTGCCGTATCGAAACGATGCTTAAGTGCAATGGCGTGCCGATACGGTCCTCAAGCGTATCGGTACGTCCTTATGTATTTTGAAAACCAAGATTCTAGTAGCCATTGACCATATCGAAATGGTTACCCCTATACCGACACCTTCACTATTCTTCAACTATGCGTATCAATATGGTTACCAGGCTTATCGGTAAGGCTAGGCAAATTTGAACAATCTGAGCTAAGACACCTCCCCTCATATCGATACCTCGAAGAGTCGTACTGGTACGATGAGACCTATAATGACCTCTAGGTCCAACATATGACATTTTGGTTCAATCTAACACCCTTAATTCAACCTATAATCGTCATATGGTATCATCAACATTCAATCATCAAGCATGGGAACATGTCAAGAGGTCACACTAAGTATGGCATATTCAAACATTCACCTAAGAGCATGGTTTCTACTGAAGCATGCTTAATGCCTCCCAAACCCTCAAAAACAAATAAAAAACCTTATACAAGTCCAAAACAATAATCCAAACTTTTACAACAGGGACTATCTCAAAACACATCTCCCAAAACAACCCATTCACATTGCCTTTTATTACTACTTAGATCATATAAAACCATATATTGAAATGAAACGATCATTGGATTCTCCCTTGCTCGTGTGCTGTCTGAGAAAGCTACTTCTCTACATTGATGAGGAAAAGAGAGCGTAAGCTATAAGCTTAGTGAGAGATTCGCAAAAACACTCATCAATGCATTTAAAACCATTTAATTCAAATCACTTGTATTTGTCTCATGGAAAAAATCTCATGCTTCTCATGTCATCTCAAAAATGCACATTTAAATTGTTTTCAACTCATGTGTCATAGATTCAATCTCTACCTCAATTTAAGCTTCACAACACATCTCCCTTATAACAAGCTTAAAGAGTAACATATGTATAAATAACATTATACAACATAATCCATTTCTCATGATACATTATCTCATATATTGTCTTTCAAGTGAGTCAAAACCAGCAACCTTATGTTTCATAAAACACATCGGATACACGGATTTCTCAAGTGGTTCACACAACCACTTTACATACAAACCTCAACCGGAACAACGACACACTTGCTCACCTTACGGTTTAAACCGGAGTAACGAAATATTTACCCACCTCTACAGTTTGGATGTATAAATCCACCAGTGGGAGAAAACAGAGCATTTACCCACCTCAACCACTGCGGTTCTCTTGGTGGAGATTACGGACAATTAACACCCCTCGACACAGTTAAGGCAACTTTTTATAGTACACTATCAATCCTATGATCGGTCAATTATATCCGATAACATTTTAAACATAGCTCCTTGCCAATATATTAAATAAACCAACATTACCTCACTGTTTTACATATGCATCAAAATAATCCAACACAAATATATTAAATCATGTATTTCCATATTCTCAAAATACTTCCATAAATCATATGCCATTATCAAAAGTAGTCATCAATGATCATTTGTAACATCTTTCACTTTCATAACACAATGAGTAATAAAATCCATAAGCATGTGCATGAGATTTCATTTTACAAAAACCGAAATCGAGAGAAAGCTCAACCGATACTTACTTTTGAGCTTAGATAAGTGTATCAAACTTTATCTGAACTCCCACAAATCCTTTTCAAACCTTTTTATAGCATTAAAACACTTTTCCACTCACCAGCAATCCAACGCTTGCTTGCTGATGCGCGAATCAAGCTTCTACAACTCCCGCATCTTCTTTGAAAGGTAAAGGATTTAGTTCTCTTGCTTTACCCAATCAAAACAGAGGATTAAAACACAACTCTATATCACAAACCTCTAGCAACCCACAAACACAACCTCACCACCCAAGAATCCATCCAACACCTTCCTAAAACTATAAAGAACACCACCAAACCTTACTCAAACAAAGCCCAGCCAACATCTAATGATTCTAACACATTAACATCATCAATTAACATCCAAAAGTATCCTAATCACGTCCTTATTTCTCCAGCAACACCACAACAACCAGATCAAACAAAAACAAACTATAAACAACCTAAAAACTAGCAATCCATATAGTTTCGGGATTCCATTGATTAATCAATCTTTTCAACATTAAAACACATCCAAATTGGGATATAAATCAATTAAATCCATCACCAAAACAAATTCAATTCAATTTCTGACAATTTTCCAAGAAAACTCAATTTAACTATCAAATAATTGTTTAAATCATAATTCCATAATATAAATCAACAAAAAAGGATCAAGAACTTGGGAATTTCATTAAAGAACCTTTAATTAGAGCAGAGAAATGAAAATCACCTCTAATTGTTGATTTCTCCCTTAACTGCCCAAGCTTTGATGAAATCCAAATAGATTTTGCAAAAGAAATTGAAGTACTCAATTAGAAATCAAAGGAGATTGATTCCTGGAGATTTTGAAGTAGAAATCCTACTTTGGTTGCTGAGAAAGTAAAGAGAAAAGGTTTGGAGAAAAGTAGTTACGTACGAAAATGTTTTTGACAATTAAAATCCCTTTTAATAAATCCACCTTTATTTAATTATAAAATCATTTAAAAATTACTTTAAAATAGCCTAAATTAAAAGAGAAATCTGCTGAAAAAGATTTGACAAATAGCTCCTTCAAGATTATAGGTTTGATCCTTTTACAATTTAGTCAGCAAAATAGTTTTGAAAACTTTCAATTTAATCACTAGACCAAAATGTTTTAAAATCAGATTTAATTACCTCAAATTAACTTCGCCAAATTACTTAAAATATTAATTAAGTAATTTAAAACATTTTCCTTTATTTTATTTTACCCCAAAATCAATTTTATAAATTTATTTTCTTGAAACTATTCGAATTGCCTAAACCGGTTCTCTTGAACCACTAACCCGATCTGGTCCACATCTAGGACCATTTTCAGGTTGTTACAATCTCGTTGTCTCTTAGACTGACCACCATTGGAACCAAAATCCGTAGCTATCTTCCTAGAGCCAGAACCTCTTAGACGAAGAGATAAACCCAAACTCTGCTCGATGTCCTTTGCCTGTGTAACCAACACGTCAAAATCGGTATAATCATGTCCAACATGTATGTCTTAATATCCTGCTCCAATCTGTAATAGAATCGGTCATAGCGATGCCTCTCATCCGCCACCAACTTAGGCGCATACTAACTCAACCTCACAAAATGTACATAATACTCAGATACTGTCATACTGCCCTGAACCATTGGCATAAACTCACGTTTCCTCTCATCCAAGTATCTAACTCCAGACACTTCTTTTTGAAGGCAACCTAAAAAAACTCCCATAGTATATCACTAGGTTTTATGCCCATGGTCAAATAGTCCACCAACTATAATCATCACCCTGCAATAGGGACACTGTACATCCTAGCTTTCGGTCATCATTGCGCCCCATCTGAGCCAAAATTTGATCTGTACTGGCAAACCACTCCTCGGATGCCTCGGGTGCCAACCCTCTGAACTCAACTCCTTTAAGATTGCATAGACACTCTAGCGGCAAACCCGAATTAGCAGCGGCAATGGGTGCTGGTACATGAACTCTAGCCATCGCAGCCTGAAACGCTCCCGTCATCACCTAAACAATGGCACCATATCACCATACACCAGACCAGGTGGTGCAGGTGGTACTTTCTCTACTCTCTCAGGTGATTATGAAGAGGAGGTGGTAATCCGTTAGGATGCACTATATTACCCTCAACTCCCTACCCTCTGGTAGTAACACTCGTGCTCGATCTTAATTCTCTCCTCGGTGGTATCATGTAAAAATGTATCTACGGCATGATAATTACACCAAAACAAAAACAATCAGGCCAACTTCAAGCAAGGATCCAAGACTTCCATGTCAAACCAAAATCATTTTATAATTGTAGTATTAAGGCAATGTGTCCCCATAAATATCCCAACATAGGATATATCAATTATCGTACATATAAACAATCACCGTGCATAGACAACAACATCAAACAATCATCAACAACATCCTTTTCAGGGTGTTACAACTCTCCCCTTAAGAAAAAATTTGTCCTCGAATTTTTGCCTGAACCGAAGAGATGTGGATATTGCCTCTGCATTTTCTTTCTCGGTTCCCATGTAGCCTCTTCCACTGAATGGCTTCTCCAGAGTACTTTAACTAGAGGCACAGATTTATTACGAAGTCTCTTAACTTCCCTTGCAAGGATCTACACTGGTTCTTCCTTATATGTCAAATTGTACTAAATCTCCATAGCTTAAGGCTTGATCACATGGGAAGGATCAGACCGATACTTACGTAGCATAGATACATGGAAGGCATTGTATATACGACTTAACTCAGTAGAGAGAGCTAGTCGGTAAGCAATCGATCAAACTCTCTCAATCACCTTAAAAGGGCCAATGAAACGAGGACTGAGTTTCCCTTTTTTTTGTGAAAACGGAGGATTTTCTTCTAAGGTGATACCTTAAGGAAGGCCTTTTCACCAACATCATACTGAATGTCCCTCCTTTTCAAATATGCATAAGCTTTCTGCTGGTCAAATGCATCTTTGAGCCGGTCATGGATGATAGTTACCTTTTCATCGGTTTCCTGAAGTAAGTCAGGGCCCAACATCTTGCCTTCCCCAAGCTCGGACCAGCATAAAGAAGTTCTACATCTTCTTCCATAGAAAGCTTCATATGGGTCCATCTTAATCGAAGCTTGGTAACAATTATTGTAGGCAAATTCCCAGTGGTAGGGACTTTTCTCATGTATTCCCAAAATCGATGACACAGGCTCACAACATATCTTCCAGGATCTGAATAACTATCTCGGATTGTCCATCGGTTTGAGGATGGAAAGCAGTGCTTAGGTGCACTCGATTTCTTAAAGCCTCATGTAAGGTTTCCCAAAATCGAGATGCAAAACGTGGATCACAGTCATAAATGATGGATGTAGGAACTCCATGCAGATGTATCACTTCTCGAATATATAACTCAGCAGGTTTAGGCAAGCTAAAGTCCATTCTCACTAGAAGAAAGTGAGCAGATTTAGTGAACTATCCATAATGACCCAAATGGCATCATTCTTCTTTGCTGTTATTAGAAGACCAATTACAAAGTCCATCATAATACGCTCCCATTTCTACTGTGGTAGCTCAATGGGTTGCAGAACACAGTAGGTACCTTGTGTTCAGCTTTCACTCATTGGCAGGTTAGACACCTAGCCACATAGTATGTGACCTCACATTTCATGCCAGACCACCAATACAACTCTTTCAGATCCTTATACATCTTCATTGTTCCAGGGTAAACAGAGAAGGGACTGCAATGAGCCTCACTAAGGATCTAGTTCTGGAGGTCATCATTATCGGGAACATAGATTCAATTCTGGAAGCATAATAAGCCTTCTGAATTTATGGCAAAATCTGGATCCTGCTTGTCCTTAATCCTAGCAATAATGGTTTGTAGCTCCTGGTTAGAATCTTGAAGTGCTTTGATTTGGGACACAATGGTTGACTAAACTTGCAATTCAGCCACTAACTTGCCATGCTTTTTAAGTCGAAAATGAGCATTTAGAGACCTTGGAGAAGGAGAGGACTTTCGATTGAAAGCATCAGCTGCGACATTGGCTTTACTAGGATGGCAATCAATAATCAAGTCGTAATTTTTAAAAAGTTCCATCCACCGATGTTGGCAGAGGTTTAACTCCTTTTGAGTTAAGAGATACTTCAAACTCTTATGATCCTTGAACAAATAGCATTCTTCACCATACAAGTAATGTCTCCAAATCTTCAAAGCGAATACAACAGCAGTCAGCTCCAAGTCGTGAGTAGGATAGTTTAGTTCATGTGGTTTATGCTGCCGTGAAGCATAGGCTATGGCTTTTCCTTCTTGTATCAAAACACAGCCTAGTCCCAAGTGGGATGCATCACTATACATAGTGAAGTATTTGCCAGACTCAGGTTGTACTAGGACAGAAGCATGGGTCAAAACTTGCTTAAGTTAATTAAAACTCTTATTTTGCTTCTCGGTCCACATAAAGGGCACTTCCTTTTGAAGAAGCTTCGTTAAAGGTGCAACAGTCATAGAGAACCCCTTAACGAATCTGTGGTAGTAGCCTATAAGGCCAGAAAGCTACGTACTTCCCCTACATTCTTGGAAAGAATTTATTCAAGAATCGCTTGAATCTTATTTGGATCAACTTTAATACCCGTAGAAGAAATTACATGGCCCAGAAAGGAGACTTCAAATAACCAGAATTCACATTTACTGAACTTGGCATACAACTGTTTCTTCGGAAGAGCTTGAAGTACAATTCTTAGGTGCTCTTTATGTGTGGTATGTCCTTAGAATAGATCGAAATGTCATCTATAAACACAACCACAAACTTGTCTAGATAAGGCCGAAATACTCGATTCATTAGGTCTATGAAAGTCGTCGATGCATTCGTAAGCCCAAAAGGCATTACTAGGAATTCATAGTGGCCATATCTAGTCCGAAAGACAGTCTTTTGGACATCAGATTCTTTCACCAACATTTGATAGTACCCAGATCGTAGGTCTATCTTGGAAAACACCGAAACACCCTTCAACTAATAAAAAATGAAACCCCTCGACCCGGCCTAGACGCCCGACCGAACCAAGTGAGTTACATTAGTTTACCGAGGCAAACCGAATAAAGGTTATGAAAAGTTGCTCTATTTTTTTCATTTTATCTTGTCTAGATGCAATTTATTAACCTTACATGTACATATTTGTAGTAGTGAAAATTTGGAGGAAACGAATCATAAAAAGGCAACCAATTGCATCATACTCATTTTGAGGACTAAAATGTAAATACTTTAAATTATAGGATCATAATTGGAATTAAGGTTACCAATCCTCAATTAGTCCATTTACATGTCCATATCTCTAATTTCAGGTCAAAATGATCATCCATATGCATACAATTACATTTGCAATACTTAGGGACTAAAACACAAGAAATCAAAAATTGGATTCCATGATATTACCTATAAAAACTCCCTCTCGTACCGATAAGAACACAACCGTACCGATAGGGAGAAACCACGCATACCGGTATACAATGTACCGTATCGGTACGCCACACTAGCTTGCAAAATATTAAAGCTGTACCGGTACGAGCCCTTGGTGTTTCGATACATAGGTTTTTCCCCCAAAAAGCAACTTTCCAGAAACGAGTTCTCGTACCAATACACCTTATCCCGTACGGGTACACCAAGCTTAATTTGCTTATCTGTACCGGTATGCAAATACTCGTACCGATCCCGAATACCCTCTTTTGCCTAGCCATACCTATATGGTCCCTTGCGTATCGGTATGCTTAGGCCTGTAATGTCATTTATCTCTGGTCTTTCACTCAAATGTAGATACATTTAGATCCTAGCAACTTGCATGCATGAATGTAAACATTCAACAATACATATGTCAATACTTGCACCATGGTTTTGCCACAATACAAACTGATGTTAGGATTAATCTAGAGGCATGCTCACTAAAAACACTCCACCAAACATACCAAGTTTCTCAAACAACATTTACCAGCATAAACACCATACTAGCATCACTTTAATACCATATTCAACATGTTAAGCTCATCAAAGCATGTCGTCCAAACTAGACCATCTAGATGCATACGTAGGCAATCTTATAACATCAACCATAGGTAACGATGAACAACAAGCTTAACAACATCAATCGAACTCAGAAATCATAGCACTACACATGCTCAAAACTAGGGAAAAATAGAATTACATATCCCAAAATCCATCGCAAACACATTGCCTTATTTACCGGAAACATAACCGAGTTCATACTCAAAATTTCTTTGACTCTTAGATCACTACGACTTTGCCTTTGCTGCCACAAGCCTTAATGTTCTGCATCATTAGGAAAAAGAGAGCGTAAGCATACTTTCTTAGTGAGGATGCTCTTAAAATAATGATGCATTAAAACCCTTGAAAACCAACCCTTGTTTTCAAACCATGCTTACGACCTAAGCAAGTTCCAATGACTCCAATTCAAAACATGCATATCGACCATATGCAAAACAATATATATATATACCACATGCTTAAACCCCCCAAAGCATTTTATACTAAACCATGCTTGAAACCCAAAGCATTAAAAGTAGATTCAACATTAGAATTCTCATATATCAGCAATTATAGTTACCTCAGATAGTCAACCACTATCCTTGATTAGCCAACCGCTAATCTTTCGTTAACCGACCGTTAACTTTACACATCGGATACACAAATCTCCCTTAATGACTGACCATCATCAAGACTACACCATGCCGACCACATGAGTAAACCACCTTCCTGACCACAAGTTTTACATCAGCAAAGGGAACCGACCGCTCAACCCAAGTGATAACAACATAGTCCTAGTAGCCGACCGCTACACCTCATGGACCTTTTAACCACAATCGATTTTTAGACATATTATAGTGCACTTTATCCTATAACATGCCAACTATATCCAAATGTTTTCTCACCTTGTCACATAGCCAATATGTCATTTACAAAACCATTTACTCACTGTTTTACAATGCATTACACAAAATCCCCACATATGTAAATCAAATTGCCATAGCAATATTATATTTCCGACCGGAATCAAAACCAATGCTCCCTAGAATTTAGCATACTTTTCAAACACTGCATATGTACTTAAAATCATGCATTTATAGTAAGTAAAAACAAACCATGTTTACAACTAAAACATGAATCACATATGCTCATATTCGAACTGATATTAAAGAGCAAAGGAGGGAAAACTTACTTCCAAGCTTAGGTAAGTGTTTCAAACTTATCCTAAACTTCCAAAACCACTTTCAAACCTTTGAAAGCCTTTTAAAACCATTTACACTTACTGATTTCACTTTGCCTCACTTGCGGCCGCGAAACAAGCTCCCGACAATCCTCAAACCACCTCAAGATGCTATGCCTTGATTATCCCCTATTTTGGCCACACAAAACCAGAGGAAACATGCATTAAAATGCATCCAACTCTCTGTTTCAAACCAAAATACCGCAGCTCTTAAGATGCCCACTCAAAACTTATCCAAAACTTACCGAAATCAACCTCAAACACTTCTCAATCTTAACCCAGCCATAGTATAATGATTCAATACATCAAACTTCAACAAATAACATCTAAAAACCCTCTTACAACATCCTTTTACTTCCAGCAATGATTAAACTCCAAAAGCAACCCAAAACCATTAACTAACAACCTAAACAATTAGAGATTCAACTAATTTCGGGATTCCATTGTTAAAAACAACTTATCCACATTATAGTACATAAAAAATAAGATTGAAATCAATCCTTAACACTGGAAAAACAGATCCAAATTGAAAAATACAAAATTCCATCAATTAACCCTTAATTAAGCAAATTTCCATAATTAATCAATTAAAAATCCGTAAAAAAACATATATAAAGAGTCAAGAACTTGGGAATTTTAGTAAAGAACCTTTCATTAGAGGAGAAGAATGAAACTTACCTCCAATTAGTGAGTTCCCCCTTAATTCGATGTTTTCCTCTTGAAAAACAATGAGATTCAATAAGATTTTTGAGAAAACAAGTTAAAGAATCGTTTAGAAAATCAAAGGATTAAGAAACAAGATCATTAACTTGAATCTCTGATAGGAAAAAGAGTGTTTTTCTGAGAGTATTTTGAGAGAAAATATGAGATAAAGAAAGTTACGTCAAATTGTGATTTGAAAAAATAACTACCTTTTTAACTAAATCCTTATTATTTCCTTTAATTAAAACTCTTCTAAAAATAATCCTAATTAAGAGAAAACTTAGATTAGACCAAATGTTAAAATAGATCATTAAAGATTCAAAGTTTTGACTCTTTACAAAACAGTCACCTTTAAAAATAGTTTTCAAAAATTGCATTTTGGTCACTAACCAAAATGTCACCTTTCCAAGGCTCATTTTCCAAAATTGCTTTCACCAATATTTTTAATATATTAAAATATGATTTTTAAACATTTTTCCATATTTTACCTTTCAAAAAAATATTCTCTCCCGAATCTGACTCGAATCTCTAACCAGTCCACCGGACCGTCTAACTAGCCTTAAAACAGCTAGGCCCAAAACCGGGGCGTTACAACTCTCCCCCTCTTAAGAAATTTCATCCTCGAAATTTACCTGGAGGAAAAAGATGCGAAAATTGCTCCAACATATCTACCCTGCTTTCACAAGTGGCTTCCTCGACACCTCAATATCACCACAAGACTTTAACCAGTTCTATCATCTTACTATGTAGAACCTTGCTACTGGAATCAAGGATTTCCACCGGCTCCTCATCAAAGGATAAATCTGATCTCAACTCAAAATGCTCTACCGACATAATGTGCAAGAGATCCGACCAATAAATCCGTAGCATAGATACATGGAAGACATCATGAATTTTCTCAAGCCTAGGAGGCAACCTCAACCGATAATCCACAAGACCAACAAGCTCTACAATCTCATATGGTCCAATAAACCTCGGACTAAGCTTACCCGTCATCTGAACCGCGTAACCTTCTTCCACTGTAACACTTTCAAGGACACACGATCGCCCATCGTATATTCAGTTTCCCTACACTTTAAATCCGCGTAAGATTTCTGCCGATCCGTAGCCGCTTTAAAGCGTTCACACACAAGCTTAAATTTCCCATTTTTGTCTTTCAACACATGTGGCAAGGAAACATGCTTTTCCCTACCTCAACCCAACACAAGGGCGTACGACACCTCCGGCTATACAATGCCTCATACGGTGCCATCTGAATACTCGCTTGATAGCTGTTATTATAAGCAAATTCAACTAAAGTAAATGCTTCTCCCAGATTCCTTGGAACTCAATAATACAACACCTCAGCATACCCTCCAAGACCTAGATAACACGCTTAGACTGCCCATCTATCTAATGATGATACACAGTACTAAAACTCAACCTCGAACCCAAAGCCTGATGTAAACATCTCCAAAACCTTGTTGTGACCCTCGGATCACTATCCGAAACAATAGACTTAGGTACCCCGTGCAAACGCGCAATCTTAGCTATATAAAAATTTGGTAGCTTGTCCAAGGTCTACGTCGCACGCACTGGAAGAAAATGTGCACACTTTGTAAACCAATCAACAATCACCCAAATGGAATCCTTTTTAGCCGATGTCAATGGAAACCCTGTCACAAAGTCTATGGTGATTCTCTCCCACTCCCATTCCAGATTTCTTAATGGTTGCAACAACCCAGATGGAAACTGATATTCAGCCTTAACTCGCTGACACACCATACACTTGGACACAAACTCTACCACATCCTTTTCAAACCAACCCAATAGTACATTTTCTTCAAATCACGATACATCTTGGTACTACTCGGATGCATAGCAAAAGGACTAGAATGTGCTTCGGATGAGTCCTTAATATAGTCTCATTTTAGTATCTATAGTACAAACATTTGCATTGTTTATTAAGTGTTTTATTGAAATTTGAAGGTTTTTAGTTATTTCATATTTTGTGGTTTGTATTTTAAATATGTTGCAGTTTTAGTACTTTTGTTATGTTTTCAGTTATTTTTAATAAATTGTATTTTTTTTGTTAATTGTAGGCTTAGATATGTTGAATTTGGTGATTGCAATTATGACACAAATGAAGTTGAATCCAAAGATGATCCAAGGTGAAAAGAATTGGGAAAATGTTGGAATTGGGAAAATAGACTCAATAAACTCGTACTAAAATTCTGCACTGAATATGTTCCACGGTTTTGACTAAACATGAGCTCCATAACTCAAAAATTGGCCCATGAGATATCATTGGTAAGCTTATTGAGTCTAATACATTTTCAAAGTGGTTGGAATTCAAATCAGATCTGGAAATGATGACAAAATGCTGAAAACCGAAATCATACAAGTGGACACTATGATAACCACTTGTATTCAAAGTCATCATCAACTAATTCAAAGTCATCATCAAATAATGCAATATTTCTTTCAAGTGGATGAATTTCCAGCCACCATCCTTTGTCATTTAGCATCACAAATTTCCTATAAATATGTTTTAGTTTTGCCTTGTAAATTATCTTGGAAGCTTGGTTGTAACCTTGTTGTTAAAAATCCAAGAACACTTTTTCTTTCTTTCATCTTTATATTTTTCTTTCATCCTTATATTTTTCTTTCTTATGTTTGATTTTTGTAAACCAAATTTTATTTTATTTAAAGTTATGGTGTCTTTTTGAGTCAAGTTGCTGAGGCGAAAGGATGAAGCTCTTGGTATATACTAAAGGTTAGTTTGAAATTCTCAACGTATACTGAAACATGTTAAATTAGTATATGATGTTAAATTCAGTTGGTTAATATTCATGTTAGTAATTAAGAACCTTGCTTCATTATAGACAAGTCATTTGGCACAATAAATGCTTGTTATAATTAACTTGATTTATTGTAGACAAAACAAATTGGCATAATGAACACTTGAACTTGTTTATTAATTTTGACTACACCAATCCATATAACACCATATGCTATACCTTTGCAATTTTTGGACATTTTGTATTGCACTTTGGACTATGGACTTTGATTATGGACATTGGACAATGGACTTTGGACTTTCATTGCAGGACCTTCTGATTGGATTTCATTTCATCATATGGACTTCGATTGAGTAATAAGAAGAATAAAAATTAATTTTAGTATAATACTAAGAGTGGATTCTCAAAACCTCAGCTTCTTTTATTTATATTGTTGTTTATTTTCTAATTAATTATTCTCTTTGCAGATTTTTATTTTTTTATCTTGAAATTTTTAAACAAAACTTCCCTGTGGATTCGACCTCGGACTCCCGAGAATTATTACTTGACAACAACCTGCACTTGGATATACGACTAAAACGGGCCGGTCAAGTTTTTGGCACCGTTGTCGGGGAAGGTAAAATTTAGAATTCAAGTTTATATATATATATATTATATTTAATGGACGGTTTTACCGCCTTTATATATTATATTTAATGGATGGTTCTACCTCCTATATATATTATATTTAATGGACGGTTTTATCGCCTATTTATGTGTATATTAGTTTTTCATGTCTGTTTGGTAGCGTGATTTTAATTCTCGGCGTTTGGTTAGAAATAATTTTGAAACTCTTTTCGGAAATTTGTTTGACACACCACCAAATTCACCTACCATGGCTGAAGATCAACTTGTTCTCAATGAAAATGCGAATATGCAAGTGTGCTCGATGCTACCTTCATGTTTTATGTTTCCCCCAAATGCATACAACTTTTAATATAAACCAGGTACGATATCTTTACTTCCTACTTTCCATGGCATGGAATGTGAAAGTGCTTATGCTTTTCTTAAAGATTTTGAAGATGTATGCGTCACTTTTAATGACCAACAATGTTCAAATGAAATTATTAAGTTAAAATTGTTTCCTTTTTCTTTAAAAGATAAGGCAAAATTTTGGCTTAATACGTTGAAACCTAGGTCAATTGACGCTTGGAAAGAAATGCAAACTCAATTTTAAAAAAAGTTTTTTCCAATACATAAAACTAATGCTTTAAAGAAACAAATTCAAAATTTCAATCAGAAGCTAAATGAAACATTTTTTCAGCGTTGGGAACATTTTAAAGATTTATTAAATTCTTGCCCACATCATGGTTTTGAAGAATGGCGTATCATAAGTTTTTTCTATGATGGTTTGACTCCTGAAACTAAACAATTTATTGAAACAATATGTAATGATGATTTCATGAGTAAGCAACCTGAAGAAGCTTTTGATTACTTAGATCATTTAGCTGAAAATTCTCAGTCTTAGCACACAGATAATTCTATAGAAGGATCTGCTAAACATAATCTTGTGCATAATAAAGGAAAATATCACCTTAACCAAGATGATGATTTAAGTGCTAAGCTTGCTATTTTGTCTAGAAGACTCGATGCCGTAGAAACTAGGAAAATAAAAGAAGTCAATTCAGTGAAAAATCAAGAGAGTTGTGATATTTGTGATATTATGGGACACTCTACTCGTAAATGTCTAAACATTTAGTTTTTAAAGAAATGTTGCATGAGAATGCCTATGTCCTAAATACATCCTCAAAGGCTTTTCCTTCTCCGTATTCTGAAACTTATAACCCTCAATGGAAAAATCATCCAAACTTTGGTTGGCAAAATAATAACCATCCTCATGTACCCCAAAACCAAAAGCCTCCATACAGTTCATCTAATTTATATTCGCAGGTAAAAAGTCTTGACGAGACATTGCAAGTTTTCATACAGGAATAGAAAAAATTTAATATTCAAACATCACAAGCTATCAATGAAATCAAGACAACATTTTCAACATTGACAACTTCATTGCGCACTCAAGAAAAAGGTAAGTTTCCTTCTCAACCTTTTCCAAATCCTTCTAATGAATCTCTTGCTTCTTGTTCTAGTGGAACTCAACAAGAAGATGTTAAATCTATCACAACCCTCCGAAGTGGCAAGAATGTTGATAAAACTATTATATCAAAAATTCAAGAGTCTTCATCTCCTTCAAAATGTAAAGGTGAGAATGATGGTAAGTATGAAAATATTGACACGGAAAAAAAGAAATGTGGAATTCCTGCTCCTTTTCCCCAGAGATTACAACCAACAAAGAAATTTAACAAAAATGCTAAATTTTTAGAATTTTTAAACAAGTTAATATCAATATTCCTATGTTGAATGCAATCAAACAAGTTCCATCATATCGAAAGTTTTTGAAAGATATGTGTACTGTCAAGAGAAAATATAATGTGCAAAAGAAAACATTTTTAGCAGAAACTGTAAGCTCGATCATTCAGCATCTTACCCCACCCAAATACAAAGACCCTGGATGCCTGACAATTTCATGCATTATTGGTAACACTAGAATAGAATGTGCTTTGCTTGATCTTGGTGCTAGTGTTAATCTTTTACATTTTTTAGTATATCAACAGTTAGGTTTTGGTAAACTTAAAGCAACCCCTATTACACTCCAACTTGCTGATCGTTCTATTAAAATTCCTCGAGGGGTGGTAGAAGATGTGTTGGTTTAAATTGATAAATTTTACTTTCCAGTTGATTTTATTGTTTTGGACACAAGTCATGTTTCAAATACAAATGCACAAGTTTCTGTTATTTTAGGTCGCCCATTTCTTGCTACTTCTAATGCCTTGATCAATTGCAGGAATGGTGTTTTAAACCTTTCTTTTGGGAACATGACTTTAGAATTAAATGTGTTCAATGTTTGTAAGCAACCTAGACAGAATTCTAAAGTACATGAAGTGGATTTTATCGACGAACTTGTTCATGAACAAATCAATATTTCTAAACTTTCTGGTCCTTTAGAAAATTATTTAGTTGATTCTGAAATTGATGATGTCCCTAAAAAATCTTTTGCAAGAAAATGATAATCATTATTGGATACAAAAAATTGAGAAACTTCCATCACTACCAACTACTTTGGTATCATCAAATGAAGAACCACCAAAGTTGGATCTGAAGCCATTGTCATCTCACCTAAAATATTCATTTTTGAGTAAGAATGAAACCTTTCCAGTTATAATATCTACAACAATTGATGCATTCCAAGAAGGTAAGTTGTTAGAAATTTTGAAACTACATAAGAATGCATTAGGATGGACCATAGCTAACATAAAAGGAATTAGCCCATTGATTTGCACTCATAATATTTATTTGGAAGAAAATGCTAAATCTTGTAGACAAATGCAAGGAAGGCTAAATCCTAATATGAAAGAATAGTGAGAAATAAAGTAATTAAACTATTGGATAATGGAATCATTTATCCTATTTCTGATAGTAAGTGGGTAAGTCCTACTCAAGTAATACCTAAGAAATCTGGAGTTACTGTCGTTAAAAATGAAAATAATGAGTTAATTCCAACTATGACTATTTTTGGTTGGCGCATGTGCATTGATTATAGAAAAATTAATGCAGTACCTAGAAAAGATCATTTTCCTTTACCCTTCATGGATCAAATCTTAGAAAGAGTTGCAGGGCATGAATATTATTGTTTTTTAGATGGATACTCTAGGTATAATCAAATTGCAATTGCACCTGAGGATCAAGAGAAAACTACATTCACATGTTCCTTTGGTACATTTGCATATAGAATGATGTCTTTCGGATTATGCAATGCTCTAGCCACATTTCAAAGATGCATGTTAAGCATTTTCAGTGATATGGTTGAACGTATTCTTGAGGTATTTATGGATGATTTTTCTATTTTTGGGGATTCCTTTGACGATTTCTTGTCAAATTTAGAAAAGGTATTGGTTAGATGTGAAGAAAAAAATCTTGTTTTTAATTGGGAAAAATGCCATTTTATGACTACTAATGGTATTGTCTTGGGTCATGTTGTTTCTAGAAAAGGAATTGAAGTAGACAAGTCAAAAATTGATTTAGTTTCCAACTTGCCAACACCTAAGACTGTAAAGGATGTAAGGTCATTTTTAGGATATGCAAGATTTTATAGGAGATTCATAAAGAATTTTAGTGCAATATCTAAACCATTATGTAATCTCTTATTAAAGGTTAATGGAATGAAGATTGTGAACATGCTTTTAAAAAACTTAAAAACATGTTAATTTTTGCTCCTATAATGAGACCTCCTGATTGGACTTTACCATTTGAAATCATGTGTGATGCTAGTGATTATGATGTTGGTATTGTTTTAGGACAAAGGAAGGATAAGAAACCATGTGCCATATATTATACAAGTAAAACTTTAAATAGTGCTAAAATGAATTATTCCACTACTGAAAAATAATTACTTGCAGTAGTATTTGCATTGGATAAATTTAGATCTTATCTTGTTGGATCATCAATTGTTATTTTTAGTGGTCATTTAGCTTTAAAATATCTTCTTTCCAAAAAGGATGCCAAACCAAGGTTGATCAGGTGGATTCTTTTACTTCAAGAATTCAATATCGCCATTCGTGATAAGAAAGGAGTAGAAAATGTGGTGGCAGATCATTTATCAAGACTAGTTTGTGATACATCTTTTGAATCCACACCAATTAATGATACTTTTCCTGATGAACAACTTTTAAGTATTTCTGTAACACCGTGGTTCGCTGACATTGCTAATTATCTTGCCACAGGTAAAATACATTTTCAATGGGATCTTCAAGATAAGAGAAAGTTTCTGAATGAAGTAAAGAAATTTTATTGGGATGATCCTTACTTGTTCAAGTATTATCCTGATCAAATATTTAAAAGGTGCATACCGGAAAATGAGGTAAGTAGTGTCCTTAATTTTTTTTCCATTCCGAGGCATGTGGTGGACATTTTTCATCAAAGAAAACTGCAGCAAAAAAATTACAATGTGGATTTTATTGGCCAACCTTATTCAAAGATGCTCATAAATTTTGCAAGTCTTGTGAAAGTTGTCAAAAATTGGGAACTATTTCTAAAAGAAACATGATGCCAGTAAACCCAATTTTAGTGATTGAAATTTTTTACTATTGGAGAATTGATTTTATGGGTTCATTTCCACCTTCTTTTGGTTTCTTGTATATTTTGGTCTCAATTGATTATGTTTCAAAATGGATAGAGGCAATTCCATGTCGCAATAATGATCACATAACATTGATCCAATTTTTAAAGGAAAATATTTTAGGTCGATTTGGAATTCCTCGATCTATTATAAGTGATGGCGAAACACATTTTTTGCAACAAGGTTTTTGAATCTTTAATGAATAAATATTCCATTACACATAAAGTTGCAACCCCTTATCACCCTCAGACAAATGGACAAGTAGAACTTGCAAATAGGGAAATAAAACAGATTTTGGAAAAAATAATTAACCCAAATCGTAAAGATTGGTCTTTAAGACTTAATGATGCTTTATGGGCTTATCGAACTACTTTTAAAACATCATTGGGCATGTCCCCCTACAGACTAGTTTATGGAAAACCTTGTCATTTACCTATGGAATTGGAACATAAGGCATATTGGGCTATTAAAATGTTTAACTCTAATCTTGATGATGCCGCTCAATTGTGAAAATTACAAATTAGTGAGCTTGAGGAACTTAGAAATGATGCATATGAAAATTCAAATATTTATAAAGAAAAAAACAAAGCCTTTCACGATAAAAGAATTTCAAGAAAAACATTTGATGTTGGGCAAAATGTTCTCCTTTATAATTCTAGACTTCACTTGTTTCCTGGAAATTTGAGATCAAGATGGAGTGGACCTTTTGTTGTGAAACATGTTTATCCGTATGGAGTAATTGACATTGAAAATCCTAAAACTGGAAAAGTGTTAAAAGTGAATGGACACAGACTTAAACATTTCAGTGAAAATCAAGCCAATCAAGGTGAGGTTCTTTATCTTTTAGATCCATGTTAAAAATATTTTGGTGTAATTATATATAATTATATTTTTTATTATTATACATTATTATTATTAAAATATTTATTATTATTTTAATTCTCGGTTAAATGACGGATAACGGTACTCCGTGAAGTCTTTTAGTTCATCAGCTACCCATAAAACTGATACTGTATATTCATTTCTCAGTTTTTCTTTCAATTTCACTATCTAGTTTTCCCTTTCCTTTTCCTTTGCTTTCAAAATGGATGTTGCTCTCTCAAAATTGCAGAAACGACTTTCTTCTATTCCATCAAACATGATTCTAAAACTTTACAAAGTCAGGCTTGAAATATTGAGAATGCACAAAGGCATGCCTACCGATGTTTGTATGCTAATCGAAGCAAAAGTAAGGTATGAAGAATATCTTCCCTTTTTACATTTACCTGGTACTAGAAGAAGTACATATGCAATGAAAAGAATATCTAAACAGCTCGGATCAAACTGCCAAAAATGTGTAAGATGGACTTGTTCGGGAAGATGTCGTTCTATTGAGATGCCTTCCATAAATCGAGATGACAAAATTAGATTTGTTAATGAAGGACTGAGTAAGGAGAATTTGGAGGATATCCAAATTTCTCTTGAGACGCATCCTAGTGTAGATGTGCAAAGACAAATTATTGATTTGTGGATGATATTTCAAAACGAATGGCAACGTCTAGGGAATCTGACGATAAAAGACCATGTTTGCTAGTTTTTAATAAAACTGGATGGGAAGCCGATCCTCGACTAATAGAAGGCGTTCAAGCCGTTTCTGGACGTAAAACTAGAGGAAGTTGTGAGCCACAGTAGCAACTACTGTAAATATTTCTCAAGCCTGTTATGTTAAATTAATGTTTGGATTTTAGAGATCTTGGATAATTGTGTGTTGCAAGAACCATTGTTGCAATCGTAATCATTTTCTACTATTGACTTTTTGACTCTTTGCTGCAAGATTCATTAATGATAGCCTGTATACTGTTTAACTTTTGAAATTTGGTTTCTACTTTTTGAAATTTTGATTTTTCAGTTTAACTTTTTCTACCGACAGCTTATCTACCACTCTTTGCTGCAGGATTCATTGATGACAGCCTTTTACTGTTTATCTTTTGAAATTTGTTTTCTACTTTTTGACATTTTGATTGTAATACCCCAAAATTTGCTTAGTGACTAAAATGAAAAGAATTAAAGTTTGGTGGTTTTAGTTCAGTGACTAAAATGTAAATTTCAAAGTTTGGTGGCTAAAGTGAAAAGTTGGGAAAAATTTAGGGACCAACATGGTAATTTTCCCAATAATTATTTTTATGGCAAAAATGAATAGTTTATCCCGGTATAAGAATTTTTGTGGGAATCAAATTTTTTGTAAGGGATTTGTGTGAAAAGCTATAAAAAGGATAAGTTTAGAAAAGTAATTCGAATTATTATTCAAACTCTGAAAATTAGGAAAATTTTATATAAGTCTTAGAAAGACTTGAAGAATATGATAGTATGGTTTTTGAAGCATTTTTATTCGATTTAAATTCGATTCTATGCAGTATTTAGTAAAATAGGTGAAATGGCTTTTTTGAAGATAAATTGGTTCATTAAGGGCAAAAAGGTCATTTCACCCTTACTTTATGAATATTATTGATTATTTTGGATAAGAATAAACAATTGTTCAGATATGATTGGTTATAATTCAAGGGTCTAATGGTCTTTTGACTATTAAAGGATGATTATTATTATTTAATTTGGTATATATTATGCCATTTGGCATAATAAAAGAACAAAAAAAATGATTCTCTTTTGGTAAGAAAGAAATTTTTTTATTCAATTTCTAAGATTTTATGGTTGGATTTAGGCTTGAGACATAAAACAAGAAATTAATCTCCATTGAATTTTCTATCTTTTGGTATAAGTTTTGTGTAAAGTTCATGTCTCTAAGTTGAGTTTGATGATTTGGGTGGATGAAGGACATGATGGAAACTTGTGTTTTTATGGTTGTTCATGTTAGAAATATGCTTGTGATGTTGTTTCCATGGTTCAAATGATAAAAATTTCATGAAAATATTCAAAGTGATCATTCGGCTACCTTGTCAAGTATAGGGGAAAATCTTGCAAAATTTATTTTGATGAAAGAAATGATGAAAATGATGTTATACAAGCTTCATTAGGTTGTTTGGATGAAGAAATTCCTATGTTCTTGAAAGATGGAAAATTAATGTTAAGACAAGTTAGGAATTTTAGAATGTGATTGAAGGAAGAATGATTTATTATGATGATATAAGTTGTTTGGAATGAAAATCCCTAATTATTTTGCATTAGGGACCAAATTGTAAAATTTTGGAAAGCTTAGGGACTTGGTAGTTGAGCTTGTTTTTGATGTACTTTGGGTTGAAAAATTAAGTTAAGTGATTTGAATGTTGATTTTGAAGTTTATGTGACTTTGGGACCATTTTAGAATTTTCGAAAATTTCAAGGACGTATATAGTGAAACTTAAACTGATATTGTTACTAAAACATATAATGTTTTAGACGTTTCCACTAACCGACTCGTAAAACCTTTGCAAAGTTGAAAACACATTTTCACTCACCAATTCGCAAAACCTCGCTTGCCGATGAGACAATTGCGCCTCCAAAGCTTCCGAAACCAACGTTCAAGCTTGAGGACCAACTTCTCCTACTTTTATCCACACAAAACAGAGGTACATTGCATCAAAATGCAATCAACATCGCATCCACACTAAACCTCAACATCTTTTATCCAAATTCCCTCCACAACACCCAAAATTAACAAAAAACCTCTTCCAAACTTAACCCAACCACAAACTAACATTTCAACATATCAATTAACATCTATCAACATCTAAAAACACGACTCTAACATCCTTATATCTCCAGCATTCAATTAACCACCACAACTCCTCAAAAACACATAACTAGCAACCTAGAAAATTAAAGATTCACATAGTTTCAATATTCCAATGTTAAAACTCACTTATTAACATTATTCAGCATCAAGATTATGATTAAAATCAATCAAGAACTCAACAAAATAGAATCCATACAAAAATCATTAAATTAAATCCATTAAACCACGATTTAATCAATTTTTCACAATTAAATCATCCAATCAAGTTAGAAATCATGTACAAAGGATCAGTAACTTGGGAATTTCAATAAAGAACCTTGTATTAGAGGAGAAGAACAAACCTCACCTCTAATGGCTGTTTTTCTCCTCAATTAGTTAATTTTCCAAAGCCAAAACATTGAGAAATCAAGTTTATTTTATTAGGAAACTATTGTAAACTCAATTGAAATAAAAAATTTGATTAAAAGTGAATTTTACCTAGAGATTTTGAAAAGAGAAAAGGTGTTTGGCTGAAGAGAATTGGAGAGAAAATCTTTTTGCCAAAAGTTTGCTACGTAAAATTTGTTTTAGATATTTGTAATTCTCCAATTCTTTTCGCAAACCTTTAATTATATTTTAAAATCATTTAAAATAATTAATTAAGGGATAAAGTTAGATATTAGACCCTTGCATAAATAGCTCCTTAAATATTATAAGTTTTGACCCTTTTACAATTTTGGTCACTACCCAAAAATGTCCATCTTCGAGACCCCTTTTTGTAAAATTGGTTCCGCCAAAGTCATTTCCATATTAAATAATGATTTTCCATAATTTTTCCATATTTTTAATCCTTCTAAAAATATTAAATCCAATTTAAATCCCAAAACTGACTCGAATCTTCTAACCCGATCCCTTTGACCGTCTAAACCACTAGGAAACTCCTAGGCCCAAAACCAGGGTGTTACAACTCTCCCCTTAAGAAATTTTGTCTTCGAATTTACCTGATGGAAACAAATGCGAAAACTGAGCAACCATGTCCGACTTACTCTCCTACGTGGCCTTCTCAACACCGTTATGTCGCCAGAACACCTTAACAAGCTCTATCGTCTTGCCACGAAGAACTTTACTACTGGAGTCAAGGATCTCCACTGGTTCCCCCTCATAAGACAAATCCGGTCGTAACTCAACATCCTCAACTGGCATAACATGCAATGGATCTGAACAGTACCTCCGCAACATAGACATATGAAACACATCATGAATCTTCTCCAACTCAGGAGGCAACCTCAGCCGATAAGCTACAGGACCAATGCGTTCCAGCACCTCATACGGTATAATATATCTCGGGCTCAACTTTTCTTTACGCTCAAAATGCATCACCTTCTTCCAAGGTGAAATATTCAAGAAAACTCTTTCGCCCACAGCGTACTCAATCTCTCTACGCTTTAAATCCACATAGGATTTCTCCCTATCTGAGGCTTCTTTTAACAATCACAAATAATCTTTATTTTCTCATATGTGTCTTTCAACACATCAGGCACAGAAACATACTTTTCCCCAGCCTCAACCCAACACAAAGGTGTACGACACCTTCATACGGTGCCATCTTTATACTTGCTTGATAGCTATTATTATATCCAAACTCTACCAAAGGCAACTTCCTTTCCCAGGTTCCTTGGAACTCAATAATACAATATCTCAACATATCCTCCAAGATCTGAATCACACATTCAGACTGGCCATCCGTCTGAGGATGATACGATGTACTGAAATTCAGGCAAGTACCCAAAGCTTGATGCAAACATTTCCAAAACCTTGCTCTAAACCATGGATCTCTATCTGAAACAATCGACTTAGGTACCCCTCCATCACATGTGCCAAAGAAGGTTTCACTTGCAACTCTGCCAACAACCCTCCATCACATATCACACCCAACCTCGCAAACATGGCTCTCAACTCTACAACGATCTTTCTACTCAAAGCATAAGCCACAACACTGGCTTTGCCCGGATGATACTCAATGGTCAAATCATAATCCTTCAACAACTAAACCACCTACTTTGACTAAGATTCAACTTCTTATGTATCATCAAATATTTCAAAATCTTATGATCAGTGTATACAGCACACCTTTCACCCTAGAGGTAATGTCTCTAATTTTTTAATGCAAACACTATCGCGGCAAGTTCAAGATCATGTGTAGGGTAATTGCGTTCATGCCCCTTCAACTGCGCGATGCATAAGCTACCACTTTCCCTTCCTGCATCAACACACACCCTAACAAACGTAGGATGCATCGCTATACACCACAAACTTCTTCCCTGACTCAAGTTGAATCAAGATTAGAGTTTGTGTCAAAGCTTCCCTAAACTTTTCAAAAGCCTACTGCCTAGTCTCTGTCCACTCAAACCGTACATCCTTCTGCAACAACTTGGTTAACGGAGCATCAACCCTTGAAAACCCATCCACGAGGCGAAGATAATAACCTTTCAAACCCAAGAAACTACAGACTTTCGATACTAACTTTGATTGCTTTCAACTCACAACTACCTCAACCTTTTTACGATCAACCCAGATACCTTCAGCTGAAACCACATGACCTAGGAAAACTGCTTCTCTAATCCAGAATTGACACTTGCTTAACTTGGCGTAAAGCTGATTATCCAACAAGGTCTGCAACACAATCCACAAGTGTCAATCATGATCCACCTCGGTACGAGAGTACACAAGGATATCATCAATGAACACTACTACGAACTGATCCAAAAATTCATGGAACACCCAATTCATCATATCCATGAATACTGTAGGCGCATTTGTCAGCCCAAACGGCATCACCAAAAACTCGTAATGGTCATACCGCGTACGGAAAGAATTATCTAACACATCCTTATCCTTAACCTTTAACTGGTAATATCCAGATCTCAAATCGATCTTGGAAAACACCGTAGCACCTCCAAATTGGTCAAACAAATCATCAATTAGCGGCAAGGGATACTTATTCTTTATCATCAACTTTTTTAGTTGCCAATAGTTAATACACATCCTCAAGGTGCCATCCTTCTTCTTTACAAACAACACCGTTGCTCCTTATAGAGAAACACTAGGCTGAGCAAAGGCACGATCCAATAACTCCTAGAGTTGTGTCTTCAACTCTTTTAACTCCTTGGGTGTCGTGCGATATGGTGCAATCGACACTGGAGTTGAATTAGAATATGTCTTGATACAAACTCCACCTCCCTATTTGGTGGCAAACCAGGTAATTCTTCCGAAAACACACCTAGAAAGCCATAGACAGTACGGATATCTTTATTCCACACCTCTTCCATATTCGGGTTCATCACATAATCTAGATACGTTTGGCATCCAAAATCAAGAAACGTACGAGCTTCCATGGCCGAAACCATATTGGATAAGAACTTTACATTTTCACCCACAACTAATACCTTGTAATTATCAGCGAGCTTCAATGAAACCCGCTTGGTCTCAAAATCAACCATAGCTCGATGCTCGGACAACCATTCTATACCCAATATCACGTCAAATCCATGGAAGGGCAGCTCTATTAGATCAGCCACAAACACATGTCCTTGAACCATCAGAGGACATCTCTAATACAATTTCCTCGTAATGACTGTCTCGCCAAAAGAACTCGTCACTTATATACCAACATCAAGCATTTCTACCAATATACCAAGCAAATGTGCATACTCATGCAAAATATATGAATGTGTGGAACTAGAATCTATCAAAGATAACAATGACATAGACTGCAAGGTAAAGGTACATGCTATCACGTCCGTATCATTCCACCCTTCGCGGTGAGCATAGATCTTCACCGGTCCATCATCCTCCAGTCGAACCGCCACGGTATGTGGCATAGTCCCATGTCCCTCCTCCCTCCATTAAAAGTGATAAGTGTGTAAAAGTACTAATTTTTTGCCCTTTTTACTCACATTATTGTTAGACTTAAGCTCATTTTAGTTGTATTTGTAGTCATTCATGCATAAGTTCGTAGTTTCCTAGTTTATTGTGCTTGGCCATGCATTTTATTACTTTTTGTAGAAAAATGCTGCTCTTTTGATCATTTGTATGCATGACGAATTGCAGAAGTCTGCATTGGCGTTAAAGGGATCAAAGCGGTTAGGATCTCCAACCACCCAGTTCAAATTTAAATGCAAATGATAAATCCCTAATTTTTATTTATTTATCAGCTACAATATCTCCTAAATTTGAAATTCAAAATAGAAGCCTATCTCCACCAAATTATCACACAACAAACTTGTAATATCCCAATTTTTGGACTAGTGACCAAATTGAAATTTTTGAAAGTTTAGGGGGTTAAAGTGTTAACTTGGAAAAGTTCAGGGACCAAAATGTAATTTCCAAAAGTTATGTAAGTTAACCCCGTAAATGAATAGTTCACCCCCGAGAGTGGCATTTCCGTGTTACCCGAATTTTTCATACGAGGCTTATATTATTCAAATTTTGGATCGAATAAAAATTGTTAAGCGTGCTTATACCATAGTAGCACATGGATGGGTGACCTACTGGGAAGGTCCCATATTCAGTATTTTAACTGATAAAAAGGACTCAGTTTAAGTTAGAAATATTCACATAATGGATTGTGGAGATAATATTTATAAGAGGAAATGTATTTGATAAAATTTCCCGGTAATTATCGATTTATCGGACCGAACTAAAATTTCAAAGACAGTTCCAAGAAATTATGGAAATTTCATAAATTAATATTTTATGAATATTTTATTACATTTGGTTGGATTCTAACTAGATTTAGTTAGATGGTGATGGAATGGCAATTTTCAAGTCTTGTTAGTAAATAAAGTCTAGTTGGAGGGCAAATTGGAAATTTGCCATGGATAGCATTTTTGAAATATTTTGAATCTTTGAGGGCAATTTTGGAAGAAGATTTACACATGGATTAAATCATGTCCATTGATTTTGATGAGATTGAATCTTATCCATTATAATAAAAGGGAAAATGTTAAATTCACTAATTAAATTAATAATAAATTCATTTAATTAGACACGTGGATTAAATAGGTTAAAAGATGACAAAAAATCATCTTCATATTCAGCTTGCTGTTCGAATACAAGAAAAACGAAAGGGGAAAGAATTTTTCAAACTTTCAAGCCAAATTTTAAAGAATTCAAGACTAGTTTCAAGCAAAGTTATTTAGGTAATTTGTTCTACACTTGATTCTCTTCATTTTGATAGTATTTTTGCATGATAAAAGTCAAGTATGAGTTATGTTATGGATGAAGAGTGATTGTGGAAATTGAAGTTGATAATGGAATTAGACTAGTAGATAGTTGAATTGATGATTTAAACATTGAATTAAGGTTGAAATTGGATAAATCCCATGTTAGAGATCATAAACCCTATCCCTAAAATTTGGGGGTTTTGGTTAGAAAGCTAAATTAAGGATGAAATTGATTGAATTATGATGTTAGGAGACCTATTTTGATGATATGTTGAATACTTTCCCAAGTTGTAAAGTTAGGGACCATTTTGAAATTTCAGAAAAGTTAGGGGAAATTATTGTGAATTTTATTTTAGCATGGGAATCATTGAGTTATGGTGAAAATAGCTTGAATTGGTGATTAGGGATCAAAATGATTTTTTTTTGGAAATTTAAGGACCAATTCGACAATTTAGTAAAAGTTAGGGATTGGTCTTGAATTTATGGAAAATTGATAGAATTGAAGATTTAAGCATGTTATGAAAGTTGAAGGATTGAAATTCGAAGAAAGGAAACATAAGGGACCAAATTTGAAAATAAAATTTAATTAGGGACTAAATTGAATAAAGTTTGGAAGTTAAAGTAAAATGTATAAGGATTTTGGAATTAAATGAAAGGTTTAAATGTACATTAATTAAATTTTCAAAAGCAATGTAGTGACTAAAATGTCACTTCTATAAAGTTGAAGGACTAAAAAGGAAATAGTACAAAATAAATAATTAATTATGGATATTGTTTAAACATGGGTTTGAACAATTGTTTAATGTCCAAATTGCTCACTAAAGACCTAGAGACTAATTCGGCATTTTGTAAAGTATTGAAGAAAATTTTAAGAAATTTTTTTATATTTGAATAGTCATGTTTAAAAATTAAATTTGTAGTATTAGATTTAAATCGAACTCTAGAATAGTGATGTATATGTCGATTGGTTTTATACAGTTTTAAAAGAAAACGAAGGAGTCCCAAGTGACAAAAGGAAAGATAAGAATCGTAAGGCTTAGTGAGGCTGTACTGCACTAAAACAGGTGAGTGCCTTTACATGTTTAATTTATAAATAGGAAGACTAGCGAATAGTCAACCTTAACTAAAAATAAAGTTACATGATATGTATGTATGTTGATTTATGTTGCTATGAATATATATATATATATGATGAAGCATGTGATACGAATAATTATTATATGATTGATCATGATAATGGATTGATGAAAAGAAATGCCCAAGTATTATGTATGAGAGACCACGGTAAAGTTGGCATGCCATAGAGTCCTTAGCAGCTGCACGCTCATGTTCAAGTT
Source organism: Hibiscus mutabilis (assembly GCA_019671005.1). NCBI lineage: Eukaryota > Viridiplantae > Streptophyta > Magnoliopsida > Malvales > Malvaceae > Hibiscus > Hibiscus mutabilis. Next base: position 35,338,105 of record CM033729.1, read on the forward strand.
ATCAAAAAGATATTGTGACAAAATGATTGTGTCACATGCACCATGCGGATCCACGCCCACTATGCCCGAGTGCACTATCGAGGTGCTTCATGTTTATGGGGAGCAAAGAGAGTCCCCGAGTACGTACTCATCTTCACGTTCACGTTAGACACTACGGTGTCATATCAAGATGACTCACATACCTCGGTCTCATATAGTGTACTTTGAGCAATGATAAATGAATCATGTCACATATATGAAATATGTTATGTATACGAATGATATCACGTATGTGAATCATGCTACGTATGAGAATCATGTCATGCAAGTGATATGTGCCACATACGAGGATCATGTCATGCAAATGAAATATGCCACGTATAAGAATCATGTTATATAAATGGATCATGCCATGAAAATCATTAGAGGAGAAGAACGAATCGTTACCTCCAATGTTGATTTTCTCCCCTTAATTGCTTTATAAACCATGAAAATCAAGGTAGAAACAATAAGTATTGATGTAAAAGCTTTAGAAATCAATTGGAAATCAAAAACTCTTTGAAATCATAATTTTACCTGATGAAATTGAAGCTGGAAATGTGTTTGGCTGGAGAGAATTTGAGAGAAAGAAGTTACAAAGTTAGTTACGTGAAATTCTTTTAAAAAGATTAATTGTGTTTAATTAATTCTCTCAACTATGTATACCTCTTGAAAACTTAATTAAAAATAGTTAATTAAAGGGAGAAATAGGATGAAACCCTTTTGGATTATTAGCTCCTTAAAGATTCAAAGTTTTGACCCATTTCCAAAACAGTCACTAAAAACAGTTTTGCGAACTTTGCGTTTTAGTCACTAACTTAAAATGTCCCATTTTCGAATTTCTTTTTCAAAAATTGTTTTCACCAAAATCATTTATATAATTAATAAAGATTTTAGACTATTTTTCCATATTTTTATCCCTTATAAAAATATTCAATCCAATTTAAATCTCAAATATGAATCGAATCTCTAATTCCGGTCCACCGGACTGACTAAACCATCCCAAAACCCCTATGCCCAAAACCGGGGTGTTACAACTCTCCCCCACTTAAGAAATTTCATCCGCAAAATTTACTTGGAGGAAAAAGATGCGAAAATTGCTTTTTCATGTCTGACTTACTCTCTCATGTGGACTCCCCAACTCCCCGATGCGGCCACAATACCTTAACAAGCTCTATCGTCTTCCCACGTAGAACCTCACTTCTGGTATCAACAATCTCTACCGGTTCCTCATCATAGGAAAAATGCGACCTCAACTCAACATCCTCCACCGACATAACGTGTGATGGATCAGATCTATATCTCCTCGAGGCAACCTCAACCGATATGCTACAAGACCCACACGTTCAATAACCTCGTATGGTCCAATGAACCTCGGACTAAGCTTACTCTTACGTCCAAATCTCATCACCTTTTTCCATGGTGACACTTTCAAGAATACGCGATCACCCACTGCATATTCAACCCCCTTACGCTTCAGATCCGCGTAAGATTTCTGCTGATCTGCAGCCGCTTTCAACCGATCGCATACAAGCTTAACCTTTTCATCTGTATCTTTCAATACATCCGGCAGGGTAACACGCTTTTCCCCTACCTCAGCCCAACATAAGGGTGTACGACACCCCCGACCATATAACGCCTCATAAGGTGCCATCTTTATACTTGCCTGATAACTGTTATTGTAGGAAAACTCAATTAAAGGCAATTGCTTCTCCCAGGTTCCTTGGAACTCAATAATGCAACATCTCAGCATATCCTCCAAAACCTGGATCTGAATGCCCATCCGACTAAGGATGATACGCAGTGCTAAAACTCAACCTCGAACCCAAAGCCTGGTGTAGACTTCTCCAAAACCTTGACTTAAATCTCGGATCCCTATCCGAAACAATGGATTTAGGTACACCATGCAAGCACACAATCTCAGCTATATACAAATCCGACAGCTTGTCCAAGGTATACATTGTATGCACTGGCAGGAAATATGCAAACTTTGTGATCCGATCAACAATCACCCAAACAGAATCCTTTTTAGTTGGTGTCAACAGCAAACCTGCTACAAAATCCATGGTGATTCTCTCCCATTTTCACTCTGGATTTTCAGCGGTTGCAACAACCCGGATGGAAATTGATGTTCATCCTTAACCCACTGGCATACCATGCACTTGGAAACAAACTCAGCCACATCCTTTTTTCAACCCAACCCAGTAGTATGCCTCCCTCAAATCACGATACATCTTAAAACTACCAGGATACATAGCAAAAGGACAAGAGTGTGCCTCTGCCAAGATAGTGTGACTCAACTCCAAATCATTCGGCACCACCACCCAACCCTTGAAACACAAAACTCTGTTATCATCAAAATAAAAATTCGACAGATTTCCATCCGCTATGTCCTTAACATGCCCAACTAACGAATCATCGTACAACTGCTTAGCTTTACTCAATTGTGATAATGTAGGCTTAACTTGCAACTCGGCTAACAAGCCCCAATCACGAGTTACACTCAACCGAGCAAACATAGCTCTCAACTCAACCACAGCTTTTCTACTCAAAGCATCTGCCACCAAATTTAATTTAGCCAATGATACTCAATGGTCAAATCGTAATCCTTAAGCAGCTCCAACCATCTTCGCTGCCTAAGGTTCAACTCCTTTTGTGACATCAGATATTTCAAGCTCTTATGATCTGTAAAAACCACACAGTTCTCACCATAGAGGTAATGTCGCCAAATTTTCAAAGCGAACACCACAGCCGCAACCTCCAAATCACGAGTTGGATAATTGCGCTGATGAACTTTCAATTGCCTCGATGCATAAGCCACAACCTTTTCGCCCTGCATCAGCACACAACCCAAGCCAACATACGATGCATCACTATAAACCACAAACTCTTTCCCAAATTCGAGCTAAATCAACACAGGAACGTGTGTCAATACCTCTTTCAACTCTTCAAAACCTTGTTGATGCTTCTCCATCCACACAAAAGGAACATTCTTTTGCAACAACTTGGTCAATGGTGCTGCAATACTAGAGAATCCCTTAACAAAACGGCGATAATAACCAGCCAACCCAAGAAAACTACGCACCTCCGATATAGACTTAGGTTGCTTCCAATTGAGAATAGCCTCAATTTTCTGTGGATCAACGCGAATACCCTCCGCGAAAACCACATTACCAAGGAACATCACCTCCTTAAGCCAAAACTCGCACTTGCTCAACATAACATATAACTGATTATCCTTCAGCACTTGCAACACTATCCGCAAATGATGATCATGCTCTTTCTCAGTACGAAAGTACACGAGAATATCATATATGAACAGTACCACGAACTGATCAAGGTACTCATAAAACACTCTGTTCATCATGTCTATAAACGCAGTTGGGGCATTTGTTAAACTGAAAGGCATAACTAGAAACTCAAAATGCCATACCTTGTATGGAAAGCAATCTTTGGCACATCCACATCCTTCACTTTCAACTGATAGTACCCAGACCTCAAATCTATCTTAGAGAACACCAAAGCACCCCTAAATTGATCAAACAAATCATCAATCTACGGCAAGGGATATTTATTCATAATCATCAACTTATTCAGTTACCGATAATAGATGCATATCCTCATTGTGCCATCTTTTTTCTTCACAAATAACATTGGTGCACCCCAGGGTGAAATACTAGGTGTAATGAAACCTCGATCAAGCAGCTCTTGCAACTACGTCTTCAACTCCTTCAATTCCTTTGTTGCCATGCGATAAGGCGCAATAGACACCGGAGTCGTGTCAACATACGTCTCAGTTTTAAACTCTACCTCTCTATCTAGAGGTAACCCTGACAACTCTTCATGAAAATCTTCCAATAAATCACAAACTCTACGGATGTCCTGCACACGTACATCCTTAGATCCAGGATTCATAACATAGGCCAAATACGCCTGACGTCTGAGTTTCAACATTTGACTTGTTTTCAAAGATGAAACAACATTGGCCAAGAACTTTGCATTCTCGTCAACCACCACAACTTCATAATCATCAGCAAGATGCAAGGATATCTGTTTGGTTTCAAAATCCACAATCGCCCTATGCTCGGATAACCAATCCATCCCCAAAATTATATCAAAACCATGGAATGGCAACTCCATTAAATCCACGACAAACACATGATCTTGTACCATTAAAGGACACATTCGATATAACTTCCTAACCATAACTGTTTCGCCCAAAGAACTAGTTGCTCGAACACCAACATTCAAAATCTCAACAGGTATATCAAGTAACTGTGCATGCTCACTCAGAATATATGAATGGGTGGAACCAGAATCAACCAATGAAAACAACAGCAAAGATTGCAAAGTAAACGTACCTGTAATCACTTCGGTATCAGTGCATCCCTCACGATGCACATACACCCTCACAGGACCACCACCCTCTGGCTGGATAGCAACAGTGTGTGCCACAGTCCTACACCCACCATCTCTTGGCTGGAAATGTCCTCGTCCTCGTCCACGCCCTCAACCTCTCGGGGCAACCACAGCAAGTGCAGGAGCCTGCGCACCTCTAGCTAACATAAGGCAATCATGCCTCACATGATCAGTCGACCCACAACTCCAACAAGCATTAGTTGCAACCAGTACAAGAACTGGACCAACTCGTCCTGCTTGTAGACAGTCACGTCTAACATGGTCTCGAGATCCACAACCCCAGCAAACCTTATCCGACCTCCAACAAACCCCAGAATGTCTCTTCCCACACTAAGCACATTCAGGTATTCCATCTCCAAAACTCAGCTCTAGATGACCTCTCCACCCAAGCTCGGGTCGATGTCTCCGGTCCCGATACCTCTTATACCGACCAACACCAATATTAGAATCAGCAGCTCTCTTACCATGACCAGATCCTCCAGCATGGGATGTCAAACCCAAACTCTGCTCAATATCCTTGGTCCTCGAAACCAACACATCAAAATTAACATACTCAGTAGCCAACATATATGTCTTAACCTCCTGAGTCAATCTATAACAGAAGCGGTCGCAATGACTCCTCTCATCAGGCATCAACTCAGAAGCATACTGGCTCAGCCTCACAAACTGTATCTTATACTCAGATACTGACATATCCCCCTGTACTATAAGATACTTCTTCCTAAAGGCATATTGAAAGGTTTCCCATATCACATTGTCAGCCTCCATAATCGCAATCACCGTAGTCCACCAACTATACACATCTCTCTACAGCAGAGATACAACACATCCCAGCTTATGGGCTTTAGAACAACCCATCCGATCCATTATACGATATGTGCTAGCAAACTTCTCCTTGGAAGCCTTAGGCATCAACCCTCTAAACTCGACCCCTCCCAGGCCACGTAAACCTTTTAAAGGTAATCCCGAATTAGCAACAATAATCGGTGCTGGTGTAGGCACATGCACTCCAGCCATCATGGCTTGAAACGCTCCCGTCATTGCCCGTATCAAAGGCGTCATATCACCCAACGTTGGCGCAGCCGGCACAAGTGGTACTTGTTCCACACCCGCAGGTGGATTCGGCGGAGGAGGTGGCAACTCCTCAATAGGCATAACATTATACTCACCTTCTTGCCTTCTCGCATTCGCATTAAAATGTAATTCTCTCCTTGGTGGCATCATAAACAAAGAATCTATGGCATGATAATACACCAAAACAAAAACAATTAGGCCATCTTCAAGAAAGGGTCCAAGACTTCCATTTCAAATAAAAAATACTTTACATTAGTAGTAATAAGGCAATGTATCCCAAATCATACCCCAACATGGCATATAACACACAATCAATCACCATGTATAGCAATCAACTCAATTCAATCTACATACATATCAACAACTTCCCAACATGCATAAACAAACCATAACCCACTCCCAACAATCATAACTTGTCTCTGATACCACCAAATATAACCCCCTCGACCCGGCCTAGCTGCAAGACTAAACCGAACGAGCTATATTAGGTTTACCGAAATAAACCGAAAAGGAGAACTTGGAAAAACGCAACCATTTTTTTCCTTTTTCTTGTCTAGATACTGGTTATTACCCTACGTGTACATACAAACAAAGAGTGGAAACCCAACTCAATCGGGCATCGAATTGATATCTAATTGGCCACATTATAAGAATAGGGACCAAAAATTTATATCTGTAAATCTATAAGGGTTAACTTGTAATTTGCTTTACCAGTCTTCGATTAGTCAGGTTACAAGCATACATACCACATTTCAACTTAAAACGATCATCCGAACTCATCCAATTGCATACATAACATCCAAGGACCAAATTATAAATTCTATTATTTCGACGGGCCAATTCCACAATTAAAGTTACCAATCCTCAATTAAACCAATTACATGCATACTGGTTAAATTTTGGGTCAAAACGATCATTCAAACTCATTTAATTGCAAGTAAAACAATCAAGGACTAAAACAGGAGAAAACATACTTTCAACTAACTTAACCACTACCCGTATCGATACGCAAGCAAGTGTATCGGTATGCCTGAGCATTCACAAAAACTCTGGATTTCAGTAGCTCAAAACTGTATCGATACACCTCCTCGAGTATCGATACGCTATGCTTAAAACCGTAGACCCATATCGATACGGTAACTCGTGTACTGATACGCTAAGCCTGAAAATGTGCTTACCTATATCAATACGGTTATCCGTGTACCAATACGTTGTGCATAGAAATATTTACCTGTATCGATACGGGCATAAGCGTATCGATACACCCTGACCTGTAATGTCAAAATTTGCTAGTTTTAAACCTTGCTTTGGGATTCTAACACCTAAGCATGCTTCTAACAATCAAATAACATCATCATAGATCATTATCCATCAATTTACCATAGATCAAACATCAAAAAATGTTCATCATCCTTCAAGGCTAACTATAGGCATGCTTCCTAGAACCTAAGCAACCAAAACATGGACCATAAGTAAAATCCATCAAACCAAGCTTATCATACGTCCAAAGCAACAAAATAAACTTGCTCAAACAGAGAAGTAACCACTCAAACCCTCCCAGCAACATTTAAGCCGCATTGCCTTTATTACTACTTACAACTCAAACATACTTTGGTAATTCAAGTCTTGAGTATTCCCTCTTTGCTTGTTAGGCCACTTGCACTTAATCAATCTGCATTGATGATAAAAGAGAGCGTAAGCAATCATTGCTTAGTGAGGAGCGCTAAAAATACAAAACATCATCCAATGCAATTTCAAACCATTTTAGAACAATCATGCCATTATTTCAAAACATGCACTTAATCTTTACAAAACCAGCATATTAGACCATATGCAATATGTATCATGGATTTCCACAGCATATTCCCATATGCAATTTCCTCCACTTAAGACTACCCAAGCATAACATGCCATATGTAAAGATTAATGAGTATAACACGTATAAATCATATCATTCAAAACAATTCATTAACATGATACAATTTAAAACATTATATTGGCTTCCAAGTGATTCGTTACCATATACATCCTTTCCATAAATCATCATTAACATCGGATACACGGATTTCCCAAGAGATATCGTAATCTCTTGTAACCCATTGGCATGGAGTTGTGCAACACATGCACCACCTCTACACTACCAAGGCTAATCCTCCAACATGGAGTTCACACACTCGATGCATCAACCTCTACAGCTCATGGTTGGAGTAAAAGCCATCTAAGTGTTACCTCAACAACATTGGGTTTCACATGATCGGAGTAAGTACCTCTCGTACTACCTCTACAACCACGAACGACTTATTATAGTGCACTTTAAATCCTAAGGCCGTCCAATTATATCAGATAACATTTTCATAACATTTTCAATTCAGCACTTGCCAATATAATCCACTTTTATAAACAAACCTCACTATTTTCATATGCATCATTCAAATCATTTCATTTTGCATTAAACCATGTATAATGTTCATAAACATTCTTTAAAATCATGCTTTACTTTCCAAATGCAGCTAACATCATTTCATATCAATTCCCACCATTGAACCATGCTCATTTCATGCATAAACAACAGGTAAACAATCATTTAACAAGTGCATTCATAAATCATTTGCCAATTGAAATCGAGAGAGAAATCCACTTTACTTACTTCCGAGCCTTAGACCAGCGTATCAAGCCTAGTCTAGACTCCCATTAAACCTTTTCAAATCTTTAAAAGGCCATTCTTATCCGCTTCACTCACCGACAAAGCAGAGCCTCTCTTGTCAATGCCAAACTAAGCTTCTAGCAACTCCTCAATACCAAGGTTCACTTTTAGATTAACTTCCCCTATTTCAAACACATCACAAATAGGATCCAATGCATTATAATGCATCCAAACTCACAGCAACCATCAATTAACATTTATCGAACTATAATCCCCCACAACACCATAACCTATAAACCGAAAACATCATTGATTCACCAAAAACCTCAACCCAACCCACAACTATGAATCTCAACCTTCAAATAACATCAATTAACATCAAAACAACAACATAAAACAACCTTATACCTCCAGCAACACCTCAAAATCTCTTAACTACCAATCTAAAAAACTAGAGATTCAATAGATTTCGGGATTCTATCTTCAAAACTCACTTCATTATCATATTAAACATCAAAATCAAGGTATAAACCAATCCTTAACTCAACAAAAATAGATCACCACGAATTTCTTCAAATTTTCATCATAAACAATCAATTAAACCATAAATCCGAGTTTAATTAATCAAAACCCAATGAAAATCATATAAAATGGATCAAGAACTTAGGAATTTAAATAAATAACCTTTCATTAGAGGAGAAGAACGAATCCTTACCTCCAATGTTGATTTCTCCCCTCAAATGCTTTATAAACCATGAAAAATCAAGGTAGAAACAATAAGTATTTGGTGTAAAAGCTTTAGAAATCAATTGGAAAACAAAAACTCTTTGTAATCCTGATTTTATCTGAGGAAATTGAAGCTGGAAATGTTTTTGGCTAGAGAGAATTTGAGAGAAAGAAGTTACAAAGTTAGTTACGTGAAATTCTTTTAAAAAGCTTAATTGTGTTTAATTAATTATCTCCACTATTTATACCTTTTAAAAACATAATTAAAAATAGTTAATTAAAGGGAGAAATATGATGAAACCCTTTTGGATTATTAGCTCCTTAAAGATTCAAAGTTTTGACCCATTTTCAAAACAGTCACTAAAAACAGTTTTGCAAACTTTGTATTTTAGTCACTAACTCAAAATGTCCCATTTTCGAATTTCTTTTTCAAATATTGTTTTCACCAAAATCATTTATATAATTAATAAATATTTTAGACTATTTTCCCATATTTTTATCCCTTATAAAAATATTCAATCCAATTTAAATCTTGAATCTCTGATTTCGGTCCACCAGACTGACTAAACCATCCTAAAACCCCTAGGCCCAAAACTGGGGTGTTAAAAAACTCCTCTCCACACCTATTTAAAAGATCGAAACATATGAAGGAATGGGATTGGATCGTAGAGAGAGAAAATTGGGAAAGTCGGATCGATAAAGAGAAAGAACAAGGGAAAACTGATCAAGGGAGTGATCGGATTGAGGAGCTCATCTCCTCTTCTTTCATTTCTCTAATCGCACATCACCTTCCATGTTTGGGGAATATTTATTTGTATTTTCTTTCCAACGAACCATGAACTAAACTTATATGGTTTGGGTTATTAGGTTTTGAGAGGCTTTTGTATGGATACTTTGATTTTGGTTTGAAGTTAAATGCACAATGTTGATTCAATTATTTTTCTTGCAATTTGAGTAGTTTAGAGAAAAACACTTGAGTGAGAATCATTTGTTGAAAATCAAACCCCTAAATCAGTGACAGTACAAGTAGGAGCGAGATCAATGAAGGATTTGTGAGAAGGGATCATTCCAATGAAGTGACAGCCATTAGAGGTTCCTCAATTGAGTTAATTTCCAAACATTACAATAGTTGATGGAGATCAACAGACTATATTGAATCTGAGTTTCCTAACATTGCGATTGCTGAAAGAATCCAATTCCCTCTTAAATCAAGTTTCTGAAAAGTGACAAAGTGAAGGATCTTGGCGATGATGAGAATTTTAAGTGGCTAATAAGAGTTTAAGGAAGGACGGTGTTCGTTCTTGGTAAAGTAACATGTGAAGACGTATCACAAAGATTTACGGAAGTGCCAGCCCTTCAAGTTAGAAATAAGATGAAGGCATTGAAGAACACTCTGCCGAGCATTGGAGACACAACTGGCTTGCCATGACATCGTACTTGCCGCAATAATTAACTTGCCAGGGCAACTATTTGCCGAGAAGAGTCCTACTCCAACTCAACCACTTGCAATTGCATTTCACTGGTTACAGAGAGTCCTACTTCCAGCAAACTACTTGCTTGGGAAAATACTTTCCAAGGTAATCTACTTGCCCCAGAATTCCACTTGCCTCCAGCATTTAACTTGTCAGAGCAACTCATCCGACATACTCTCAATCCTAATAATCCAACCAACTTTCTCATTGATTACTTCGTTTCCTTTACATTCTTTAGTTATTTGTTTTATTTTTCTATCATCATCTATCATCACAATTATTCTCTTATTTCAGTGCAAGGAGTTAAGAGTTCAAGTTCTTCAGACTAGTCCCTGTAGAGACGATACTCTATATTCATCACTTTATTACTTGAGACGTGTTTGCTTGCACATTTCCGAGCACTCAAAACACGCAACAAGTTTTTGGCGCCATTGTTGGGGACTAGAAATTGCAATTTTACCTTTAATTTCTTGCATTTCGTATTTTTGTATTTTTTTATTGTTATTTCTATTTGATTCAAGTGACTAACACCATTTGGTTTTGCATCTGTGTATGACCAGGGCAAGACCAACAACACAAGACTATCCACTTGAGCCTAAGATTGGACGTGTACTCTGTAATAAAAGAAAAGAACTACACATAGTTATGGCATATCCAATTGTCAATGGCAATTAGAATGTTGCGGTAGGAGACAATAGAGCCGTAGCAGATCAACCTGTTCGAGTACGAAACATACCCATTCGAGATCACTTATTACCAGACCTTGGTAATCTCAATCCAAGAATTGCTACTCCTGAGGTCCAAGCCGCAAACTTTGAATTGAAGCCCGTAATGGTCAATATACTAAATTTAATTGGGCAATTTGGCGGCTCAGCAAACGAAAATGTACAAGCAGACAGATAAATTGCCTAAGTTTCCTTGTCATGTACAATTCTACTAGCATGACAGATAAATTGCCTAATGATATCACTTCTTTCCGTCAAGCAGATGATGAATTGATGTATGGGGCTTGGGATCATTACAAAGAGCTTCTTCGCAAGTGTCTTATACACGGATTCTGAGAATGGACGCAAGTAGTGATGTTCTACAATAGAGTCAATGCACCAATGAGGATGATGCTAGATACCTCATCAAATGGAACACTCATAGATAAATCACTAGATGAAGCGTTTGAGATTCTTGATAGACTTGCCAACAATGACTATCAATTTCCAACCGCTAAGAAGGGATAGGCAAGGTGATATGCCATGGTAATTGAGCATGATTCAACTGATGCCATCTAAACACAATTGGCTGTATTAACCAATATGGTTAAGAATCTGCAGCGTCTCAATAACAAACATAAGGTAAATGTAGTAGATTCATCTTGTGATTTTTTTAATGATAACCATGATTCTTCTGAGTGTCCATAGAACCCAAAAACAAGTTTTTACGTTAAAAACTACAACAGAAACAACAATCCTTATTCCAGCACATATAATCCGGGATAGAAGCAACATCCAAAATTCTCATGGAATAATAAAAAAGGATACAACAATACATATCGACAGAATACTGAAGCATTAGGATTCCAATAGAACATGCCATGGCAACAGAATCAATTACCGCAGCAACAATCAACAACTAGTTCTTTGGAAATCACTCCCAATGCTTTTATGCTTAAAATTGAATCTTATATGGCTGAAACTATCAATTTCATAAAAAAAAGACTGACTCTTTTATGAACACGACAGAAATTCGAATACAGAGTCAAGAAGCATCAATTAATTCTTTAGAAACTCAGGTTGGGCAGTTTGCCCAAGCTCTAAGCACGAGGCCACAGGGAACCTTGTCTAGCAATACTGAGGTTGCACAAGGTTCAGGCCATGAGCAGTGTAAAGTAATCACCACCAGAAGCAGAACAAAGGTGGGTAAAGATCTTATCCAACCCAAGGAGGATGAGCAAATGTTGACTGATAAAGAAGAGTCTTCAAAAGCGAATGCCATGACAATTCCATATGCCACGGCAAGTCCATCTATTACAGCAACTCCAGTTGAGGTGAATAAAGATAAAGAGAATAGACCGCCACCACCATTTCCACAGAGGTTAAAGAAGCAGAAGAATGAGTACTAGTTTAAGAAGTTCCTTGACATTCTTAAACAAGTCCACATCAACTTACCACTGGTTGAGGTAATCGAGCAGATGTCGAAGTACGCCAAGTTCTTTAAAGAAATCGTATGAAAGCGTAAGAGGTTGAGAGAGCTTGAGACAGTTACCTTGATAGAAATATGTATGGCTCTATTACATAACCAATTACCCCCTAAGCTTAAATATCTAGATAGTTTCACAATAACATGTTCCATTGGTGAGTATTACATCGAAAAAGCTCCATGCGACCTTGGAGCAAGCATAAATCTTATGCCCAAATTTGTTTTCCAGTGATTAGGCATAGGCAAGGCCAGACCCACCACAGTCATGTTGCAGCTTTCTGACAAATCATATATGCATCCCGAGGGAAAATTTGAAGATATTTTGGTAAAAGCTGATAAGTTTATTTTTCTCGCTGATTTTATTGTTTTGGACTGTGAAGTAGATGAGTTTGCACCCATCATCCTTGGGAGACCATTCTTAGCAACAGGAAGGACTTTGATCGACGTTGAAAGAGAACTCACCATGAAGGTGAATGATCAACAAGTCACATTCAGAGTGTTCAAAATGTTTAAGGATGCCAACGATCCAAAAGAATGCCAAGCAATAGAAGCCAAGGTAAAGTTCAACTTCGATGCAGAAACTCAAATTGCTGACTGTTTACCCAGACTTGAAGGAAACAATGACGCAGATGACCACTAGGAGACCCATAACATGTTCCTAGATGAACAACTCCTAGTTACCAAGGCAATTCCCTGGTACGCCGATATAGTGAATTTTCTTGTAAGTGGTATTTTACCTCGTGATCTTTCTTATCAGGGAATAAAGTGGTTCCTACATAATGCTAAGTATTATTATTGGGACGAGTCTCTTTTGTTTAAACAATATGAAGATCAGGTTATGAGAAGATGTATTCTTGAGGAGGAGTAAAAAAATATACTCCAACAATGTCACTCGTTATCCTATAGAGGACATTTTGGAGGAACTCGCACAGCAGCAAAAGTCTTACAGTCAAGCTTTTATTGCCTACTCTATACAATGATGCTCATGAGTTTTACAAGCAATGTGATTGATGTCAAAGAACAGAGAATATTTCAAGATAGCATGAGATGCCATTATAGAACATCCTTGAGGTAGAATTGTTTGACCTTTGGGGCATTAACTTTATAAGCCCTTCCCATCATCATATGGCAACCGTTACATTCTACTCGTGTGGACTATGTGTCCAAGTGGGTTGAAGCAGTTGCAACCCCCAGAAATAATGCAAAGATTGTTCAAAAATTTCTGCAAAAGAACATATTCTCACGATTTAGAGTGTCGAAGGGAATTATCAGTGATGAAGGTAAGCATTTCGATAACAAACTGTTACACTTTGGGGTTACCCATAAAATTGCCACGACATATCACCCACAAACCAATGGGCAAGCCGAGATCTCTAACCGAGAATTAAAGATTATTTTGGCAAAAGCTGTAAATCCTTCACTCAAGGATTGGTCTGAGAGGCTAGATTATGCTCTCTAGGCTTATCGAACCGCATATAAGACATCATTAGGCACGACTCCATATAGACTTGTCTATAAAAAAACTTGCCACCTTCTTGTAGGGATCGAGTATAAAGCTTATTAAATCATCTCAACAATGAATACAGATTGAGAGAAAGCCAAGCAGATGCATTTGTTGGACCTAAATGAGATTGAAGAGCCACACATCTGCGTATGACTATGCCAAGCTGTACAGGGAGAAAACAAAATGTTGGCATGAAAGAAAGATTTTGCCACTGCAATTCTTGTCAGGGCAAATGGTGCTTCTTTATAATTCACGCCTTAGACTCTTTCCAAGTAAACTTAAATCACGATGGATTGGACCATGCGAGGTGGTTAAACCCTACTCCCATGGTGTCGTTGTGATCTGATCGATCAAGAATGGATCCGAGTTCAAGGTCAATGGGCAAAGATTAAAGCACTATGTTGAAGGCCATGTTGAGAGAGACAAGCTCACAATCTCCTTCGGAGATGCATGAAAATGCTCTCTCTAAGGATTTTTCTTTTTTTAGTTATTTTTTGACTTGCTATTTTTGGATTTTTGTTATTTTAATTTGTTTTATGATTTTTCTTATTTATTTTGGTTATTTAAATTTTCGGTTAGTTAGATTTTTTTGTTTTAAATTTTTTATTTGTTATTTTTGGTTAGTTAGGTTGTTTATTATTTTTTACTTTAAATTGTGTTATTTCTTTTATTTCTTTTTAAATTTTAAATTTGAATCTTTTCTCTTTTTATTTATCCATTCTTTTATTTGTATTTTATTTTAATCTTTATCTTTTTTCTTTTTTAGGTCAAGAGTTTAAATTGGAAAAGAATTGAAGAAGTGTTGGGAATTTTTTTCAAGAGAGATTAAGGGCCAATAGGTTATTATAGGTTTAAATACCTAATTTTGTTCAAACCCTAGAATTATTTCATATATTTTTCTCCTATCCTAGTCGCACCACTCTTCCCCTTCTCATCATTGGTGAGACATCATTCAACCTTTCACCTTTCCATCACCCATCATTCACTTCACCATTATAACTTTCCATCTATCCCATTCATTTACTCTCTCATATTCACTTCATCTTCTTCCCACTTTCTTTTCTCCATTTTTGAAATCTTGAGTTTTTTTTCTTTTTCTTCTTGAATTGACATCATGTCTACAAACCTCAAAACCATGGATGAAATTTATCCCTCACGCACGCCACAACCACCATACCTAATGTTCACCACAGTGGCTGTGTAAAAGCGATTCGAAGAGAAGTTTGAAACAATATGAGTTTGGGAGGAACAAGGCTTCACGTATGACATGCCACACCGGAGTTTCGGTCTTGAAGAGTCCATATATGCCACGATCGAGAGTCATAAATGGCCAATATTATGTGAACAATTGTCCAGAGTAAACGTATCATGGGTAAGAGAATTTTACTCTCATATTTCTAGTCCAGATAACCCGGTCGTATTTGTATGTGGCAGGGCCATTCTTCTCGACGTTATGACCATCAACACCTAATATGGCTTGTTCTTCAAAGAAGATGAACATGCAAAGTTCATGGAGAATGTGACTCGTAAGAAAATGGACCAAGTTTTGAAGGATCTTACCTTGGAAGGAACGAAATGGAACAAGGGAGAAATCAAGGGAACGATAAACCACATTATGCTAAAACCTGAAGCTAAGTTGTGGATTAATTTTATTAAGGCTCGTTTAATGCATACCACACACAACACCATTGTTTCGTTGTCTTAATTATTATTGTTGTACTCTATTCTTCAAAAGCGAGTTATCAATGTTGGGCAAATAATTGTGAATAAAATTTATGCATACAGTACAAAGGACATAAGAGCCTTATATTTTCCCAATTTATAACTATTTTTTGTGAGAAAGAAAAGGGATCAATTGAGTCAGCCGATGAACAAATGCAAAAGCAGTGGACAAAGGCAGTACATGTGAGTGATGCAAGAAGGAATGCCACGACCAAAACCAACTATCCCAGTTACACTGGCAAGTGCACATACCGCAGAAAAAGAGACTTCCCCAAAAGAGTTTGCCTTGGTAAGTTCTCAAGGGGTGGTCGATCTAGTACGCCCTTTGTTGGAGAAGTTTGAATGCGTAGAGGAGCAAGAGATGCAACTTCTGCGGTATATCAAGGATCGAGATGTTGCACTAGCACAAATCATATTGGAGAAGTACCCCAATTGCCAAGTACCATTCCCTATGTTCCCTAAAGAGTTACTTGCCACAACAAGTGAGGCTGGCAAGTCTGGCCCAACCAAGAAGGAAACTTCCACAACAACTAGTGTCAATGATAAAGGTAAGAAATCAGTGACTGAACCATTTATTAATCTTGCAGATTCTGAAGACACCACTTCCACGCCGTTGATGTCCCCACAATCAAATGAGCTACCATAAAAACCAACGAAGCGTAAAGCTTTACCACTTAAGAAAGCTGACACGATAGGTGAGCCGGAGGAGGAGGTAGAAGAGACTGAAGCTTCAACCCCTGGACCACCAGCAAGACAGCAACCATAACGCAATGGAAAGCGTGTTAAGCACATGGCCACCAGGAAACCACGAGCTAAAGGTGATCTGACTAGCATTTGCATTCTCATTTTATTTTTTGTTTTGTTTTTGTTTTCATGCATTGAGGACAATGCTTTTCTCGAGTTTGGGGGATTGTCTTTGTTGTTTCATGTTTAGTTGTATTTGCATTCATTTGTTTTTAGTTAGTGTCACTTTCCATGATAGTTTTCCTGACTGAACTTGTTAATAACCTGTTGTGATATCTGATGACGATTTATTTTCCATGGCATTAGTTTAAGAGAACTTTTGACTCTAGGCTTAACATAGAAAGTTGCTTAGGATTTCATTATGATACATCTTTAATAGAACACTATTGTGACTTGTTAATTTAGGAGAACCTAGTGAACCTTAGGTAAGGAAATATTAAAAAAATGCTAGAGGTTCCTGAAACTGGCTCTAACTAAAAAATTATAAAAAATGATGAACAATGAACCTAGCTAGATGTGCCTATCTGGCTCTAGTTTTAGGGATCTTGAAGGTGCCTAAAACTGGCTATTGTATAAAAATAAAAAGAAGAAGAATTACTAGAGGTGCCCGAAACTGGCTCTGGTTGGATCGCTTGCCTCGGCATGTTAATAAAACTAAGGTTTTGCTTGGAACTCCTATGATTAACTTGTACATGACTACACACACACTTCACTTGCATCATACTGAATTTTGAGTAATCATTCTATATTTTGCCTAAAGTCACAAAGGTAATTAATGCTAGTTGCCTAGGTTCTGAGGATTGAAGTTAAGTATGCAACTTGTTTGTGTTTGGTAAATGCCTTGGCAGGTGCTTGTTAGTTTTGCATTGCTTGAGGACAAGCAATAGTTTAAGTTTGAGGGTGTGATAAGTGTGTAAAAGTACTGATTTTCCTAACCTTTTTACTCACATTATTGTTAGACTTAAGCTCATTTCATTCATTCATAAGTTTATAGTTTCCTAGTTCATTGTGCTTGGCCATGCATTTTATTACTCATGGCATTGAAGGGATCAAAGCGGTTAGGATCTCCAACCGCCCGATTCAAATTTAAATGCAAATGATAAATCCCCAATTCTGATTTATTTATCAGCTACATTATCTCTTACATTTTAAATTCAAAATGAAAGCTTATCTCCACCAAATTATCACGCAACAAACTCCCCTCCACACCTATTTAAAAGATCAAAACACATGAAGGAATGGGATTGGATCAGAGATGGAGGAAATTGGGGATTTGGATATATAGGTAGAGATCAAGGGAAAGCTGATCAAGGGAGTGATCGGATTAAGGAGCGTATCTCCTATCTTTTCTCATTTCACTAATCGCACATCACCCTCCATGTTTGGGGAATATTTCTTTGTATTTTCTTTCCACCCAACCATGAACTAAACTTAGATGGCTTGGGTTATTAGGTTTTGAGAGGCTTTTGTATGGATGATTTGATTTTAGTTTGAAGTTAAATGCACAATGTTGATTCAATTCTTGTTCTTGCAATTTGAGTAGTTTAGAGATAAACACTTGAGTGAGAATCATTTGTTGAAACTCAAATCCCTAAATCAGTGACAGCACAAGAGAGAGAGAGATCAATGAAGGATTTGTGAGAAGAGATCATTATGATGAAATGACAGCCATTGGAGGTTCCTCAATCGAGTTGATTTCCAAACATTACGAGAGTTGATGAAGATTAACCGACTGAATTCAATCTGAGTTTTCTAACATTATGAGAGCTGAAGGAAACTAATTCCCTCTTGAACCAAGTTTTTGAAAAGTGACAAATTGAAAGAGCTTGGCGACGGTGAGAATTTTAAGTGGCTAACAAGATTTTAAGGAAAGACGATGTCTATTCTTGGTAAAGTAACATGTTACAGACGTATCACTAAGATTTAAACAAGCGTCAGCCCTTCAAGTTAGAAATAACGTGAAGGCATTGAAGAACACTCTGTCAAGCATTGGAGACATAACTGGCTTGTCACGACATCACACTTGCCGCAACAATTAAATTTTGCCAGGGCAACCATTTGCCGAGAAGAGTCCTACTCTGACTCAACCACTTGCAATTGCATTTAACTAGTCAAAGAGAGTCCTACTTCTAGCAAACTACTTGCTTGGGCAATTACTTGCCACGACAATATACTTGCCTCAGCATTTCACTTGCCTCTGACATTCAACTTGCCAAATCAACTCATCTGGCATACTCTCAATCCTAATAATCCAACCAACTCTCTCATTGATTACTTTGTTTCCTTTACATTCTTTAGTTATTTGTTTTATTTTTCTATCACCATCTACCATCACAACTATTCTCTTATTTCAGTGCAAGGAATTAAGAGTCCAAGTCCTTCAGACTAGTCCCTGTGGAGACGATACTCTATATTCATCACTTTATTACTTAAGACATGCTCACTTGCACATTTGCGTAGCACTCAAAACACGCAATAGGTACCTTGGCCGAGCCTACGGCCCCTCAGTGGTGCAGCAACAGGTTCAGGTGCCTGCCTACATCTAGCAAGAAAAGGGCAATCTCATCTTATAAGATCAGTCGACCCACAACTCCAACAAGAATTCACAATCACAACCATAGGAGCATGCCCCCCTCTAGCCACACTTGGATAGTTCCGCCTAACATGATCCCTCAATCCACAACCCCAACAAGCATTATGCGCCGCCCAAACCCGGGTATTCTGTCTATATGATCCCCAGCCATAACCATCTCTACCTCGCCTTGCATTCGATAAAAACCTTCGATCACGGTGCCTCTTGGACTGACCACCACCAGAACCAAAGTCTGCCACTTTCTTCCAGAGCAAGAACCTCCAAAGCGATGAGATAAACCCAAAATTTGCTCAATATTCTTTGCCCGTGTGACCAACACATCAAAATTAGTGTAGCCAGTGGACAACATATAAGTCTTGACATCCTGCACCAAACCATACCGAAAACGCTCATAGCGTTGCCCCTCGTTCGGCACTAGCTCAGGTGCATACTGGCTTAGCCTCACGAATTGCACCTCATACTCTGACACTATTATACTACCCTGAATCAAGTCCATAAACTCACGTTTCTTCTCATCCAAGTATCTTACTCCTAGATACTTCTTCTTGAAGGCAGCTTGAATGAATTCCCACGTTACTTCACCGGGTTCCATATTTGCAACCGCAGTGGTCCAGCAACTAGATACATCTCCTTGCAACAAGGACACTGCACACCCCAGATTTCGCTCATCATTACATCCCAACTGAACCATGATACGCTCTGTACTAGCCAACCATTCCTCGGATGCCTCGGTGTCAACCCTCTAAACTCGACCCCTCCTAGATTGCGTAAATGCTCTAATGGCAACCCTGGATTATTAGCAAAAGGTGTTGAAATAGGTACATTAACTCTAGCCATCGCGGCATAGAATGCTTCCGTCATCGCCTGAGCCAAATGTGCCATATCACCAAACACTAGACCAAGTGGTACAGGTGGTACTTGTTCCAATCCCTCAGGAGGATTAGGTGGAGGATGCGGCAAATTCTCAAGGTGTACAATCCCGCCCTCTACTCTCTGCCCCTCCAGCAGTAGCGTTTCTGCTATATCACAACATTTTCCTCGATGGCATAGTCTAAATCATATCTAAGGCATTATAATTACACAAAAACAATCAGGCCAGCTCAAAGCAGGGATCTAAGACTTCCACTTTAAACCAAAATCATTACATAAACATAGTAATATGGCAATGTGTCACCAAAATACCCCGACATGACATACACTTCAAACACCGTACATGTAAACAATCATTGTGCATAGCAAACAACATGTTGCAAACACCAAAAAATCCCAATTTTTGTAAACCTAGCTCTGATACCACCAAATGTAACCCTCTTAACCCGGTCTAGATGCAAGACCGAACCGAGCGAGCTATATTAGGGTTACCCGAGACAAACTCCAAAGATTTACAATTGAAACAGTTAATTTTTTCTTTTATCTTATTTAAATGCATTCTTAGGTCCTAAGGTGATCATACAAGTTGTGGTTAAAGGTACAACTCAGTTGGCGTCAATTTGACATTCAATTACTCGGATTCGCTTCATAGGGACTAAAACATAATTTTCAACATTTATAAAGACTTTTACCAAATTAAGGTTACCAATCCTCAATTAGTCATATTTCATGCCTTCATGTTAAATCTCATCTCAAAATAGTCATTCAAACTCATTTAATTGCACATTTACAAAACTGAGACCAAAATGTAAGGAATTCAAACATCAAAAAGCATATCAAAAGAATTAACGGTCAGCGTATTGGTACAGGTGTCTATCATATCAAAACGGCACTAAAAGACAAAGGTGTACCGATACAGTCTTCAAGCGTATCGGTACGGTATTGTGTATTTTGAAAATTCAGATTCCAATAGCCATTGACCATATCAAAATAGTAGTCTGTGTACCGACACCTTCACTATTTCCCAGCTATGCGTATCGATACAGTTACTAGGCATATCGGTACGCCTAGACTATTTTGAACATTTTGAGCTGGAACAGATCCCCGTGTACCAAAATCCCAAAGGTGCGTACGGTATGGTGAGACCTGTAATGACCTCTAGGTCTAACATATGATACTTTGGCTCGTTCCAAACCATTTTAATTCTAAGCTAAACATCATACAACATCATCAACATACTTGAGCATTAACAAAATAACCGTTTAAACCAATGTAGCTTATCTAGCATACTTATACACTGAATCTAGAGGCATGTTTTCCCAGTCCATATTCAAAGCATTAAACGAATCACAACTCAACTACTTTAAAACTTATTACAAGTCTAGAAAAGCAATCAAAGCTTGTAACAACGAGGAGTTCATCAAAACCTCTCATAAAAACCCCAAACGACATATTGTCATTATTACTACTTATCAACATTCCAAATCGTACATTGAAAATCAAGTCTTGGGAATTCCTTTCCTTGCAGCCTCAAACCTTAATTCTTTGCATTGATGGAAACGAGAGCGTAAACACAATAGGCTTAGTGATGGATGCTCAAACAACAACCATCATCAATACAAGATAAACCATTTTATATATCTTTGAAAACCACTTTTCAAAACTCTTTGGAAATATCATCATAACATCATTCCTTGTCATAAATCATGCACTTAACATTATCAAAACAACATATTAAACCATATGCAACATGTATCATGGATTCTTTCCCATTTGCTACCCTCAATTTAAGTTTTCCTATGTATACTACCAATGCAAGGCTTAAAGAGTAAAACATGTTTAAACCACATTAAACAACATAATCCATCTCATGATACATAAGCAATTATATTGGCTTCTAAGTGATCATTTACCAAGCTTCCACTTTACAAAACATAACATCGAATACACAGATTCAACAAGTGTTCCCTCAACACTTAACAAACAATCTACCGGTAACACAAGGCCCACACACGAGAGTATTTGGTACACATAAACCCCTCCACTGTTGTAACACCAGTGGTGGAGTATTAGGTACACATAAACCCCTCAACACCACTCATCGGTACAATGTTTAATCCACTAACTGGAGTCTACAGTACATATAAACCCCTCGACCATTAGGGTAATTGCATGGAGTATACAGTACACCTTTTAAACCCCTCAACATCCAAGGCACCTTTTTATAGTGCACTATCAATCTTATGGCCGACCAACTATATCCGATTTTATTTACAAACCTTTTTCATACCATTACTTGCCAATATAATTCATTTTAACATCAACAACTCAGTGTTTTCATATGCATCATCAAATTCATTTAACCACTGCAATAAACACTACATTAACCGATGTTCATAAACATTTACAAATCATGCATTACATCAAAATGCAACAACATCATTTTGTAACCAATTTTCAGCATTAAACCATGCTCAAAACATGCATATACAGTGAGTAATTAAACAATGTAAAATAACTACACCAAACTATTAGCCAAACTAAGTTCCAGAGAGAATTTATCATTTACTTACTTTCAAGCTTAGACCAGCATTTCAAGCTTAGACCAGCATTTCAAGCTCGATCTAAACTCCCAAACACAACTTTCAAACCTTTGCAAAGTTGAAAACACGTTTCCACTCATCGGCTCGCAAAACCTTGCTTGTTGATGCAACAATCACGCTTCCAAAACCAACGTTCAAGCTTGAAGACCAACTTCCCCTACTTTTATCCACAAAAAACAGAGGTACATTGCATCAAAATGCAATCAACATCACAGTAACACTAAACCTCAACATCCTTTATCCAAATTCCCTCCACAACACCCAAAATTAACAACAAACCTCTTCCAAACTTAACCCAGCCACAAACTAACGTTTCAACACATTAATTAACATCAATCGACATCTAAAAACTCAACTCTAACATCCTTATATCTCCAGCATTCAATTAACCACCACACCTCCTCAAAAACACATAACTAACAACCTAGAAAATTAGAGATTCACATAGTCTCGGAATTCCAATGTTAAAAATCACTTATTAACATTATTCAATATCAAGATTATGATTAAAATCAATCAAGAACTCAGCAAAACAGAATCCATATGAAAAATCCTTTAATTAAATCCATTAAACCTCGATTTAATCAATATTCCACAATTAAATCATCCAATCAAGTTAGAAATCATGTATAAAGGATCAACAACTTGGGAATTTCAGTAAAGAATCTTGTATTAGAGGAGAAGAACGAACTTTACCTCTAATGGTTGCTTTTCCCCTCAATTAGTTGATTTCCAAAGCCAAAACATTGAGAAATCAAGTTTATTTTATTAGGAAACTATTGTACACTCAACTGAAATCAAAAGATTGATTAAAAGTGAATTTTACTTGGAGATCTTGAAAAGAGAAAAGGTGTTTGGCTGGAGAGAATTGGAGAGAAAATCTTTTTGCCAAAAGTTTGTTACGTAAAATTTGTTTTAGATATTTTTAATTCTCGAATTCTTTTCCCAAGCCTTTAATTATATTTTAAAATAATTAATTAAGGGAAAAAGTATGATATTAGACCCTTGGTTAAATAGCTCCTTAAGGATTCTAAGTTTTGACCCTTTTACAAAACAATCACTAAAAACAATTTTGAAACTTTGCATTTTGGTCACTACCCCAAAATGTCCATCTTCGAGACCCCTTTCGTAAAATTGATTCCACCAAAGTCATTTCCATATTAAATAATAATTTTAGATAATTTTTTTATATTTTTAACCCTTCTAAAACTATCTAATCCAATTTAAATCTCGAAACTGACTCGAATCCTCTAACCTGATCCTTCAGACCGTCTAAACCACTAGGAAAACTCCTAGGCCCAAAACCGGGGTGTTACTAATAAGCTCCAAATATGTCTTCTTGCACTTAAGGAAAATAGCTAGAGACGCATTCATTGATTCGCACCTTTGGGTTGACTACAAGTTCGCAAAAAAATGATCCATCATATACGATTGTGCCCATAAATGACGGGCCTTGCTCTTCTCCAACACCCACGAATGGTTTTCAAATTAAACTTCTCAATAGTTATCTCCTATTGTTCATCAAATTCCTCAGGTGTCCACCAAGAATGCATGCATTTGCTAAATTTCTTTGTAAAATTTGGATCATCAATATTTCCTTGTGCATTACGAGCTAGATGCCAAGAATATATTCAATGTTTAACATCATGAAAAACATTTTTGATCACCCTCTGCATTTCCCTATTTCCATCTGTAACCACTAAAAGCAGAGACTTGTTCAGCATAGCTTCTGTAAAAGCATTTAAGACCAATTGAAACGTATATGCGGTCTTCTCTACAAGGACAACAACAACAAACATAATTGTTTGATGGTAGTGATTTACACCAACAGTGGGCATAAGCGGTCGACCATATGCATTACCCTTGTAAGTGGTGTCAAATTCAATAACATCATCGAATATGGCACAGTCAGCTCTAAAAGTTGAATCAGCCCAAAATAGATTGACATCCCCATCAATAAATTTATTGGATTTTATGTTGTGGAGAGCATTGTATAGGTATTTTTTAGTAAAACCAACATTTTGATAACCATTAGACTGTTGCATTAAGAATTTCATAATTTCTAATGTTTTGACACCGACATTTTGCCATGCTGATGCCTCTACAATATCGATCTTCGAATCTTCGAAATGGACCACTATTCTAGCCTTGCAACTGGTCATTGTCAATGATTGTGAAGTGTGAAAACGTTACGCCTCATCTACTTTTGATTTCTTATTCCATTTTTTGAACATCAAAACTCTTGCTGGAAATGATTTCTATTTCCCTTAACTCGAGTTGTTCCACGATGTGCACTAAATCCATTTCAATTTGCGTATTCCTTATAAAATCCCCATACTTTTTCACGTGACACAAATATCATGCCAACGATGTTATTCGAACTCTCCACACTATCTCCTCCTATTTTAGCATCACCATTTGTACTTGGAGCTTTCATGATGAGTATACTCCGATACCTAAGTAAATTAAATGAATTAACTAAAATATTGCATAAAATTAAGTTGCATAAAACTAAAAAAAATGATTATTATGAACTTGCTTACCTTCTTAAGACCGCAACTATTGGAAACAAGGTTTATGAGCTTGAATATGGATCAATGTTAACTCATCAAAAGTACTAAATCTTATGCTTATTTCACATTGTCTTTGCTTGCCTTTAAGTGTGTTTAGTTGCATTTAGCCTTAAAATTCATGCATTTGCATAAGGAGTTAGGAATTGTGTTATGATAGTGTGAATGGTTGCTTTGTTGGCATTATTGCAGGCTCAACAGAGAATGACAGGTTTAGTAGAGCAAAGCTGCATAGAAAGGAAGTAATGTAGAGAGAATGTCGAGTTGCTATTGGTATCAATGGACCAGAAATTGCCAAAGCACCGGCTGGCAGAGAAGAGAAGTTTGATGCCGGGTCGAGTAGCTATTGGACCTTGATGATGTTAGCCCTAGGATTCAAATATAGGATAAGATGATCACATCCCTTATCCCTTGCACATTAAAAATTCAAATTTCAAGGCTTATCCTAGGCATCTCGTGCTTGCCTATTTAAAGAAGGAAAGAAGATCGATCACCGAAAATAAGAAGAAGGGAGATCGGAAGGGATGATCAGATTGAGAGGAAGACTGTACCAAGGAGACGTGATTCGACCAGCTTGACCGAGAGCTTGGACCTTGAAGGGCTGCAACGACGGACCCCTTTCTAGCCTATTTTCTTTGTTTTAAATTTTTTTATTTTTAAAGATGGTGATGTTGAGATACGGTTATGGTTTTTGGATGGATACCCCAACCATGAACTAAACTTTTACATTTGGTGGGGGATGTTTGAGTTTGAACGTTGTTTTCATGTTTAGTTTTTAATAATAAAAAATGCCTTGGCATTGTTTTCCCTATCTGGCATGTTTTAGAATTTTCTAAACTCTGTGCTAAGGGACGACTGGCACAGTATGCTTATTGCACCTTAATATCTTAACAAACTTAGGGGGCAACGATTAGTTTCTAGATACTAAGGCGAGATGCTTCGACGGAAGATGTTCAAGTAGATGAACTTACTTCGGGAGTGAGTATACCCCTTAGGAGTATAGATTAGGACTTAATCAAATTAATTTATGAAAAACTTCAGTATAGAGATATAAGGGTTTTTACATGGTTAATTTCGGGCATTGCCATCGACAGAGGCAATGCCAACTTTGAATCTTCTCGGTAATAATATCAAGGCAGAAAATTATTAAAGGCTGGCATGAAAAGTGTGAAAAACAGGCATCCCTTGCCAACGCTCATCACTCATTTAAAATTTCCTTGTGCCAACGTTATTTCCTTTCATTTCTTGTCTTTTAAACTATTTTCAAAACCCACTTCAAATCAACAACCTTTTCCCTTTGACGAGTAAACAAGCAAGGCAAACAAACTCTTAGCCAATCCTTGTGGGATCGATAACCAGCTTACTGATGTATTACTTGCAGACTGTGTATACTTGTACGCAAAAGACTTAGTCTTGGCACTATTTTCATGCATTTCCTATATATTTTTCCACCATTTTGCCAAGCACTCACACAGTTGAACAAGTTTTTGGCGCCGCTGCCGGGGATTGCAACAGAGTTTGTTGTTTTCAAATTTTTACTTGACTTCTTTTTATTTTTTTTTGTTCTTTATTTTGTTTCTTTGTTTTGACCGGTGTATGACCAAAAACTGCCCTGTGGTGGAAGATTGGTTATACAATATAAAAATTGAAAGAACTCTACAAAGGTTAAAGAAAAAGATTCGATAGATGGCTCTACAATGCAATAGAGGAAATGGTGTGTTAAACAATGATGAAAATCCACCCAATAACAATGGAATACCACCAGCTCCTGTTCCCACAGTTGTTAATGTGGAGGAAGAAAGACCTATTAGAGAACATTCGGCACCAAACATTGACAATTTGATGCCAGGACTAATTGGTCCCGAGGTAAATACACCCAATTTTGAACTCAAATTGGTAATGATACAAACACTTTTGAATGTAGGACAATTTGATGGAGCACCTACTGGAGATCCAAGGCAACACTTGAAGCAGTTCATGGAAGTCTGCCAGCTATTTCAGCAACCTGGTGTATCAGAGGATACAGTAAAGCTAAAGTTGTTTACATTTTCTCTGAGAGACAGAGCAAAAGTGTGGCTAAGTTCTTTGCCACCTAGTTCTGTCACCTCATGGGGAGATCTATGCCAGAAATTTTTGTTACGATTCCAGGCACCTAAACTCGCCGCCAAGTTGAGGGGTGAGATCATCACATTTAGCCAGGCTGATGATGAGACCCTATTTGATGCCTAGGAAAGATATAAAGATCTTTTTAGGAGATGTCCCATGCATGGATGCTCAAAATAGACCCAAATGGAGACCTTCTATAATGGACTTAATGGGCAACCAGAATAGTTGTTGACGCTTCAGTAAATGGTTCATTGCTTGAAAAAACTATACAAAGGCAGTTAACATCCTTGAGAGGATTTCAATCAACGATTTTGAATATCCTACTACCAAACTTGGGACCGACACTAAAATTGGTGGGAAATTACAGATAGAAGAGCTCACATCCATCCACGCTGAGATTTCCAATCTTACTAGCATGGTGAGAACTTTCAAAAAGAGTTATGAGGCCTAAGAAGTTATGGCATTAGCCTCATTCTGTACAATATGTGGAGAGGATCATCACACGGAAGATTTCCCTGCCAACCCTAAGTCAGTAAATTTCACTGCAATTTTAATCGTAATTATAATCCAAATTCTAATACTTATAATGTAGGATGGAGGCAACACCCAAATTTAGCTTGGGGAATCAATGAAGCAACCAATATAATGCCCTACAGCAGAACAATAATGCCCAGCGTCAATACAATGCTCAACCTCAGAACAATGCCATGCTACAAAGGGCACAAAACAATTTTTATGCAGGGCAAAGGAAAAACCAGGGGACTTTGATAGAATACATGGAGAAGAATAATGCAACTGTCCAGAGTTTGGCAGCATCGAAGCAAAACTTGGAGGTACAAATTGGACAAATTGTCAATGCACTCAGCAATAGACCCTAGGGAGCTTTGTCAAGCGATACAGAGGATGCCAGGCAAAACCATAATAAACAATGCAAAGTTGTAAATCTACGGAGTGGCAAACAATGCGAGGCTGAGATATCTATCAAGCAGCCAAATAGTTGTTAGGAGAAGAAGAAACTACTAGTAGATAAACCAAAAGAACCAAAGAAGAAAGAAGTGGACATAAGCAATGCCAAACTACAGTCTGATGCCAGACTTCAGTTGGATGTCAGCAGAACCTTAGCAAAGCCGGTAGAGCCAGCACATGTTTATCCACCTCTACCGTTTCCACAAAGAATACAAAAGCACAAGCAGGACCAGCAATTTAAGCGCTTCTTGGAAGTACTTAAACAATTGCAAATCAATTTACCATTGGTGGAAGCTCACGAGCAAATACCCAACTATGTCAAATTCATGAAGGATATCTTGCCCAAAAAGAGGAAGCTGGGTGATTTTGAAACTGTAGCTCCCACTGAGGGATGCAGCGCAATGATACTCAATCGGTTTCCACCAAAGCTGAAAGATCTGGGAAGTTTTACTATTCCCTGTACCATTGGCAACAGATTCATAGGTAAGGCAGTGTGTGAATTGGGAGCTAACATCAATTTGATACCAATGTCTATTTTCATAAAGCTTGGCATAGAAGCAAGGCCTACCACGGTGACACTTTAGTTGGCGGGCCGATCCTTTGCAGATCCTAAGGGTAAGATTGAGGATTTGTTGGTAAAGATAGATAAATTCATATTCCCAGCTGACTTTATTATCTTAGATTATGAGGCAGATTTAAATGTTCCAATTATATTGGGTAGACCGTTCCTTGCCACAGGTAGAGCCTTGATTGATGTTCATAAAGGTGAACTGACTATGCGCATGAATGATCAACAGGTTACATTTAATGTGTTTCAAGCTTTGAAATGTGCAGATAAAGTTGACAAATGCCAAGCAAATGATAAGATGGAGTCTATTTTTAAGATGGACGTGGCACAACTGTGCCAAAATACTAATGATGATGCCAGCAGAAGTGATAGTGAAGATGAAACAAGTGAGGACACTAAAGGAGCAGCCTTAGTAGAAGTAAGCTATTTTGGACAACCAGAACCATTAGAATTGGCTGGTGGAGAGATCATGGCGCCAAAATATCCATTGAGGAGCCACCCGAACTAGAGCTCAAATCCTGCCAGACCATTTCAAGTATGCTTACTTAGGTAAACACTCAACCTTGCCAGTGATCAACAGTATCTCACTAATGATAAGGAGGAACGATTGCTGGAAATTCTAAGCAATTACAAGCAAGCATTGGGATAGACCTTGGCTGATATCCAGGGAATAAGCCCAACCATTTGCATGTATAAAATCATCTTGGAAGAATATCATGGAAATACCATTAAGGGTCAGAGAAGATTGAACCCAAGCATGAAGGAGGTTGTTAAGAAGGAGATTATCAAGTGGCTAGATGCCGAGATAATCTATCCTATTTCTGACAGCTCGTGGGTTAGCCAGGTTCAATGTGTGCCAAAGAAAGGTGGCATAACCGTGGTTCAAAATAGCAACAATGAGTTAATTTCTTCCATGATCGTTATCAGATGGAGAGTGTGCATGGATTATAGGAAGCCGAATAATGCTACCAAGAAAGACCATTTTCCATTATTCTTCATTAATCAGATGTTGGACAGACTGGCAGGTAAGGCAGTTTACTATTTTCTAGATGGTTATTCAGGATATAACCAAATTGCCATAGCTCTAGAAGATCAAGAGAAGACCATGTTCACGTGTCCATATGGGACGTTTGCCTTTAGAAGAATGTTATTCGGGTTGTGCAATGCCTTGGCAACATTTCAATGTTGCATGATGTCCATTTTTTCTGACATGATCAAACAAAATTTGGAAGTATTCATGGATGATTTCTCAATGTTTGGAAAACATTTGAGGAATGCCTTCAGAGTTTAGAACAAGTCTTTAAGAGATGCATTGAGACAAACCTAGTGTTGAACTGAGAAAAATGCCACTTCATGGTGAAGGAGGGCATTGTTCTCGGGCACAAGGTAACTAAGAAGGGATAGGAGGTCGACCAAGCAAAAATTGAGGTAATCAAGCAATTGCCACCACCGACAAGTGTAAAAGGTATTATAATTTTTTGGAACATGCAAGTTTTAACCGTCGTTTCATTAAAGATTTTTCTAAAATTTCTAAACTTTTATGCTTCCTTTTGGAACAAAAAGCCACTTTGTATTTAATGGTTATTATGTAAGAGCGTTTCAGGAACTTAAGAAAAAGTTGATTAATGCCCTTATAGTCGTGGCACCAGGTTCGAATGGGCCATTCGAGCTCGTGTGTGATGCCAGTGATTATGCCGTCGGAGCAGTATTGGGACAACAGCGTGGCAAAGTTTTTCATACCATCTACTATGCTAGCTGGACACTAAATAGGGCTCAGGTGAATTATTCCACAACCGAGAAAGAATTTCTTGCAGTTATATTCGCTTTTCATAAATTCAGATCTTATTTAGTTAGTAACAAGGTTGTGGTGTATACAGATCATTCAACATTAAAGTACCTTTTAGCAAAGAAGAATGCCAAGCCCAGACTAATCTGATGGACACTTTTACTACAAGAATTTGACCTTGAGATCTAAGACAAGAAGAGCAGTGAAAACTTAGTAGCTGACCACTTATCACGTCTAGAGAATCACCTTGAAGATGGTAAGAGCATTGTCATAAGAGATGAATTTCCATATGATTATTTACTTGCAGTCAATGTCGTGCCATGGTACGTTGACATAGTCAACTACCTGGCAAGTAATATTCTGCCACTAAATCTAGCATACAATGCCAAGAAAAGATTTCTACGAGAAGTTAGGCAATACTACTGGGATGAGCCAGTAGTGTTCAAATATTTTGTCGACCAAGTGATAAGACGGTATATGCCAAAGAATGAGTAGCACACCATTTTGCAGCTATACCATGCCGCACTTTGTTACGAATAATAAATGCTCCGCAATTGTGCAAGTGTACACGTCGCAAGTTGCACAGTAAAAAGTAAAAACACAAGTAGGTGATTGTAGGAGTTTAACTAACAACTAAACTAGAAAGCAATAACGTAAAAGAAGATGTAATTAAATGAGAGAGAATAGGCCAAGTTATCGTGAGTTGAGGTGTGATAGCTGATTGTATCGTCTTGGTAAAAGTGTGCAAGGGCAACTCAGTTGCCGTGGCAACTTGCACAGTGGGGTTGCCTTGACAACTAATCGACTAGCTGGGCAACAACTTGGGCAGCTGGGCAGCAACTTTAAGGTTCGGCGGAGCGTTCTTCAATGGTTTCTTCTTATCCCTAAGTCGAAACTCTAGCTACTTGTGCATGCCTTGATAATACATCCCTGCATGAATCAAGGGTGAACAACAACCAATCTTGAGCTCCTCTTAGCCATTAAAATCCTTAACTTATTCCTAAGTCAGATTAATCTTCACCATCAATAGATTGAATAAGGACCATACTCATTCATTTCTTGAATCTAACTCTCCCGATATTAGATAAATAGATGAAGTTACGAGATCCTCTCCCAATTCACTCGCAAACAAGAATAAGAACCAAGAATGAGTAAACCTTGAATTGAAAGTGCAAACTCTTATTACCTAAACAAAATCCAATTGTTTCTCACAACCACAAAACACAATAACCTTAGCCAAATAGATTTAGTTCATGGCTAGGTTCCAAAGAAACACAAAACAAAAAATTCCTAGCATAAACCTAATGGAACAAGAAAGAAAAAAATGAAGAATGGTTGAAGCCTTGTCGAAATCTCTCCAAAGCCTTGTCAAAATCTCCCTTGCTCTTTGTCGGAAATTCTCACCTCTCTCCCCTTGGAGTTGACGGCTTGATCCTTAATTTATAAGGCTAGGTCTAAGTCTTTTTTGAGGAGGAAGTTAAGTTGGAATTAAATTATCTTTAAAGAATATAATTCTTTATTATATTTAAATTCCTTCTAGAACTTCTCCTATCTTCTTGGGATTTTAATTTCTCTTTAACCTCTTCATGGAAATCAAACTCCTTTGGGATTTAGCTTTGCTCGACGTCATCTTGGGCTTATCTAGTCATCAATTTCGACTACCATATCATCTTATTCCTTGTCGAAAATTGCCCTGGCAACTAGCTCGGCATCTCCTTCATGCATTGCCCTGGAAACTAGCTCAGCATCTCCTTCATGCATTTCTCCAACAACTGGTTCCAGCCTTGCTTTGGCAAGTGATTCTGCACACACACACAAAAACACACCAAAGCAGTATCTTTTTCCACAAAATTGAGCAAAATATGAAATCAAGCTTGTCCACCAAGGAAACGATGCAAACATGCATGAATGACTAATAATGCAACTAATATGAGCCTATGTCTAGCAATAATAAGAATAAAAAGGATAATTAAAATATAACTTTTGAACACTTAACACACCCCCAAACTCGAACTATTGCTTGTCCTCAAGTAATGCAAACTAATAATTACCCGCCAAGACTTCAATTTTCACAAACTTAGCTTTGAACTTGATTTCAATTCTCAGAATCGTGGCACAAAGTATGACTGGCTTTTCATTTTTTGAAAAACTTAGGATTTACTCAGAATCACACTATAATGCTTGTGAGTGTGTGCGGAGTTGTGTGCAAGTTGATTTTTCGGATTCTATGCAAACAAAAGGTTTTCAAATTACTTCATTGGGTTCTTTTAACATGTTTTAACTAGAGCCGATTTCGGGCACCTCTAGTGTTTTGTTTTTAGTTTTCTTAAGTTAATTAATTTATTCGACTAGAGCCAGTTTCGGGCACCTCTAGCGATCAATTTTTAGCACATACTAGAGCCAATTTTGGGCACCTCTAGTGATCAATTTTTATCACATACTAGATCCAATTTCGGGCTTCTCTAGCATTCATCCAATTTTTATTCTAATCCCCTAATTTTTTAACTATCAACCCAAGTTCGCTAGAATTCCTTAAATCAATCAAGCCACACAGTGTTTCATCAAGTTTAGGATCATAGTAAGATTCTAAGTGTTTCCACATTTATCCTAGAATAAAAAGTTTTATCAATTAAGTACATTGGCAAAGTCATCATTGGATATTCATCAAATCTAGGCAATTCTTGTTCCAACTAAAGGCATGGCAAGCAATTTATGTATCCTAAATGTAATACTTAAGATGAATGCAACTAAACATGGTAACTAACTAATAAAAATCCCCCCCCAAACTCGAGTGAGGCATTGTCCTCAATGTATGCAACAAAATAAATAAATAAAAATAAAGAAAAGTAAAATGCAAACGAGGACTTACTCTGAGAGTTTGTCGTCGTGGATGATTAGTTTCCTTTTGGTCGGTGTCTTGATTCTTTTTTTGGTCAGTGGTTGAATGCTTGTGGCTAGTACCACGTGAATAGCATTGCTTTGATTTGATCCATGTTTGCCGATGCAGGTTCACTTGCCTGGGCATCAGTAGTTGTCGAAGCCATTGTTGTTGCTTGGGTATCGCCAATTTCTGTTGTCGTGACAACTGTTGAGGTAGTTGTCGGGGCATCCTTTGTTGCGGTTGTTGTGGCAAGTAGTCGGCACTGAATTTCCTTAGCATGGTGGTTGTGAGTCTTGTTGTGGAAAAGAAAACAAAGAAAACCTGGAAACTAAAGATAATGAAGAAAAATAAAATAAATATCTCCTAAAAATTCAAAAAATAAATAAATAATCAAAAATAATAAAAAAATAGTTCAAAAAAATAAAAAGAAAAAGAAAAAATGAAAATAAAAATAGCGAAAGGAGGGCATGCTCATGCATCTCCTAAGGTGACCACTTCTTTGTTAAGTTCCACATGGGCACCGTTGTAGTGCTTCAATCTTTGTCAGTTGACTTTGAATTCATGTTCATCAATGATGGACTTGATTATCATGGCACCATGGGAGAATGGTTTGACAACTTCAAATGGTCCCGACCATCTTGATTTCAGTTTTCACGGGAAAAGTTTTAGCCAAGAATTGAATAAGAGAACTAGTTGCCCTGGCATGAATTGCTGCGGCAATAGTTTCTTGTCATGCCATTGCTTTATTTTCTCCTTGTAGATTCGTGCATTGTTATAGGCGAGTGCATGAAATTCTTCTATCTCGTTGAGGTCCAACAAACGCTTTTGTCTGGCACTTTCCCAATCCATATTCACGGTCTTGATTGCCCAATACACCTTGTGTTCGATTTCCACCGGTAGATGGCAAGTTTTGCCATAGACAAGTCGGAAGGGAGACATGCCTAAGGGTGTTTTGAATGCAGTGCGATATGCCCAAAGTGCGTCATCTAGTCTTACTGACCAATCCTTCCTAGAGGGATTTACAACTTTCTCGAGTATACCCTTCAATTCTCGGTTGGAAATTTTTGCCTGCCCATTGGTTTGTGGGTGACATACCGTAGCAATCTTGTGTGATACTCCAAAGCATTGTAACATCTTGGCAATGAGTTTGTTGTCGAAGTGCTTGCCTTCATCACTAATAATTACTCTCGGCATCCCAAACCATGTAAATATATTTTTCTGCAAGAATCTTTGCATGATCTTGGAATCGTTGGTGGGAATTGCAGCTGCCTCAACCCATTTAGACACGTAGTCATCGACAAGTAGAATGTAGAGGTTGCCGAATGAAGATGGGAAAGGTCCCATAAAATCAATCCCCCATACATTGAACAATTCCATCTCGATGATTTTTTGGAGCGGCATCTCATGTCGTCTAGAGATATTGCTCGTCCTCTGCCATCGATCGCATTGCTTGAAAAACTCTTGGGCATCTTTGTACAGTGTTGGCCAATACAAACCAGATTGCAAAACTTTGGCCGCGGTACGTGTTCCTCCAAAATGTCCTCCATATGATGAAGAATGGCATTGCCGGAGTACATTCTGCTGCTCTTCTTCAGGGACACATCAGTGTATAGCCTGATCTACACATTCTTTAAACAAAAAAGGCTCGTCCCAAAAGTAATGCTCAGCATCATGGCAGAACCGCTTCTTCCCTTGGTGAGTAAGGCCATAAGGTAAAATACCACAAACAAGGAAATTAGCTAAATCTGAGTACCATGGTATTGCCCAGGCATGTGCTGCTATGGCGACTGCTTCCAAGATTACCGAGGTGTGTACGTCTAGAGTTGCCGAGGCATACGCATCCATGGTTGCCGAGGCGTGCACGTCAAGAGTTGCTGAAGCGTCGAGGGTTGCTAAGGCATGCACATCCATGGTTGCCGAGGCGTGCGCATTCATGGTTGCTGAGGCAACTAACAATTGCTCATCCAGGAATGTATCGCATATCTCTAAATCCGCGTCTTCCACCCTATTGCGTTCTAAGCGTGATAAGTGATCGGCCACTTGATTTTCTGTTCCTTTCCTGTCCTTAATTTTAATGTCAAACTCTTGTTAAAGCAATATCCAACGAATCAAACGAGGTTTGGCATCCTTTTTAGCAAATAGATACTTAATTGCCGAATGGTCCGTATGAACAATTACCTTTGTACCAAACAAATAGGATCAGAACTTGTCAAATGCGAAAACTACGGCTAGTAACTCTTTCTCCATTGTTGTGTAATTCACTTGAGTACTATTAAAAGTTTTACTAGCGTAGTATATCACATGAAATGTCTTACCTGTACGTTGGCCTAGGATTGCTCCTACCGCGAAATCACTTGCATCACACATGAGCTCAAAATGTAGTGTCCAATCTAGTTGAACGATAATGGGTGCCAAGGCAAGCTTTTTCTTTAGGGTTTCGAATGCATGGGTGCAAGAATCATCAAAATTGAAGACTTTATCCTGTTAAATCAAATTGCACAAGGGTTTAGTAATTTTAGAAAAATTATGAATGAACCTCCTGTAAAAACCTGCATGTCCAAGAAAGCTTCGAATTCCTTTAACCGAACTTGATGGGGGGAATCTCTCGATCACGTCCACCTTGGCTTTGTCTACTTCAATTCCGTTGGATGAAATATTGTGGCCGAGCACTATTCCTTCATCTACCATAAAATGGAACTTCGTCCAATTAAGGACTAAATCAGTTTCTTCACATCTTGCAAACACCTTCTCTAAATTGCCGAGGCACCTGTCGAAGTCATTACCAAAACTGAAAAAATCATCCATGAAGATCTCAAGGAAGTCTTCGACCATGTCTGAAAAGAGTGCCATCATGCATCTTTAGAAGGTTGTCGAGGCGTTACATAATCCGAACAGCATCCTTCGGAAAGCATAAGTACCGTATGGGCATGTTAAGGTTGTCTTTTCTTGATCTTCTAGTGCTATGGCAATTTGATTGTAACCTGAATAACCATCAAGAAAATAATAAAAGGGTTTACCTACAAGATGGTCAAGCATTTGATCAATAAAGGGTAATGGGAAGTGATCTTTCCTAGTGGCTTTGTTTAGCTTTCGATAATCCATACAAACCCTCCAACCGGTCACAGTCTTGGTTGGAATGAGTTCATTGTTTTCATTACTTACCACTGTTATACCTCCTTTTTTTGGTACACATTGTACCAGACTTACCCATGTACTATCAGAGATAGCGCATGTAATGCCGGCGTCAAGCCTCTTGATGATTTCTTTCATTACAACCCCTTTCATGGCATGATTCAGTCTTCTCTAGGCCTCAATCGAAGGTTTGTGATCATCTTCCAACAAAATCATGTGCATGCACACTACCGGGCTAATTCCCTTCAAGTCGGCAATTGTCCACCCTATTGCCTTCTTGTGTAGCATCAACATTTTGATCAGCTTATTTTCCTGCTCAGGCTGTAACTTAGAGGAAATAATTACAGGCAATGTATTATCGGTTCCCAAGTAAGCATATTTTAGTTGTTCTGGCAACTGTTTCAACTCAAGAATCGGTGGTTGTTCAATGGAGGGCTTTTTGATTTTACCTTCCTTACCCGAGTAATCTAGTGGTTCAAAGTATGTACCTGGTCAATTGACTAACCAATTTGCCTGTTCTTGTTGTTCCTCATCAATCGGTTCTCCATACTCCTCAGGTTTCTCTTGATCGGTAATGTAGTTGCTGAGGCAACTAAATTCCTCGTCAAAGTTAAACTCTATCGTGACATGACAAAGTTGGCATTCTTTCAGATCATCAGCATGCCTTAGGGTTTGGAACACATTTAGTTTAACTTGCTGGTCATTCACCTTAATTGTGAGTTCTCCTTTTTCAACATCGATCAAGGTTCTCCTTGTTGCTAGGAAGGATCTCCCGAGAATGATAGGTGCAAGTTCATCTGCTTCACAATCCAAAACAATAAAGTCAGCGAGAAAAATAGATTTATCAACTTTTACCAGTATGTCTTCGATTTTTCCCTCTGGATGCACATAGGATCTGTCGGCTAGCTGTAGCATAACTGTTGTAAGTCTTGCCTTCCCGATTCCTAGTTTCTGGAAAACTGATTTAGGCATCAAGTTTATGCTTGCTCCAAGGTCACATAATGCTTTCCCAACATAGTGGTTTCCAATGGAACAGGGTATTGTGAAACTTCTGGGATCCTTCAACTTGGGTGGCATGCGATTGTGCAACATGGCCATGCATCCCTCTGTTGCGGCAACTGTTTCAAACTCTCCTAGCCTTGTTCTCTTGGACACAATGTCTTTAAGAAACTTGGCATAGTTCGGCATTTGTTCAATTACTTTAACCAATGGCAAGTCGATGTGGACTTGCTTTAGGATATCAAGGAACTTCTTGAATTGATATTCTTGCTTTTGTTGCTTCAACCTTTGTGGGAATGGTGGTGGAAGTCGGATATCTTTGATCCTTTCATTGGTCTAGAACCTGATTGATGGCATTGTCAGGGCAACTGGAGTTGCCAAGGCATTGTCAATTGGGGTTGTCATGGCGTGCCTATCGTTGGTTGTCGAGGCATCCTTATCGCCGGTTGCTGAGTCATGCTTATCGCTGGTTGCCGCGGCAATTCTTGGTTCAGCATATGAGGCTTTGCCGCTGAGTTCGTCTTGTTCTTTTTGTGGAGTTTTGTTTGATGAGCGAGCTTGAGCCTCTTTTAGTTGTTGGCCACTTCTAGTGGTGATCGCCTTACATTGCTCATGGCCAGTTCCTCTTGTGACTTCAGTATCGCTAGGTGAACCTCCTTGCGGTCTAGTATTCAGGTTTTGAGCAAATTGCCCGACTTGAT
The DNA here is from genome assembly GCA_019671005.1 of Hibiscus mutabilis. Classification (NCBI taxonomy): domain Eukaryota; kingdom Viridiplantae; phylum Streptophyta; class Magnoliopsida; order Malvales; family Malvaceae; genus Hibiscus; species Hibiscus mutabilis. The sequence continues at coordinate 35,376,393 of CM033729.1, forward strand.
TTTCCAATGATTTGATTCCCGCCTCTTGGTTTTGCAATCTCATCTCGGTCCTGTTAATAAAAGCATCAGTTCTTTTTATGAAGTTACTATTCTTAGCCATTTAAGATTCAATTTTCAACATAAAAGTATTGAAAGAATTTTCCAACGAACTAGATGTTGTCGGTTGTTGCTGCGGCACTGTTGCCGTGGCATATTCTGATGGAATCCCGATGCTTGTGTGTTCTGATTGTTCTGGTTTACAGCATTGTTGGGATTACTCCATAAAAAATTTGGGTGCTTCTTCCAAGCTGGATTGTATGTATTGGACATCACATTGTTGTTCTGATTATAATTCCCCACATAAAAGCTGGATTTCAGATTCTGCATGCATTCAGAAGAATCATGGTTACTACCACATAACTCACAAAAGGAATCCATTACCTTGACTTCCTGTTTGTTGTTTTGTTTTTGCATGTTCTGGACCATCTTGGTTAGAGTGGCCAATTGTGCCGAAATTGAGTCTGATGATCCCATTTCATGTATTGTGGCTTGGCGTCTAACTCCTCCTCTTCTAGCAGATGGGAATTGATAATCATTCTTGGCAAGCCTGTTTAGAATTTGCATTGCTTCCTCCGGTTACTTATCTATGAGTACGACGTTTGCTGAGGCATCTAGCATCATCCTTGTTGGTGTATTCACAGCGTTGTAAAACATTGTTACTTGTGTCCACACTGGGAATCTGTGTAGGGGGCATTTGTGTAGAAGTTCTCTATATCGCTCCCAAGCCTCGTACATGGATTCATCATCTGCCTGCCGAAAAGAAGTATTTTGTTACGAAGCCTATCAGTCAAATTTGAAGGATTAAATCGAGCAAGGAAATCACGACAAAGATCGGTCCAAGATCCTATTGATCTAGCAGGAATACTATTCAATCATGCTTTTGCCCTATCCCTCGGTGAATAGGGGAATAATCTTAGTCGTGAAACATCGGGGGTGACTCCTTATACTTTGAATGAATTGCAAATCTCGAGGAAAGATTTAAGATGTTTTCGTGCATCTTCAGTTGTTGAGCCGCCAAATTGACCAATTGTGTTGATTATATTAAACATTACCAGTTTCAACTCAAAGTGGTCGGCTTCAATTTCTGGTGTGACAACTCCTGGATTAAGTCCCTCAAGATCTTCTTCAAGATAGTCTCGAATAGTTCTGTTTCGTGCAAGAATCACTCCTCCTCCTGTTGGAACATCCTGATTCATATTGCTATCTTGATTAGCCATTGCTACTCTTAACCTTCGTCTAAGTCTTTGCAAGGTTCGTTCGATTTCTGGAACAAAGGGATATTTTGGTGTAATCATTCTCACCCTGGTCATATACCAATGCAGAACCAAAGTTCGTTAGCCCTTTGAATCTTAAACAAGAAAAATAAAAAGTGCAAGAAGATAAAAACAAAGTTGTTATTGCCAATCCCCGACAACGGCGCCAAAAACTTGTTGCACGTAATAAGTGCTCCGCAATTGTGCAAGTGTATACATCGCAAGTTATAGTATAAAAGATATCGTCTCCACATGTATTGGTGCCACTTCAAGAATCTAATCTCTTGAACTATAAAAAGTAAAAACACAAGTAGGTGATTGTAGGAGTTTAACTAACAACTAAACTAGAAAGCAATAACGTAAAAGAGGATGTAATTAAATGAGAGAGAATAGGCCAGGTTATCGTGAGTTGAGGTGTGATAGCCGATTGGATGATCTTGGTAAAAGAGTGCAAGGGCAACTCAGTTGTCGTGGCAACTTGCACAGCGGGGTTGCCTTGGCAACTAATCGATGGTTGCCTGGGCAACTAGCTGGGCAACTACTTGGGCGGCTGGGCAGCAACTTCAAGGTTCGGCGGAGCGTTCTTCAATGGTTTCTTCTTATCCCTAAGTCGAAACTCTAGCTACTTGTGCATGCCTTTATAATACATCCTTGTGTGAATCAAGGGTGAACAACAACCAATCTTGCGCTCCTCTTAGCCGTTGAAATCCTTAACTTATTCCTAAGCCGGATTAATCTTCACCATCAACAGATTGAATAAAGACCATACTCATTCGTTTCTTGAATCTAACTCTCCCGATATTAGATAAATATATGAAGTTACAAGATCCTCTCCCAATTCACTCGCAAACAAGAATAAGAACCAAGAATGAGTAAACCTTGAATTGAAAGTGCAAACTCTTATTACCTAAACAAAATCCAATTGTTTCTCACAACCACAAAGCACAATAACCTTAGCCAAATAGATTTAGTTCATGGCTAGGTTCCAAAGAAACACAAAACAAAAAATTCCTAGCATAAACCTAATGGAAGAAGAAAGAAAAAGATGAAGAATGGTTGAAGCCTTGTTGAAATCTCTCCAACGCCTTGTCGAAATCTCCCTTGCTCTTTGTCGAAATTTCTCTCCTCTCTCTCCCCTTGGAGTTGATGGCTTGATCCTTAATTTATAGGGCTAGGTCAAAGTCTTTTTGGAGGAGGAAGTTAAGTTGGAATTAAATTATCTTTAAAGAATATAATTCTTTATTATATTTAAATTCCTTCTAGAACTTCTCCTATCTTCTTGGGATTTAATTTCTCTTTAACCTCTTCATGGAAATCAAACTCCTTTGGGATTTAGCTTTGCTCTACCTCATCTTGGGATTATCTAGTCATCAATTTCGACTACCATATCATCTTATTCCTTGTCGAAAATTGCCCTGGCAACTAGCTCAGCATCTCCTTCATGCATTGCCCTGGCAACTAGCTCGGCATCTCCTTCATGCATTGCCCTGGCAACTAGCTCGGCATCTCCTTCATGCATTTCTCTGGCAACTGGTTCCAGCCTTGCTTTGGCATGTGATTCTGCACACATACACAAAAACACACCAAAGCAATATCTTTTTCCACAAAATTGAGCAAAATATGAAATCAAGCTTTTCCACCAAGGAAACGATGCAAGCATGCATGAATGACTAATAATGCAACTAACATAAGCCTAAGTCTAGCAATAATAAGAATAAAAAGGGTAATAAAAATAGTACTTTTGAACACTTAACACACTGTATGGAGGTCACTTTGCTAGGATGAAGAATGTTGCCAAGGTACTGCGGTTAGGATTCTTTTAGCCCACACTATACAAAGATACCTATAACCATGCCAAGGCATGTGATCGATGCCAGCGGACAAGAAACATCTCTGGTAGACACAAATTGCCGCTCCAAAACATCATGTCTGTGGACTTATTTGATGTATGGGTGATAGACTTCATGGGTCCATTTCCTCCATCATTTGGTAACTTATACATCCTCGTGGCTGATGACTACGTTTCAAAATGGGTTAAGGTTGTTGCATTGTCAATGAATGATGCTAAAGTTGTTGCCAAGTTCTTGCACAAACACATTTTTACTCGATTTGGTGCCCCTATAGTGATTATTCATGATGAGGGTACCCATTTTAAATGCAATCTAATCTATAAAGCTTTGTGCAGATATGGAATTTAGCAAAGGATTGCCACGACATACCATCCCCAAACAAACGAGTAAGTCGAGATTTCAAACAAGAAGATCAAGAGTATCCTTGAAAAGACTATAAATCCATCTAGGAAGGACTGGTCCTTGAGACTAGATAACTCATTGTGGGCTTACAGGATAGCTTTTAAAACTCCCTTGGGTACTTTACCATTCAGACTCATCTTTGGAAAAGCATGCCACCTACCGGTGAAAATGGAGTACCGTGCATATTGGGTAATCAAAACACTTGATATGGCATGGAGAGCTGTAGGAGAAAAAAGACTACTAGACCTAACTGAGTTGGAAGAGTTCAGAACACAAGCTTATGAAAATGCCAGACTCTACAAGGAGAGGACCAAATGCTAGCATGACAGTAGGATACTGCCAAGACAATTTGAGGTAGGCCAACGTGTTTTGTTATTTAACTCAATACTTAAATTGTTTCCAAGTAAGCTTAAGTCAAGGTGGTCAGGCCCTTTTAAAGTTGTAAAGCCATATGTCCATGGTGCTGTGGACATTAAAAATTTAAAGTCGGGAGAAATTTTTAAGGTAAAGGGTCAATGATTGAAGCACTATTTAGAAGGCACTCCGATGAATGCCAAAGAGTTTATCCTCCTGGAAGAGATTCAATGATCATCATCAGTGTGTAATTTTTGTAAATTGTAGGTTAGATTTTTTCTTTTCAGTAACTTTCATTTCTTTCTTTTTCTTATTAGTTTTAATTATTTATTTTGATTTTCTGCATTGAGAGTTTTTTTTTAGAATGTTTAGACTTAATGTGCCAGGCATATTGCTGAGACAAGGACCTGGCAAGCGGCGATTGCAAATTGGGAGAATTCTGTGTGCCAGATACAATGTCAGGGTAGGGGTTGGCATGCAGTGATTGGAAATTTGGAAGAAAGAAATTTACCCAAGGCTTGATTAAAACTCGGCCCATGAAAAGTGAAAACTTTCCTTTGAATTTTTACCCTAAGCCGCCCAAAGTGATAAGTTGAATTTTGAACTTCAACTTAATCATATCGCCTTATCACTCCACTTTTAAACCTACCCTATCACTTAAACCATTATCACATCATCCTTATCACTTAAACCCTTACCCCTCTTAAATCGACCACTTTATCTTTCATCTACCCTAGCCGTTCAAAATCTAAAAACTTTTCACTTTTACTTTTTTCTTTATCAAGAACACCAAGATTCACTCTCTTTTTCTCTTGTCCAAAATGCTCGAGTTTTTTCAATCTTTTTCAATGGCTTCTTGATCGACTCCCTTCAAAATCTTCTTCAACAAAGAGATCCACAAGAAGTATGATGACAATTTTGCTTCGAGATCATTCTGTCATGAGAAAACCTTTGAGGTCAAGGACGAACCAAACTTGGGAATTACCCCATAGTTCATGTCGGTGGTAACCAAGCACAAGTGGAAGTTTCTATGCCAACAGAAGGGAGATGTTTACCCCAACATTGTCTAAGAATTCTATGCCCATCTTGTCACCAAATATTTTCCCCTTTTGGTAATTCGAGATACGTGTATGCGTTTCGATGAAGGGTACATTAACACCATGTTTAAGTTGGCTAGTATAGAGGATGAACACCAAGAGTTTGTCGACTCTATGAACACTACCAAAAGAAAGAAGATGTTGACAGATTTGTGTGAACCTGGCACTACATGGACTGTATCGTCCAAGGATAACAGACGGTCAAGCGAGTGGCCTTAAAATCACAGCCAATGGGGTAAAACCATTTTATCAAGGCAAATCTGATGCCAACTACCCACATTGAGACTGTCTCGGAAGAGAGGCTGGTGTTATTGCACTCTATTATTATGGGTCGAAAGATTAATGTATGCTAGATTATCATCAACGAAACTTATAAATGTGCTGAAAGAGGTAATGGTAGTTTGTTTTCCCCTTTGTTAGTTTCTAACATTTACATGCAACATTGTGTCCCCAAGCTTGCTACGGAGGCAACTCACTGCCATGTGGAGGCAACAATCACGGCTGCCCTGTGGAGGCAACTCACTGCCATCGAGTCAAAAGACAAGGGCAAGGGAAAGGCTAAGAAATCAACGCCCAAGCCTAAGGTGTCGAAGACAGAGCCTGATGCTCCCATGCAAGTTAGTTTAGTGGCACTACTCTCCCAGATCCACCACCACCTTGAGATCATTCTCCAGAAATTAGAGAGAGCTAATGAGCAAAATGTCAAGTTCTGGCATTACATTCATACTAGGGATATTGCTATCAAGGAGACCTTTGCGAGTATATCTCCAGGAGTTATGCCAACCTTCCCTAAATTCCCTGACGAGCTATTTGCCAGCAATGATGCCATGCCAGATAGCCCTCACTCAGTTCATAACCTAACACACTCAAAAGCCACCATCCTAGTTTCACCAGTTCAAGTTGAATCTGCCAAGACAGAAACACCGCCAGAATTAGAATAAGAAGTCTAGAAGAAGCCTGTCATAATGCATGCACCGTCTAATACCACCGCCACTCCTGTCGCGTCGGAGCCAGTGCAAATTATCAAGGAAGTTAGAGCTTCCTCAAAGCCAAGCATGAAAAGAAAAGAAAAGAATAACCCCTGATCGTGGGACATTTATTAAGAGAAAAACCCGTGTCACACGAGAGGAAGTCTCCACATGGGAATCCCCTTATTCCTAAACTTTTTTGCATTTCACATGTTCATGGATTTTATTTTTCTATTATTATCAGGCATTGAGGATAATGCAAATCTTTGGTTTGGGGGTGTGCGTTGCCTCACATTTATGCCATGCCATGCCATGCATTCATGTTTAGATTTATGTTCCCATCCCTATATTAATTCCATGCATACTGAACCACAAAAAAACAGAAAAAGAAAATTTTGTCTTGGTCAAATTTTGAAAAATGTTAACACTTTGTTAGGCAAGGTTAATGTGTTTTAGGGTAGTCTATCAAATGAAGGAATTTTTTTTTTACATATGCCAGCCAAATAGTAATGCTAGGCCTGCTTGGCAATTAATCTTCATCTTAGGGAGTTGACTTTCACTTAACACTTAGTATGCATCTAGTTCTTAAGCAAACTTAGAAATTTTGAAACTAAGCTCAGAAGAAAAATTATGCCAAGGTAAAAAGAATTAATAAGGCAACAATGTTTTGTCAAGGCAAGAAAAAGTGGAACACTCCTCTGCCTTAGAGATAATAGGTAGTCTGGAGCTTGGTGAAACTCCCTCGTTAGTGCTCAGCTCAAAAACTTTAAGGGTATGAGTGTAATGGGTTAGCTTAGTGATGTAGTTTGGACAAACATGGGGATTTGTGGTATGCTCCCTCTTATTGCTCACGCCAAATAGTACAATGATGCGAACCCTAATTTAATGCCAGTTAAAAAATAAGAGAAGAACCCCTTGGCAAGAATAAAAGAAAAATTCTGAGTTTAGGTAGTAAATTTGACTAAGGGAGTAAACTGATACTTGATGCATATTGCCTACACTTTGTGCACTTCTTATGCCCTAGACTAGAGTTATATTGCTACATTTGAATTTACTACTTGCTTGACATTATTGCACTGAGATATCTGAGGACAGAACTAGAGCTTTATTATGCTTGCCAGCACGTGTTGGCATTCTGATCAAAATTTTGCCGAGGTACTATTTTCACCATTTTGTTTTTAGCTTATTTGAATTACTTGAGGATAAGCAATGAGCTAATTTTGGGGGGGTGTTAACTCATCAAAAGTACTAAATCTTATGCTTATTTCACATTGTCTTTGCTTGCCTTTAAGTGTGTTTAGTTGAATTTAGCCTTAAAATTCATGCATTTGCATAAGGAGATAGGAATTGTGTTATGCTAGTGTGAAGGGTTGCTTTGTTGGCATTAATGTAGGCTCAGTAGAGAGGGACAGGCTTAGTAGAGAAAAGTAGCTCAGAAAGGAAGAAATGCCAGAGAGAATGCCAGAGAGAATACCAAGGAGTCGTGGTTCGATCAGCTTGACCAAGAGCTTGGACCTTGAAGGGCTGCAGCGACGGTCCCCCTTCTAACCCATTCTCTTTGTTTTAAATTATTTTTATTTTTAATGATGATGATGTTGAGATGCGATTATGGTTTTTGGATGGATACCCCACCATGAACTAAACTCTTACAGTTGGTGGGGGTTGTTTTCGTTTGAACGTTGTTTTCATGTTTAGTTTTTAATAATAAAAAATGCCTTGCCATTATAACTCTATTTTACTCGTGCTAACTAACACTCCCCCTCAAACTGGAGTGTATACGTTGTATGCACCCAGTTTGGATGAAATCACATCAAAGGTTGCTCTTGGTAATGCCTTGGTGAAGATATCCGCAAGCTGGTCTTTGGTAGGAATGTAGTTCAGCCTTACACTCCCATTGTTGACCTTCTCATAGATAAAATGTCTATCTATTTCAATATGTTTAGTTCTGTCATGTTGCACAGGATTCCTTGCAATGCTCATTACCGATTGGCTGTCACTATAAATTTCAAACTGTGAACATCCATCCAACTCTAGTTCAGTTAGAAGCTTCTTAATCCACACTCCTTTACAGATCCCAAGGGCCATTGACCTAAACACTGCCTCAGCATTGCTCTTAGAGATAACTAATTGTTTTTTACTTTTCCAAGTAACCAGATTACCCCATACAAAGGTGCAATAACCACTTACAGATCTCCTATCTGTTAATTCACCTGCCCAACTTGAGTCTGTATACACTTTCACTGTTCTGTCCTGGTGTTTCTTGAAAAGAAGCCTAGATCTTGGTGTGAACTTCAAGTAAGTGCTCTTATCGGGGGTCACTCATGTGCTGGCTAACTATCCCCACTGAATATGCAATATCTGGTCTAGTGAGTGAAAGATAAATCAGCTTTCCAACCAGCCTTTGGTAGGATTCCTTGTTCACAGGATTCCCCAAATCTTCTTTACCAAATTTCAAACCTAGGCCCATTGGAGTGTCAACTGGTCTACACCCAAGCTTTCCAGTCTCTGTGAGTAGATCAAGGATATACTTCCTTTGATTGATAACCAAACTTTCCTTTGATCTTACAACTTCCATTCCCAAGAAGTACCTAAGACTTCCCAAGTCCTTGGTTTCGAACTCCTTTGCTAAAATAGATTTGAGCTTCTCTATTCCTTCTATGTCATCCCCAATGATAATCATATCATCAACATAGACAATTAAGAGAGTCATCTTACCATTGAATGCCACCTTTCTAAACAAAGTATGGTCTGCTTGGCTGTGCTTACAACAATTTTTAACCAAAGCCTTCGCAAATCTCTCAAACCATGCTCTAGGGGACTGCTTCAACCCATAGAGTGATTTATTTAGCTTGCATATTGTCTCTTTTGTCACCTTTCCTCCCAAGCCTAGTGGAATTTCCATGTACACTTGTTCCTCGAGTCTTCCATTTAGGAATGCAATTTTGATATCCAATTGATTCAACTTCCAGTCTCTATTAACCACCACAGAAAACAACACTCTGATGGTGTTTAGCTTGGTTACTGGTGCAAAAGTTTCTTGATAGTCCACTCCATATGATTGAGTGAACCCTTTAGCACCTAGTCTTGCCATTTGTTTTTCAATGCTCCCATCGGATTTGTACTTTACAGTAAAAACCCATTTGCACCCAACAACCCTTTTCCCTTTCGGCAAATTAGTGAAACTCCAGGTGTTATTCTTCTGCAATGCTTTAACCTCCACTTCAACAGCTTTTCTCCATTCAAGACTTTCAAAAGCTTCTTCTACTGTCTTGGGAATCTTCACACTGTCAATACTAGCAGTAAAGGTTTTAAAACCAGACAATAAATTTCCATAAGCAATGAATCTGTTAATAGGATGAAGAGTGCATTTCCTTACCCCTTTTCTAATAGCAATAGGAAAGTTATCTAAATCAATAGTGGAAGAGTCTTGTGGGACAATGTTACCTCTTATTTCCTTGGCAGCAGGACCCAAAACAGGCTCTTGGCAAATGTTAGGTTGTTCTTCAGTTACAGGTCCTTTCCTTCTTGTGTACACCTTGAGTGGAGTTTTTGAGGTGGTTTTAAGTGTTAGAGGAGGTGTTGTATAAGGACTGGTAATTTTTGACTGAGGAGAAGGTATTTCAATAGGATTACTAGGTGTAGCAGTCACAGGTTCATCATAGGTAGGCAAAGAAGGCAAGGAGGACACAAACTGTTGAGTATTGAGATTTTCATCAAGGATAGGTAACGAGATGATAGGCTGTAGGTTAAGTAATGGCTAATTCTCAAAGAAGGTGACGTCAAAGGATATGTAGGTTTTTCCTTGGGATGGGGAGTAACATTTGTAGCCCTTCTGACTCGAGGAGTATCCTATAAACACACATCTTAGTGACCTAGGATCAAGTTTACCCCGATTACTATTATGCACATGAACAAAGGATGTGCATCCAAAGACTCGAAGAGGAAGAAATGAGGATAATGGTTTGAAATTTGGAAAAGGAGACAAAAGTGTTTCATTCGGTACCTTGAACCCTAGTGTCTTGTTAGGCATCCAATTAATAAGGTATGTGGCAGTAAGAAGAGCTTCCCCCAAAAAATATTTAGGAGCTTTAGCTGAAAATAAGAGGGACCTAGTGACCTCTAGAAGATGTCTATTTTTTCGCTCAACCACTCTATTTTGTTGAGGGGTATTAACACAGGAAGTTAAATGCAAAATTCCTTTTTCTTTAAAAGAACCCAAGAGACCTGCTAAGATACTCACTACCATTATCACTCATCACCATTTTAATTTGTTTTTCAAACTTGGTTTCAATCATCTGATAGAAATTTCTAAAGATTGTGTCTACATCAGATTTATCTTTCATCAAGAATGTCCAAGTGACTCTAGAATAGTCATCAATAAAAGACACAAACCATCTAAACCCAGAGATGTCTTTTACTTTAGAAGGGCCCCAAATGTCACTATGAATAATAGAAAATGGGGAAGTATGTTTAAATTTGGAGGAAACATATGGTTTTCGTGTATGTTTGGCCATTTGACACACTTCACAGTTAAAAGAAGATGGACTTTTATTTATAAATAAATTGGGAAACAACTTTGCAAGATAGAAAAAATTGGGATGTCCTAACCTATAATGCCATAGCATTATTTCACTAGAAATCGAATTGGAGGAAATTGAAGTCTGAAGGCAAGTGGAAAAAATTAAATTCTGAGAGGGGAGTCCATCAAGTATGTATAAGCCATTGCACAACCTAGCACTGCCAATCACCCTCTTCAAGTCCTGTGCCTGAAAAACACGACCAACAATCCCAAAATTAACATCACAATTAACATCTATAACCAATTTACTCACAGATAGCAGGTTGCAAGCAAGATTGGGAACATATAGAACATCAGATAACACTAGCTGATCATTTAACTGAATTAAACCACTCCCTTTAAGTGTGGATAAAGAACCATCTACTATTCTGATTGAGGAAGCAGACTTGTGACTGCTAAATGTAGAAAAAAAGGCTTCGATTTCCTGTCATATGGTCAGAAGCCCCAGAATCTACTATCCAAAACAAAGAATTATTGGTGGCCAAACAAGAGATGATACCTTCTGTGGTCATGAGGGCATTAGGAGAAGATTTAGATGATAGTTGGTTGAAAAGTTTTTGAAGCTCTTCAATCTGCTGCTTGCTAAAATTACTGAAGGAGCTACTGGTAGAGTTGGCAGGAGAGATGGAAGGAGATGCAAGGTGAGCCTCCTTCTTGAATCTGGATTGAGGAGGCTTCCACTCGGCTGGTTTCCCAAGCAGTTTCCAACATTGTTCCATGACATGGCTAACCTTTTTGCAGTGTTACACCAAGGTCTCCCCCTCCTTTGTTTATTTCCAGAGGTGGAGTGTGTAAGGAGTACAGAAGAATCTGCCTGCTGGACAGCTGGTGCCATCAAGGAACGCATGCTTGCCTCTCTTCTTATTTCAGAGAAGACTTCACGAACTTGGGGAAGGGGTTTAGTGGCCAAGATCCTGCTTTTGGCCCCATCATATTCCCCATGAAGGCCAGACAAAAACTAGAAAATTCTTTTATGGTTTTTAGACTATTGTAAAAAATATCTTCAGAACACTTCCAATCACTAGCTTCATATAGATCAATTTGCTGCCAGCATTTAGTCAAGACCCCAAAATATTGAGCTATAGTCATCTCTCCTTGGCGAAGATCTTTGATTTGATTTTCCACCCCAAAGAGTTATGAGGTCTTATCAATACTTGAATATGTATCTCGAGCAGCATTCCAAATTTCGGCAGTAGTTTTATAGAGCATAAAGTTTTCTCCTACTTCAGGAATCATGGAGTTGATCAACCATGACATGATCATAGTATTTTCACTTAACCAATTGTTGTAAGTAGGATCAGTTTTTTCTGGAATTTTCAGAGAATCAGAAAGATAGGATTCTTTTCTTCTACCAGTGATATAAAGCCTCACAGATTGATACCATGGAAGGTAGTTGTTCCCATTAAGTTTGTAGGAGGTAATAGGAGAACGAGAGGCATCAGATAATGAAAAATCAGCCTGTCGAGTGGTCACAGGAGTGCTAACATCAAAGGAAGAATCTGATCCAGCCATGGAGAAAGGAGATGTCGACAGAGAAGAAGAATAATTTTAATGGAAAAGAGGATTGGTCTAGACTGATACCATGTAGAAATCAGAGTTTTATTAGAATTACTCTGTTAATTTTGATGTACAATAGAAAGTCTTTTAAAGACTTTTTACAAGGAGTTTTATCCTTAGTAATTAACTACAAGGATAGGATTTTATCTCTTTACAAAGTTTAAATAAAACTAAACTACTTGTTAGGATAAGATTACATCTCCTAATAGAATTATAACTTTACTAGGATAAGATTACAACTCCTAATAGAATTATAACTCTATTTTACTCGTGCTAACCAACAAAAAGAGGGGGTGGTATCAAACTTTCTATTTCCCAATGTTTGATTATTCAACAGAAGGCATGGGACAATAGATAATCATGCATAACAACCGACAAAAGAGAATTTGCATGTTTTATAAGATATATTGTACCTCTTTTTAGAGTGTATCACCATAAATTATTTTTTAAGCTTTTTATATATACAGACAAATAGATATGCAAAAACATACAAGTATAAATTGCATTTTCACTGAATTCACTGCACTTTTTGTGACATGCATCTTTGGCAAATCAAGGTTTCTTAGTTCTAAAGGATAGAGAACGTCTTGTGTCCCTGAGACCACTGATCTTACTTCAAGTCCGTTCTTGATACTTGGAGCTAGAGTTCTTTTAAGATAGTTACTTATTAACTCTTTCACTTGCATCCTTATTATTGTTCATGAAAATTTATTAATAATTTCTTGTCAGGGAGGCTGGATTTCATATTCTGATTACTAGCTATCAATTGCTGGTGTCTGATGAGAAGTATTTTCGACGTGTGAAATGGTAATACATGGTATTAGATGAAGCACAGGCAATCAAGAGTTCAAGTAGGTTTTTATGTTTACTTTCAAATTTTTTTATTTCCTTAAATTTATGAGCTTCAATACTTATTATTTATTTTCTATTTAGCAAATATTTCCTTGATGAGTGAATTCTGTGTATAAAATGTCTTGTTGCCCACTAGCAATCTTACCCCGTTGAATGTCACTTTCTTTTTTGTTTTTTGGTTCAATTGGGTAATAAAAGTCGGACATCCCTACATGTGGTGATATTGATGTTAATTCTTATTCTTTCTAATGTAATATAAATGTTATTCAGAATAGAATTAGAATTATTTTTCTTGTCTTGTATTCACACTTCACAGTTGTGTATCACTGTATTTGTTGTAACAGTAATTTCATCTACTGGTTTAAGAATATTGGGGTTTGTTTGATTTTAGAAAATATTTTCTATTTTTGTTTTCAGAAAATAATCTTCATTTTTCAGTTTTCTAAAAATTAGAAAATATGCTTGGTTAATAGGATGGAAACTTGTTTTGTAGGTTAGCACGTATTGAATCAGAGTTGTAATTCTATTGTAACTAAGTAGTTTAGTTGTGATCGAGCTCTATCTTTGTAGAGGATAAAATTCCTATCCTAGATGTTAACTATTCAATGTAAAACTCCTTGTAAAAGTCTATAAGTAGACTTATTTTCTGTATATCGAAATATATAGTAGAAAACTTGTTCCTCAAGTCTTCCATTTAGGAATGCAATTTTGATATCCAATTGATGCAACTTGCAGTCTCTATTAACCACCACAGAAAACAACACTCTGATGGTGTTTAGCTTGGTTACTTGTGCAAAAGTTTCTTGATAGTCCACTCCATATGATTGAGTGAACCCTTTAGCACCTAGTCTTGCCATGTGTTTTTCAATGCTCCCATCAGATTTGTACTTTACAGTAAAAATCCATTTGCACCCAACAACCCTTTTCCTTTTCGGCAGATTAGTGAAACTCCAGGTGTTATTCTTCTGCAATGCTTTAACCTCCTCTTCAACAGCTTTTCTCCATTCAAGACTTTCAAAAGCTTCTTCTACTGTCTTGGGAATCTTTACACTGTCAATACTAGCAGTAAAGGTTTTAAAACCAGACAATAAATTTCCATAAGCAATGAATCTGTTAATAGGATGAAGAGTGCATTTCCTTACCCCTTTTCTAATAGCAATAGGAAAGTTATCTAAATCAATAGTGGAAGAGTCTTGTGGGACAATTTTACCTCTTATTTCCTTGGCAGCAGGACCCAAAACTGGCTCTTGGCAAATGTTAGGTTGTTCTTCAGTTACAGGTCCTTTCCTTCTTGTGTACACCTTGAGTGGAGTTTTTGAGGTGGTTTTAAGTGTTAGAGGAGGTGTTGTATAAGGACTGGTAATTTTTGACTGAGGAGAAGGTATTTCAATAGGATTACTAGGTGTAGCAGTCACAGGTTCATCATAGGTAGGCAAAGAAGGCAAGGAGGACACAAACTGTTGAGTATTGAGATTTTCATCAAGGATAGGTAACGAGATGATAGGTTGTAGGTGAAGTAATGGCTAATTCTCAATGAAGGTGACGTCAAAGGATATGTAGGTTTTTCCTTGGGATGGGGAGTAACATTTGTAGCCCTTCTGACTCGAGGAGTATCCTATAAACACACATCTTAGTGACCTAGGATCAAGTTTACCCCGATTACTATTATGCACATGAACAAAGGATGTGCATCCAAAGACTCGAAGAGGAAGAAATGAGGATAATGGTTTGAAATTTGGAAAATGAGACAAAAGTGTTTCAGTCGGTACCTTGAACCCTAGTGTCTTGTTAGGCATCCAATTAATAAGGTATGTGGCAGTAAGAAGAGCTTCCCCCAAAAAATATTTAGGAGCTTTAGCTGAAAATAAGAGGGACCTAGTGACCTCTAGAAGATGTCTATTTTTTCGCTCAGCCACTCTATTTTGTTGAGGGGTATTAACACAAGAAGTTAAATGCAATATTCCTTTTTCTTTAAAAGAACCCAAGAGACCTGCTAAGATACTCACTACCATTATCACTCCTCACCATTTTAATTTATTTTTCAAACTTGGTTTCAATCATCTGATAGAAATTTCTAAACATTGTGTCTACATCAGATTTATCTCTCATCAAGAATGTCCAAGTGACTCTAGAATAGTCATCAATAAAAGACACAAACCATCTAAACCCAGAGATGCCTTTTACTTTAGAAGGGCCCCAAATGTCACTATGAATAATAGAAAATGGGGAAGTATGTTTAAATTTGGAGGAAACATATGGTTTTCATGTATGTTTGGCCATTTGACACACTTCACAGTTAAAAGAAGATGGACTTTTATTTATAAATAAATTGGGAAACAACTTTGCAAGATAGAAAAAATTGGGATGTCCTAACCTATAATGCCATAGCATTATTTCACTAGAAATCGAATTGGAGGAAATTGAAGTCTGAAGGCAAGTGGAAAAAATTAAATTATGAGAGGGGAGTCCATCAAGTATGTATAAGCCATTGCACAACCTAGCACTGCCAATTACCCTATTCGAGTCTCCTGCTTGAAAAACACAACCAACAATCCCAAAATTAACATCACAATTAACATCTATAACCAATTTACTCACAGATAGCAGGTTGCAAGCAAGATTGGGAACATATAGAACATCAGATAACACTAGCTGATCATTTAACTGAATTAAACCACTCCCTTTAAGTGTGGATAGAGAACCATCTACTATTCTGATTGAGGAAGCAGACTTGTGACTGCTAAATGTAGAAAAAAAGGCTTCGATTTCCTGTCATATGGTCAGAAGCCCCAGAATCTACAATCCAAAACAAAGAATTATTGGTGGCCAAACAAGAGATGATACCTTCTGTGGTCATGAGGGCATTAGGAGAAGATTTAGATGATAGTTGGTTGAAAAGTTTTTGAAGCTCTTCAATCTGCTGCTTGCTAAAATTACTGAAAGAGCTACTGGTAGAGTTGGCAGGAAAGATAGAAGGAGATACAAGGTGAGCCTCCTTCTTGAATCTGGATTGAGGAGGCTTCCACTCGGCTAGTTTCCCATGCAGTTTCCAACATTGTTCCATGACATGGCTAACCTTTTTGCAGTGTTACACCAAGGTCTCCCCCTCCTTTGTTTATTTCCAGAGGTGGAGTGTGTAAGGAGTACAAAAGAATCTGCCCGTTGGATAGCTGGTGCCATCAAGGAACGCCTGCTTGCCTCTCTTCTTATTTCAGAGAAGACTTCACGAACTTGGGGAAGGAGTTTAGTGGCCAAGATCCTGCTTTTTGCCCCATCATATTCCCCATGAAGGCCAGACAAAAACTGGAAAATTCTTTTATGGTTTTTAGACTATTGTAAAAAATATCTTCAGAACACTTCCAATCACTAGCTTCATATAGATCAATTTGCTGCCAGCATTTAGTCAAGACCCCAAAATATTGAGCTATAGTCATCTCTCCTTGGCGAAGATCTTTGATTTGATTTTCCACCCCAAAGAGTTATGAGGTCTTATCAATACTTGAATATGTATCTCGAGCAGCATTCCAAATTTCGGCAGTAGTTTTATAGAGCATAAAGTTTTCTCCTACTTCAGGAATCATGGAGTTGATCAACCATGACATGATCATGGTATTTTCACTTAACCAATTGCTGTAAGTAGGATCAGTTTTTTCTGGAATTTTCAGAGAATCAGAAAGATAGGATTCTTTTCTTCTACCAGTGATATAAAGCCTCACAGATTGATACCATGGAAGGTAGTTGTTCCCATTAAGTTTGTAGGAGGTAATAGGAGAACGAGAGGCATCGGATAATGAAAAATCAGCATGTCGAGTGGTCACAGGAGTGCTAACATCAAAGGAAGAATCTGATCCAGCCATGGAGAAAGGAGATGTCGACAGAGAAGAAGAATAATTTTAATGGAAAAGAGGATCGGTCTAGACTGATACCATGTAGAAATCAGAGTTTTATTAGAATTACTCTGTTAATTTTGATGTATAATAGAAAGTCTTTTAAATACTTTTTACAAGGAGTTTTATCCTTAGTAATTAACTACAAGGATAGGACTTTTATCTCTTTACAAAGTTTAAATAAAACTAAACTACTTGTTAGGATAAGATTACATCTCCTAATAGAATTATAACTTTACTAGGATAAGATTACAACTCCTAATAGAATTATAACTCTATTTTACTCGTGATAACCAACAAAAAGAGGGGGTGGCATCAAACTTTCTATTTCCCAATGTTTGATTATTCAACAGAAGGCATGGGACAATAGATAATCATGCATAACAACCGACAAAAGAGAATTTGCATGTTTTATAAGATATATTGTACCTCTTTTTAGAGTGTATCACCATAAATTATTTTTTAAGCTTTTTATATAAACAGACAAATAGATATGCAAAAACATACAAGTATAAATTGCATTTTCACTGAATTCACTGCACTTTTTGTGGCATGCATCTTTGGCAATTCAAGGTTTCTTAGTTCTAACGGATAGAGAACGTCTTGTGTCCCTGAGACCACTGATCTTACTTCAAGTCCGTTCTTGATACTTGGAGCTAGAGTTCTTTTAAGTTCATTACTTATTAACTCTTTCACTTGCATCCTTATTATTGTTCATGAAAATTTATTAATAATTTCTTGTCAGGGAGGCTGGATTTCATATTCTGATTACTAGCTATCAATTGCTGGTGTCTGATGAGAAGTATTTTCGACGTGTGAAATGGTAATACATGGTATTAGATGAAGCACAGGCAATCAAGAGTTCAAGCAGGTTTTTATGTTTACTTTCAAATTTTTTTTATTTCCTTAATTTATGAGCTTCAATACTTATTATTTATTTTCTATTTAGCAAATATTTCCTTGATGAGTGAATTCTGTGTATAAAATGTCTTGTTGCCCACTGGCAATCTTACCCCGTTGAATGTCACTTTCTTTTTTGTTTTTTGGTTCAATTGGGTAATAAAAGTCGGACATCCCTGCATGTGGTGATATTGATGTTAATTCTTATTCTTTCTAATGTAATATAAATGTTATTCAGAAAAGAATTAGAATTATTTTTCTTGTCTTGTATTCACACTTCACAGTTGTGTATCACTGTATTTGTTGTAACAGTAATTTCATCTACTGGTTTAAGAATATTGGGGTTTGTTTGATTTTAGAAAAATTTTCTATTTTTGTTTTCAGAAAATAATCTTCATTTTTCAGTTTTCTAAAAATTAGAAAATATGCTTGGTTAATAGGATGGAAACTTGTTTTGTAGGTTAGCACGTATAGAATCGGAGTTGTAATTCTATTGTAACTAAGTAGTTTAGTTGTGATCGAGCTCTATCTTTGCAGAGGATAAAATTCCTATCCTAGATGTTAACTATTCAATGTAAAACTCCTTGTAAAAGTCTATAAGTAGACTTATTTTCTGTATATCGAAATATATAGTAGAAAATTCTCTAACCCTATTTTCTACATAGTATCAGATTAGGTCGATCCTATCTACCCAAAATTTGATTTTTTTTTTTTTCCCTTTCGATCGAATCCATACCTTTCAATGACTAATTCAGAACCTTTTGCGTCAGAAATTAGTTCCCAAAATAGTCCTCGTTCATCTGAGTTCCAACTCTCAGATTCATCTCTTTCTCGAATTACATCCTACAAATTAAATGGAAACAACTATCTCCCTTGGTCTCAATCAGTGCGGCTATATATTACAAGTAGAAGGAAAGATTCCTATCTCTCAGACTCTACCTATTCCAGAAGAGTCTGATCCAGCCTATTCTAACTGGTTGAGTGAGAACACCATGATAATGTCATGGCTAATGAATTCCATGGTTCCGGAAGTTGGAGAGAATTTTATGCTCTACCAGACTACAACAGAAATATGGAGTGCAACTAGGGATACTTACTCCAGTGTGGATAATACACTGAAACTCTTTGGAGTTGAGAATCAAATAAAAGATCTCAGACAAGGAGATCTGACAGTAGCATAGTATTTTGGAGTTCTAACTAAATGCTGGAAACAAATCAGTCTATATGAAGCAAATAAGTGGAAGTGTCCTGATGATATTAGCTTCTATAATAAGCTTAAAATCAGAGGAGAATATTTCAGCTTCTTTCTGGACTTAATGGTGAGTTTGATGGGGCATGGAGTAGAATTTTAGCCACTAAACCCCTCCCACTGGTTCTAGAAGCTTTTTCAGAAACTAGGAGAGAAGAAAGCAGGCTTTCCCTGATGATGTCAGTTGTTCAGCAGACAGATGCTTCAGCACTTATTACAAACTGCAATTCTGGGAGTAAACAAAGGAGGGGGAGACCTTGGAGTTTGAAATTTTAGGACTTTACTAGGCATCCTATTAATTAGGTAGGTTGATGTCAATAGAGCCTCACCCCAATATTGAGTAGGTACATTGTGAGAGAAGAGTAAGGACCTAGTGACCTCTAAAAGATGTCTATTTTTCCTCTTTGTGATCCCATTTTGCTGCGGAGTATCGACACAAGTACTAATCTGGACAATCCCCTTCTCTCGAAAGAAAGAACCCAATGTTTTTGTAAAATACCCCCCCCCCGTTATCAGAGTGCAAAATTTGAATGTGATTGTTAAACTGAGTCACCACCATAGTATAAAACCTCTTAAATATTTGTTCTACCTTAGATTTTTCTTTCATCAAAAAAGTCCATGTAGTACGAGAATGGTCATCAATAAAGGATACGAACCATCGACACCCATTTATATTCTTCACCTTAGAAGGGCCTCAAACATCATTGTGGACAAGATAAAAAGGTTTAGAAGGTTTATAAACAGATGGCAGATATGAATTTTTAGTGTGCTTAGCAAGAGAACAAATGTCACAATGAAAGAATTGTGGTTTTTGATTGAAAAACAAAGTTGGAAATAACTTTGCAAAATAATAAAAACTGGGATGACCTAGCCTAAAATGCCAGATCATAACATCATTGGATTTTTCAGAAGTTGAAACTAAAGAAGAGAAAGACAAACTCTTGATATTTTTATGAGAAGAGAGAAGTGGCATGAAGCACATAGAGCCCACCAGACAGCCTAGCATTACCAAGTATCTGCCCCGAGCCCATTGCCTGCAATTCACAAGTTTGGAGAGTAAATTTAGTCAGCAGAAAGAAGATTGCATTTCAAAGATGGTACATAAAGGACATCTTTTAACAGTATATTCTTATTGACAACAAAGAATCACTCCCTGTAATAGGCGATAAAGAACCATATGTTGTTCTTATAGAGGAGCGAGGAGATGTGTTTAACAACCCTTTGTCCCCAGTCATATGATCAGAGGCTCCGGAATCAATTATCCATCCTGGTGTAGCCACGCAGTGTCAAAAAACTGGCACCCTTTTGTACCTTCATGAGCTGTAAGGGCAAGATTCAAGTCACTGGTTTTAACAGGACTAGTAAATCAACATCTGGATATTGACCATTTTTGCGATGGCTAAAGCCTGTGATAAGGATTTATTAGCCTAAACTGATACCATATAGAAAATAAAGAGGAGTATTTTTGGCAGTGGTCAATTAGATTCACTGTTTTTCTTGATTTCAAATAACATAGATACAAGGCCTTTTATAGGCTAGTTACAAAGAGTTATGTTACAAATACACTACTCTAAATTGAAATTAAATTCAACCTATGAGATAAGATAAGAGATAAAATCCTAGGATAAGGAATAAATAATTCAAACTTTATAGTTTATCCATACTACTTTAGTTTGTCTATAGTAAATAAATAAACTTATCTTATCTACAACTAACAAATTTGGTCACTTGGAGAAGCAAAAAGCAAGCTGTAGTATCTAGAAGCACTGCAGAAGCAGAATTTAGAGCAATGTCTCTTGGAATATGTGAAGGAATGTGGATTAAAAAACTTCTCAAGGAATTGGAGCTGGATGTAAAAGCAGAATTCAAGATTTACAGTGACAGCCAGTCAGCAATGAGTATTGCTAGAAATCCAGTACAGCACGACAGGACCAAACACATTGAGATTGATAGACTATCTATAAGAAGGTTAACAATGGAGTTGTAAAGCTTCACTATATTCCTACTAGGAATCAGCTGGCTGATATTTTTACCAAAGCACTTCCAAGAGTGACTTGATGAGCTGTCATCCAAACTGGTGTACATAACATATACACACCAGTTTGAGGGGGAGTGTAGGTTAGCACGTATAGAATCAGAGTTGTAATTCCATCCTAACTAAGTAGTTTAGTTGTAATCTAACTCTATATTTGTAGAGGATAAGAGTTCTATCCTAGAGGTTAACTAAATGTAAACTCCTTGTAGAAGTCTATAAGTAAACTTATTTTCTACAGTTTTCAAAAAATGAAATAGTGAAAATGTGTTTGGTATCTAGTTTTTCAAAATAAAAAAAAATTATTAAATAATTAAAATAAAGTATTTTTAGAAAAATATTATTATAATAATAAATAAATAAAATTAGTAAATACGCTAAAGTTTTAGAAATGGCATTAGAAATGAACTTAATGTTAAAAAACCCTTGTTTTGATATTTTCCATTTTCCTAAAACATTTTCAATGAAAATATCTTTTTTATGTTTTCAAATTTTCACTTATTTTTGTTTTCAATTTCTAAAAATCATTTTCTAATTTTACAACCAAACATGTTTTCTTCACCGTTTTCCATTTTCCATGAAAATGAAAACGAACTCCACTATAAAACCAAATGGACCCTTATATGTTCAGTCACTGCAATACATTACTGCATCCAGTTGTTGTGGTTTTCCATTTTCTAGAGAAACGATTCCACTTAGGAGTGCTTAATGAGTTGAGCAGCTCGTGAGCTGCTCGAACTCGACTCGATCAAAACTCGATAATGCTTGACTCGAGTTGACTCGACTCGAGACCTTAACGAGTTGAGTCGAGCAAAGTCTAACTTGACTCGATAAGTTCGTGAGCAGCTCGTTAATTTTTTAAAATATTTTTTTAGTAATTACTTTAAAATTATTTCATTCAAAAAATAAATTTAAATAATAATTATTAATTTGTTAATAAATAATAAAAATGATAAATTAACTAATCTATTAATTTTCTAATAAATAATAAAATATTATTAATTAATAATATTATTTTACTACAAACAAAAAAGGATAAAGGTGACCACTATGAACCTATAAGTTGGTGAAAGGATCAATCTTTGAAGTTTCGTATTTTGTCAAGGATGACTATTGATGTTTTAGTAATTCCGATAACAACTGTAGCTTTAAGGCTACATTTAGTGCTGGGAATCGCGTGATTGATTCTTATAAAGCTTCACTATCTCCGGATACCGTGCAAACAATGATTTGTTGTGGAGATTGGTGTCGATCTCTCCATGGAGTGAAGAGAAAGAATAAAGTAAGACTATATAAGATTAAATATATTAATTGATTTAGTTTTATATTATTCATGACAAAGTATGAAAATTTATTTTAGTTTCTTATTATAAGATATTATAACTATTTTTTATTGACATGATAACTATGTTAATCAAGCAAAGGAAATTATTCTCCCAAGTTTGTAGTTTGGTGATTGCAAGCAACAATGAATGAAGTGAAGAGATGTTGATTTCCTTATTTTCAAGATTGGTCATGGATCGTTGAACTTTTTTTTTTCAATAATGCTTTTAATATGTTAGTTTGATGTATTTGTGGATTGTTACTTTAGTTTTAATGAATTTGTGGATTGTTACTTTAGTTTTAATATGCTAGTTTGGTGTATTTGTGGATTGTTAGTTTGAAATTTAGACTTTGAAAGTGCTTTATACACTCTTTTGATATTTTTTGGTTAAATTTGTTAATTTATGTTAATATTAAGCCCCATATAGTATTATTAAATTTTACTTTTTAGTTAAAAATAAGGTAAATTTTTTAGTGAGCTTAAGGAGCAACGAGTTGAGTTGAACAACAAATTTTTTTAACGAGCACGAGTCGAGCACAATTTTAACGAGCAACGAGTCGAGCAGTAAATTTTTTTAACGAGCACGAGTCGAGCACTGCCCAACTCGCGATCGACTCGCTCGATAAGCACCCCTAGTTCCACTTGCCTTCTCAAAGTTTCAACTTTGGTTTTCCATTTTTACTTTCTACTATATTAATCTCATATAGTCTCAGATTTAGCTGATATTCTGATTGGATTATGGCATTGGCAGTATAAGGTGGAAGACACTGCTTAGTTTCAACTGTCGTAACCGCTTGCTTTTGACTGGTACACCAATCCAGAATAACATGGCAGAACTATGGGCCCTTCTGCATTTCATAATGCCAACCTTATTTGACAGCCATGAACAGTTTAATGAATGGTTTTCTAAGGGGTATGTGTTCCTTATGCTAGCCTGCTTTCTTTCACCATCTGACCAAAAATAAATTTTCTTATTTATTGCATCTCTTTCTATATCATCAGAATTGAGAATCATGCTGAACATGAAGGTACTTTGAATGAGCATCAACTTAACAGATTGGTGAGTATTTTTTTTCATGCTAGTTTTGCTGTGAGGGTGAAGTTGTGGGACTTATAAAGACTACTTTTCTTGTATTATTATAGTTTGAATTATTTAGATGCCGAAACTGAAATTCTTTTTTTCCTTTTCAAAAGGATTGCATGTTATGTTGCCCTATTGTGTTGATATTTCTTAATGGTACTTGTTATTCCTTTCTTGTTGGCAGCATGCAATTTTAAAGCCCTTTATGCTACAGCGAGTAAACAAAGATTATTTCTGAGCTGACTAGGAAAACAGAGATTATGGTTCACTGCAAGTTGAGTTCCTGGCAGCAAGCTTTTTATCAAGCTATTAAGAATAAGATATCTCTAGCTGAATTGTTTGATAGCAATCGTGGACATCTTAATGAAAAGAAAATTCTGAATTTGATGAATATTGTCATTCAGCTGAGGAAAGTAAGTTATAGTTTTCCTATTGTTTTCTTCTTATCCTGGCTTAATATGGTTAATAAGTGGAGAAGAAAACATGGATATCTGTTCATTTATGTGTGAAGTTGCTTCTTTCTGTTTAGAAGTTTCTGATTATTTTGAATATCTTTATGTGATGGTAGGTGTGTAACCATCCGGAGTTATTTGAAAGAAATGAAGGAAGCACATACTTCTATTTTGGAGAGATCCCAAATTCTCTTCTGCCTCCTCCCTTTGGGGAGTTGGAGGATATACACTACGCTGGGAGTCATAATCCCATAACCTACAAGGTACTTCTGTTAAACGGTCTATAGTTTTGATGTGTAAGTCTTGTTTGTTTTAGTGCTTTACCACCAATACTACTTTTGCCCTCTTTTTTTCATTCTTCAGATACCTAAACTTCTCCAACAAGAGGTTCTACAATATTCTGAAACGTTATGCTCTACAGTTGAGCGTGGAGTTTACCGAGAAATGTTTTACAAATACTTCAATGTATTCTCCGTGGGAAATGATTATCAATCTATTTTCCCATCAGAGTGTGGCTCAAATGGGTTGTCTGTCAGAAGTGGCACATTTGGGTTCTCCCGTCTAATGGATTTGTCTCCAGCAGAGGTTGCATTCTTAGGAACTGGTTCTTTTATGGAGAAACTCTTGTTTTCTATTTCAAGATGGGACAACCAAGTTTTATATGGAAGTTTAGATGATCTAATGGAGGTATTGGATGATGACTTCAATTCCAGTTACCTTGAGATGGGAACGGTCAGAGCTGTACAAGGATGTTGTTAATGCCATCAAGATCCAAGACCAATTTGCTTAGAAGAAGATTTGCAACTGGTCCAGGAAATGATCCATTTGAGGCTTTAGTTGTCTCTCATCAGGATAGGCAGCTATCTAATACTAAAATTCTTCATTCAACATACACATTCATCCCACGAACTAGAGCTCCTCCGGTATATTCTACTTTTTATTTTATCCTTTTTGCTATTATTATGAGGATCAGCTTAAGCAAGAATAAGATATATTATTCACTGTTAATATTTCTCCTTGATAGATTGGTGCTCAATGCTCGGATAGAAATTTTGCTTACAGAATGACCGAAGAACTACATATCCATGGGTTAAAAGATTGTGGATCGGGTTTGCTCGGACGTCTGAATATAATGGGCCTAGAATTCCAGATGGTCCTCATCGTTTGATTCATGAAATTGATTCTCAATTACTAGTTGCACGTCCTGCGTCCAGCTTACATATAAGATATTTGGTTCTTGTCCCCCAATGCAAAGTTTTGACCATGCAAAGTTTCTGACAGTAAGAATATTTTGTGTTCACTTTATGTTGCTCTGCTGTGGTTTGACATATATATTACTTTACAGTTTGATATATTCCATTTTCTCCTTAGGATTCTGGCAAGTTCCAGACACTTGATATATTATTGAAACGTCTCCGAGCAGAAAATCACCGTGTTCTATTGTTTGCACAAATGACAAAAATGTTGAATATTTTGGAGGTATTTTTACCTGTTTATTCTTCATCTTTGTTTTATTTCCTAAGCTCATCTGTTCTATTAAACTTTATTTGTATATATAGTGCAAAAGCATTTGGAGCTAGCTGTTAATCATGGTTATTGGATGGATAGTTAGATTTGATATGTAATAGAACATAAGCATATGAAGAGCGGTTGTAACGAATGGCTGTTATCATTGCTTGTATGCCAATGGAGTTCAGAGTTAGAAAGGGTTTTCTGATTCTATGCATACGGAATTTAGATTTCATTTTAATTGCAACATCTCAATATACAATAACAAAATTTATTGTTGTGATTGATTCCTTTATCACTTTGGGTTGTATCACTCCTCTGTATCTGCAAATTGTTGCTGCTTACTCTATTGTTGCAGGACTACATGAACTATAGAAAATATAGGTACCGGAGGCTTGATGGGTCGTCCACAATTATGGATCGACAAGACATGGTCAGAGACTTTCAGTTGCGGTGAGTATTTCATTCACATCTGATCCAATCTGAACAGGTTTCGGTAATCATTCTTTTAGTTCATCTCCTGTTATGAAGCCATAAAAGTAAAATATGTGCTTTGTTTTCCATTGCAGGAATGACATTTTTGTGTTCTTGCTTAGTACCAGAGCTGGAGGATTGGGTATTAACTTGACAGCTGCTGACACTGTAATCTTTTATGAAAGTGATTGGAATCCAACCTTGAATTTCCAAGCTATGGACAGAGCTTACCGTTTAGGGCAGACAAAGGATGTAGGATTCTGCTTCTTACCCCGCTATTTTAACTGCCTGTGAATGATTTGATTTCATGGAATTTATTTCATCGCTCTTCAAATATTATCTCGCTCGCATTTTGGCATGGAACTCAGCTCATTTTCCTGTTCTTTTTATGAAACTATTCATTTATTTAAAATTTCCTACTCTTTTTAGTAGGAAATAGTGAGTTTTAAGTTATTGATTTTTTTTGTTTAGACCTTTTACACATTCTTACATATACATAGGCTACCGTCTACCGACTCATTTGTAAAGAAAAAGTTGAGGAGGAGATTTTGCAGAGCAAGTTAGAAAAATACTGTGCAGCAGCTTGTCAGGACAGGTGGCCATGTGCAGGGAGATCTCTTGGCTCCTGAGGATGTTGTATCTTTACTTCTGGATGATGCACAGCTGGAACAGAAATTAAGAGAGATTCCGCTGCAGGTTAGGTTCAACACAGGAATATGGCTGAAATTATCTTCTTTTGTCAGCATAAAAAGAGATATAGACTTTGATTGGTTGGTGTCAGGAAGTGATGTTGAGAGTTTTCGTCATTTCAGATCGAACTTTGTTCGAATATCAAAATAATAGGAGCCAAATTTTGAAGGAAAAAGAAATGATTAAAACAAAAAAATATTGTTTAATAGAAAGTAGTAGTGAAGAATCTTAACACTAATACAACCAATAAACTAGAAATTTTAAATAACAATAATCAATAATTTTAATCCTAAAACTAAGAACAAATCTTAGCCTATTTATAATAAATAGTATGGACTGTTATTTGCTGGAAAATTAGCCTATTTATAATAAATAGTATGGACTGTTATTTGCTGGAAAACAGAGTTAAAGTCCTAAAAAATAGGGAATAATGGAAACATGGCAGAACTGGTACTTGTATAGATCATGGGAGATGTGTATGCTAAGTAGTTAAGACTTTGTTGGGTAGTGGATCCATATCAGATAGACTAAAGAAAAAACAAGCAACGAAGGGCATACGGTTAGATGCTGAAGGTGATGCATCTTTGGAAGACTTGGCAAATGCTGGACGTCAGGGTACTGGGGCTGGTCCATCACCAGATCCAGAAAAAGCCAAATCCAGTAATAAGAAGGTACTAAAGCTCATCTAGATTCAAATTATGATTGAAATAGCAGTCATTTTGTTTTACAAGAAATAATGGTCTATATTAGAGAGATTCTGGGATTATCCCTGATAAAATAATATGCTAAATATGAAATGCTATCCCAAGACACACATATATAGTGTAATCCTATTGGTTTGTTTCTTGTTATATTAGCTGCTGGAAAGAATGTTCCTAATTATTTTTGGTTGATCCTTGAAGTCCCCTTTCTGACCATAGTAGAGCATAGAGGAACTGTGCATCCTCTGTGTGAAGGATGTTGTGTCCTTCAATTTGCTTTTGATGCTGCTGACCACGTTGAGAATAACCTATTTAGGCAGCACATTATGTGTGTTTATAATTCTATTATATACATTTTTGTGCAGAGGAAAAGTGCTTCTGCTAAGCAAAGGAATTCTCAGAAAATGAGTGAACCTAGCCTTGTGGAAAATGAGTTAGATGATGACATGCATTCTCAGAGGGCCAAGAGGCCGAAGAAGAGTGTTGACGAAAACCTAGAACCAACAATTACTACTGCAGCTGCTGCATCAGCTTCTGGGCAGGTTCAGTATCCAGGTGATATCGGGACTGAAATGGAGCATAACATGGCGCATAGTAATATATTGATGTGACAACTTGCTGAAAGGAAGGCGAGGTACATTTTAATTGCTGCAGCTGCAACACTAAATGGATGGTATAGTAGTATCACTATGTATATTTATTAATTTTTGGTGGGAGGGAGAATTGTAGGTTAGTGGTTAATTACACCAGAAAGTTTGGGAAAACATATGCTCTACTTAATCGTATATTGTAGTTGTTGTAACCAGCCTCGGTCCAGTAAATGTAGGTTTACCAACAATAGGCCCATGTATTTAATGAGCACTACAGTTTGGAACCATTAATGCCAGCGTATTTTAGTTTCCACTTGATAGCCGTGCCTAATTCCCTTGTGCATATGCCAAAAGAGTAGCTAAAGTAATTGATACTTAAACCTAAAGATAAACTACGTATTTAGTCTCTCAACTTTTACAGTATTTTTTTTGGTCACCTAACTTTAAACTTTTTGCTTTCAAATTTTGTATCGTCACTTGGTGACAGTTGTGTAACAAAAGTCGTAAAATGTTGCGTTTTGGAAAGTTTTATTTGTGAAATTGACATTATTTCACATTTCTACACCTTTTCCATGGCTATCCTCAATTGTCCTTTGCAATGTAACTGGTACCAATTTTTTTTTCCATTTCCCCTTTCCTAAGGTTGGTGTTTTCTTGAAATCAACAAACGGAAATTTGATTTCATTTGTTATCTTATCAACATGGAATAAAGATATATTGTTTTTATCCTTCTTTCTCGACCTTTTTATCGTTTGTAATTGGAAGAAAAAATTTCGGTGTCGATGAATAAAGGGAGTAAAATCTAGGTTTGAGGATAAATTATTGGATAGATCCGACTCATCACGTCATTCATGGTCTATTCGATAACATTTATCCATTAGTGTAACTTCCTAGTAACTATCCACTTCTTGGTTACAAGTAGGAAAGACGTGAAGATTCACTATGAAAAAAATGAGATAGAAAAATATCATTGGATAGGACTATAGATGATGTGGTGAGCCAGACCCATCTAATAAATTTTTAGGTTCGAGAGCAAAATTTCAAGGGATTTTTGCATAAACTTATCTAAAATTTTAAATGGTATTGACCAAATAAATAAAATTCAAAAGTTGTTAGAATTTGGTGAGCATAAATTTATCTAAAATTTTGAACGGCGTTGACAAAATAAGATTCAAAAGTTGTTAGAATTTGGTGACTAAAATAAAAATGTTTTAAAAGTTACGTGATTAAAAAAATAATGTACCTAAAACTAATAGAATGACTTCGATGAAAAGTTAATAAATTTCTTTCTCAAATGATAATTAATGAATTATGTATAATTGAATTTAAATTTATCTTTGATTTATTAATTTTCTCACTTCAAATAAATTAATTAAAAATGTAACGATAAAAATTAATTAAAACAAGAAAAAAGGAAAAAAAACACATAAATGATGTGATGATATGTTAATATTAAATTAAATTTTGAACAAATATTAGCTTGATTAACACAATTGTAATACTATTTAGGGTAAAATACACATTTCATCACACAACTATCTTCTCACTCCTATTTTGGTCATTTAACTTTCAAAATTTTCAATTTACTAACTAAACTTTCAAATTTCTCCTATTTGTCACTCTAAAATATTTTATTATTATTTCCCTATGACATGTCATTTATTATTATTATTTAATATAAAATAATTTCAAATAAAAATAAAATCATATTTTATTATTAAAATAAAAATAATTTAAAATATAAAAATTTAAAATTATATTCTAAACCCTAATCCCTAAATTATAATCTCAATCTATAAACCCCCAAACCATTCCTTCTTCTCCAGCCACACCCTCACCAGTTGGACCTTCACCGGGCGAACTTTAAGGTGTGGATCCGATCAAATGCAACATCACCCCGTGTCTATGCCCTGGTAATAATGAAAGCAATGGAGTTTAATGATGAAAGCTTCCAAGTTTTCATCATATCCCCTCGATCATCAGTTGTATTGCAAAAAAATTATGAATTTTTGACCCTGCTATATAGATGTGTGCAGAGCAAAGCGACCTCCCTTCACTTCACTTTCATTTGTTATTTTATAAATATATTTAAGCTTTTGTTTCCCCTTCACACCATGGGTACATGGACGGACACAAAATTTTATGTTAAGGGGCGAACCTATAAAATTCTGGGGGAAAAAACCTATAAAATTTTACAGGGGCAAAAATAGATTTTAAATAAGAAATACATAGAAAAGTTCTAAATTATATAAGAATTTCAAATTTTTAGGGGGCAACCGCCTCCTCCAGCCCCCTCTAGGTCCATCCCTGCATATGTACTCCATGGTTACTGAGGGTGGTAGAGGACCAGTGAAAGTTCGCCCGATGAAGGTCTGACCGATGAGGTGTGGTTGAAGAAGGAGAGTGTTTTGGGGTTTATGGATTAGAATTATAATTTTGGAATTTGGATTTAGGGGTTTGTGGGTTTAGGATATAATTTTTTTATTTTAAAATATTTTTATCTAATAATAATAAAATATGATTTTATTTCTATTTTAAATTATTTTTATATCTAATAATAAAAAATACCATGTCATAAGAAAATATTAATAAAATAATCAGAGTGACTAAAAAAAAAGGCATTAGAAAGTTTAGGTAATAAATTAAAAATTTTGAAAGTTGAGTGACCCAAATAGGAGTGAGAAGATAGTTGAGTGATGAATGGTGTAATTTACCCTATTATATATATATATATATATAATTAAGGCATAATGCCAAAAAATGCCCCTAATGTTTGACTGAATAGTCACTTTGGCCCCTATTCTTTTTTGAAGCAATTTAGCCCTCAACGTTTCTTTTTGGGTCAAAATGGCCCCTCCGTGAATGAAAACTGTTAGTCAACTGACGCTAAACAACTTGAAATGACTTGATAGAATGACACGTCAGAAGAAAAAATATTTTTAAAATTATTTTTGTCTGATATGTCATTTTGTAAAGTTAGCATATTTGCTTATATGTCACTGCTATAGCGGCGTGCACTGCAATGTAGGTTTTTTTACGTCATTTAGCGTTAGCTGACTGATAGTTTTCATTCGCAGAGGGACTATTTTGACCCAAAATGAAACGTAGAGGGTTAAACTGTTTAAAAAAAGAATAGGGAGCAATATGACTATTTAGTCAAGCATTAGGGGCATTTTTAGAATTATTCCATAAATTAATAGATTTAATTTTATTTTCAGTGAAGTCAATTTATATTTCATAGTTTTTATTTTATTTATATGTTTTATTGTTATTTTAATCAAGGGTACTATGTGAGTCTACTTTAACCAGAGTCAAACTCATTTCTTTGATCAAGTATGGAACAGTTTTTTATTAAAGGTTAAGGGTATAATATACATCATAATACACCAATGCAAAGAGCAAAACACACCTCAAGTGCATTTAAAGCAAATTTTTAGTATATATTATTAGTGTCTGTTTTCTTTGGAAATGCAAAAGAAAAAAATTGAGTGATTTTCCCCTTGGATTGTGCAATTTGTTTGAGTGTCTCAGTTTCTTTTGCAGCCACATTGGGTTCTCTCCACCTTGAGAAAACATTAAGTAGATGATATGAAATCTCAAGTGAGCTCTCACTTGGTTCACAAGAGGCGGGGTTGAAAGGATGGTTTCGAATTTTTGCACGGGAAATTACTTACTCTTATACATTTCGTTAGGCCAAGACCTTAACCAACGACAGATTCATAAATATTTTTAAGTGTGTGTACACCTATATTAACATTATGTTTTAATTCGGTTCATTTATTATTTAGTGTGTTCGGGTTTGGTTCTTTTAGCATTTACGAACATGTTCATTTAACGTTAAAAAACATAATAACGGTGTAAATAACTTGCCCAGTATAGCTAATATGGTGGATCCACCATTGAGATTAATACGTATATAATTTAAAGTTTGTTTGAAAAGCAGAAAACAATATCTCATGTTACAACTTACAAAATAGAACCTATGTAACATCTTCATGATGTGGACAATTTCGTACAAACATTTGATTTCCCATGTTATAGAGATTGAGTACAACCACACATAACAAACAAGGATACTCCAGTTTCAAACTCCTATATCCAATTAACAAAACCATTAGTAATGTACTAGTGAAGGGATGTTGCATGAATGAATACCTGAGTGTTTTATCCACAATGCATCAGAGTGAACACTTAACCCGTTAACCCATACTTTGTCATGTTTGCCTTGTTTTTTAAAAGAAATTACTTGCATAAGAAACAAAGAAATTACTATTATTTTTTAAAAGAGTAAAGTTCATGTAACACCCCGATTTTGGAGCTGGGTGTACAAAGGTTGGTCCGAAGGTCCGGTGGACCAGAATTTGAGATTCGAGTCGGTTTTGGGATTAAATTGAATTAAATATTTTTGAAGGTGTTAAAATTGTGGAAAAATATGCAAAAATCATTATTTAATATATTAAGGTTTATGGTGAAGTAAATTTTAGAAAATGGGTTTTGGAAGGGTAACATTTTGGTTAGTGACCAAAATGTAAATTTTGAAAACTAGTTTTAAAAGGTGACTAAAATGAAAAGGGATCAAATTCTTAGAATCCTTAAGGAGATATTTTACCAAGTTTTTTCTGGTGATTTCTCCTTTCAATTAAGTCATTTCAACTTGTGTTTCAATAGTTAATTAAATGGACTTTTGATATTAAAAGTTAGTTAACCTTTTTCAAGATATTTTGACGTAACTTTTCTCTCAACCTTTCTCTTCACTTCTCTGTCAGCCAAACATTCAAGTTTACATCAAAATCCAGAGGTGAGAGATCTTTTTACACATATTATTGGTTTATAATTGATTCTTTAACTTTATTTTACAAAATCTCATTGAAATCTTGTGTTTTCCTAGTTTTAAACAAGCTAATTGAAGGAGAAATCTCACAATAGGGGTGAGGTCCGTGATCTCCTCTATTGAATGGTTCTTTATTGATATTCCCAAGTGTTTGATGCTTGATTCATGATTTATAAACTGATTTTTTCATGTTTTACAATGTTTAATTGAATTAATTGGGTAAAATTGATGAAATAATGAAAGGTTCAAAGTGGATCTGTCTTCTAGTGTTTAAGATTGATTTTAAGCATATTTTGGATGTATTATGTTGTTGATGAGTTGTCTTTATCAATGGAATCTCGAAACTCTTAAATCTCTAATTGGTTAGGTTGTTAGATTTGTGTTTTTGTGGTGATAATTGAGTTTTATCATTGTTGGAAGTAAAAGGACAATGGGAAAGGGTTTTTAGCTGTTAATTGATGAAGTTTTATAGATTGAATCGTTATATTTATGGCTGGGTTAAGTTTTTGAAGTGTTTGGAGATGATTTCGGTATGTTTCGGATGGTTTTCGAGTGGGCAACTTGAGAGTTGCGGGGTTTTGCTTTGAGGCAATGGTTTGAATGCATAATGATGCATTTATCCTCTGGTTTTATGTGTTTAAAATAAGGGACAATCAAGGCGACAAAGCTTGACATTGTTTTGTTGCTTGCGGAGAGCTTGTTTTGTGTTGGCAAGGAAGGCGAGGCGTATCGGTGAGTGGAAACTGATTTTTAAATGCTTTACAAAGGTTTGTAAAGGTTGTTGGGAGTTTAGGGTAAGCGTGAGACACTTAACTAAGCTCAAAAATAAGTTCCCCTTATTTTGCTCTTGAATATTGGTTTGGATATGAGCTTGTTGATTTCATGTTTTTGTGTTAAACATGGTTTGATTTACTTACTAGAAATGCCTGATTTTAAGTACATATGCAGGGGTTTAAAAGTATATGAAATGCTAGTGACCTTTGGTTTTCATTCCGGTCTGGAATGGTATTATTACTTTGGCAATGTGATTTGCATATGTGGTGATTTTTTGTATAATGCATTGCAAAATAGTAAGTAAATGGTTTTATAAAAGATATATTGGCTATGTGACAAGATGAGAAAACAATCGGATATAGTTGGCATGCCATAGGATTATAAGTGCACTATAAAATATGAAAAAAATCGATTTTGGCCATGGGTCCTTGAGGTATGGCAGTTTAACAAGGACACTAGGACTGTTGGGAACTTCATTTGGCATGCGGTTTAACTAGGCAACACAATTTGATGGTGATCTTGCGGTTTAACTAGGCAAGGTCGGTATACTTGCGGATTAACTAGGCAAGGATGGTAAATCTCATAGTTTAACTAGGCGAGGGTGTCAAATCTTGTGGTTTAACTAGGCAAGGTTTGGGAATATCATGCGGTTTAACTAGGCATGGTATGAGAGATCCGTGTATCCGATATGTTGGATAGAGGGTAGTCTATCTAGGTCACTATTAATGCCAATATATGTGAAAGTTCATCTGTTGAAGCGATTATGTAATGCTTTGGGATTTAAGCATGTTTTATTTGATAATGCTTTGGGATTTAAGAATGGTTTATGATTTAATGCTTTGGGATCTAAGCATGGATTATGTATATGATGTTGCATAAGGGTGTTTAGGCATGTCTCGGTTGGAGACAAGAAAAGTGCTTTGGTTATAAGCATGTTTTGCAAACAGGTGTTTTGGTTTCAAATGTTTTTAAATGCATCATTGTTTTATGAGCATCCTCACTAAGCATTAAGGTTTGGGGGTTGCAAGGGCAAGGCTAAAGTGATCCTAAGACAAAGACTACTTTGAGTGTGAACTCGGTTAATGATTATGGTTAATAAGGCAATGTGTTCACCATATTTTGGGAATTTGTAATTTTATTTTTCCATGGTTTTTAAGCACATGAAGTGCTGGATTTCATGTTGGTTTGTTGTTGTTAGACTTGTGTGAATCATTGCTTATTTTGATGCTAGATGTGTGCTTAGGAGTGCATCTAGTTATTTTGGTGCGGTTGCCATGTTTTGATGATTCAAGCAAGTTCGGTATGATATTATAAACGTGCAAGCATGTTAAGTATGCCTTAAAGGTACTATCGCGACCATTTTTGGAATCGGGTGTGAAAAATAGCCTGACAATCAGTATTTTAGAAAATTAGGGTTTTCTAGCCATTTTTAATTTAATCTTGAAAATTTTGGATTTTTTATATTAAATTGGATTTTCCTTTATTTATCTTTAAAAAACACTTTGGAGTCGCCACCGATCACTTCAAGGTAGACCGGACACCGAAAAACAAACCAGAGATTCTATCTTAAAATTTGAGTTCGGGAGTCGGTTACGTGTAGGGATGGGTTAGCAACCCTACAAATGCCCTTTATCGGTACCTTTAATTTTACGTGGCATTTTGAATAATAATTTGAATTTAATTTATTCCATAATTATTAATTGAATTTAAATTTTGAATGCAAATATCCTTTTATAAGGAAATTCATTTTGTTCCAATATGAGATTAAAAGCACACTGTTAGGTGGCACACATATTCATATTTAAAAATGAATTTCCAACATAAAAGGTTTTAAATGAATGACCTTTTATTGTCTTGTTAATTTTAAGTATTAATCCTAGAAGGACTATAATTAATTAGTTATTTAAAAATATGAATATTAATTAATTTAATGGATTTTATGAGAAAATGCCAATTTCTTGAACACCTTCTATATATTTAAAGCCTTTAAATTAATCATATTCCTAATTAATTAATCCTCTAATTAATTAAAGTTCTAATCCTAATTAAGATCATAACAATTTATTATTCAATATTATAAGTGAAATGTATATTAAATGTTTACCTTTAAAACCAATGTTGAGATAACACCTTATTGTAAACAATAGAACACCATCTAAATTTGAGTTCCAAAGGTTCAATTTAATATACATTTAATTATCTATAATGTATTCTAATTAATTGTTTAATTTTAACTAAAGACTAAGTTAATATTAAATTTTAAGTGAAATACATATATTAAAAATAATTTATTAAAATCCATATTGTGATAACACCCCATTGTAAACAATGGAGCACCAACCAAATTTGGATTCCAAAATTATATTTAATATGTATCTAATTACTACAATCATCGACCCTATTTAATTATTGAACCCTAATTGAAGAAACCTAAACTAAAGGATCTAATAGTTAATTAAACTAAGTGTATTTAATTGTCAAACATTTAATTCTGTATGCCTAATTTAAAACATGCACCACATAATCAAATTAATTGCATTTGAATAAAACAATTAAATAAATAATTAAAATAAAACAAATTGAACGCTAAAACTGATTTTTATTAATATAGGGACCTAATTGAAATAATTACAAAATCTAAATGCCCAATTACAAATCACAACGACCCAATTGAAACAATTCAAACCTAAAGGGAACAATTAAAAGGGAATGGGGACTAAATTGAATTGGTTACAAAACTCAGGGGACATATTAAGAGAGAAAGGGAATAAATTAAGAAAATTGCAAAGCTTGGGGTTCAAACTAAAACAATTAGGGACCTAATTGAAAGAAAGCAGAATTATGGACCAAAACCAAAAGGGATCCGAAATAAAAAGCGCGAACCTAACCCGACCCGTATGAGTGTGCGCGGACCTTCCCCTTAACAATGTGCCAAAACGGCACCATTCCAACTCAGGTATATACATCCAAAACTGAGTGTAACTCGGTCACAATTCCCAGCCCATTCTCTCTCTTCTTTTCCATTCTTTCTCAAATGCTCTGAACACCAACATATTCAAGTCCAGAAAACTAGCCCTAAAAGATCAAAATACACATTTTTCAGATGAAGTTCATCCGTGTTCTTCAAGAACTGGATGAACTTCAAACTTCCTGGCCAAACTCTGCCGCATAGTCCGTCGTTCGATCCATATCTGCCTACCTCTAACCACCCTCAGCCGTTAGCCGATAACCGGTATTTGAACTCCGGCCGTTGCCTCACTTCAGTCGGCCACCGTAAGGCAATTTTTGGCCGCTGTAAGGCATTTTTCAGCCACCACCGGCCACCGTCATTCGAAGCCCGAAAAAACATTTTCCCCCTTTTTTGAGCCTAAACCCTAGATCTACCTAAATCCGATAGGATCCACCCTTTTTCCACTATCTAAATCTATTCTACCCACTTCACCCGGCTAAAACTACCCGAACCAACTATCATTTTCGACTCCCCCGCGACCTAACTCTCCGACTACCATCAGATTCTTTATTTTTTACCGTTGATTATGATTTTGGCTTTGATCTAACTTAGTGTTTTTCCTTGCAAAAAAATAGAAAGTTCAAAAGGAAATATACCTTCAACGGCTCAAACGCGGTTCTGATCGTCTTCTCCAATTATTACCAGCATCTCTACAACTTTCGGCATCCTCTCCATCGACCTGTCATCTTTTTCGATGAGCACCAGCGTTGGTTCGAGTTTCCTACAGTTGTTCCCTTTCCCTTGGTACTCTCTCTCCTCTATTTATTTTATTATTATTATTATTCATGGTATTAATTATGGTTAATCATTGCTGATCTGACATTCTCTCTCTCCTTTTATAGGTGAGTGGGAAGTGATGTCATGAGTATGCCAGCTGGGTCTAAAGAAAACCACAATCCGTGGCATGATCAATGGACGAATAAGAGAACGCCACGTGGTAGGTTTACGCGAGAAAAATGGGTTTTTTGATCAGGCTTGTGTTTGTTGAGCTATCCAATGGTGTATTTGAGCGGAAAACATATTACAAATTGGGAACTTGTGCTTTTAAAATGTAAATGGGCTTTATGCATGTATATTGGACATTTGGACTAATTTTGACATTTATTTGGGTTGCTTATTTATTTATTTTTTTATATTGTATATTTTGGCCTTATTTACTTATATATTCGAACCCCGGATAAAATTCGGGCATTACAGCTGCCCCTCTTTGCTCATTGCTGTGGAACAGAAAGTGGACAAATACTAAAAAGACACGAGTTTTGTCAGAATCTATTGGACATCTTCTAAACTACCGAAGCTTGAAGTTGTTCTTCTCATTTGAAATTCTTCAAACTCCTACCAAACTCTGAAATCTGAAGTTGTTCTTCTTATTATGAAATTCTTCATCTTCCAAGGCTTAGAATTGCCCCTGACATTCTTCATCTCTTGAGGTTTGAAGCTATTCTTCTTATTATGAAATTCTTCATCCCTCTACTGAACTACGGAATCTGAAGTTGTTCTTATTATTATAAAATTCTTCATCTTCCAAAGTCTAAAATTGCTCTAGTAATTCTTCATTTCTTGAGGTTTGAAGCTATTCTTCTTATTATGAAATTCTTCATTCCTCTATTGAACCATCCACTTCTCTGTCAAAGTGTCGAACAAGCGAGTTCTTCTTATTATGAACTATGGATTCTTTGCTAAAAACATTGGTTTGCCTCTCTGTAAAGGCGTCGAATAACCAAGTTCTTCTTATTATGAACTTCCTCATTCTTCAAAAGGGCGAACTATTCTCATTAAGAACTCCTCTTTCTTTATCAGACGAGTTATTCTCATTAGGAACTCTATGGCGAATTCTTCTCATTAGGAATTCTTCATTCTTTGTTGGACGAATTCTTCTCATTAGGAATTCTGGAGCGAACTCTTCTCATTAGGAGTTCTTCATTCTTTGTTGGGTGAGTTCTTCTCATTAGGAATTCTGGAGCGAACTCTTCTCATTAGGAGTTCTTCAATTTTGCTGATCTACCTCTCTATAAAGGCATGAACAAGTAAGCCCTTCTCATTAGGAACTCTCCTCATTCTTCAACAAATGAACTCTTCTCATTAGGAGCTTTCCAATCTTTCTTGGCGAGTTCTTCTTATTATGAACTCTGAATTCTTGCTGGTTGAGCTCTTCCTACTGAGAACCCTGGATTCTAGAAATGTTGATTCTCCTCTCCTCCGGGGAACGGTTAATCCTACAAAAAGAAACATCATCAATTAATCCAATATGAAATATCATGAAATATTCAATTTCTCACTTGAAGTACTAAGTTATTTAATGTTATTGCTTTTCTATCTAAAGTATCTCGATCTTTCTATTTGAAGCTCATATGGGATCTCATCTTCTGTTTCTCTTCCTCTATTGATCAATTTCTTCTATGCTTGCAAAAGTCAAATTTATCATTAATCTTCCAACATTAATTGTAAAAATGTACAATTTGGGTATATCATTAAGAAATTTCAAGTTCTTCAACAGGAGACGTTGAAACTACAAATCTTCCTCGTTTAAGCCTGAAGTTGGTCTATCTTGCTTTTTAATCTGGCAACTTGAATTATTTTTCTCTTCTTCTTCTTCTTCTTTCCTTTTTTTCCTCTATTTCTTTTCCTCTTCTTTTTTTTATTCTCTTTTTCCTCTCTTTCTTTTTCTTTTTTCTTCTTATTTTTCCTTTTCATTTTTTCTTCTTTTTCTCCTTTTATTGCTTTTTTATTTCTTCTTCCTCCCTTTTTGTCATTTTTCTTTTCACTTTTTCTTCCTTTTTCCTCCTTTTTCCTTTTCTTGTTCTTTTTCTCTCTTTTTTAGTTTTTTTGAAACTAAGGGCCCAAAGGATTAATATTTCTGCTGAGCCCCACCATCTTATCACGACGACATTCAGAAATTTCTCATCATTTTCGAAGATATCGGCCCGAAGGACTTACTGACGACCCGAAGGATTTAGAATTGTAATACAATTCATTTCACGTGTAAACAATTACATTACTCCCCAAGGTGATGGCCCAAAGGACTTAACATCATGCCTGAAGGACTTATTGATGACCCGAAGGATTTAGAATTGAATTGCACCTCCTTTCTGTGCAAACAATTAGAAAATCTTTGCTGAAATCCGCCTCTACAAACGGATTCAAATCTTTTCTAAAATCTGCCTCTGCAAACGGATTGGAATCTTTTCTGAGATCCACCTCTTCAAATGGATTGAAATCTTTTCTTAGATCCGCCTCTTCAAACAGGTTGAAATCTTTTACTAAGATCCGCCTCTTCAAACAGATTGAAATCTTTGCTGGGATCAGCCTCTTCAAACGGATTGAAATCTTTGCTGAGATTCGCCTCTTCAAACGGAACATCTAGCTGAATATGCCTATGTAAGTGAAATACTCGTCGAAGGATATTTGTTAAAATTCGTCTCTGCCAACGAAATATCTTGAGGTCTACCTCTGCAAACGGGATATTTTAGAGAAATCCACCTCTGTAAGCACAATATCTTGAGATCTATATCTTTTCAAGATCTTTATTCTTTCTTGACTGGATCTTTTCTAAAATCTCTGCTCATTCTTGCTTGGATTTTCTCTTCCAAAACTCAAAGTTGTAAATTGACTTTCACCTTTCCTTGATTGAATATGCAAATTCCTGCCAAAATATGCAAAAATGCTTTGAATGTATGAATTATCATGCTCCTACTTATGGATGCCTGGCTATATGATGTATGAATGTTGTCAATTGAGGATCACTTGGACAAACTTTCATCTTCTGGGGAGCTCTAAGTTTCTTTGCTTCGACTTTCATTCAAACTTCTTCTACCAATAGCATAACCCATCTCACACTCAGGTTCAATCTTCAGGATCTCTGCATCTTTGCTCTAGAGTGCCTTTTTAGGTTTTCACTTTAGATTTTTCTTTTTCTTTTCTTTTTTTTTCTCAAGACGCCCTTTCGGGTTTTTACCTCAGTTTTTTCTCTTTTTTCTTTTTCTTTCTTTTCTTTTTTTTTGCAACAATGTTTTTTTCTTTTGTTCGTTCTGATGAAGCTTCCCTTGTTTTCATGGATCAAGCACATAAACCTTTTTTGCCGTATTTCACCATGTATTTCTCATAATTTGAATATCGGGGATCACTCTTTTCTTAGAAAGCTACTCTTGCTATATCTTCATTTAGCTTATTTGACAAAATTCTTTCTCATAGCTCAAACAGATCATGATTCACTATTGTTTTAGCTTGCAAATCTCGTTTACCAGCATGTGATGTTCTGTAAGGTTCTTTTTTTGCAACATTGCCCCACTCTGGCCTGACTTGACTACTATCTTTGCTCACATTCGCCTTACTTTCTTACTTTTGAATAGAAAAAACCCTCAATGGATTGATATGTCTACATCTTTGCTCCCAAAAGATAGCTCTGCTCTCTCCTTTTTGCCCTAGAATTACTTGTGCCATTTTCTTACAGCTTTGTTTGAATGTTACTGACACCCAGAGTTGCATCATTTTTGCGTCATACTTTCCATCATTAAACAAGTATCGAGGCCACCTCCTGTTCTGCCTACACTTAAAAGGATTACTACATCATAATAATACCTACGAAATCCTTTGCTTTTCTTGTATCTAATCAATTTATCTGCAAGATGCTTGTTGAAAAAAATATGTGAAAGGCTCATAATATTATTTACTAGATTTGAGAAATTGGAATAAATTGATAAGTCATGGAAAAAATGAAAAAACAAAAATCAAAATTAGGCCTCCCAAATACCAAGTGCAACAGAGCCTTTGAACCAAATTGCAAATATCAACTCCAATGTGACCTCTTCTAAGTTATTAAACTTCTGAGAGAAACATTTCCCATATACCTAATTCTATCCCATTCAAGGTGGCACTCTTTACCTCACTAACTCACCATGCCCAATCCTTCACTCTTTTCTGATGTCAATCAAGCATTAGAAGTCTGGAAGTCCTTGAAGAAAGGTTAACCCTAATAAGCGGGATATATTCTGAAGACAAACTCATCTTGCTCCAGTACCCGTATATGGTCAAAATGGTCTTTTGAGGCTTGTGATGTAGGATATGGTTCACGGATGCCAAAGAAAGGATATATAGGCTCCCATAAATACTTAAGGGTGATGAAACCAAGGATCATTTTTCAAGTGAAATAT
This sequence comes from Hibiscus mutabilis, assembly GCA_019671005.1. Taxonomy (NCBI): domain Eukaryota; kingdom Viridiplantae; phylum Streptophyta; class Magnoliopsida; order Malvales; family Malvaceae; genus Hibiscus; species Hibiscus mutabilis. The sequence continues at coordinate 35,417,998 of CM033729.1, forward strand.
CATTTTTGCACCGATCTGAATATGTTCGGATGAAATGATCTATTTTTCCTTTCTCTTTCCTATTTCTTTTTTCCTTCGCTCTTCTTTTCTTTTTTCTTTTTTTTTGGATCGCTCTAGACTGCCCATTTCTGAGTTTTTATCCTAGAGTTCATTTCCTTTCCTTGAAATCAATCTTCACTGCTTCTTTAGATAGAGGCTTGTTGAATGGAAGATCTTGCATATATATGTTGCTTTTCTTTTGCACTTTTTATCTTTAGTGCTTTCTTTGCTTCAACTTGATTCAGTTGAACACAAACACAAACTTCCATTGTTTCTTCTTTTCTTTTTCCTCTTTTTTTACTTGATTCAGAATGTTCTTCTTCATTCATCCTACCTTTCTGGCTTTTGTGCTTGATATATTCACTTTCGTTTCTTTTTGCCCTTGATTCACAAGGCATCACTATCATAGTACGATAAAAAACTGAACAGTTTCCACTTACAAACAAACTCTCATCCTCTTTGCCCGCCTGTGTAGGGGTGATCCTTGGTTTGGGTTGAATCCAAAAAAATCACCAGGCTCAAAGGGGATGGCAAATGATACTTTTCTTATTTTCTTTCTTTGTGAAGGGATATGAAGGAATGCCAAATGTCCTCCCATACTTGGGTATCTTCAAAGAAAAGCCGTCTTCAAGTGGAAGATGTTTTGGGTTATCACTTCATTCAAAGACCTTAGTCGACAATGCTTGAGAGGTAACTCACTCAAAATTTTTATTTGGGATTTTCCTGTGATTCCTGAACACTCATTAATGTCTTCCTATTGGCCTAAATGAAGTAGAAGAAAGTCACATTTTTGAAGTTGATCTCTAAATTTGATTCAAGGTCACTCTTACAATTAATATCCAGGACCTGGGATAAAATGTTAGTAAAGATATATACATATATGTTTGGGAGAACAAAAACTAACCTATGACAAAGAATGAATGAAATATTAAAAGAATCAAAGAATGCAAAATGTTTGCCATTTGAGAAAAAAATATATAGGAAACAAGCATCATAACAAATAAATTGAAATAGCCTCCCTTACAAAAGACCCCCAATGCTCGCGGGCAAAAGTGATTGGGATGATTCAGGGTATTACTCCGCAATGGTCCTAAAATTGTAGATAGATCCCCGTGGTTCACTGTTGACCATTAATCAAGAAAGACCTGAGTTAATTTTGGTCACTCTGCTTCTATCGTCAATTCTTATTTTTCACCATTACGAAGACATGCCTATTCTTGTTCATGCTCTGATGCTCTCATTCTTTCTAAACAATTTTTTTTCTAATTCTTCAGTGATCAAATTCCTCAATGCCACTCTATTGGTCTCTCGCCATATTAAGTTTGCCCCACCTTTATTATTTAGGGATAGCAAATGCTCCAAGTCCTTGGACATTTTAAGTTCCTGAACTTTCATCAATTTCATCTTTAATTTTACAGAACCACTAGAACTTCGTGGGAAAACTTGTTAAGCCTCTGAACTGGCTGATATATCAACTGATGATGATTGCTCCACACTCAGTCATATCCTCCCTATGAGTGATGAACATTTGTAACCATTTCCTTATAACTTGAAAACATCTCTGAAGCCATACAAGAGAATCTTTGGGCTTGAAGTAACAGAGTTGATTTCATATACTATTTTAGAGATAATTCTTGCAAGATGTACCCCTTGATGTATAGACATGAACGAGAGAGGCTTCAAATGTCCAAACAATCCTAGAAGCATTCATTTTGGATCTCTGACTAACCAACTTCTTGATTTCTTCCATTAAGGGCCCACACTTCTTAGTAACACATCCTGGTTTCCCCATGCGAAACTTGCCAATATTATCGGAATCATAATTATTGGTAGATGGGCTTGACATCTTCCTCACCTACTTAGGGGTAAAATGAGTCTGAAATGGGCACTCAAAATTTACATTTGTTTGAGAAACCTTCCATGATAGACCTGGTGAGTCAGTTGTCCTTTTCCTCTTACAACCTCAGGGAATCCGATCATTGCATTTATTCACTTCTTTCTCTCTTTTCACTTGAAATTTTCAACATTTGTTTTCTAAGCAATCCAATTGCATTCTCTAGTTAGGGGGCTACTTTTTAAGATTACATATCTTAATAGCTGATCTTCAGTGTCTACTTCCAAAATCTCCCACTTCAGAAAGTTTTAAATTTGCAGCTTGAAAATGTAGCAATCTTTAATGTCTTAGTCATAACTCAGAATAATTTTAATTCATAGGGCTCCGATGATACTATGAAGCTTTGAACAATTTGAAATGTATCTCAACAGAAAACATGAATGGGATCTAGTTTGAGTTCTTACTTCCCACTAACATGAGCATTTTAAGCATATGATCTTATGATATTCTTTGGGAAAGGCAGTGTCGAAGGATAAATACCAAAATATTACTCTAACTCCAGTTGATCCTAAATTGAAGTGGGTTACCCATAAAAGTATGTTGTTGATTCTGCCCTTTCTCTTTATCTCAACTGCTTTAGCAACTGATAGTCTTTGATTGAACTGGACTCCTTACTTTCGAAACATAAATACTCAACCCTAATTAGACCAAAAAATTCAATGGCCATTATCTGAAAGTGATTCTGAATAAGCCATCAATCTGAACATGACATTGAGTAGGAACAATTGTCTACCTTTTCTAGCTGAACTTTTCAGTCTCTTTATCTCGTATCTGTATTCTGCTTCTCTTGCAATTAACCCCTTTGTGAGCAAACTTCAATCTTCAATTGACCTTGGTATTCATCGCTTTAGAGAAAGACTCTTCTACCCCTCGTCTCTGTTAGCATCATTATGTCTTCTGACTGTCACTGAACTATTGATCGACAAAGCTTTTAGCCAAATTCCAAAACTTAAATTTATTCATTCTTTCTATGCCTGTCTACTGAGCTTCCTTCATTTTAGCATTTTCAAGATCCAATAGTGCCTTTAAGTCAAGCATTCCACTGTTCTCATCATAATCCAAATTCAGATCTTCCAGTTTCTGTACAAATGCCCTGTTATATTGATCCGAACATGCTCACCCTTTCTATTTGGCTTTTTATTTCCATATCTCTTTTTTTGACTTTTTCTTTTTTGACTCTTTTTACTCTCTCTTTTTTACTCTCTTTTTTGACTCTTTTTTAACTCTCTCTTTTTTTGCACGAAGAGTCCTTTCAGACTGAGCCCTTATGTGAGATGAGTCTCCATGTTGTTCACCCATGTTGATATTTTATCTAGAATATTTCCTTTCTCAACCTTTCTAATTCCAAGCAAAGTGGTGGCTCGTATCTCATCTCGTTCTCGGACTGATCAACCTTTTACTTCATTCGATCCAAATGGCCCTCAACAACCTTTGAGACTGCTCAACCTTAACAGATTTGTTACATATACTTCTCAAAATGCAATGTTACTTTTTCCTAAAAATGCAATATTTTAAACAATGGTGCAATATTTTAGACAAAAATGCAATGTTTTTATTTTACATAATATTTAAATGATGTAATGCCTGAATGCATGAGGTATCGATTTTAAGAACTAGTATTTAGAGCAACACCCATTTAACCGAAAGGTCGAATCTAAAGCAAAGGCACTATGGTCACTAACTCTAGCTCCCTTGGTTGATCACTTTGTTTAGCCTCTGAATCAACGTCTGCCTTAGCTCGATGTCGATATCAGAATATTGTTGTAGGATCCCGATCTCATCGAACACGATCTACACGTGTTAGGCGACTCTTCGCACTGAACTCTTGAAGTTAATCATTTCACAACTCTATGTCTGAGTAGTCTGGATTACTGCCCCAGCTTGATTTTCAGTGATTTGTCCTTTATTGTGGTACCTCTTTGAAACTTAAGAGCTGGTCTTTCAATTGTTGTACTGCGTTTTCTGATTCTACCATTTTCTCAGCTCATCATTTTTATCAACATTTGCCCTAATTATGGTATCCCTCGGTAAATTTCATCATTTGTGAAACTTGGATATCGCCTTTGAATTCAAAGCTTTCTATTATTCCTTAGGTTTAGAAACAGTCTTTGAATTCCCCTTCAATATATTCGTCATCTATCCTTCCTCTGGTTATCACTGTTTTTCCAAATACTACGTCTTGTTTATCTCTGTAACTGCCCTAATTATGGTATCCCTCGTATTTCTCTATTGTTGGTGTTATATGTATCATCCAGAAAAGCGAATAATTATACCGGGCTTCATTCACAGGTCACGGCCCTAAACCACTATTGATCCATTTAACTGTCTAACAGCAACACTATAACTCAAGAATCTTGTTGTAGATGACTCTTCATATCCCTATCCTATGGTTTTCAAATTAAAGTTGGTTCTGGAAAAACTTCATCATGTCAGAAACATCTGGTACAACCTTGCATTAATGACACCTGGTCTCCACGTATATTGTTTCCGTTCTTGTATTGAGTCTTCTTGAATCCAGTCCTTAGTGACATATTATCCCTCACTTGTCTATTAGACCCTTCAACTCTTATGACCATTGCCTACTCAACTAATTCTCGAACCGATACCTCTCATGTATGCAATGTGATGCAACACACCCACACAAAAAAAAACAGAAATTATGTCAGTATGGTGAATTAATAATATAAGCAAAAATAATTGTTTTAAAAAATACATAGCAGAAAAAATAACCAGAGAACAATTTATTTTGCACACAAAAATAACTAGAGAAATAAATTTAAATCAGCAACACCCTGTCTTAGGTCCCTTTATCTGGATCTAGTGGGGTAGGTTTCTATTACAGCATGCAGGCTTTGATCTAGACTTTGAGTACCTGAACTGTCATTACTTGACTAGTAAGACATCGATTCAGGAGTATACGGCTCCTTATAGCGGAGGCGTAACATCACGGTGTTAAGGTTGGTATACCGGAAGGAGGACAAAATTCTGATCACGGAGCTAAATAACTCACGTAGGATCATGCCCCACTCCCACTTAAAGGTGAAAAGCCTAGGTAGAAGGCTTATGCATGAATGATAATTTATATCACACAAGAAAAAGCTACCTGCATTTTTCCAGAAAATTCATCCAGTAATTATAGAAAAAATTTAATTCAAATTACTGTCCAAAATGCCACGTAAAATTAATTAGGCTTGACTCTCCATTTTAATTTCCCCAGTGAAGTCGCCAAGCTGACGCGTCTATTTTTGGAATCAGGTGTGAAAATAGTCTGACGATCGGTCTTTTAGAAAATTAGGGTTTTTGGCCATTTTTAATTTAATCTTGAAAATTTAGGGTTTTTTATATTAAATTGGATTTTCCTTTATTTATCTTTAAAAAACACTTTGGAGTCGCCACCGATCACTTCGAGGTAGACCGGACACCGAAAAAACAAACCAGAGATTCTATCTTAAAAATTGGGTTCGAGAGTCGGTTACGTGTAGGGAATGGTTAGCACCCCTACAAACGCCCGTTATTGGTACCTTTAATTTTACGTGGCATTTTGTCATTTCGAATAATAATTTGAATTTTATTTATTCTATAATTATGAATTGAATTTAAATTCCGAAAGCAGATATCCTTTTATAAGGAAATTCATTTTGTTCGAATATGAGATTAAAAACACCCCGTTAGGTGGCACCTCTATTCATATTTAAAAATGAATTTCCGACATAAAAGGTTTTAAATGAATGACCTTTTATTGTCTTGTTAATTTTAAGTATTAATCCTAGAAGGACTCTAATTAATTAGTTATTTAAAACTATGAATATTAACTAATTTAATGGCTTATATGAGAAAATTCCAATTTCTTTAACACCTTCCATATATTTAAAGCCTTTAAATTAATCATATTCCTAATTAATTAATCCTCTAATTAATTAAAGTTTTAATCCTAATTAAGACTCTAACAATTTATTATTCAATATTATAAGTGAAAATATATATTAAATGTTCACCTTTAAAACCAATGTTGAGATAACACCCCATTGTAAACAATGGAGCACCATATAAATTTGAGTCCCAAAGGTTCAATTTAATATACATTTAATTATCGATAATGTATTCTAATTAATTGTTTAATTTTAACTAAAGACTAAGTTAATATTCAATTTTAAGTGAAATACATATATTAAACATAATTTATTAAAATCCATAATGTGCCCTATTGTAATCAATGGAACACCATCCAAATTTGGATTCCAAAATTATATTTAATATGTATCTAATGACTACAATCATCTGCCCTATTTAATTATTAAACCCTAATTGAAGAAACCTAAACTAAAGGCACTAATAGTTAATTAAACTAAGTGTATTTAATTGTCTAACATTTAATTATATATGCCTAATTTAAATCATGCACCACATAATCAAATTAATTGCATTTGAATAAAAAAATAATTAAAATAAAACAAATTCAACAATAAAACTGATTTTTATTAATATAGAGACCTAATTGAAACAATTACAAAATCTAAATGCCCAATTACAAATCACAACGACCCAATTGAAACAATTCAAACCTAAAGGGAGCAATTAAAAGGGAATGAGGACTAAATTGAACTGGTTACAAAACTCAAGGGACAAATTAAGAGAAAAAGGGACTAAATTGAGAAAATTACAAAGCTTGGGGTTCAAATTAAAGCAATTAGGGACGTAATTGAAAGAAAGCAGAATTATGGGTAAAAACCAAAGGGGATCCGAAATAAAAGGCACAGACCTAACCCGACCTGTATGAGTGTGCGTGGACCTGCCCCTTAACCCGGTGCCAAAACGGCACTGTTCCAACTCAGGTATATATATATCCAAAATTGAGTGTAACTCGGTCATAATTCCCAGCCCATTCGCTCTCAAATGCTCTGAACACCAACACATTCAAGCCCAAAAAACTAGCCCTAACAAATCAAAATACACACTTTTCGGATGAAGTTCATCCGTGTTCTTCAAGAACCAGATGAACTTAAAACTTTCCAGCCAAACTCGTCACATAGTCCACTTTCGATCCATATTCGCCTACCTCCAGCTACCCTCAGCCGTTAGCCAGCAACCGGTAATTGAACTCCGGCCGTCGCCTCACTTCTGCCGACCGCCGCAAGGTGATTTTCGGCAGCCGTGAGGCGATTTCTGGCCACCACCGACCGCCGTCATTCGAAACCCAAAAAAAGATTTTCTCCTTTTTCTGAGCCTAAACCCTAGATTTGCCCAGATCCGGCAGGATCCACCCTTTTTCCAACATCCTTAATCTATTATACCCACGTCACCTGGCTAAAACTACCCGAACCAACTATCTTTAACTCTGCCGCAACCTAACTCTCCGGCCACCATCAGATTCTTTATTTTTACCGTTGTTTATGATTTTGGCTTTGTTCTAACTTAGTGTTTTTCCTTGCAGAAAATAGAAAGTTTAAAAGGAAATATACCTTCAACGGTTCGAACGCAGTTTCGATCATCTTGTCCAATTATCACCAGCGTCTCTACAACTTCCGACGTCCTCTCCGGTGACTGGTCATCTTTTTCGACGAGCACCAGCTTCGGTTCGAGTTTCTCACAGTTGTTCCCCTTCCCGTGGTACTCTCTCTCCTCTATTTATTATTATTATTATTATTATTATTTATGGTATTAATTATGGTTAATCATTGCTGAGCATGAGGATGCCAGCTGGGTCTAAAGAAAACCACAATCCGTAGCATGATCAATGGACGAACAAGAGAGAACCACGTGGTAGGTTTAAGTGGGAAAAATGGGTTTTTGGATCAGGCTTGTGTTTGTTACGCTATCCAATGGTGTATTTGAGCAGGAAACAAATTACAAATTGGGAACTTGGGCTTTTAAAATGTAAATGGGCTTTATGCATGTATATTGGACATTTGGACTAATTTTGACATTTATTTGGGCTGCTTATTTATTTATTATTATTTATATTGTATATGTTTGCCTTATTTACTTATATATTCGAACCCAGACAAAATTCGGGTATTACAGGTACCAAATGTGAGTTTTGGTTGTTTGGTAGAATAATATTAGGAAGCATGCCTATAGATCAACAAGTTTGTATGAATGCCATGTTTGGTTGATGTTTCTGTGTTGCTTTGGTGGGAATTGTATTTTGGTTATGTTGTATAAGTGTTTGAAGCATGTATAAGTGGTTTGGTTTTCATTAGAGTGTGATTAAACAGCAATTTGGGACGTTACAAGTCTAGGCGTATCGAAACAGGTGACCCCGTACCGGCACAGCTAGGCCATTTCAGGCATAGCGTTTCGATACGCGGGTAGGTGTTTCGATACAGATAAGCCTTTCCAAGCATAGCGTTTCGGTACTCGAGGAAGTGTTCCGATACAGTCTTAAGCATTTTTGCCAAGCATTTCGATACGGGTTTTAGCTACTGGAATCTGAGTTTTTGAAATCATAAGGGTGTATCAAAACACTTGTACACGTACAGGTGCAACTACTATTAAATCGGTTATTTTGGAATATGAAGGTTTCTACTTCTTTCATTTTGGTCCTTGAGTTATGTGAATGCAATTGTAAGAGTTTGAGTGATAGTAATGACTTGGAATTTTTCATGTGAGTATGTAAATGGACTAATTGAGGATTGGTAACTTTAATTTCAATTTTGGTCCCTAAAATTATTAGTTTTGCAATTTAGTCCCTGAAACACATGATATATAATTGATGGCCATTCCGTGCTCCGTTTTCTTTGAAAATTTAACCACTGCAAGTATACACATGTAGGATTAATAATCTGTATCTAGATAAGATAAAAAGGAAAAAATGGACCGGTTTTTTGTAATTGTTCTCCGGTTTGCTTCGGCAAACCTAATGTAGTTCTCTCGGTTCGGTCGGGCGTCTAGGCCGGGTAGAGGGGGTTACAGTTCACAAATGGACACTAAATTATGGTAAAAAGTTCATTTTGGTCATCCAACTTTCAAAAGTTACAAAATGGTCATTAAACTTTGATTTTTGTAGTCCTCCATATTTATACATTCAATCTATTTAGTCCTAATTCAAAAAAATAATAAATATAACCCTTATATTTACTCATTTTTATCAATTTAGTCATATTTTCAATTAGAATTAATTTAATAATTCAATAAGGTTTATATTATAAAGAATTTTTTGAATTAGTTTATACTACAAATAATATGGGTTATATTATAAATAATAATTAATTTTTTGAATTAATTTAATAATTCAATAAGGTTTATAGTATAAATAATAAGGGTTAAATTTATTATTTTTTTGAATCAAGACTAAATTGATTGAATGTGTAAATATGAAGGAATAAATGTGATATTATACAAATTTACTTAACTTTGACGTCACCTCCTTAACTGCTGTTAACGACCTCAGCCACAATTTTATAAAAAAACTAAAGTTTAATGACCATTTTGTAACTTTTGAAAGTTGGATGACCAAAATAAACTTTTAATAATTATTTAGTGACCATTTGTGAACTTTACCAAAAAAAACCCTCCAAGAATGACCAAATCTGTAAAGTGTACGCCAACATATAAAATGGAAAAAATTGATAAATTTAGAAGAAATATCTAGAAGAAGCTGGAGGATTGATTCATGAGATGAAATGACAAAGCAAAATAGAACATGACATGAAAGGCAAAGAAAAGGATCAAAGAAAAAAATCCTAGTCTTCTTCATGTAATTTACCCTTTACATTGGTTGTGGTGATGGTAATTGAAAAGTAATTAAATTAGTATGTTGGTGGTGGGGATGGACTGTAGAGGTTTTTGTGTATCATGATGCTTATTACTATTATATCCATAAGTTAGGAGAAACTGTTGTAAATTTTAGGGGAAATAGGGTTGGTTCAATGGTTAGAGTCACAACACCAACTGATTGAAATATTAAATTAAATTAAGACTAAATTGATAAAAAAATGTAAATAATATAGACCAAATATATACTTATACAAATTTCTGTTAACTGTCATGTCACCTCTCCTTTAGATTGATATCAGTTATGTATTTAAGTGATCTAATTGATAAAATTAATAGATGGAAAGTGAAATAAGTACCTCCTAGTATTAAATGGTTAATTTAGTCTTTAATCTAAAACCTTTTTACAGTAATACATAATTGTCAGTCTAACGCTTTCTCAAGAAAATGCACTTGCATAATTTGCTTTGTTAGTTTCATTATTCCCATTTGGCACTCAATTACTTATCTTTCCTTTTTGTCTTTTAGCCGCTCAAGTACCTAAAATATTTAAGAACCAATACTTTCAAAAATCAATTTTTTCCATATCTCAGCAAATTTGATTCTTTTTCTTGCTTTATGACTGCAAAACAAACAAAAGAAAAAATAAAATAAAAATAACTGAATGTTGAAGCATAAAATCTAAAAATGAAATAACGAAATGACATTTCTATAGCATCTAAAACAAAATTAAAGTGCAAAATAAAGTAAATAAAATAAAAAACAATGCAAAACAATAAAAGAGGGGGTGAAGCGGTTTAAACATCTTGATGTGTTGAATGAGGTCGTTTTCGATACTTTTTATAGTCGATCCGCACCCTCCATCGAGTGAAAATTCTTCCCAAAAGAAGTTGAGCCAAGGTGCTTGAAACTATTCCCCCTTGTGGAACCTTGGTGAAGATATCTTTCTTTCTTATTCCTTTATGGTCCATGCATACCTCCACCTTGCTATTGTTCTTGAAGGCATTAATTTGCTGATGGAAGAAATTATACCAACACCCAACCATTTGATTACTTCATTTTCATCGACTTTCTTCATCGTTGGGTGTAGCCTTCTTTGTCGTGGCAATTGTTGTTCTAGCCAATTGCTATGGCATTCCTCAGTCAGGATCCTGTGTAAGTCAAGTGAAAGGACCAATTATTTCAAATTTATCAAGTATCCAACCACAACTTTCTTTAAGCTTTTCAAACATCTCCACTAGTAGAGATTTTGGTGCAACACCAATATCGGAGGAAATCACCATGGATAAAGTGTCATCTCCCAATTGAGCATACCCTAGCTTTGATGGTATCAAATCTTGCATGTGGTCTTGACATTGTGGATAAGAGCAGTCTACAGACTGTTGCTCCAGCATCAATGTTGCTGAACGGTTTGGGCATCAGATTCCTCAGACGTTGTTGTAGCATTACTCTTCTCAACCACATCGAGTGTTGTTACATTATTGCTTTGTTTAGGCTCCTCAAGCTTTGATATTGTAGCTCGTTTTCCAGGCTCATCCATTGCTAGGCATTCTTTCTCATGCTATCGACTCGGAGTTTCTATTTGTTCTCTACATATTTGGGGAGATCTCTTCGCATTGATTAACGTCCTCTTGACTTGGGATTTCAGTATCCCCTTGAATTGATTGCTGTGGCATGCTATTCAAGATATTCAAAATCTCCATTGTGTTATATTCAATATTTCTCAATGTCTCAACAAAACTTTGAAGCTCAACATCCATCCAAGCATTCATAGCCTCCATAGAATTTGATTGCGTCTGATGATCATTTCTTTGCTGCAACGATTAATTGAACTCTGATGGTGCAACATGGTTATAAGGTGCATATAAATTGTCACCTTCTTGAGAATTTCATGAGAAGCTTGGTTGTTGAATAGGACTACTTTGCCATGACATGTGTGCTACCGTCATAAAAATTTTCAACTCCTTGATCATACCATGAAAAATTTTACTACTGGCTACACATTTTATGGTCCTCCTTGTAGCAGTATGCATCAGGATTGTGTGGGCAATTTTCTTACAAAAGTTGTCTCCCACAATAATGACAAGAATTTGCCACGTCATGAACTCTTTTGGTTGCTCCCGACATTTGCATTGTGTTGCTCAATGTCGTAGCTTATGTTGAGATACATGGAAAAGCATCATCTCCATAAAAATTATCCATTATTCTCTCTCGAACAGATCTAGTGGTTGGGTAGAGGTCGTGAAGGGTCAGTGTAAGATACTCTCGAATTAATCGATCTTTACTTCCCCTTATGTTGATGTTCCTTCACTTGTAACACACCTAAAAAACACAAAAATAAAAGTTAGAATTAAACTAAAAATTTAAGATCAATTACTAAGATATTATCAATCCCCAAAAATGGTGCCAAAAACTTGATTCTTGTCAAATAGTGATGCACTTTGGAGCAAGTATACTCGTCGCTCAAGTAATAAAGTGATAAGTAGAGTGTCGAACCCACATGGATTGGAGTGATAAACTCAAAGCAATCACATTTAAGAGTTAGTAAAATAACAATGGCGTGGTGAAAGAAATAAAACTATAAACTAATGTTATGACAAATAAAAGTAAAATGAAGCAATTATCAAGAACAAACAGAAGTTGTAGCAAAGATATATAATGAGAATGGATGCTGGGTGTATTGTCTAAGAACTATACTAATTACCATTCGAATGCTATAACAGTTGACAATATATGTCTACGTAAATCAATTATATCCTTATCTATTTGACAAGGCTTTCTAATAAACTCTTAGACTCTCTCGATACCTAAAAGTTAACAACAAGAAGCTATGGTAATACATGTCTGCGTGAACCCTAACAACTTATTGTTTATTCAAGTTCCTCTTATTAGTCATTGAAAGCCTAAACTTATGTCTAATCCGAATTAGAACTCAAGTTTACGGCTTAAGCTACGCAGTTCATTTTGTATAACCTAGCTCTCTCGAAACTAAGCCACAGATCAAATAGTTAAAAGGCCTCTCTCGATAGCTCTTACAATAACTATACATGAAGAATGATGTAAAAAAGTCAAATAGCAAACAAATAGGGAAAGTCGTCTATCAGAATCGAACCAGTGACCATCGCATTACAAATGCGATGCTCTAACCTCTGAGGTAAGCAGGCTCAAATATCAAATAATAGAAATTTTGTATATATAGGAATTCAGCAAACTATTATGATCTTATCTATTAACTATCTATTAGTTATTCATAATTACTATGAATTCTATTAGTTATTCATAATTACTATGAATTATTAATATGAATTAGAGATGAACATAATAGATAAGAAAAAGGTGTTATAACATTGAAAAATAATTAAAACATAGTATCTTAAAACAATAAACCCAAACAAAGTATTTATGTAACTCACTTGACCAGGCCTAGACGCTAGACCGAACTAAGCGAGCTATATTAGGTTTGCCTAAATAAACCTGAGAGATTTCCTTAGAAAAATGGTCCATTTTTTTATTTTATCTTATCTAAATGCTTTATTTAGTCCTAAGGTGATCATGCTGGTAGCAGTGAAGATTACAACTCAGTCGGGTGTCGAATTGACATCCAATTGCATAGAATAGCCTTTCAAGGACCGATTTGTAACAATGGATAATTATAGGGACTTATTAGAAATTAAAGTTACCAATCCTCAATTAATCATGTTTCATACATACAGGTTAAATTTCAACTTAAAATAATCATCCAAACTCATTTAATTGCATGATCAAGAAATAGGGACTAAATTGCAAAGAATCAAACTTTAGCAATTATTTTAACATAATTACCTAACTTTGTATCAGTACACCAACACACCGTATCGATACGATGTAATTTTTGAAAGGTATACCGATACGGTCCTCAAGCGTATCAGTACGGGTATGCAATATTCAAAATAGGAGATTCTAGTAGCCAAAAGGCATACCAGTACAGTTCTCCGTATATTGACACCAAACTAAAATTTCAGCATCACGTACCGATACGGTCCCTAGGTGTATCTGTATGACAAGGCAATTTTACCTAGATTGAGCTGAGATAGGTCCCCGCGTATCGATCCCCGAGGACCCGTACCGGTACGGACAGACCTGTAATGACCTCTTGGTCCAACATATGACATTTTGGCTCAACCTAACTTACTCCTATCAACATCTAATCACCATAAAACTTCTCAAACATTAATTCCTCAGACATAGAAGCATAGTAGAAGATCATACACAACATATCAAATCCAAACATAAATCCTATAGGCACGATTTCTACCCAAACATGCAATTTGGTTCCCAACCCCTCAAGAACAACATAATGCATCATACAAGTCCAAAATATCAAACATAACCTGTACAACTGTAATGCCCTGATTTTGGGCCTAGCAGTTTTGTGGCTTGTTAGACGGTCCAGTGGATCGGGTTATGATTCGAGTCAGATTTGGGACTGTATATTTTTTGGTAAGATAAAAATGTGGAAAAATGACTAAAAATCATATTTTAGTATATAAATATTATTGGTGGAAACAATTTTGGAAAATGGGTTTTAGAAATGTGACATTTTGGTTAGTGACCAAAATGCAATTTTGAAAACTATTTTTAAAGTGACTAAAATGAAAAGGGTCAAATTCTTAGAATCCTTAAGGAGCTATTTTACCAAGTTTTTGCTGGTGATTTCTCCCTTTAATTAAATCATTTAACATGTTTTTTAAAGGATGATTAAAAGAGAATTGGTTATTAAAGTTAGTTATTTGCTTTTAAAGGATGATTAACAAGCTCGGTGATAGCTCGTTTCATGGTAGGCCACCAAAATCGACTATTTATATCTTGATAATTTTTTTTGCTCCTGGATGTATAGTTAAAGGATGGTAATGTGCCTCCAAAAGTATTTCCTTCTTTAGTTCCTCATCTCTAGGAATGTATACACATCCCTTGTAGTATACGCATCCATTTGATTTTATTTCAAAGTCTTTAGATTCGCACGTTCAACTTGCTTCTTCTTTTCCAAGCATTTCTCATCCTTTGCTTGTAACTCTTTAATTCTTCCTATCAAGGTAGACTTAATTTGAAGTTCAACCACTACTATACCATTTTCTTGTAATTTCAACTGAGCATTCAATGCTCTCAAACCAAAAAATATTTTCCAGCTAAGTGCGTCTGATACTACATTAGCCTTCCCCGGATGATAATCAATAATTACATCATAGTCCTTTGTCAATTTTATCCACCTTCTTTGCCTCAATTTAAGGTCCTTTTGGGATAACAAATATTTCAGACTTTTTATGTCCGTGAAGATGTAGCACTTTTCACCACATAAATAGTGACACCAAATCTTTAAAGCAAACACTACTACAACCAACCTTAAATCATGGGTAGGATAATTTCTTTCATGAGTTTTGAGTTGTCGAGAAGCATATGCTACAACCTTCCCTTCTTGTATCAATACACACCCCAACCATTATTGGATGCATCACTATATATTATAAAATCCTTCCTAGATTCTGGTTGTACCAAAACAAGAGCTTCTGTTAATATCCTCTTTAATTTGCTAAAGCATTTCTGACATTTATCTGTCCAAAAAAATGGCACATCTTTCCTTAATAGCTTAGTTACTGGAGCGGCAATCATTGAAAATTCTTTCACAAACCGCCGGTAATAACCAGGTAATCCTAAGAAACTTCTCAGCCCAGAGACGTTCTAAGGAATTTTCTATTCTAGGATTGCTTGAACCTTTTTAGCATCGAGTCGAATCCCTTCAGCTGAAACTATTTGTCCAAGGAAAGCTACTTCAGACAACCAAAATTCACACTTTTACAGCTTTGCATATAATTTCTTTTCTCGAAGGATCTAAAGAACTACTCGGAGGTGAGTATCATGATCCTGTTTGGTTTAAGAATAAACCAATATATCATCTATTAATACCACCACATATTGATCTAAATATGGATGAAATACCCAATTCATTAGATCTATAAAAGCTACTGGTGCATTTGTAAGTCTAAAAGGCATTATTACAAACTCATAATGCCCGTATCTAGTTCTAAAAGTTGTCTTTGGTATATATGCTTTTTTATCTTTAATTGATGATACCCCGATCGAAGATCAATTTTAGAAAACAGTATTGCTCCTTTAAGTTGATCAAAGAGATCGTCAATCCCTTGTAGAGGATATTTATTCTTCACCGTCACTTTATTAAGTTGACAATAATCCACATAACCTCATTGATCCATCTTTCTTTTTCAAAAACAGGGCTGAAGCTTCCCAAGGTGATATACTAGGTTGTATAAAACCTCGATTCCATATTTGATGTAACTAAACCTTTAACTCTCTTATCTTTGTAAGAGATATTTTGTACAGTACCTTTGATATAAGTTCAATGCCAAAGAAAATCTAAATCTTGAATTTCACTTCACGATCAGATTGTAGCACCCCGGTTTTGGGCTTAGATGTTTTAAAGGTTGGTTCGAAGGTCTGGTGGACCGGTATTAGAGTTTTGGGTCGGTTTTAGGATTAAATTGGTTTAAATATTTTTGAAGGTGATAAAATTGAGGAAAAATATTCTAAAATCATTATTAATTATATTAAGGATAACAGTGAAATCAATTTTGTAAAATAATATTTGAAAATCAGACATTTTGGATGGTGACCAAAATGCAATTTTTGAAGACTGCTTTTAAAGGTGACTAAAATAAAAAAGGGTCAAATTCTTAGAATCTTTAAGGAGATATTTTACCAAGTTTTTTCTGATGATTTCTCCATTAATTAAATATATTTTAACATGTATTTTAAAGTTAATTAAAAAGGGATTTTAGTTAAAAAGTTAGTTAAGCTTTTTAAAGAAAATTCACGTAACTTTTCTCTCTACTTTTTCTCTCCATTCTCTCCTCAGCCAAACACTCAAGTTTTCATCAAAATCCAAAGGTGAGAAGTATTTTGACTTGTATTTATGAATTGTAATTGATTAATAAACATTGTTTTACAAAATCTCATCTAAATCTTGTGTTTTCTTAGCTTTTATCAAACCAATTAAGGGAGAAATCACACAATAGGGGGTAAGGTCCGTGATCTCCTCTATTGTATGGTTCTTTACTGAAATTCCCAAGTATTTGATCCTTGATTTATGAATTGTAAACTAATTTTAATGATTTATCAATGTTTGATTGAGTAAATTGGGTAAAATTGATGTAACAAGGTAATATTCAAAGTTGATCTAATTTACAGTGTTTAAGATTGATTTAATACATATTTTGGATGTATAATGATGTTGATAAGTTGTTTTTATCAATAGATGTATAATGATTGAGTTTAATCTTTGCTGGAAGTAAAAGGATGTTGGGAAAGGGCTTTTGGATGCTAATTGATGCTTATTGATGGGTTGAATCATTGTTTAATGGCTGGATTAAGTTTCAGAAATGTTTGATGATGTTTTCAGTTTGTTTTGGATGGTTTCTAAGTGGGCAACCTGAGAGTTGCGCGGTTTTGCTTTGAGGTAGTGGTTTGAATGCATAACGACGCATTTATCCTCTGGTTTTATGTGTTTAAACAGGGGATAATCAAGGCGACGAAGTTTGATGTTGTTTTGTTGCTTGCCGGGAGCTTGTATCCCGTTGGCAAGGAAGGCAAAGCATATCAGAGAGTGAAAACTGGTTTTAAATGCTTTACAAAGGTTTGTAAAGGTTTTTGGGAGTTTAGGGTAAGCGTGAGACGCTTACCCAAGCTCGAAAGTAAGTTTCCCTTATTTTGCTCTTGAATATCGGCTTGGATATGAGCATGTTGTTTGCATGTTTTGGTGATAAATATGGTATGATTTACTTACTGGAAATGCATGATTTTTATAACATATGCAGGGATTTAAAAGTATATTAAATGCTAATGAGCATTGGTTTTCATTCCAGTTGGGAATGGTGTTATCGCATTAGCAATCAGATTTGCATATGTGATGTTTTGCAAAATGCATTGTAAAGCAGTAAGTAAATGGTTTGTAAATGGTATATTGGCTATGTGACATGGAGAGAAAATAATCGGATATAGTTGGCATGCCATAGAATTAAAAATACACTATAAAATATGAACAAAATCAATTGTAGCCATGGGTCCTTGAGGTATGGCGGTTTAATAAGGCCACTTGGACTATTGGGGACCTTATTTGGGGGATGCGATTTAACTAGGCAACCCAAATTGATGGTGATCTTGCAGATTAACTAGGCAAGGTTGGTACACTTGCGGTTTAACTAGGCAAGGGTAGAATCTCGTGGTTAAACTAGGCGAGGGTGTCAAATCTTGCGCTTTAACTAGGCAAGGTTTTGGATATCATGCAGTTTAACTAGACATGGTATGGGAGATCCGTGTATTCGATATGTATAGGATAGAGGTAGTCTATCCGAGTCACTATAAATGCCAATATATGAAAAAGTTCATGTGTTGAACCTATTTTTAATGCTTTGGGATTTAAGCATGGTTTATGATTTAATTCGTTAGGGACTTAAGCATGTAATGTGCATGATGTTGCATAAAGGTTATTATGCTTTGATTCGGTTGAAATCATGGAAAAATGCTTTGGTTGTAAGCATGTTTTTGAAAAACAAACATATGGTTTTCAAATGGTTTTAATGCATCATTGTTGTATGAGCATCCTCACTAAGCAAGTGTGCTTACGCTCTCCTTTTCCTAATGATGTAGAACAATAAGGTTTGGGGCAGCAAGAGGCAAGGCTAAGAGATCAAAAGACATTTACAAGTTTGAGTAAAAACTCAATTTATATTTTGGTTAATAAGGCAATGTGTTCACCATGGTTTTTGGGAGTTGTAATTATGTTTCCTTACGGATTTTGAGTATGTTTCTATGCTGGATTTTGAGGATGGTTTGATGTTTCTAAGTTTGATGTTAACCCTTGCTTATATTTGTGGATGATTGGTTGGTTAGGTATGCATCTAGAGCTTCCTTGTTGATTGCCATGTTGTCATGGTTTGAGCAAGTTTATTATGTTGTGTTGGTTGTGTTGACTTGTTGCTTATGCTGAGAATGGTCTATTTGTGCATTTTGGTATGTTTGGCAAAGTGGTTTAGAAAACATGCCTCTAGAGTGATCTTTTGGAAACATGTAATTATGGTTGTTGTATGCAAGTTGCTAGGACCCAAATGCATCTAGATTCGAGTGAAAAACCAACTAAATTTGACATGATAGGCCTAGGCGTACCGATACGCGGGGGACCGTATCAGTATGGCTAGGCAATTTTGGGCTGGGTGTTTCGGTATGGGTGTAGGCATTTCAATATGCTTTATTGCTACTGGAATTTCAATTTTTGGAACGAGACCGCGTACCAAAACACTATATGGCCGTATCAGTACGGTGTTTTAAGAAATTAAATGGAATTTTGTATTTAAGTGGCGTACCGGTACGGTGCTTGGTGTACCGAAATAAAGTTGCAATATCGTATCAATACAAGCCTTAGAGTATCGATACTGAGGTAGTTAATTCTGTTAATGTCGTGCAAAAGCAATTTTGGGTTCTTTCGTTTTAGTCCTTGTGTCTTGTTTTATCAATTGAATGAGCATGGATGATCGTATTAAGTTGATTTTCGACATGTAAGCATAGAATATATTTAATTAAAGGATGGTAACATAAAATTGGGTAAAGTCCTTGAGTTTTGCTGCAATTGAAATTTAGTCCCCTAATTGCGTTTAGGTCCAATTGGATGTCAAAACGACGCCCGATTGAGCTCAGTTTTCACCCGCTGCCAATATAAATAAGTAGGATGATAAATATGCCTTTAAACAAGATAAAAGAAAAAATGGTTGCATTTTTGAGCTTCTTCACACGGTTTACCTCGGTAAACCTAATGTAGCTCGCTTGGTTCGGTCTTGCGACTAGGCCAGGATGTTGTTGTTTGATCAGCTGATGTTGTTTGAGTTGCGGGTGATTGTGTATACATCCAGTGATTGTTAAATATCATTGCTGAGGTATGAATTGGGGACACATTGCCTATTACCGAGGTTTTAAAATTTGATTTAAAGTTGTCTTGGATCCTTGTCTGATGCTAGCCTAACTTTAATGTGTTTTGATGCTTTTGATAGTATGGCTCGTTGAGACTCGATCGATGGCTAATACTGCTGGGGTAGGGCATAATAACGAGATGGAAGAGAATCTCTCTAATGTTTTACCTTCTCCTTCTCCGATGGTTCCTCTAATTGATGTTGGGGCGGGTGAAGTACCCTAGGTTCACCAGGTGCCTGTATATGGTGATTTGAATCTGTTAGTTCAAGCAATAACAGGAGCTTTCCAGGCAGCGATGGCTGGAGTGCAGGCATAAGCACCGACACCTACTGTGGTGGCAAATCAAGGGTTACTCTTAGAGCGTTTAAAGAGTTTGGGAGGTGAAGAATTTTAGGTTTTGAGCCCTGAGGCAGCCAAGGGTTGGCTGGAAAAGACGATTCGCATCTTGAATCAGATGGCATGCAATGAGGAGTGCAAGTTGGGTTACACCATGTCACTATTACAGGATGATGCATATCATTGGTGGGTGACCACAATTGCTGGCGTGCTGAAGGCGGATGCTACTTGGTAGTTCTTTCGAAGAGCTTTTAAGAGGAAGTACATTGGTGCCCAAAATTTGGATATGAAGAAGCACGAGTTCATGGCACTGACACATGGTGGTATGTTGGTTGCTGAATACAAGGTAAAGTTTGTCCGACTGAGTCAGTATGCTCCAGAGTTAGTTTTTGATGACTAACAAAGATGTGACCGATTCTGTTATGGTCTTGTTAAGGACATTAAGATGTATCTCTTGGTTGCGGATTACACGGATTTTGATGTGTTGGTCAACCGGGCCAAGGATATCGAGTAGTCCTTAGGTGCACCAGTTCAAGCTGCAGGTGTGAGCTTGGGTAAGAGAGTGGCTGACTCTAGCTATTTTGGGAGGCAGAATAGGAAGTTTAGGGAAAAGAGACATAGGCTTGATCACAAGAGTGGTGGCGGAGCTGGCCAAGGTGCCCAGGGAGCTCGTGTTGTAGCAGATTGTGAGCGATGCGGTAGGTTCCACACGAGTAGGTGCTGGGGTAATGCTGGAGTTTTTTGGATTTTTGGATTGTTGGATCACTTGAAGCGTGATTATCCTCGAGCTGTGAGGGATGCACCGGCAAAGGTTGCTGCACCTGCAAGGGGCCGAGGCCGTGGTAAGGGTAATTTGTAGAGGATCGAGGATGGTCAAAGGGTTATGGCTTATACCGCAGCGGTCAGACCAGAGGGTGGTGGACCGGCTCGGGTCTTTACTCATCGTGAGGGTTGTAATGATACGAATGTGATCGCAGGTACCTTTACTTTGCAACCTTTGTCATTGTTATCTTTGATAGATTCGAGGTATAGTCATTCATATATCTTGAGAGAACATGCATCATTGTTGAACTGTTGAGATACTTGATGTTGGTATGTTAGTAACTAGTTCTTTTGGTGAGACGGTTACTACTAGAAAGCTGTATAGGCGGTGTCCTTTGGTTGTGCAAGGTTATGAATTTGCCGCGGATCTATTAGAGTTGTCATTCCATGATTTTGATATCATTTTGGGTATGGATTGGTTGAGTGAGCACAAGGCAGTTGTGGATTGTGAGTGCAAAAGGATTTCTTTGAGGTTGCTGACAATTATGAAGTTGTGGTGGTTTGCGAGAATGTAAAGTTCTTGTCCAATGTTGTTTCGGCTATACAGGCAGAAAGGATGATGCAAGGAGGTTGCCAAGCTTATTTGGCTATTGTGATGAATCCTGAAGCCAAGGGTATTCGAGTGTAGGACATTCGAGCTATTTGTGATTTTTTTGAAGGTTTGCCCTGAAGAGTTGCCGGGTTTACCACCATATAGAGAGGTAGAATTTGGTATTGAATTATTTACGGGTACGACACCGGTGTCTATTGCTCCTGATAGGATGGCACCGAAGGAATTGATGGAGTTGAAGTCACAGCTTCAGGAGTTATTGGATCATGGGTTCATTCAAGCGAGTGTTTCTCCTTGGGGTGCTCCTGTTCTCTTTGTTAAGAAGAATGATGGTATGATGCATATGTGCATTGATTACCGGTAGTTGAATAAGTTAACGGTGAAGAACAAGTATCAATTACCGCAAATTGATGACTTATTCGATCAGTTTTGTGGAGCAACGGTGTTTTCCAAGATAGATTTGAGATTAGGGTATTATCAGCTGAAGGTTAAGGATGAGGATGTGCATAAGACCGCGTTCTGCATGAGGTATGAGTTTCTGGTCATGCCTTTTGGTTTGACAAATGCCCTGGATGCGTTCATGGATATGATGAATATGGTGTTCCATGAATTTCTTGATTAGTTTGTTGTTTTATAGATGGTATTCTCGTGTACTCTCGTACCGAGGAGGAACATGATCGGCATTTGCATATTGTGTTGCAAGTGTTGAAGGATAAGCAGTTGTATGCTAAGCTGAGCAAGTGCGAGTTTTAGCTTAAGGAAGTAATGTTCCTTGGACATGTTGTTTCTGCAGTGGGTATTCGTGTTGATCCACCGAAAATTGAAGCTATTCTTAATTGGAAGCAACCTAAGTCTGTATCGGAGGTGCCTAGTTTTCTGGGGTTGGCTAGTTATTATCGCCGTTTTGTTGAGGGGTTTTCGAGTATTGCAGCACCATTGACAAAGCTGTTGCAAAAGAATATTCCTTATGTGTGGACGGAGAGGCAGCACAGTTTTGAGAAGTTGAAGGAGGTTTTGACACATGCTCTTGTGTTGATTCAACCATAATTGGAAATAGTTTGTTGTTTATAGCGATGCATCATATATTGGTTTGGGTTGTGTGTTGATGCAAGATGGTAAGGTTGTGGCCTATGCATCGAGACAGTTGAAGGTTCATGAGCGCAACTATCCAACTCATGACTTGGAGCATGCAGCTGTGGTTTTTGCCTTGAAAATCTGGAGGCATTATCTTTATGACAAAAAGTGTATGGTTTTTACGGATCACAAGAGTTTAAAGTATTTGATGTCTAAGAAGGATTTGAATCTTAGGCAACGTAGATGGTTGGAGTTGCTTAAGGATTACGACTTGACAATTGAGTATCATCCTGGTAAAGCCAATGTGGTTGCGGATGCATTGAGTCGTAAGGTTGTGGTTGAGCTTAGAGCTATGTTTGCAAGGTTGACTGTGACACGAGAAGGTGGTTTGTTGGCAGAGTTGCAAGTTAAGCCTACGTTGTCACAATTGATCAAAGCTAAACAACCGTATGATAATTCTTTGGTTGAGCACGTTAAAGACATATCGGAGGGAAATCCGACAGATTTTCATTTTGATGATGATGGAGTTTTGTGTTTCAAGGGTCGAATAGTGGTGCCAGATGATGCGGAGTTGAGGTACACTATTTTGACGGAGGCACATTCTAGTCCTTTTGCTATGCATCCCAGTAGTGTTGAGATGTATCGCGGGTTGAAGGAGGCATACTACTAGGTCGGGTTGAAAAGGATGTGGCTGAGTTTCTTTTCAAGTGTATAGTGTGTCAGCGGGTCAAGGCTGAACATCAGTTTCCATCCGGGTTGTTGCAACCGCTAAAAATTCCAGAGTGGAAGTGGGAGAGAATCATCATGTATTTTTGATGGGGCTGCCGTTGACACCAGCTAAAAAGGATTTCATTTGGGTGATTGTTGATTGGTTTACGAAGTGTGCACATTTCTTACCATTGCACACGACATATACCTTGGACAACCTGGAAAATCTGTATATTGCTGAGATTGTGCACTTGCACGAGGTACCTAAGTCCATAGTGTCTGATAGAGATCGGAGGTTTACGACAAGGTTCTAAAGCATTTTACACAAGGCTTTGGGTTCGAGTTGAGTTTCAGCATCGCGTATCCCCCTATACGGATGGATAGTTTGAGCATGTTATCCAAGTTTTGGAGGATATGCTGAGGTGTTGTATTATCGAGTTTCAAGGAACTTGGGAGAAGCATTTACCTTTAGTTGAGTTTGCATATAACAATAGCTACCAAGCGAGTATACATATGGCACCATATGAGGCATTGTATGGCCAGAGGTGTCGTACGCCCTTCTGTTGGGCTGAGGTAGGAGAAAAGCATGTTACCTTACCAAATGTGTTGACGGACACGGATGAAAAGGTAAAGCTTGTTGTTAGCGTAATATGTGCTCGCAATTGTGCAAGTGTACACGTCGCAAGTTATAATATAAAAGATATCATCTCCATAGGGATTGTTGCCACATCAAGAATCTAATCTCTTGCACTGTAAAAAGTAAAAACACAAGTAGGTGATTGTAGGAGTCTAACTAATAACTAAACTAGAAAGCAATAACGTAAAAGAAGATGCAATTAAATGAGAGAGAATAGGCCAGGTTATCGTGAGTTGAGGTATGATAGCCAATTGGACCGTCTTGGTAAAAGAGTGCAAGGGAAACTCAGTTGTCACGGCAACTTGCACAACGGGGTTGCCTTGGTAACTAATCGATGGTTGCCTGGGTGACTAGCTGGGCAACTACTTGGGCGGCTGGGCATTAACTTCAAGGTTCGGCGGAGCGTTCTTCAATGGTTTCTTCTTATCCATAAGTAGAAACTCTAGCTACTTGTGCATGCCTTGATAATACATCCCTGCGTGAATCAAGGGTGAACAACAACCAATCTTACGCTCCTTTTAGCCATTGAAATCCTTAACTTATTCCTAAGCCGGATTAATCTTCACCATCAATAGATTGAATAAAGACTATACTCATTCATTTCTTGAATCTAACTCTCCCGATATTAGATAAATAGATGAAGTTACGAGATCCTCTCCCAATTCACTCGCAAACAAGAATAAGAACCAAGAATGAGTAAACCATGAATTGAAAGTGCAAACTCTTATTACCTAAACAAAATCCAATTGTTTCTCACAACCACAAAACACAATAACCTTAGCCAAATAGATTTAGTTCATGGTTAGGTTCCAAAGAAACACAAAACAAAAAATTCCTAGCATAAACCTAATGGAATAGGAAAGAAAAAGATGAAGAATGGTTGAAGCCTTGTCGAAATCTCTCCAAAGTCTTGTCGAAATCTCCCTTGCTCTTTGTTCAAAATTCTCTCCTCTCTCCCCCTTGGAGTTGACGACATGGTCTTTAATTTATAGGGCTAGGTCAAAGTCTTTTTTTGAGGAGGAAGTTAAGTTGGAATTAAATTATCTTTAAAGAATATAATTCTTTATTATATTTAAATTCCTTCTAGAACTTCTTCTATCTTCTTGGGATTTAATTTTTCTTTAACCTCTTCATGGAAATTAAACTCCTTTGGGATTTAGCTTTGCTCCACGTCATCTTGGGCTTATCTAGTCATCAATTTCGACTACCATATCATCTTATTCCTTGTCAAAAATTGCCTTGGCAACTAGCTCGGCATCTCCTTCGTGCATTGCCCTGGCAACTGGTTCCAGTTTTGCTTTGGCAAGTGATTCTCCACACACACACAAAAACACACCAAAGCAGTATCTTTTTCCACAAAATTGAGCAAAATATGAAATCAAGCTTGTCCACCAAGGAAACGATGCAAACATGCATGAATGACTAATAATGCAACTAATATGAGCCTAAGTCTAGCAATAATAAGAATAAAAATGGTAAATAAAATAGTACTTTTAGACACTTAACACTTGTGTGTGATCACTTGAAAGCAGCTGCGGATCCGCAGAAGTCTTACGCGAATTTGAAGCATAGGGAAATTGAATATGCGGTAGGCGATCATGTATTCTTGAAAGTGTCACCATGGAAAAAGGTGATGAGATTTGAACGTAGGGGTAAGCTTAGTCCGAGGTTTATTGTACCGTATGAGGTCGTTGAGCATGTAGGTCATGTGGCTTATCGGTTGAGGTTGCCTCCCAAGCTGGAGAAAATACATGATGTGTTCCATGTATCTATGTTACGGAGGTATCGGTCCGATCCTTCGCATGTTATGCAGGTGGAACATATATAGTTGTGGCCAGATTTAGCTTTGCTCCACGTCATCTTGGGCTTATCTAGTCATCAATTTCGACTACCTTATCATCTTATTCCTTGTCGACAATTGCCTTGGCAACTAGCTCGGCATCTCCTTCATGCATTGCCCTGGCAATTAGCTTGGCATCTCCTTCGTGCATTGCCCTGGCAACTAGTTCTAGCTTTGCTTTGGCAAGTGATTCTGCATACACACACAAAAACACACCAAAGCAGTATCTTTTTCCACAAAATTGAGCAAAATATGAAATCAAGATTGTCCACCAAGGAAACGATGCAAACATGCATGAATGACTAATAATGGAACTAATATGATCCTAAGTCTAGCAATAATAAGAATAAAATGTGTAAATAAAATAGTGCTTTTAGACACTTAACACACCCCCAAACTCGAACTATTGCTTGTCCTCAAGCAATGCAAACTAATAATTACCCGCCAAGACTTCAATTTTCACAAACTTAGCTTTGAACTTGATTTCAATTCTTAGAACCCGGGCACAAAGTATGATTTGCTTTTCATTTTTCGGACAACTTAGGAGTTACTCGGAATCAAACTATAATGCTTGTGAGTGTGTGCGAAGTTGTGTGCAAGTTGATTTTTCGGATTCTATGCAAACAAGAGGTTTTCAAATTACTTCATTGGGTTCTTTTAACATGTTTTAACTAGAGCCGGTTTCGGGCACCTCTAGTGTTTTGTTTTTAGTTTTCTTAAGTTAATTAATTTATTCGACTAGAGCCAGTTTTGGGCACCTCTAGCGATCAATTTTTAGCATATACTAGAGCAAATTTCGGGCACCTCTAGTAATCAATTTTTAGCGCATACTAGAGCCAATTTCTGGCACCTCTAGTATTCATCCAATTTTTATTCTAATCCCCCAACTTTTTAACTATAAACCTAAGTTCTCTAGAATTCCTTAAATCAATCAAGCCACACAGTGTTTCATCAAGTTTAGCGTCATAGTACGATTATAAGTGTTTCCATGTTTATCCTAGAATAAAAAGTTCTATCAATTAAGTACATTGGATATTCATCAAATCTAAGCAATTCTTGTTCCAACTAAAGGCATGGCAAGGAATTTATGTATCCTAAATGCAATACTTAAGATGAATGCAATTAAACATGCTAACTAACTAATAACAATCCCCTCAAACTCGAGTGAGGCATTGTCCTCAATACATGCAATAAAGAAAAATAAAGATAAAAAAAGTAAAATGCAAATGAGGACTTACTCCGAGAGTTCGTCGTTGTAGATGATTAGTTTCATTTTGGTCGGTGTCTTGATTCTTTTACTTGAACGCAGTGGTTGCTTCCTTGTTGCCGATGGTGGAATCGATCCTCGTACGGGGTTGTCCTCATCGTCAATGTCATTGGCTTTTCGCTTGGGCTTGGAGGATTCAATTGGTGCGGTCTTTGTTGGTGCAATGGAGGACTCGTCCGAATATGAAAAATTAGACAATGATTCAGTGTTTGTTGGTGCAATTGGTGCGGTCTTTGTTGGTGCAATGGAGGATTCAATTGGTGCGGTCTTTGTTGATTCAGGCATAGGTGCTTTATCTTTGGCTTTTGCAGTGGTTGCCGAAGCGTATTTAGCTTTGGTTGCCATGACATCTTCAGTGTTGGTTGCCATGGCAACTGCTTGGGCAGGCGCGGTGTAGGTTGCTGCGACATCATCTGTTGCGGTTGCCGTGGCAACTCCTTCATTGGTTGTCGTGGCAAGGATTTCGGCAGGAAAGATTGGGAACGGCACGCGACTGTCCGGGTACTTTTCCAGGATGACTTGGGTGATGGCATTGTTGTGATCCTTCATGTATCGCATGAACATTAGTTGCCGGTCTTCAATTTGCCTAAGGCGGTTCGCCAACAGTTGTAAAAGTGCTTCAAGTTGTCTCGGGACTGCTGTCTGAGTTGTCCGGGTATCAGTTGCTTGGGCATTATGAGTTGCCGCGGTAATTGAAGGCGTTGGGGATTTTACCGGTGCCTCTCCCATTAGCTTCCGAATTTGTGCTCGATTCCAACCGAACTTTGGTAGGGCCTTTTCATCAGTGGACTCACTTGGGACATGCATCTCCTTGCAAAGATTGGAAATTAAGCAAGTGAAGAAAAGAGAACCCTTTTCTTTTGTGCTACATACAAAAATCTCATCACAAATAATTTTTCCAATGTTAATGATGCGATTATGCAAGATATAATGTATGAGCAAAAGATGAGGTGTATCAACGGTGATATTGTGTGTGGTGGGCATTAAAGAAGTTTTAACAAACTTATTCCATAATTTTGCCTCGGGTTTAAGCCGAAGGTGATTTACCGTGCCCTTGTATTTACCATCGTTCCAATGAGTTCCCGGTAGAGTGAGTTCTTGAAGCACCTTGTCTAGTTGCTTAGGCGTGAGTTGATCAACAACGGCTTGATGCTCGTCCTTCTCAATGTAGAGCCCGTAAAAGGTGTTGATGTTTTCGGGGCTTATGAGTATAGCCTTGTCACGAACAAAAACATAAGGATTATCCGAGTTAGGTGAGTGAGCATAGAATTCTCTTACCCATGAGATGTTACCCGGTTCCGATTGATGGCAAAAGATTTGCCACTTTTGATGTGCAATCCTTTCGAAGATTAATGGTTCAAGGCCGAAATCTTGATGAGAGTTGGAGTATTCAAAGCCTTGTTCTTCGCAAATCTTCCGGCTTTCAAACTTGGAGTGAAATCTTTCTTGAACCACCGGTGTAGCAAACTTCTTGTAACTTGGTTCTTTGGAGGAACTTGGATGAACCAAAAATTCAATTTTGGATGCCATGGATGATCTTGGTTGTGAGTTTGGTAAAAACAAAGAAAAGAAAGCAAAAGAATACTAAAGAGTTGCAAGATGAAAAGTAGGAATAGATTTCTTGGAGTTTAAGGGTGATGGGTTAAATAGAAGAGATAGGTAGTAAATATGGTGGGTGGGATTAATTTTGGAATAAAGAAGATAAGGGTTTCGATTTAGGGGAAGGGTGACGGCTAGGGGGTTTATTTAGGGTAAACTAGAGGCTTAATATAAGCCTTAGATTCAGCCCATTAATTTCCTTGTTGAAGAAGTTTCCTTCTTGAATCAAAATTCCTCTTTATCTTTAACTCTTTTACTACAATTCAAAAACAAATAAAATAAGAATTAAAATTAAAGATAAACTAATAAAAGAAAATAAATAAAGATGTGCAAAGAAATTCTTAAACTTAAAATTTTAAAAACAATTAGATAAATATGAAAGAAAGATGTAGTCTTAATCTTAAAGAAAATAAATAAATCTATCCTAAAAAGAAAAAAAGTAACCGAAATTAAATAATAATAAAATAATAATCAATAGTTCGAAAAGAAAAAAAAATGAAAATAAAAATAAAAAGAAAATATTGAAAGGAGAGCATGCACCTGCATCTCCTAAGGTGACCACTTCTTTGTTACATTCCACATGGGCACCGTTGTAGTGCTTCAATCTTTGTCCATTAACTTTGAATTCATGTTCGTCAGTGATGGACTTGATTATCACGGCACCATGGGAGAATGGTTTGACAACTTCGAATGGTCCCGACCATCTTGATTTTAGTTTTCCCGGGAAAAGTTTTAGCCGAGAATTGAATAAGAGAACTAGTTGCCCTAGCATGAATTGCCGCAGCAATAGTTTCTTGTCATGCCATTGCTTTGTTTTCTCCTTGTAGATTCGTGCATTGTTATAGACGAGTGCATGGAATTCTTCTATCTCGTTGAGGTCCAACAAACGCTTTTGCCCGACACTTTCCCAATCCATATTCACGATCTTGATTGCCCAATATGCCTTGTGTTCTATTTCCACCGGTAGATGGCATGTTTTGCCATAGACAAGTCGGAAGGGAGACATACCTAAGGGTGTTTTGAATGCAGTGCGATATGCCCAATGTGCGTCATCTAGTATTACTGACCAATCCTTCCTAGAGGGATTTACAACTTTCTCCAGTATACCCTTCAATTCCCGGTTAGAAATTTCTGCCTGCCCATTGGTTTGTGGTTGATATGTCGTAGCAATCTTGGGTGATACTCCAAAGAATTGTAACATCTTAGCGATGAGTTTGTTGTCGAAGTGCTTGCCTTCATCACGATAATTGCTCTCGGCATCCCAAACCATGTAAATATATTTTTCTACAAGAATCTTTGCATGATCTTGGAATCGTTGGTGGGAACTGCAGCTGCCTCAACCCATTTAGATACGTAGTCAATGGCAAGTAGAATGTAGAGGTTGCCGAATAAAGATGGGAAAGGTCTCATAAAATCAATCCCCCATACATCGAACAATTCCATCTCGATAACGTTTTGGAACGGAATTTCATGTCGTATAGAGATATTGCCCGTCCTCTAGCATCAATCACATTGCTTGTAAAACTCTTGGGCATCTTTGTACAGCGTTGGCCAATACAAACCGGATTGCAAAACTTTGACCGCGGTACGTGTTCCTCCAAAATGTCCTCCACAGGGTGAAGAATGGCATTGCCGGAGTACATTTTGTTGCTCTTCTTCAGGGACACATCGGCGTATAACCTGATATGCACATTGTTTAAACAAAAGAGGCTCGTCTCAAAAGTAATGCTTAGCATCATGGCAGAACCGCTTCTTCCCTTGGTGAGTAAGGCCATAAGGTAAAATACCACAAATAAGGAAATTAACTAAATCCGCGTACCAGGGTATTGCTGAGGCATGTGCTGCCATGGCGACTGCTTCTAAGATTGTTGAGGCGTGTGCGTCGAGAGTTGCTGAAGCGTCGAGGGTTGCCGAGGCATGCGCATCCATGGTTGCTGAGGCATCAGGGGTTGCCGAGGTATGCGCATCTATGGTTGCCGAGGCAACTAACATTTGCTCATCCAAGAATGCATGACATATCTCTAAATTCCCGTCCTCCTCCCTATTGTATTCTAAGCGTGATAAGTGATCGGCCACTTGATTTTCTATTCCTTTCTTGTCCTTAATTTCAATGTCAATCTCTTGTAAAAGCAATATCCAACGAATCAAACGAGGTTTGGCATCCTCTTTAGCAAATAGATACTTAATTGCCGATGGTCCGTATGAACAATTACCTTTGTACCAATCAAATAGGATCAGAAATTGTCAAATACGCAAACTCCGGCTAGTAACTCTTTCTTCGTTGTTGTGTAATTCACTTGAGCACTATTAAGAGTTTTACTAGCGTAGTATATCACATGAAAGGTCTTACCTGTGCGTTGGCCTAGGACTACTCCTACCGCGAAATCACTTGCATCATACATAAGCTCAAAAGGTAGCGTCCAATTTGGTGGAACGACAATGGGTGCCGAGGTAGGCTTTTCCTTTAGGGTTTCGAATGCTTGGGGGTGCAAGAATCATCAAAATTGAATACTTTATCTTGTTCAAGCAAATTGCACAAGGGTTTAGTAATATTAGAAAAATTATGAATGAACCTCCTATAAAAACCTGCATGTCCAAGAAAGCTTCAGATTCTTTTAACCGAACTTGGTGGGGGTAATCTCTCGATCACGTCCATCTTGGCTTTGTCTACTTCAATTCCCTTGGATGAAATCTTGTGGCTGAGCACTATTCCTTCATCTACCATAAAATGGCGCTTCTCCCAATTAAGGACTAAATCAGTTTCTTCACATCTTGCCAACACCTTTTCTAAATTGCCGAGGCAACTATCGAAGTCATTACCAAAAATGAAAAAATCATCCATGAAGATCTCAAGGAAGTCTTCGACCATGTCTGAAAAGAGTGCCATCATGCATCTTTGGAAGGTTGTCGGGGCGTTACACAATCCGAACGGCATCCTTCGGAAAGCATAAGTACTGTATGGGCATGTGAAGGTTGTATTTTCTTGGTCTTCTAGTGATATGGCAATTTGATTGTAACCTGAATAACCATCAAGAAAACACTAAAAAGGTTTACCTACAAGATGGTCAAGCATTTGATCAATAAAGGGTAATTGGAAGTGATCTTTCCTAGTAGCTTTGTTTAGCTTTCGATAATCCATACAAACCCTCCAACCGGTCACAGTCTTGGTTGGAATGAGTTCATTGTTTTCATTACTTACCACCGTTATACCTCTCTTTTTCGGTACACATTGTACCAGACTTACCCATGTACTATTAGAGATAGGGTATATGATGCCGGCGTCAAGCCACTTGATGATTTCTTTCATTACAACCCCTTTCATGACATGATTCAGTCTCCTCTGGGTCTCAATTGAGGGTTTGTTATCATCTTCCAACAAAATCTTGTGCATGCACACTATCGGGCTAATTCTCTTCAAGTCGACAATTGTCCACTCTATTGCCTTCTTGTGTAGCATCAATATTTTGATCAACTTCTTTTCTTGTTCAAGCTGTAACTTAGAGGAAATAATTACAGACAATGTATTATCGGTTCCCAAGTAAAGATATTTTAGTTGCTCTGGCAACTGTTTCAACTCAAGAATCGGTGGTTGTTCAATGGAGGGCATTTCGATTTTACCTTCCTTACCTGAGTAATCTAGTGGTTCAAAGTATGTACCTAGTCAATTGACTAACCAATTTGCCTCTTCTTGTTGTTCCTCATCAATCGGTTCTTCATACTCCCCCGGTTCCTCTTGATCGGCAATGTAGTTCCCGAGGTAACTAAATTTCCCGTCGAAGTTAAACTCTGTCGTGGCATGAAGAAGTTGGCATTCTTTCGGATCATCGGCATGCCTTAGTGTTTGGAACACATTTAGTTTAACTTGCTGGTCATTCACCATCATTGTGAGTTCTCCCTTTTCAACATAGATCAAGGTTCTCCCTGTTGCTAGGAAGGGTCTCCCGAGAATGATAGGTGCATGTTCATCTACTTCACAATCCAAAACAATAAAGTCAACGGGAAAAATAAATTTATCAACTTTTACCAGTATGTCTTCGATTTTTCCCTCTGAATGCACATAGGATCTGTCGGCTAGCTGTAGCATAACTGTTGTACGTCTTGCCTTCCCGATTCCTAGTTTCTGGAAAATCGATTTAGGCATCAAGTTTATGCTTGCTCCAAGGTCACATAATACTTTCCTGGCATAGTGGTTTCCAATGGAACAGGGTGTTGTGAAACTTCCGGGATCCTTCAACTTGGGTGGCATGCGATTGTGAAACATGGCCATGCATCCCTCTGTTGCGGCATCTGTTTCAAATTCTCCTAACCTTGTTCTCTTGGACACAATGTCTTTAAGAAACTTGGCATAGTTCGACATTTGTTCAATTGCTTCAACCAATGGCAAGTTGAAGTGGACTTGCTTTAGGATATCAAGGATCTTCTTGAATTGATATTCTTGCTTTTGTCGCTTCAACCTCTGTGGGAATGGTGGTGGAAGTCGGATATCTTCGATCCTTTCATTGGTCTGGAACCTGATTGATGGCATTGCCGGGGTAACTGGAGTTGCTGAGGCATTGTCAACTGTGGTTGCCGTGGCGTGCCTATTGTTGGTTATCGAGGCATCCTTATCGCCGATTGCCGAGGCATTTCCTGGTTCAACATCTGAGGCTTTGCTGCTGAGTTCGTCTTGCTCTTTTTGTGGAGTTTTGTTTGATGAGCGAGCTTGAGCCTCTTTAAGTTGTTGGCCACTTCTAGCGGTGATCGCCTTACATTGCTCATGGCCAGTTCCTCTTGCGACTTCAGTATCGCTAGGTAAACCTCATTGCGGTCTAGTATTCAGGTTTTGAGCAAATTGTCCGACTTGATTGCCGCCTCTTGGTTTTGCAATCTCATCTCGGTCCTGTTAATAAAAGCATCAGTTCTTTTTATGAAGTTACTATTCTCAGCCATATAAGATTCAGTTTTCAACATAAAAGCATTGAGAGAATTTTCCAAAGAACTAGATGTTGTCGGTTGTTGTTGTGGCAACTGTTGTCATTGCATATTCTGCTGGAATCCCGATGCTTGTGCATTTTGATTGTTCTGGTTTAGAGCATTGTTGGGATTACTCCATGAAAAATTCGGGTGCTTCTTCCAAGCTAGATTGTATGTATTGGACATCACATTGTTGTTCCGATTGTAATTCCCCACATAAAAGTTGGATTCCGAATTCTGCATGCATTCAGAAGAATCATGGTTACCACCACATAACTCACAAAAGGAATCCATTACCTTGACTTCTTGTGTGTTGTTTGATTTTTGCATGCTCTGGACCATCTTGGTTAGAGTGGCCAATTGTGCCGAAATTGAGTCTGATGATCCCAGTTCATGTATTATGGCTTAGCGTCTAACTCCTCATCTTCTAGCAGATGGGAATTGATAATCATTCTTGGCAAGCCTGTTTAGAATTTGCATTGCTCCCTCAGGCGACTTATCTAGGAGTATGTCGTTTGCCGAGGCATATAGCACCATCCTTGTTGGTGTATTCACAACGATGTAAAACATTGTTACTTGCGTCCACACTGGGAATCCATGTAGGGGCCATTTGTGTAGAAGTTCTCTATATCGCTCCCAAGCCTCGTACATGGATTCATCATCTGCCTGTCGAAAATAAGTAATTTCGTTACAAAGCCTATCAGTCAAATTTGTAGGATTAAATCGAGCAAGGAAATCACGACAAAGATCGGTCCAAGATCCTATTGATCCGACAGGAATACTATTTAACCATGCTTTCGCCCTATCCCTCAGTGAATTGGGGAATAATCTTAGTCGTAAAACATCTGGAGTGACTCCTTGTATTTTGAATGAATTACAAATCTCGAGGAAAGATTTACGATGTTGTCGTGCATCTTCAGTTGCTGAGCCGCCAAATTGACCAATTGTGTTGATCATATTAAACATCACTGTTTTCAACTCAAAGTGGTCATCTTCAATTTTAGGTGTGACAACTCCTGGATTAAGTCCTTCAAGATCTTCTTCAAGATAGTCTAGAATAGTTTTGTTTCGTGCAAGAATCACTCCTCCTCCTTCTGGAGCATCTTGATTCATATTGCCGTCTTGATTAGCCATTGCTACTCTAAACCTTCGTCTAAGTCTTTGTAAGGTTCGTTCGATTTCTGGATCAAAGGGATATTCTGGTGTAATCGGTCTCGCCCTGGTCATATACCAATGCAAAACCAAAGTTTGTTAACCCTTTGAATCTTAAACAAGAAAAATAAAAAGTACAAGAAGATAAAAACAAATTTGCTATTGCCAATCCCCGGCAACGGCGCCAAAAACTTGTTGCGCGTAATAAGTTCTCCGCAATTGTGCAAGTGTACACATCGCAAGTTATAGTATAAAAGATATCATCTCCATAGGGATTGGTGCCACTTCAAGAATCTAATCTCTTGCACTGCAAAAAGTAAAAACAAAGTAGGTGATTGTAGGAGTTTAACTAACAACTAAACTAGAAAGCAATAATGTAAAAGAAGATGTAATTAAATGAGAGAGAATAGGCCAAGTTATCGTGAGTTGAGGTGTGATAGCCGATTGGATCGTCTTGGTAAAAGAGGGCAAGGGCAACTCAGTTGCCGTTGCAACTTGCACAGCGGGGTTGCCTTGGCAACTAATCGATGGTTGCCTGGGCGACTAGCTGGGCAACTACTTGGGCAGCTGGGCAACAACTTCAAGGTTCGACGGAGCGTTCTTCAATGGTTTCCTCTTATCCCTAAGTCGAAACTCTAGCTACTTGTGCATGCCTTGATAATACATCCCTGCGTGAATCAAGGGTGAACAACAACCAATCTTGCGTTCCTCTTAGCCGTTGAAATCCTTAACTTATTCCTAAGCTAGATTAATCTTCACCATCAATAGATTGAATAAAGACCATACTCATTCATTTCTTGAATCTAACTCTCCCGATATTAGATAAATAGATGAAGTTACGAGATCCTCTCCCAATTCACTCGCAAACATGAATAAGAACCAAGAATGAGTAAACCATGAATTGAAAGTGCAAACTCTTATTACCTAAACAAAATCCAATTGTTTCTCACAAACACAAAACACAATAACCTTAGCCAAATATATTTACTTCATGGTTAGGTTCCAAAGAAACACAAAACAAAAAATTCCTAGCATAAACCTAATGGAACAAGAAAGAAAAAGATGAAGAATGGTTGAAGCCTTGTCGAAATCTCTCCAAAGCCTTGTCGAAATCTCCCTTGCTCTTTGTTGAAAATTCTCTCCTCTCTCCCCCTTGGAGTTGACGGCATGGTCTTTAATTTATAGGGCTAGGTCAAAGTCTTTTTTTTGAGGAGGAAGTTAAGTTGGAATTAAATTATCTTTAAAGAATATAATTCTTTATTATATTTAAATTCCTTCTAGAACTTCTTCTATCTTCTTGGGATTTAATTTCTCTTTAACCTCTTCATGGAAATCAAACTCCTTTGGGATTTAGCTTTGCTCCACGTCATCTTGGGCTTATCTAGTCATCAATTTAGACTACCATATCATCTTATTCCTTGTCGAAAATTGCCTTGGCAACTAGCTCGGCATCTCCTTCGTGCATTGCCCTGGCAACTGGTTCCAGTTTTGCTTTGGCAAGTGATTCTCCACACACACACAAAAACACACCAAAGCAGTATCTTTTTCCACAAAATTGAGCAAAATATGAAATCAAGCTTGTCCACCAAGGAAACGATGCAAACATGCATGAATGACTAATAATGCAACTAATATGAGCCTAAGTCTAGCAATAATAAGAATAAAAATGGTAAATAAAATAGTACTTTTAGACACTTAACACTTGTGTGTGATCGCTTGAAAGCAGCTGAGGATCCGCAGAAGTCTTACGCGGATTTGAAGCATAGGGAAATTGAATATGCGGTAGGCGATCATGTATTCTTGAAAGTGTCACCATGGAAAAAGGTGATGAGATTTGAACGTAGGGGTAAGCTTAGTCCGAGGTTTATTGTACCGTATGAGGTCGTTGAGCATGTAGGTCATGTGGCTTATCGGTTGAGGTTGCCTTCCAAGCTGGAGAAAATACATGATGTGTTCCATGTATCTATGTTACGGAGGTATCGGTCCGATCCTTCGCATGTTATGCCGGTGGAGCATATATAGTTGTGGCCAGATTTATCCTACGATGAGGAACCGGTGGAAATCCTTGATTCCAACAATAAGGTTCTTCGTGGTAAGACAATTGAGCTTGTGAAGGTCTTATGGCGACACCGAGGTGTTGAGGAAGCCACTTGGGAAGGCAAGGTGGATATGATGGAGCAATTTCCGCATTTGTTTCCTCCAGGTAATTTTGAGGACAAAATTTTGTAAGTGAGGGAGAGTTGTAACACCCCGATTTTGGGCTTAGATGTTTTAAAGGTTGGTTCGAAGGTCCGTGGACTAGTATTAGAGTTTCGAGTCGATTTCAGGATTAAATTGGTTTAAATATTTTTGAAGGTGATAAATTTGAGGAATAATATTCTAAAATCATTATTAATTATATTAAGTATAATGGTGAAATCAATTTTGGAAGATAAGATATGAAAATCGGACATTTTGGATGGTTACCAAAATGCAATTTTTGAAAAACTGCTTTTAAAGGTGACTAAAATGAAAATGGTCAAATTCTTAGAATCTTTAAGGAGCTATTTTACCAAGTTTTTCTAATGATTTCTCCCTTAATTAAAGAATGTTTTAACATGTTTTTAAAGTTAATTAAAATGGGATTTTAGTTAAAAAGTTAGTTAAGCTTTTTAAAGAAAATTCACTTACATTTCTCTCAATTTTTTCTCTCCATTCTATCCTCAACCAAACACTCAAGTTTTCATCAAAATCCAGAGGTGATAAGTCTTTTAACTTGTATTTATGATTTGTAATTGACTAATTAACATTGTTTTACAAAATCTCATCTAAATCTTGTGTTTTCTTAGCTTTTATCAAACCAATTGAGGGAGAAATCTCACAATAGGGGTAAGGTCTGTGATCTCCTCTATTGTATGGTTCATTACTGAAATTCTCAAGTATTTGATCCTTGATGTATGAATTGTAAATTGATTTTAATGATTTATCAATGTTTGATTGAGTAAATTGGGTAAAATTGATGTAACAAGGTAATATTTGAAGTCGATCTGATTTTCAGTGTTTAAGATTGATTTAATATATATTTTGGATGTATTATGATGTTGATAAGTTGTTTTTGTCAATAGAATCCCGAAACTCTTGGATCTCTAATTGTTTAGGTTGTTAGATTTGAGTTTTTGTTATGATATTCGAGTTTAATCTTTGCTGGAAGTAAAAGGATGTAGGGAAAGGGTTTTTGGATGTTAATTGATGTTGATTGATTGGTTGAATCCTTGTTTTATAGTTGGATTAAGTTTTGAAAACGTTTGATGATGTTTTCAGTTTGTTCCAGATGGTTTCTAAGTGGGAAACCTGAGAGTTGTGGGGTTTTGCTTTCAGGCAGTGGTTTGAATGCATTATGATGCATTTATCCTCTGGTTTTATGTGTTTAAAATAGGGGATAATCAAGGCGATGAAGCTTGACCTTGTTTTGTTGCTTGCCAGGAGCTTGTATCGCTTTGGCAAGGAAGGCGAAACGTATCAATGAGTGGAAACTGGTTTTAAATGCTTTACAAAGGTTTGTAAAGGTTTTTGGGAGTCTAGGGTAAGCGTGAGACACTTACCTAAGCTCCAAAGTAAGTTTCTCTTATTTTTCTCTTGAATATCGGCTTTGATATAAGCATGTTGTTTGCATGTTTTGGTGATAAACATGGTATGATTTACTTACTGGAAATGCATGATTTTGATTACATATGTAGGGGTTTAAAAGTATATTAAATGCTAATGAGCATTGGTTTTCATTCCGGTTGGGAATTGTGTTATTGCATTGGCAATGAGATTGGCATATATGATGTTTTGTATAATGCATTATAAAGCAGTAAGTAAATGGTTTGTAAATGGTATATTGGCTATGTGACATGGTGAGAAAACATTCGGATATAGTTGGCATGCCATATGATAAAAAAAAGCACTATAAAATATGAACAAAATCGATCGTGGCCATGGGTCCTTGAGGTATGGCAGTTTAACAAGGCCACTCGGACTGTTGGGGACCTCATTTGGGGGATGCGGTTTAACTAGGCAACCCAAATTGTTGGTAATCTTGCGGATTAAATAGGCAAGGTCGGTACACTTGCAGTTTAACTAGGCAAGGGTGGAATCTCGCGGTTAAACTAGGCAAGGGTGTCAAATCTTATGGTTTATGTAACCCCCTCGACCCGGCCTAGTCGCAAGACCGGTTCGAGCAAGCTACATTAGGTTTACCGAAGTAAACCGGGAAGATTAAACCTAAAACATGTCCATTTTTTCCTTTTATCTTCTCTAGATGCATTAATTCTTTCCTACATGATCATACTATTCATAGGTGAGCACTCATCTCAATCGGGCATCGTTACGACATCCAATTGGCCACAACACTAATTAAGGACCAAAATGTAATTTAAGAAAATAAAAGTACTTTTCTAATTTTTAAGTTACCAACTTTTAATTAAGTTCATTTCATGCCTATATGTCAAAAATAAGCTTCAGACGATCATCCATGCTCAAATAATTGGCAAAACAAGATTCAAGGACTAAAACGAAAGAAAACATATCTGCCCTTCCAAGACATTAACAGAAATAATGATATCCGTATCGATACACTGAGTCCCGTATCGATACGGTTGTGAACTCCTTGTTTTGATACGGTGAGACCCGTACCGGTACGCTACTTAGAGTATAAAGTACGGTTTAAAATCATTTCACACTATACCGATATGGTCCCTTGGTGTTCCGGTACGCGGCCTC
This sequence comes from Hibiscus mutabilis, assembly GCA_019671005.1. NCBI lineage: Eukaryota > Viridiplantae > Streptophyta > Magnoliopsida > Malvales > Malvaceae > Hibiscus > Hibiscus mutabilis. Next base: position 35,457,336 of record CM033729.1, read on the forward strand.
TTCTCCAAAAAGTGTAATTGCAATAACCTTTAGGCGTATCAAAACACTCTTGCCTATATCGAAATGCCTTTGCCTTATTTGCCTAGCCGTACCGATATGCGGGGGATTGCATATTGGTACGCCTAGGCCTATAATGTCAAAATTTTCTGGTTTTTCACACAATTCTAGATTCAATTGGTCCCTATCAACTTTCCAACACGTATATCAACACTTGAATATACATAATCTATCATTTAAACCAAGGTTAGACAAACAAAACAACATCATGCTTCCAAAGGACCACTCTAGAGGCATGCTTCCTAGACCACTTTGCCAAACATACCATAATGCACATTTAAACCATTCTCAGCATAAGCAACATGCCAACACAGTCAACATAGCATACTAAACTTGTTCAAACCAGCACAACATAGCAATCCACAAGGAAAACTCTAAATGCATACCTAAACATCCATTCAACCTCAACCATGGGCAAGTAATAACATCAAGCTAAACAACATATAACCATCATCAAAAACCAGTATAGAATCATTCTAAAGAACCACAATGCAACATATTTACAACTCCCAAAAACCATGAGGAACATATTGCCTTATTAACCAGAAACATAAACCGAGTTCATACTCAAAAGTAGTTTATCTCTTGGATCCTTGCAAACCTTGCGTTTGCTTCCCCGAACTTTAATGCTCTGCATCATTAGAAAAAAGAGAGCGTAAGCACACATGCTTAGTGAGGAAACTCGTAAACAATGATGCACTGAAAACCATTTAAAAAACACATGCTTGCTTTTCCCAAGACATGCATACAACCTAAGCATTTTTCCATGATTCCAACCGAATCAAAACACAATAATCTTTCTATAACAACATATACAGTTCATGCTTAAATCCCAAAGCATTATAAAAAAACCATGCTTAAATCCCAAAGCATTACAAACAAGGTTCAACACATGAACTTTCTCATATATTGGCATTTATAGTGACCCGGATAGACTACTTCTATCGTATACACATACCGGATACACGAATCTCTCATACCCTTCCTAGTTAAACTGCATGATATCCCAAACCTTGCCTAGTTAGGCCACAAGATTTGACATCTCCACCTAGTTAAACCGCAAGATCTCACCCTTGCCTAGTTAAGCCGCAAGTGTACCGACCTTGCCTAGTTAATCCGCAAGATCACCATCAATTTAGGTTGCCTAGTTAAACCGCAAGTCCCAAATGCGGTCCCTAACAACATTTACAAACCTTTGTAAAGCATTTAAAACCAATTTCCACTCACCGATATACCTCGCCTTCCTTGCCAATGCGAAACAAGGTCCCGACAAGCAACCAAACAGTGTCAAGCTTCGTTGCCTTGATTCTCCCCTGTTTTAACCACATAAAACTAGAGGATAAATGCATTCAAACCATTGCCTAACAACAATCTCCCGCAACTCCCAAGTTGCCCACTCAAAAAACCATCTGAAACATACCGAAATCATCATCAAACATTTTCAAAAATTAACCAGCCATAAAACAACAATTCAAGCCATCAACCAACATCTAATAACATCCAAAAACCCTTTCCTAACATCCTTTTACCTCTAGCAAAGATTAAACTCGATTATCTCCACAGTAACTCAAAACTAGCAACCTAAATAATTAGAGATTCTAGAGTTTCGGGTTTCTATTGATAATAACAACTTATGAATTTCAAAACACATCCAAAACATATATTAAATCAATCTCAAATACGGAAAATTAGATCCACCTCGAAAATCACCATGTTTCATCAATATTTCCAAAATAACTCAATTAATCATTGATAAAACATTAAAATCACATTACAACTTACAAATCAAGGATCAAATACTTGGGAATATCAATAAAGAACCATTTAATAGAGGAGGTCACGAACCTTACCCCTGTTATGTGATTTCTCCCTCAATTGGCTTGTTTAAAGCTAAGAAAATATAAGATTTCAATGAGATTTTGCAAAAGAAAGCTAAAGAATCAAATAAAAGTCAATAATCTGAGTGAAAAGAGTTCCTTACATCTGGATTTTGATGAAATTCTGAGTGCTTGGAAGAAAAGAAGTTGAGAGAAAAGGTTTAGGAAAAAGTTATAAGAATTTCTTTTAAAAGCTAATAACTAACTTTAGATATTTAATCCTTATTAACACCCTTTTAAAACACATGTTTAAAATGATTTAATTGAAGAGAGAAACCACCAGCAAACACTTGGTAGATTAGCTCCTTAAGGATTCTAAGGATTTGACCTTTTTGATTTTAGTCACTTTAAAACAGTTTTCAAAAATCGCATTTTGGTCACTAACCCAAAATGTCATATTTCCAAATTCCGTTTTCTAAAATTGATTCCACCAAAAATCAATATATTAAAAGATGATTTTTAACTATTTTCCATATTTGTATCTTACCAAAAAATATATGGTCCTGAATTCGACTCGAATGTCTAACCCGGTCCACCAGACCGCATAATAAACCTCAAAACCGCTAAGCCCAAAATCGGAGTGTTACATATCTCCCCCACTTAAGAAATTTCGTCCTCAAAATTACCTGGAGGAAACAGATGCGGGAATTGCTCCAACATATCCGCCTTGCTTTCCTAAGTAGCTTCCTCAACACCTCGGTGACGCCATAAGACTTTCACGAGTTCTATCGTCTTACCACGTAGAACTTTCTTGCTGGTATCGAGGATCTCTATGGGTTCCTCATAAAAGGTTAGGTCGGCCTCAACTCCACATTCTCCACCGCCATAACTTGCGCTAGATCTGATCGGTATCTCCTCAACATCAAAACATGGAACACATTATGAATTCTCTCTAACTCGGGAGGCAACCTCAACCGGTATGCCACAGGGCCCACACACTCAATAACCTCGTATGGTCCAATAAACCTCGGACTAAGCTTACCCTTACGTCCGAATCTCATCACCTTTTTCTATGGTGACACTTTTAAGAGTCTGCGATCGCCCACCGCCTATTCAACCTACTTACGCTTCAAATCCGCGTAAGATTTTTGCTGATCCGCATCCGCTTTCAACCGGGCGCATACAAGATTAACCTTCTCATATGTGTCTTTTAACACATCCGGTAGAGTAACATGCTTTTCCCCCACCTCAGCCTAACATAAGGGCGTACGACATCTCTTGCCATATAATGCCTCTTAAGGTGCCATCTATATACTTGCCTGATAACTTTTGTTGTAAGCAAACTCAACTAAAGGCAAATACTTCTCCCAGGTTCCTTGGAACTCTATAATACAACATCTCAGCATATCCTCCAAAACTTGGATAACCGCTCAATATGCCCATCCGACTGAGGATGATACGTAGTGCTAAAACTAAACGTTGAACCTAAGGCCTGGTGCAAACTCCTCCAAAACCTTACCGTAAACCTCGGATCCCTATTCGAAATGATGGATTTAGGTACACCATGCAAGCGCACAATCTCAGCTATATACAAATCTGCCAACTTGTCCAAGGTGTACATTGTATGCACTAGCAGGAAATGTGCACACTTTGTGAACTGGTCAACAATCACCCAAACGGAATCCTTCTTAACCGGTGCCAACGGCAACCCTATTACAAAATCCATGGTGATTCTCTCCCATTTCCACTCTAAAATTTTTAGCGGTTGCAACAACCCCGATGAAAATTGATGTTCAACCTTATCCCGCTGACATACCATACAATTGGAAACAAACTCAGCCACATCCTTTTTCAACCCAACACAACAGTATGCCTCCTTCAAATCACGATGCATTTTAACACTACCAGGATGCATAGAAAAAGGATTAGAGAGTGCCTCTGTCAAGATAGTATGCCTAAACTCTGGATCATCCGGCACCACTATCTGACCCTTGAAACATAAAACTCCATCATCATCAAAATGAAAATCTATCGGATTACCATCTGCTATATCCTTAACATGCCCAACCAACGAATCATCGTACGGTTGCTTAGCTTTAATCAACTGTGATAACATAGGCTTAACTTGCAATTCATCTAGCAAACCGCCCTCCCGCATTACACTCAACCTTGCAAACATAGCTCGAAGCTCAACCGCAACCTTACGACTTAATGCATCTGCCACTACATTGGCTTTACCAGGATGATACTCAATTGTCAAGTCATGATCCTTAAGAAACTCCAACCATGTACGTTGCCTAAGATTCAAATCTTTCCGGGACATCAAATACTTCAAGCTCTTGTGATCCGTAAAGATCACACACTTCTCACCATAGAGGTAATGTCGCCAAAATTTCAAAGCGAAAACCACGGCCGCAAGCTCCAAATCATGAGTTGGATAATTGCGCTCATGAACCTTCAACTGCCTAAATGCAAAGGCCACAACCTTCCCATCCTACATCAGTACACAACCTAAGCCAACATAGGACGCATCACTATAAACCACAAACTTTTTCCCAAATTCAGGCTGAATCAACACAAGGGCATGTGTCAGAACTTCCTTCAACTTCTCAAAACTGTGTTGCTGCTTCTCCGTCCACACATAAGGAACATTCTTCTGTAACAACTTGGTCAACGGTGCAGCAATACTCAAAACCCCCTCAACAAAACGATGATATTAACCAGCCAACCCAAGAAAACTACGCACCTCCAATACAGACTTAGGTGGCTTCCAATTGAGAATAGCCTCAATCTTCTAAAGATCAACGCGAATACCCTCCGCAAAAACCACGTGACAAGGAATTTCACTTCCTTTAGCTAAAACTCGCACTTGCTCAACTTAGCGTATAATTGATTATCCTTCAACACTTGCAACATCTGTAAATGCCGAAAATGCTCTTCCTTGGTATGAGAGTACACGAGAATATCATCTATGAACACCACCATGAACTAATCAAGATACTACTAAAACACTTTATTCATCATGTCCATAAATGTAGTTGGGGCATTTGTCAAACCGAAAGGCATGACCAAAAACTCATAATGCCCATACCTCGTACGGAATGCAATTTTATACATATCCACATCCTTAACCTTCAATTGTAATACCCCGATCTTAAATCTATCTTTGAAAACATCACTGCTTCACGAAACTGATCGAACAAGTCATCAATCCGTGGCAATAGGTATTCTTTACCGTTAACTTGTTCAACTGACGATAATCAATGCACATATGCATCGTACCATCATTCTTTTTAACAAAGAGAATAGGAGCACCCCACGGAGAAACACTTGGTCGAATGAACCCATGGTCCAACAAATCTTGATGCTGTGACTTCAGATCCTTTAATTCTTTTGGTTTCATCTTATAAGGAGCAATGGACACCGATGTTGAACCCTTATATGTCTCAATACGAAGTAAACTAGGATTAAACCTAAAACACATCCATTTATTTTCCTTTTATCTTGTCTAGATGCATTAATGCTTTCCTACATGATCATACTGTTCATAGGTGAGCACTCATCTCAATCGGGCATCGTAACGACATCCAGTTGGCCATAATACTAATTAGGGACTAAAATGTAATTTTAACAAAATTAAAGGACTTTTCTAATTTTTAAGTTACCAACCTTTAATTAAGTTCATTTCATGCTTATATGTCAAAAATTAGCTTCATACGGTCATCCATGCTCAAATAATTGGCGGAACAAGATTTAGGGACTTAAACGGAAGAAAACAGAACTGCCCTTCCAAGACATTAACAGAAATAATGATATCCGTATCGATACGCTGAGTCCCATATCGATATGGTTGTGAACTCATCGTTTCGATACAGTTAGACCCGTAACCAGTACGCTACTTCGAGTATGAAATACGATTTAAAATTATTTCACACCGTACTGATACGGTCCCTTGGTGTTTCGATACGCAGCCTCTTCTCTAAAAAGTGTAATTCCAGTAACCTTTAGGCATATCGAAATGCCCTTGCCTGTACCGAAACGTCCTGGCCTTATTTGCCTAGCTGTACCGATATGATCCCCCGCGTATCGGTATGCCTGGGCTTGTAATATCAAAATTTGTTGGTTTTTCACACAATTCTAGATGCAGTTGGCCCCTATCAACTTTCAAACATGCATATCAACACTTGAATATACATAATCTATCATCTATACCAAGGTTAGACAAACAAAACAACATCATGCTTCCAAAGGACCACTCTAGAGGCATGTTTTCGAGACCACTTTGCCAAACATACCATAATGCACATTTAAACCATTCTCAGCATAAGCAACATGCCAACACACTCAACATAGCATACTAAACTTGTTCAAACCAGCACAAAATAGCAATCCACAAGGAAAACTCTAAATGCATACCTAAACATCCATTCAACCTCAACCATGGGCAAGTAATAACATCAAGCTAAACAACATATAACCATCATCAAAAACCAGTATAGAATCATTCTAAAGAACCACAATGCAACATATTTACAACTCCCAAAAACCATGAGGAACATATTGCCTTATTAACCAGAAACATAAACCGAGTTCATACTCAAAAGTAGTTTATCTCTTGGATCCTTGCAAACCTTGCGTTTGCTTCCCCGAACTTTAATGCTCTGCATCATTAGAAAAAAGAGAGCGTAAGCACACATGCTTAGTGAGGAAACTTGTAAAACAATGATGCACTAAAACCATTTAAAAACACATGCTTGCTTTTCCCAAGACATGCATACAACCTAAGCATTTTTCCATGATTCCAACCGAATCAAAACACAATAATCTTTCTATAACAACATATACAGTTCATGCTTAAATCCCAAAGCATTATAAAAAAACCATGCTTAAATCCCAAAGCATTACAAACAAGGTTCAACACATGAACTTTCTCATATATTGGCATTTATAGTGACCCGGATAGACTACTTCTATCGTATACACATACCGGATACACGAATCTCTCATACCCTTCCTAGTTAAACTGCATGATATCCCAAACCTTGCCTAGTTAGGCCACAAGATTTGACATCTCCACCTAGTTAAACCGCAAGATCTCACCCTTGCCTAGTTAAGCCGCAAGTGTACCGACCTTGCCTAGTTAATCCGCAAGATCACCATCAATTTAGGTTGCCTAGTTAAACCGCAAGTCCCAAATGCGGTCCCTAACAACATTTACAAACCTTTGTAAAGCATTTAAAACCAATTTCCACTCACCGATATACCTCGCCTTCCTTGCCAACGCGAAACAAGGTCCCGACAAACAACCAAACAACGTCAAGCTTTGTTGCCTTGATTCTCCCCTACTTTCAACCACATAAAACTAGAGGATAAATGCATTCAAACCATTCCCATTGGCTAACAACAATCTCCCGCAACTCCCAAGTTGCCCACTCAAAAAACCATCCAAACATATCGAAAACATCATCAAAACATTTTCAAAAATTAACCAACCATAAAACAACAATTCAACCCATCAACCAACATCTAATAACATCCAAAAACCCTTTCCTAACATCATTTTACCTCCAGCAAAGATTAAACTCGATTATCTCTACAACAACTCCAAACTAGCAACCTAAATAATTAGAGATTCAAGAATTTTGGGATTCTATTGATAAAAATAATTTATCAACATCAAAACACATCCAAAACATATATTAAATCAATCTCAAATATTGGAAATTTGATCCACTTTGAAAATCACCATGTTTCATCAATATTTCCAAAATAATTCAATTAAACATTGATAAAACATTAAAATCACATTACAACTTATAAATCAAGGATTAAATGCTTGGGAATATCAATAAAGAACCATTTAACAAAGGATATCATGGACCTTACCCCTGTTATGTGATTTTTCCCTCAATTGGCTTGTTTAAAGCTAAGAAAATATAAGATTTCAATGAGATTTTACAAAACAAATTTAAAGAATCAAAGTAAAATCAATAATCTAAGTGAAAAGAGTTCCTTACCTCTGGATTTTGATGAAATTCTAAGTGTTTGGAAGAAAAGAAGTTGAGAGAAAAGGTTTAGGAAAAAGTTACGTGAATTTATTTTAAAAGCTAATAACTTTAGATGTTTAATCCTTATTAACAACCTTTTAAAATGCATGTTTAAAATGATTTAATTGAAGAGAGAAACCACCAGCAAACACTTGGTAGATTAGCTCCTTAAAGATTCTAAGGATTTGACCCTTTTGATTTTAGTCACTTTAAAACAGTTTTCAATTGATTTTAGTGCATCATTGTTTATGAGCATCCTCACTAAGCATGTGTGCTTACGCTCTCTTTTACCTAATGATGCAAAGATGATTTTTAACTATTTTCAAATTTGTATCTTTGCAAAAATCCAAGAGATAAACTTCTTTTGAGTATAAACTCGGTTTACGTTTCTGATTAATAAGGCAATATGTTCGCCATGGTTTTTGGGAGTTGTAAATCCATTGCATTAAGATTCTCTAGAATGATTCTATGGTGGTTATTTGTGTTTAGCTTGATGTTATTACTTGCCCATGGTTGAGGTTGAATGGATGCGTAGATATGCATCTAGAGTTTCCATGTGGATTGTTATGTCGTACTGGTTTGACCAAGTTTAGTATGCCATGTTAAGTGTGTTGGCATGTTGCTTATGCCGAGAATGGTTTAAATGTGCATTTTGGTATGTTTGACAATGTGGTATAGGGAGCATGCCTCTAGAGTGGTCTTTTGGAAGCATGATGTTTTGTTTGCCTAACCTTGGTATAAATGTTAGATTGTGTATATTTAAGTGTTGATATGCATGTTTGAAGGTTGATAGAGGCCATTTGCATCTAGAATTGTGTGAAAAATTAGCTAATTTTGACATTACAAGCCCATGCATAACAATAAATCCGCGAGGATTTTTTGCTGATCCGCATCCGCTTAGGCAATTAAGGCCATGATGTTTCATATGTGTCTTGTTTTAGTATAGTTAGGCAACATGCTTTTCCCCACCTCGATATAACAGGGGGGTGTTTCTCTTGCCTAGTGGTCACTTAATTTCACTTTTTTGGACGAGGTTTGTGTATCAAAATCAACTAAAGGCAAATACTTCTCCCAGGTTCCTTGGAACTGAAATGATTTTAAAACAAATTTATACAAAATTGGTGTATCGGCTCAATCTCACCATCCGATCGAATGATGATTCACAACCGTAGCGAAACAAGACTCGGCGAACCTATACACGAGCAAACTCCTGTTTTGATTAATGTCCTCGGATCCCTTTTGTTTTGATGGTTTAGTCTCTAAATCTTATTTTGTCAATTATTTGAGCATGGATGATCGCATGAATCTGATTTTTGTCATATAAGCATGAAATAAACCTAATTAAAGTTTGGCGACCGAAGAATTGTGGACGGGTGCAGAGCTTTGTTCGTCAAGAAGGTCGGAATGACATGGATGTGATCGCAGGTACTTTCACTTTGCAATAGTTGTCATTGTTATCTTAGGTTAAATTGGGGTTTACGTTTCCATATATGTCAAGTGAGCATATGTTTGATGAATTCTCCTAAAGTGTTGGTAGGAGTTGGCATCACGATTGCCGTAACACTAGGTGAGGTTGCATAGAAAAGGATTATTTTTTGTGGTTCAAGATAGTATTAGAGCTAGTTGGGTTTAGACCACTAGCTATTGTGGCTGCTTGAAACATAAAACTCCATCATCATCAAATGAAATTCTGAGATGATTACCATCTGATTATTCTCTAAATATTAAACTTTTGGATAGTAGACATCGGGTGGTGTTCTCGTGTAGCTTTAATCAATGTTATAAGTGAATGTAGACGTTGGTCATGCACAATGCAAAAACACTTATATGCATATATTTAAATATGTCAATACATTAATACAAAAAAGAACTCCCTTACGACTTAACAACCTCACTACATTGGCTTTACGGATGATACTCAATTGTCAACTCATGATCAAAACTTTAACCATGAATTTAAGATTCAAACATTTGCATCAAATGACATATCTTGTGATCATAAACCACACAATTTAACCATAAGATAATGTCGACAAAATTTCAAAGTGAAAACCACGGCCAAGCTCAAATCATGAGTTGGATAATTGCGCTCATGAACCTTCAACAAACAAAATGCAAAGGCCACAACCTTCCCATCCTACATCAACAACAACCTCCTACATAGGACGTATCACTATAAACACACAAACAATTTCCCAAATTCAGGTGAATCAACACATCCACATTTCCAGAACTCATGGTATTTCCCAACACCGTGTGATGCCTACCACAACGCTCCACATATCTAAACCGAACTTCTTCTACCTTGAACAACATTATCACCACGCAGCAATTACCCAAAACCCCCTCAATCAAAAGACCTCTTATTTCACTTCCCATAATAGCCAAAAAAACTCAGCTGCTCTCAATACCCGAACTCACACTCGCTTCCAATTGAGAATAGCCTCAATCTTCTAAAGATGAACCTTGTTACCCTCAACAAAAACCACGTGACAAGGAATTTCACTTCCTTTAGCTAAAACTCCACTTGCTCAACTTAGCGTATAATTGATTATCCTTCAACACTTGGAACATCGGTGTAAATCACCAAAATGCTCTTCCTTGGAGCTTGTGGTACACCGAATATCATCTAACACCAATAGGAGAAACCTAATCAAGATAAGATAAAACATCTTTATTCATCATGTCCATAAATAGTTGGGGCATTTGTCAAACCCGGCATGACCAAAAACTCATAATGCCCTCACGCTTGAACCCGAATGCAAAACACGTATCCACATCCTTAACCTTCAATTAGTAAAAGGATCTTAAACAATCTTTATAAAACTTTATTTTTTTAAACCTGATCGAACAAGTCATCAATCCGTTCCAATAAACCATACCCCAATATGATATTAAACAATCACAATGCAAATAAACAACCATCATTCTTTTTAACAAAGAGAATAAAGCAACTACAGCTAACAAACAACAACATCCCCCAACTTTCCAACAAATCTTGATCTTTGTGACTTGGAATGTAATTCTTTTGGTTTCATCTTATAAGGAGCAATGATCAACCGATGTTGAACCTACATATAGGTCAATACTTCAAGTAAACCAGGAAGATTAAATCTAAACATGTCCATTTTTTCTTTTATCTTGTCTAGATGCATTAATGCTTTCCTACATGATCATGCTATTCATAGGTGAGCACTCATCTCAATCGAGCATCGTAACGACATCCAATTGGCTACAACACAAATTAGGGACTAAAATGTAAATTCAACAATATACAAGGACTTCTCAAATTTTTAAGTTACCAAACTTTAATTAGGTTTATTTCATGCTTATATGACAAAAATCAGCTTCATGCGATCATCCATGCTCAAATAATTGACAAAATAAGATTTAGAGACTAAAACGAAAGAAAACAAAACTGCCTTTCCAGGACATTAACTGAAACAACGGTATCTGTATCGATACGCTGAGTCTCGTATCGCTAAGGTTGTGAACACGTCATTTCGATATGGTGAGACCTGTACCGATACACCAATTCAAGTATAAATTTGTTTTAAAATCATTTCACACCGTACCGATACGGTCCGTCAGTGTTTTGATACACGACCTCGTCTCCAAAAAGTGAAATTCCAGTAACCTTTAGGCATATCGAAATGCCCTTGCCTGTACCGAAACGTCCTGGCCTTATTTGCCTAGCTGTACCGATATGATCCCCCGCGTATCGGTATGCCTGGGCTTGTAATATCAAAATTTGTTGGTTTTTCACACAATTCTAGATGCAGTTGGCCCCTATCAACTTTCAAACATGCATATCAACACTTGAATATACATAATCTATCATCTATACCAAGGTTAGACAAACAAAACAACATCATGCTTCCAAAGGACCACTCTAGAGGCATGTTTTCGAGACCACTTTGCCAAACATACCATAATGCACATTTAAACCATTCTCAGCATAAGCAACATGCCAACACACTCAACATAGCATACTAAACTTGGTCAAACCAGCACAAAATAGCAATCCACAAGGAAACTTTAAATGCATACCTAAACATCCATTCAACCTCAACCATGGGCAAGTAATAACATCAAGCTAAACAACATATAACCATAATCAAAAACCAGCATAGAATCATTCTAAAGAACCACAATGCAATGGATTTACAACTCCCAAAAACCATGAGGAACATATTGCCTTATTAACCGGAAACATAAACTGAGTTCATACTCAAAAGTAGTTTATCTCTTGGATCCTTGCAAACCTTGCCTTTGCTACCCCAAACTTTAATGCTCTGCATCATTAGGAAAAATAGAGCGTAAGCACACATGCTTAGTGAGGATGCTTGTAAACAATGATGCACTAAAAACCATTTAAAAACCACATGCTTGCTTTTCCCAAGACATGCTTACAACTTAAGCAATTTTCCATGATTCCAACCGAATCAAAGCACAATAATATTTCTATAACATCATATACAATTCATGCTTAAATACCAAAGCATTATAAACAAACCATGCTTAAACCCCAAAGCATTACAAACAAGGTTCAACATATGAACTTTCTTATATATTGGCATTTATAGTGACCCGGATAGACTACCTCTATCCTATACACATGAACTAGGCAAGGTTAGTACACTTGCAGTTTACCTAGGATAGAGGTAGTCTTTCCAAGTCACTATAAATGCCAATATATGAAAAAGTTCACGTGTTGAACCTATTTTTAATGCTTTGGGATTTAAGCATGGTTTATGATTTAATTCTTTGGGGACTTAAGTGTTAAGTGTCTAAAAGTACTATTTTCATTACCCTTTTTTTCATATTATTGCTAGACTTAGGCTCATATTAGTTGCATTATTAGTCATTCATGCATGTTTGCATCGTTTCCTTGGTGGACAAGCTTGATTTCATATTTTGCTCAATTTTGTTGAAGAAGGTACTACTTTGGTGTGCTTTTGTGTGTGTGTGCAGAATCACATGCCAAACCAAGGCTAGAAACAGTTACCAGGGAAATGCATGAAGGAGATGCTGAGCTAGTTGCCAGGGCAATGCATGAAGGCGATGCCGAGCTAGTTGGCAGGGCAATGCATGAAGGAGATGCCGAGCTAGTTGCCAGGGCAATGCATGAAGGCGATACCGAACTAGTTGCCAGGGCAATTTTTGACAAGGAATAAGATGATATGGTAGTCAAAATCGATGACTAGATAAGCCCAAGATGACATAGAGCAAAGCTAAATCCCAAAGGAGTTTGATTTCCATGAAGAGGTCAAAGAGAAATTAAATCCTAAGAAGATAGGAGAAGTTCTAGAAGGAATTTAAATATAATAAAGAACTATATTCTTTAAAGATAATTTAATTCCAACTTAACTTCCTCCTCAAAAAAGACTTTGACCTAGCCTTATAAATTCAAGACCATGCCGTCAACTCTAAGGGGAGAGAGGAGATAATTTTTGACAAAAAGAAAAGAGAGAATTTTCGATGCAGAGAGGAGAGAATTTTCGACAAGATCAAAGGGGGAGATATCGACAAGGCTCAACCATTCTTCATCTTTTTCTTTCTTGTTCAATTAGGTTTATGCTAGGAATTCTTTATCTTGTGTTTCTTTGGAACCTAGCCATGATATAAATCTATTTGGCTAAGGTTATTGTGTCTTGTGGTTGTGAGAAACAATTGGATTTTGTTTAGGTAATAAGAGTTTGCACTTTTAATTCAATGTTTACTCATTCTTGGTTCTTATTCTTGTTTGCGAGTGAATTGGGAGAGAATCTCGTAACTTCATCTATTTATCTAATATCGGGAGAGTAGATTCAAGAAACGAATGAGTATGGTCTTTATCCAATCTATTGATGGTGAAGATTAATCTGGCTTAGGGATAAATTGAGGATTTCAACGGCTAAGAAGAGCGCAAGATTGGTTGTTGTTCACCCTTGATTCACGTAGGGATGTATTATCAAGGCATGCACAAATAGCTAGAGTTTCGACTTAGGGATAAGAAGAAACCATTGAAGAACGCTCCACCGAACCTTGAAGTTGTTGCCCAGCCGCCCAAGTAGTTGCCCAACCAGTCGCCCAGGCAACCATCGATTAGTTGCCAAGGCAACCCTGCTATGCAAGTTGCCACGGCAACTGAGTTGCCCTTGCACTCTTTTACCAAGACGATCCAATCGACTATCACACCTCAACTCACGATAACCTGACCTATTCTCTCTCATTCGATTACATCTTCTTTTACTTATTTGTTTTCTAGTTTAGTTGTTAGTTAAAACTCCTACAATCACCTACTCATGTTTTTACTTTTTACAGTGTAAGAGATTAGATTCCTAAAGTGGCACTAATCCCTATGGAGACGATATCTTTTATACTATAACTTGTGACGTGTACACTTGCACAATTGCGGAGCATTTATTACGCACAACATTAAGCATAGAATGTGAATGATTTTGCATAAAGGTTATTATGCTTTGATTCGGTTGGAATCATGGAAAATGATTTGGTTGTAAGCATGTTTTTGGAAAACAAACATATGGTTTTCAAATGGTTTTAATGCATCATTGTTGTATGAGCATCCTCACTAAGCAAGTGTGCTTACGCCCTCTTTTTCCTAATGATGCATAATATTAAGGTTTGAGGCAGCAAGAGGCAAGGCTAAGAGATCCAAGGACATTTACAAGTTTTAGTATGAACTCGGTTTATATTTCGGTTTAATAAGGCAATGTGTTCACCATGGTTTTTAGGAGTTGTAATTATGTTTCCTTATGGATTTTGAGTATGTTTCTATGCTGGATTTTGAGGATGGATTGATGTCGCTAAGTTTGATATTAACCCTTGCTTATAGTTGTGGATGATTGGTTGCTTAGGTATGCATCTAGAGCTTCCTTGTTGATTGCCATGATGTCATAGTTTGAGCATGTTTATTATGCTGTGTTGGTTGTGTTGACATGTTGCTTATGCTGAGAATGGTCTATTTATGCATTTTGGTATGTTTGGCAAAGTGGTTTAGAAAGCATGCCTATAGAGTGATCTTTTGGAAACATGAGTTTGTTTTAGGATGTTTAATCTTAGTATAGATGTGAGTTTGTGTAATTATGGTTGTTGTATGCATGTATGCAAGTTGCTAGGACCCAAATGCATCTAGATTCGAGTGAAAAACCAGCTAAATTTGACATTACAGGCCCAATCGTACCGATACGTGGCGGACCGTATTGGTACGGCTAGGCAATTTTGGGTAGGGTGTTTCGGTATGGGTGTAGGCGTTTTGATACACTTTTTTGCTAATGGAATTTCACTTTTTGGATTGAGACCACGTACCGAAACACTAGATGACCGTATTGGTACGATGTTTTAAGAAATTAAATAGAATTTTGTATTCGAAGTGGCGTACCGGTACGGTGCTTGGTGTACCAAAACGAAGTGCAATACTATATCAATACGGGCCTTAGTGTATTGATACGGAGGCAGTTAATTCTGTTAATGTCATGGAAAGGCAGTTTTGGGTTCTTTCGTTTTAGTCCCTGGGTCTTGTTTTATCAATTGAATGAGCATGGGTGATCGTATTAAGTTTATTTTCGACATGTAAGTATGGAATATATTTAATTAAATGATGGTAACATAAAATTGGGTAAAGTCCTTGAGTTTTGCTAAAATTGTAATTTAGTCCCTAAATTACGTCTAGGTCCAACTGGATGTCAAAACTCAGCTCGATTGAGCTGAGCTTTTACCCGCTGCCAGTAAGAACATGTAGGATGATAACTATGCCTTTAGATAAGATAAGAGAAAAAAATGGTTGATTTTTTAGCTTCTTCCCACGGTTTACCTCGGTAAACCTAATGTAGCTCGCTTAGTTCTATCTTGCGACTAGGCCGGATCAAGGGTGTTACACAGATGGTAACCCTGGCAATTCTTGATAAAACACATCCTATTATTCATTAATAGTTGAGATACTTTCCAAGTTCACCTTTGAATACGTATATGTTCACAAAATAAGCTAGAAAGTTCTTGCATCCTTTACATCTTTGTGATAGCAGTTTCCAAAAAATACTACTAAACCACATTAATAAGAAAAATCTAATTTTTCCCTCATCATTACAATCTCCAAAGTTTCTAGTTGCTTTCAGAACTATTCGTTTCATTAAAAAAATTCATAGAAGCAATTCTATTAAGCTTACTAAAATTTAATTTCTTTGAATTACTACTGAGTAATTCTTACAGATTTAACTTACTCTTGTGCTATGTCCCAAGAGATAAGTTACTATCACATCATGCTTTCCTTGATCATCAAAATAAAGTTTTTTTTGTACCTCTTTTTTTTATCTTAATAGTCTAGCAACATTGGTTTTCTATCAATACCCCACTTGAAGTCTCACACCTCAAGACTTCCCAGCTCTCTAGCAATAAAAGTTTAAAGAACTTGGGGTTGAATTTCATTTAAATCCATATACAAGGTTCGAAATAATAAACCTTGGTTTAGATAGGCATTTCAAACTACACTAGCACATTAACATCATATTAAGCGGAAAGCGGTTAATAATTAACCGTGTTACTACTTTTATGGGGCTTATTTCTTTTTACACAACTGTTTGATCGCTCGACGCGATCTCTCAACTTCGGAAATCTATAACTTTATACAATTAATTCAATAAGCATTTGCATCAAGTCACTCAAGCATTAATACAGTAATGACATCCTAGTGGCATGTATACACTTACTAACTGATAACAAGCTCGGTTTGGATCCAGAACCGGCTAAATCTGACGCTCTGGTACCAATAAATGTAACACCTCATTCTCGTATTCGATTACGAATATGAGTCAGAGATATCACAGAAAAATAACATAATTTTTATTCAAAAATTCCATAAATTTAAAACCTATGAAAATATTTATATCGACTAATACACAAAATCAGAGCTCTTTTACTTAAAAAAATAAATTTGACTGTTCAAAAAGATCAGACATTAAAATAAAATAGAAAAAATAATCTCATTTATACATGCCACTAAAATAAGTTAAAAACCTCAAGTAGGATGTCATTACTGTGGCAGCTTGATGAAAATTTCTGAACTTGATGCAACTCTTTGCTTTGTCCAATAATTCGAACCACCTACGTGTGCACAATCAACACACGCTAAGTACGAACTTAGTAAGGCAATAAACAAAGTTAATAAAATAATTTAAAACTTATTCGACTTCATGACGACGTTTATATAACATGATATATGCCAATGCATCAACTTTCACATTGCATTAGTAATGATTTACTATATGCCAATGTCATAAGACTTCCAGGCTTGTGCATTTGTTATAATATGCCATATATGCATAAAGGCATCATGATCACTAGATATGTATTGCCATCATGTTAATCATATATTAACATAATACAAACCAGATATAAATTTCTTACCAATATACTTTCTATTTATTCCAAAAGCTCATAAGCTTATTCACCTGTTTATCTTTTATTAACCAATAAACCATAGCCCAAATATAATCCTATGAGTATCTTGGGTACACAAATCAAATATGAACCGAAGTTCTAATACACATAAGGTCGTGCCCACCATAATACACATAAGGTCCTACCCACCATATGCACTAAGTGCCTTTATATACACTATAGTGCTAAACTGAGTATGCAACGTGCTGTTGGACTCTATGGCATCCCAACTATACCATGTCCCTCAATGACATACTTGGGAATATAGTCTATATTTATTTCATCCATGCCAATGTATATCAACATAATTTAACATTGGGCAGTTCATACCCGAATAACATTCATTATATGACATCATATATAACTAGTGATCCATGCATTTAAATTCAACTTTTGACATATTCAAAATATGTCAGCCATATGCTCTACGACATAAATATAATAACAATAAAATTTGGGTAGGTTCATCGCAAGCCATCCCAATAATGTATAAAACATCAATGTGTCATGATATGTATGCAATTGCACTCACCTTTACACTTCTTATTCAAAACTAAATTGAATAACTTAAGAGAAATTCAAGCTTGGTCATTGCTTTATCTTCTAGATTTTTTATTTCTCGGGTTTACTTTAATGCTTCATATTCATCCATTACATGCACAAATTAATAACACCAATAAGGTACTCATTTTATAATCTATCAGTCTGCGCTACCTTCAAAGAAATATTTATGCAAAATAATCTACAACTTGAAATTTGATTCCATTTGTTTTGACATAAACTAGATTCGATAAGTTGTTCAATTATATAAACTAATTGCTCAAATTCAACTCGTACGATTTATGAAAAATTTTCAAAAGTCGAATTCCAGTATTGAATTTTGGAGCATACTGGTATTCTGTTTTCTAACCTTTCATCACTTAAAAATTCATATCTTTTGATATACAAATCGAGATCAGTCACCATTTGTTTTAAAAGAAACTAGCCTGAATCAGGAATACAATGGTATAAGGATGAATTTCTAATTTTTTTTGTAGAATTTATGGTGAATTTTCGAACTCACTACCAATGACAAAAATTCTGGGCAGATTTCATAATTCACATCTTTAGCATCCTTTAACCATTCCAACACCTCAAATTAACCTTCAATTATGTTATTCCAACATTTTCCTTTTGAAACACCCCGTTTTGGTCTTAGATGTTTAAAGGTTGGTTCAAAGGTCCAGTGGATGGATATTAGAGATTTCAGATTAAATATTTTTGAAGGTGGTAAAATTGTGGAAAAATATTCTAAAATCATTATTAAATATATTAATTATTGTGGTGAAATCAATTTTGGAAAAGGAGTTTTGTAAATCAGACATTTTGGACTAGTGACCAAACTGCAAACATTGAAAACTATTTTTGGTGGCTGTTTTGTAAAGAGTTAAAACTTTGAAACTTTAAGGAGCTAATTGCCCTTAAAGTCTAATATCAGACTTTATCCCTTAATTGGCTATTTTAAAAGTGTTTTGGAAAATATAAATAGGTTGGGGAGAATTAATTTGATAATTAATCTCTTAAAAAAATCACGTAACTACTTTCTCAAAATATTTTCTAATAAAATCTCTCTAGCCAAACATCAATTTCTTCTTCTAAATCTTAAGGTAAACCTTTCTTTTCTTAAATCTTTTGTTTGTAACTGATTCCTTCTTGTTAGTTTTCCAAAATCTTATTGTTTTAACATTGTTTTCTCATGTAAATCATCCAATTAAGGGAGAAAGCATCCATTAGAGGTAAGGTTCATTCTCCTCCTCTAATGAAAGGTTCTTTACTGAAATTTCCAAGTTGTTGACTCTTTACAATTGTTTTCTAATGTGTTTTGATAGTATAATTGAGGAAAATTGGTTTAATTGTGTTTTGATTGATGAAATTGGTGGATCTTCATACTTGTTCTATTTTGTTGGGATTTTTGATCAGATTAGATCATGATTTTGACGTTTAATTGAGTTGATATCTTGTTTTCAACATTGTAATCCCGAAACAAGTTGAATCTCTAATGTTTAATGTTGTTAATAAAGGGTTTTTGGTGTGATAGTTGAGTTTAATCATTGCTAGAAGTAAGAGGATGTTTGGAAAGAGTTTTTAGATGTTAATTGATGAGGTTTGGTGTATTGAATTGTTATATTATGGCTGGGTTGAGTTTTGAAAGTGTTTAAGGATGATTTCGATGTGTTTTGGATGGTTTTTGAGTGGGCAACTTGAGAGTTGCGGGTAATTGCTTGTTGGCAATGGTTTGAATGCATAATGATGCATTTGCCTTTGGGTTTTATGTGGTTAAAATAGGGGATAATCAAGGTGACAAAGCTTGACATTGTTTGTTGCTTGCCGGGAGCTCGATTTGCATTGGCAAGCAAGGCGGGGTGTATCGCTGAGTGAAAACTGGTTTAAATGCCTTTCAAAGGTTTAGTAAAGGTTTTTGGGAGTTTAGATAAGTGTGAAACGCTTACCTAAGCTCAGAAGTAAGTTTCTCTCTTTTGCTCTTTAATATCGGTTCATATATGAGCATGTTAATTCATGTTTAGGTCGTAAATATGGTTTATTTTATATACTAAAAATGCATGATTTTAAGTACATATGCAAGGGTTTAAAAGTATAAGAAATGCTTGTGAGCATTGGTTTTCATTCTGGTCGGGAATGGTGTTATTGCTTTTGCAATGTGATTTGCATATATGGTGATTTTGTATAATGCATTGTAAAACAGTGAGTAAATGGTTTTGTAAAGGATATATTGGCTATGTGACATGATGAGAAAATATCCGGATATAGTTGGCATGCCATAGGATGAAGTGCACTATAATATGTTAAAAATCGATCGTGGTTAAGGGTCCTTAAGGTAAGTGGTTGGCTACTCGGACTATGATGTTGTCACTTGGGTTGAGCGGTCCATTCAATTTGTTGATGTTGATCTTGCGGTTGGCAAGGGTGTTGTATCATGTGGTCGGCATGGTGTGGGTCATGTTAGTGGTCGACTATCATAGGAGATCCGTGTATCTGAAATGTAAGGCAAACAGTCAGTTACCTAAAGATTAGCAGTCGGCTAATCAAGGATAGTGGCCATCTATCCGGGGTCACTATAGATGCCAATATATGCAAGGTCTTGTGTTGAACCTATTATAATGCTTTGGGATTTAAGCATGGTTTATGATATAATGCTTTGGGATTTAAGCATGGTAAAATGGTTTAATGCTTTGGGATCTAAGCATAGAATTTATATATGAAGTTGCATAAGGGTCGTTATGCATGTTTTGGTCAGAAACAATGAAAATGCTTGGGTTGTTAAGAATGTTTTTAAAACAAGTGGTTTTGGTTTTCAGATGGTTTTTATTGCATCATTGTTTTAAGAGCATCCTCACTAAGCATGTGTTCTTACGCTCTCTTTTTCCTAATGATGCAAAGCATTAAGGTTGGGGCAGCAAAGGCAAAGTTTGAAGTGATCCAAGTGCAAAACTACTTTGAGTATGAACTCAGTTTATGTTTCCAGTTAATAAGGTAATGTGTTCGCCATATTTTGAGGATTTCTAAATCTGTTTTCCCATGGGTTTTAGGCATGTAAAGTGCTGGATTTTATGATTGGTTTGATATTGTTGAACTTGTGTGGATCCTTGCTTATATTGATGCTAGATGAGTGCTTAGGAAATCATCTATTTAGTTTGGAATGGTTGTCATGTTTTGATGATTCAAGCAAGTTTCTTCTGATGCTTTAGAGGTGTAAGCATGATTAGTATGCCTTAAAAATGCCTAATGTGAGTTTTGGTTGTTTGGTAGAATGATATTAGTAAGCATACCTATAGAATATCTTTGGGTGTATGAATGCCATGTAATCATGTTGGTTCTGAGTTGTTTTGGTTAGGAATGTATCCTAGTAATGTTGCTTAAGTGTTGGAAGCATGTTGGAGTGTTTTGATTATCATCAAAGTGTGTTTAGACAGTATTTTGGGACATTATAAGTCCAGGCATATCGAAACATGTGTCCCCGTACCGGTACAGCTAGGTCATTTCAGGCATAATGCTTTGATACACGAGAGGTTGTTTCGATATGGGTAACCCTTTACAGGCATAGCATTTCGATAATCGAGCAAGTGTTCTGGTACGATCTAAAGCATTTTAGCTAGGCGTTTCGGTACGCAGGCTAGTGTTTCGGTCCAAGATTAAGCTACTAGAATATGAGTTTTGGAAATTGTTTAGGCGTACCGAAACACCCATACGCATATCGGTACGGATGCAGTTATTTCAGTTATTTGGAATGTTTGAAGTTCTGTTTTCTTTCATTTTGGTCCTTGAGCTTTGTGGATGTAATTGTATGAGCTTGGATGATCGTTTTAGCCTGAAATTTAACATGTAAGCATGTAATTGGACTAACTAAGGATTGGTAACCTTAATTTCAATTTTTTTGTAACACCCCGGTTTCGGGCTTAGATGTTTTAAGGTTGGTTCGAAGGTCCGGTGAACCGATATTAGAGTTTCGAGTCAGCTTTGGGATTTAATTAGTTTAAATATTTCTGAAGGTGATAAAATTTGGGGAAAATATTCTAAAATCATTATTAAATATATTAAGGATATTGGTGAAATCAATTTTGGAAAATTAGATTTGGAAATCAGACATTTTTGGATAGTGACCAAAATGCATATTTTGAAAACTTCTTTTAAAGGTGACTAAAATGAAAAGGGTCAAATTCTTAGAATATTTAAGGAGTTATTTTACCAAGGTTTTTTTGAAGATTTCTCCCTTAATTGAAGATATTTTAACATGTGTTTTAAAGATAATTAAAAAGGGATTTTAGTTAAAAAGGTTAGTTAAACTCTTTAAAGATAATTCACTTAACTTTTCTCTTAGCCAAACGCTCAAGTTTTAACCAAAATCTAGAGGTGAGGTGTCTTTTAACTTGTTTTATGATTTTTAATTAATTAATTAACATATTTTTTTGCAAAATCTCATTTAAATCTTGTGTTTTCTTAGCTTTTATCAAACGAATTGAGGGAGAAAATCTCACAATAGGGGTAAGGTCCGTGATCTCCTCTATTGTATGGTTCTTTACTGAAATTACCAAGTATTTGATCCTTGATTTATTGATTGTAAATTGATTTTAATGATTTATCAATGTTTATTGAGTGAATTGGGTAAAATTGATATAACAAGGTAATTTTCGAAGTGGATCTATTTTTCCAGTGTTTAAGATTGATTTAATACATTTTTTGGATGTATTATGATGTTGATAGGTTGTTTTTATCAATAGAATCCCAAAACTCTTGGATCTCCAGTTGTTTATGTTGTTAGATTTGAGTTTTTGTGATGATATTCGAGTTTAATCTTTGCTGGAAGTAAAAGGATGTTTGGAAAGGGTTTTTGGATGATAATTGATGTTGATTGATGAGTTGAATCGTTTTTTTATGGCGAGGTTAAGTTTAAGAAATGTTTGATGATGATTTCGGTTTGTTTTGGATGGTTTCTAAGTGGGCAACTTGAGAGAGAGTTGCGGGGTATTGCATTGAGGCAATGGTTTGAATGCATAATGATGCATTTATCCTCTGATTTTATGTGTTTAAAATAGGGGATAATCAAGGCGAAGAAGCTTGACGTTGTTTTGTTGCTTGCCAGGTGCTTGTATCGCGTTGGCAAGGAAGGAGAAGCATATCGGTGAGTGGAAACTGGTTTTAGATGCTTTACAAAGGTTTGTAAAGATTGTTGGGAGTTTAGGGTAAGCGTGAAACTCTTACCTAAGCTTAGAAGTAAGTTTCCCTTAATTTGCTCTTGAATATCGGCTTAGATATGAGCATGTTGTTTGCATGTTTTGGTGATAAACATGGTATGATTTACTTACTGGTTTTTATTCTGGTTGGGAATGGTGTTATTGCATTGGCAATGAGATTTGCATATTTGGTGTTTTATGAAATGCATTATAAAATAGTAAGTAAACGATTTTGTAAATGATATATTGGCTATGTGACAAGATGAGGAAACAATCAGATATAGTTGGCATGCCATATGATTAAAAGCGCACTATAAAATATGAACAAAATCGATCGTGGCCATGGGTCTTAAGGTATGGTGGTTTAACTAGGCCACTCAGACTGTTGGGACCTCATTTGGGGCATGCGGTTTAACTAGGCAACCCAAATTGATGGTGATCTTACGGTTTAACTAGGCAAGTTCGGTACTCTTGCGGTTTAACTAGGCAAGGGTGAAATCTCATGGTTTAACTAGGCGAGGGTGTCATACTGTTTAACTAGGCAAGGTTTGGGATATCATGCGGTTTAACTAGGCATGGTATGAGAGTTCCGTGTATCCGATATGTATAGGATAAAGGTATTCTATCCGGGTCACTATAAATGCCAATATATAAGAAAGTTCATGTGTTGAACCTATTTTAATGCTTTGGGATTTAAGCAGTGTTTATGATTTAATGCTTTGGGGTTTAAGCATGGTTTATAATTTAATGCTTTGGAGATTTAAACATGGAATGTACATGATGTTGCATAAAGGTTATTATGTTTTGATTCTGTTGGAATCATGGAAAATGCTTACATTGTAAGCATGTTTTGGGAAAACAAGCATGTGGTTTTCAAACGGGTTTTAATGCATCATTGTTGTTTTGAGCATCCTCACTAAGCAAGTGTGCTTAAGCTCTCTTTTTCCTAATGATATAGAGCATTAAGGTTTAGGGGCAGTAAGAGGCAAGGCTAAGCAATCCAAAGATATTTACAAGTTTTAGTACGAACTCAGTTTATATTTCAGTCAATAAGGCAATGTGTTCGCCGTAGTTTTTGGGAGTTGTAATTCTGTTTTCTTATGGATTTTTAAGTATGTTTCCATGCTGGTTTTTGAGGATGGTTTGATGTTGCTAAGTTTGATGGTAACCATTGCTTTTAGTTGTGGATGATTGGTTGCCTAGGTATGCATCTATAGCCATCTTTTTGATTGCCATCTTGTGATGGTTTGAGCAAGTTTATTATGTTGTGTTGGTTGTGTTGGCATGCTGCTTATGCTGAGAATGGTCTTTTTGTGCATTTTGGTATGTTTGGCAAAATGGTTTAGGAAGCATGCCTCTAGAGTAACCCTTTGAGAGTAAGAAATTATGTTGGTTGATTGATCCTAGTATAGATATGAGTTTATGTGTTTATGGTTGATTATATGCAAGTATACAACTTGCTAGGACCCATATGCATCTGGATTCGAGTGAAAAACCAGCTAAACTTGACATAGGCGCACCAATACACGGGGGACCGTATCAGTACGACTAGGCAATTTTGGGCAGGGTGTTTTAGTACAGGTGAAGGTGTTTTCAAACGGTTTGATACTACTGGAATGACACTTTTTGGAATAAGCTTGGGTACTAAAACACCACATGGCATTATCGGTACGGTATTTAATGAAATAAAAAGGAATTTTCATATTCGAAATTGCTAGGACCCAAATGCATCTAGATTCGAGTGAAAAACCAGCTAAACTTGACATTACAGGCCCAAGCGTACCAATACATGGGCAAGGTAATTTTGGGCAGGGCATTTCGGTACGGTTTGATGCTATTGGAATGACACTTTTTGGAATAAGCCCACGTACCGAAGCACCACATGGTCGTATCGGTATGGTGTTTAATAAAATAAAATTTTCATATTCGAAGTAGCGTACCGTTATAGGGTTGGTTGTATCGAAATGATGGTTGCAATACTGTATCGATACGGTGACCGTTATTTCTGTTAATGTCATGGAAATATAGTTCTGGTTTCTTTTGTTTTGGTCCATGAATCTTGTTTTATCAATTGAATGAGTATGGTTGATCGTGTTAAGCTGATTTTTGACATGTAAGCATGAAATATGCTTAATTAATGGTTGGTAACTTAAAATTGGGAAGGGTCCCTCTAAATTGTTAATTTTTCAATTTAGTCCCTAAATTGCATTGTGTTCAATTGGATATTGTATCGGTGCCCGATTGTGTTGAGTTATCACCTGTGGATAGTATGTAAATGTAGGAATGTATGCATATAGACAGAGAAAAAAGAAAAAAATAGACGCGTTTTAGGTTTCATCTTCGCGGTTTACTTCAGTAAACCTAATGTAGCTTGCTCGGTTCAGTCTTGCGACTAGGCCGGGTCGAGGGGGTTACATTCGTTGGTATCAGAGCCAGGTTTGCGAAAAGTTGGGATGTTGTTGCTTGATTGGTTGATGTTGTATTAATTGCATGGTGATTGTGTATATATTTTGGTGATTGTTTAATATTATGTTGGGGTATGAATTGGGAACACATTGCCTATAAATGAGGTTTTAAAATGCGTTTAAAAGTTGTCTTGGATCCTTGCCTGATGCTAGCCTAACTTTATTGTTTTTGGTGCTTTTGATAGCATGGCTCAATATGGGACGCGATCGATGGCTAATACTGCTGGGGTAGGGAAGAATAACGAGATAAAAGAGAATCCCCCTCATGTTTTACCTCCTTATCCTCTGATGGTTCCTCTAGTTAATATTGGGGCGAGTGAAGTACCCCGGGTTCACCAGGCGCCTGTTTATGGTGATTTGACTTTTTTAGTTCAAGCAATAACGGGAGCTTTCGAAGCAGTGATGGCTAGAATGCATGCACAAGCATCAGCACTGGCGGTGGTGGAAAATTAGGGGTTACCTTTGGAGCATTTAAGGAGTTTGAGAGGTGAAGAATTCTAGGGTTTGAGTCCTGAGGCAGCTGAGGGTTGGCTAGAAAAGACAATTTGCATCATGAATCAGATGGGATGCAATGAATCAGATGGGATGCAATGAGGAGCGCAGGTTGCATTGAACTGTGTCTCTGTTGCAGGGTGATGCATATCACTGGTGGGTGACTACAATTACGGGCATTCGGAGGTAGATGTCACTTGTGAGTTCTTTTGAAGAGCTTTCAAGAAGAAGTACCTTGGTACCAGTATTTGGATATGAAAAAGCGTGAGTTCATGGCGCTGACACAGGGTGGCATGTCTGTTGCTGAATACGAGGTGAAGTTTGTGTGCTTGAGCTAGTATGCTTTGGAGTTGGTTCCTGATGACCAATAGAGATGTGACAGGTTCCGTTATGGTCTTGTTAAGGACATTAAGACGTATCTCCTGGCTGTAGATTACACAAAATTTGATGTGTTGGTCAATCAGGCCAAAGATATCGAGTAGTTCTTGGGTGCACTAGTGCAGGCTGCAGGTGCAAATTTGGGTAAGAGAGTGGCTGACTCTAGCTATTTTGGGAGGCATAATAGGAAGTTCAGGGACAAGAGACATAGGTCAGATCACAGGCGTGGTGGCAGAGTTGTCTAAGGTGCTCAAGGAGCTCATGTTGTAGCGGAGTGTGAGCGATGTGGTAAGATCCACATGGGTTTGTGCTGGGGTAATGCTGGAGGTTGTTAGATTTATGGATCATCGGATCACCTGAAGCGTGATTGTCCTCGAGCTGTGAGGGATGCACTAGCACAGGTGGCTGCACCTACTACGGGCCAAGGTCGAGGCAGGGGTAATTTTAGAGGCGAGATGATGGCTAGAAGGGTATGGCTTGTGCCGCAGCAGTGAGACCGGAGGGTGGTGGACCGGCTCGGGTCTTTGCTCACTATGAAGCTTGTAATGTCACGAATGTGATCACATGTACCTTTACTTTGCAATCCTTGTCATTGTTATCTTTGACTGATTCAGGGTCTACTCATTCATATATCTTGAGTGAACATGCATCATTGTTGAATGTTCCTATTGAGAACCTTGAGGTTGGTATGTTAGTAACTAGTTCTTTTGGTGAGACGGTTACTACTAGAAAGTTGTATAGGCAGTGTCCATTAGTTGTGCAAGGTCATGAGTTTGCCGCAGATCTGATGCCATTCTATGGTTTTGATATCATTTTGGGCATGGATTGGTTGAGTGAGCATAAGGCGGTTGTGGATTGTGAATCTAAAAGGATTTCCTTGAGGTTAGCTCACAATTATGAAGTTGTGGTGGTTGGCAAGAATGTAAAGTTCTTATCCAATATTGTTTTGTCTACCCATGCGAAAAAGATAATGCAAGGAGGTTGCCAAGCTTATTTAGCTATTGTGATGAATCCTGAAGCCAAGAGTGTTCGAGTGCAGGACTTTCAGGTTGTTTGTGATTTTTTGGAGGTTTTTCCTGAAGAGTTGTCAGGTTTACCGCCTGATAGAGAGGTAGAATTCAGTATTAAATTGTTTGCGGGTACGACGCCAGTGTCCATTGCTCCTTATAGGATGGCACTGAAGGAGTTGAAGTCACAGCTTCAAGAGTTGTTGGATCATGGGTCATTCGATCGATTATTTCTCCTTGAGGTGCTCCTGTTCTCTTTGTGAAAAAGAAGGATGGTACGATGCATATGTGCATTGACTACCGACGGTTGAATAAGTTAATAGTGAAGAACAAGTATCCGTTGCCACAGATTGACGACTTGTTCGATTAGTTTCGTAGAGCAGCGGTGTTTTCCAAAATAGATTTGAGATCGAATGTATTATCAGCTGAAGGTTAAGGATGAGAATGAGCATAAGACCGTATTCCGTACGAGGTATGGGCATTATGAGTTTCTTATCATGCCTTTTGGTTTGACAAATTCCCCGGCTACGTTCATGGATATGATTAATAGGGTGTTCCATGAATATCTTGACCAATTTGTTATGGTATTCATAGATGATATTCTCGTGTACTCGCGCACCGAGGAGGAACATGATCGGTATTTACAGATTATGTTGCAAGTGCTGAAGGATAATCGGTTGTATGCTAAACAGAGCAAGTGCGAGTTTTGTCTTAGGGAAGTAATGTTCCTTGGACATGTGGTTTCGGCGGAGGGTATCCGTGTTGATCCACAGAAAATCGAGGCTATCCCTAATTGGAAGAAACCTAAGTCTATATCGGAGGTACGTAGTTTTCTTGGGTTGGCTGGTTATTATCGTTGTTTTGTTGAGGGGTTTTCGAGTATTGCAGCACCGTTGACAAAGCTGTTGCAAAAGAATGTTCCTTATGTGTGGATCGAGAGGCAACACAATTTTGAGAAGTTAAAGGAGGTTTTGACACATGCTCATGTGTTGATTCAACCAGAATCGGGGAAGGAGTTTGTGGTTTATAACGATGCATCATATATTGGTTTGGGTTGTGTGTTGATGCAAGATGGTAAGGTTGTGGTCTATGGATCGAGACAGTTGAAGGTTTATGAGCGCAACTATCCAACTCATGATCTGGAGCTCACGGCTGTGGGTTTTGCTTTGAAATTCTGGAGACATTATCTCTATGGTGAGAAATGTGTTATTTTCACGAACCATAAGAGTTTGAAGTATTTGATGTCTCAGAAAGATTTGAATCTTAGGCAATGTAGATGGTTAGAGTTGCATAAGGATTACGACTTGACAATTGAGTATCATCCTGGTGAAGCCAATGTGGTTGCGGATGCATTGAGTCGTAAGGTTGCAATTGAGCTTAGAGCTATGTTTACAAGGTTGAATGTGACACGGGAAGGTGGTTTCTTGGCCGAGTTGAAAGTTAAGCCTACGATGTCATAGTTTATCAAAGCTAAACAATCGTATGATGATTTGTTTGTTGAGCAAGTTAAGGACATATCAGAGGGTAATTCGATGGATTTTCATTTTGATGATGGTGGGGTTTTGTGTTTAAAGGGTCGAATGGTGGTGCCGGATGATACAGAGTTGAGGCACTCTATTTTGATGGTGGCACATTCTAGTCCTTTTGCTATACATCCCGGTAGTGTTAAGATGTATCGTGGGTTGAAGGAGGCTTACTACTGGGTTGGGTTGAAAAAGGATGTGGCTGAGTTTGTTTCCAAGTGTATGGTGTGTCAGTGGGTCAAGGCTAAATTTAGTTTCCATCCGGGTTGTTGCAACCGCTGAACATTCCAGAGTGTAAATGGGAGAGAATCACCATGGATTTTGTGACGAGGCTATCATTGACACCAGCTAAAAAGGATTCCATTTGGGTGATTGTTGATCAGTTTACGAAGTGTGCACATTTCTTGCAGTGCACATGATAGATACTTTGGACAAACTGGGAAATATGTACATTGTTGAGATTGTGCGCTTGCACGGAGTACCTAAATCCATTGTGTCTGATAGAGATCCGAGGTTTATGGCAAGGTTCTAGAGGAGGTTACACCAGGCTTTGGGTTCGAGATTGAGTTTTAGCACTACGTATCATCCTCAGACGGATGGCCAGTCTGAGCGTGTTATCCAAGTTTTGGAAGATGTGCTGAGGTGTTGTATTATCGAGTTTCAAGGAACCTGGGAGAATCATTTGCCTTTAGTTGAGTTTGCATATAACAATAGCTACCAAGCGAGTATACAAATGACACCATATGAGGTATTGTATGGCCGGAGGTGTCGTACGCCTTTATGTTGTGCTGCGGTAGGAGAAAAGCACGTTACCTTACCAAATGCATTGAAGGACACAGACGAGAAGGTTAATCTTGTGTGTGATCGCTTGAAAGTGGCTGTGGATAAGCAGAAATCTTACGCGAATTTGAAGCGTAGGGAAATTGAGTATACGGTGGGCGATCGTGTATTCTTGAAAGTGTCACCATGGAAAAAGCTGATGAAATTCGGACGTAAGGGTAAGCTTAATACATGGTTTATTGGGCCGTATGAGATTATTGAGCGTGTAGTTCTTGTGGCTTATCGGTTGAGGTTGCCTCCTGAGCTAGAGAAAATACATGACGTGTTCCATGTATCTATGTTACGGAGGTATCGGTCGGAACCTTCGCATGTTATACCGGTGGAGCATATAGAGTTGAGGCAAGATTTGTCCTACGATGAGGAATCGGTGGAGATCCTTGATTCCAGTAGTAAAGTTCTTCGCGGTAAGACGATTGAGCTTGTGAAGGTCTTGTGGCGTCACCAAGGTGTTGAGGAAGCCACTTGGGAAAGCAAGGTGGATATGATGGAGCAATTTCCGCATTTGTTTCCTCCAGGTAATTTCGAGGATGAAATTTCTTAAGTGGGGGAAATTTGTAACACCCTGGCTATGGGCTTAGATGTTTTAAGGTTGGTTCGAAGGTCTGGTGGATCGGTATTAGAGTTTCGGGTCGGTTTCAGGATTTAGTTGGTTTAAGTATTTTTAAAGATGATAAAATTTGGGGAAAATATTCTAAAATCATTATTTAATATATTAAGGATATTTGTGAAATCAATTTTGGAAAATTAGATTTGGAAATCGGTCATTTTGGATTGGTGACCAAAATGCAAGTTTTGAAAACTATTTTTAAAGGTGACTAAAATGAAAAGGGTCAAATTTTTAGAATCTTTAAGGAGCTATTTTACAAAGTTTTTTCTAATGATTTCTCCCTTAATTGAAGATATTTTAACATGTTTTTTTAAAGATAATTAAAAAGGGATTTTAGTTAAAAAAGTTAGTTAAGCTCTTTAAAGAAAATTCACGTACTTTTCTCTCAACTTTTCTCTCCACTCTCTCCTCAGCCAAACACTCAAGCTTTCATCAAAATCTAGAGGTGAGGTGTCTTTTAACTTGTTTTTATGATTTGTAATTGATTAATTAACATTGTTTTTGCAAAATCTCATCTAAATCTTGTGTTTTCTTAGCTCTTTTCAAACCAATTGAGGGAGAAATCTCACAATAGGGGTAAGGTTCGTGATCTCCTCTATTGTATGGTTCTTTACTAAAATTCCCAAGTATTTGATCCTTGATTTATTGATTGTAAATTGATTTTAATGATTTATCAATGTTTGATTGAGTCAATTGGGTAAAATTGATGTAAAAAGGTAATTTTTGAAGTGGATATGTTTTTCCAGTGTTTAAGATTGATTTAATACATATTTTGGAAGTATTATGATGTTGCTAGGTTGTTTTTATCAATAGAATCCCAAAACTCTTGGATCTCGAATTGTTTATGTTGTTACATTTGAGTTTTTGTGATTATTTTCGAGTTTAATCTTTGCTGGAAGTAAAAGGGTGTTTGGAAAGGGTTTTTCGATGAAAATTGATGTTGATTGATGAAATGAATCGTTGTTTTATGGCTGGGTTTAGGGTTTCGAAACGTTTGATGATGATTTCGTTTTGTTTTTGATGTTTTTTAAGTGGGCAACTTGAGAGTTGCAGGGTTTTGGTTTGTGGCAGCGGTTTGAATGCATAATGATGCATTTATCCTCTAGTTTTATGTGTTTAAAACAGGGGATAATCAAGGCGAAGCAGCTTGACATTGTTTTGTTGCTTGCCGGGAGCTTGTATCGCGTTGGCAAGGAAGGCGAAGCATATCGGTGAGTGGAAACTGGTTTTAGATGCTCTACAAAGGTTTGTAACGGGTGTTGGGAGTTTAGGGTAAGTGTGAAACTCTTACCTGAGCTCAGAAGTAAGTTTACCTTAATTTGCTCTTGAATATCGGCTTAGATATGAGCATGTTGTTTGAATGTTTTGGTGATAAACATGGTATTATTTACTAACTGGTAATGCATGATTTTGAGTACATATGTAGGGGTTTGAAAGTATATTAAATGCTATTGAGCATTGGTTTTCATTCTGGTTGGGAATGGTGTTATTGCATTGGCAATGAGATTTGCAGATGTGTTTTTTTATGAAATGCATTGTAAAGAAATAAGTAAATGGTTTTGTAAATGATATATTGGCTATGTGACAAGGTGAGGAAACAATTGAGTATAGTTGGCATGCCATAGGATTAAAAGTGCACTATAAAATATGAACAAAATTGATCGTGGCCATGGGTCCTTGAGTTATGGCGGTTTAACTAGGCCACTCAGACTATTGGGACCTCATTTAGGGCATGCGGTTTAACTAGGCAACCCAAATTGATGGTGATCTCACGGTTTAACTAGGCAAGGTCGGTACTCTTGCGGTTTAACTAGTCATGGGTGAAATCTCGCGGTTTAACTAGGCGAGGGTGTTAAATCTTGCAGTTTAACCAGGCAAGGTTTGGGATATCATGCGGTTTAACTAGGCATGGTATGAGAGATCCATGTATCCGATATGTATAGGATAGAGGTGGTCTATCCGGGTCACTATAAATGCCAATATATAAGAAAGTTCATGTGTTGAACCTATTTTAATGCTTTGGGATTTAAGCATGGTTTATGATTTAATGCTTTGGGATTTAAACATGGTTTATGATTTAATGCTTTGGATATTTAAGCATGGAATGTACATGATGTTGCATAAAGGTTACTATGTTTTGATTCGGTTGGAATCATGGAAAAATGCATGGTTGTAAGATTGTTTTGGGAAAACAAGCATGTGATTTTCAAATGGGTTTTAATGCATCATTTTTGTTCTGAGCATCCTCACTAAGCAGGTGTGCTTACACTCTCTTTTCCCTAATAATGCAAAGAATTAAGGTTTGGGGCAGCAAGAGGCAAGGCTAAGCGATCCAAAGACATTTACAAGTTTGAGTACGAACTAGGTTTATATTTCGGTCAGTAGGGAAATGTGTTTGCCATGGTTTTTGGGAGTTGTAATTCTATTTTCTTATGGATTTTTAAGTATGTTTCCATGCTAGTTTTTGATGATGGTTTGATGTTGCTACGTTTGATGATAACCATTGCTTTTAGTTGTGGATGATTGGTTGCCTAGGTATGCATCTAGAGCCGTCTTATTGATTGCCGTGTTGTGATGGTTTGAGCAAGTTTATTATGCTGTGCTGGTTGTGTTGGCATGTTGCTTATGCTGAGAATGGTCTTTTTGTGCATTTTGGTATTTTGGCAAAATGGTTTAGGAAACATGCCTCTAGAGTGACTCTTTGAGAGTAAGAAATTATGTTGGTTGATTGATCCTAGCATAGATATGAATTTATGTGTTTATGGTTGATTATATGCAAGTATGCAACTTGCTAGGACCCAAATGCATCTAGATTCGAGTGAAAAACCAGCTAAACTTGACATAGGTGCACCGATATACGGGGGACCGTATCGGTACGACTAGGCAATTTTGGGCACGGTGTTTTGGTACAGGTGAAGGTGTTTCCATACGGTTTGATTCTACTGGAATGACACTTTTTGGAACAAGCCTAAGTACCGAAACTCCAAATGACCTTATCGGTACGGTGTTTAATGAAATAAAAAGGAATTTTCATATTCAAAGTAGCATACCGATACGGGGTTGGTTGTATCAAAATGATGGTTGCAATGTCGTATCGATAGGTACTTAGCATTTCGATACGGCGACCGTTATTTCTGTTAATGTCATGGAAAGACAGTTCTGGTTTCTTTCGTTTTGGTCCACGAATCTTGTTTTATCAATTGAATGAGTATGGTTGATCGTATTAAGCTGATTTTTGACACATAAGCCTAAAATATGCTTGATTAATGGTTGGTAACCTAAAATTGGGAAGAGTCCCTATATGTTGTTAATTTTGCAATTTAGTCCCTAAATTGCATTGTGTTTAATTGGATATTGTATCGGTGCCCGATTGTGTTGAGTTATCACCTGTGGACAGTATGTAAATGTAGGAATGTAATAATGCATCTAGACAACATAAAAAGAAAAAATGGATGCGTTTTAGGTTTCATCTCCCCAATTTACTTCGGTAAACCTAATGTAGCTTGCTCGGTTCAGTCTTGCGACTAGGCCGGGTCTAGGGGGTTACAATTGGTCCCTAAAATTATCAGATTTACATTTTAGTCCTTAAAATGTATGTTATGCAATTGGTTGCATTTTTGTGGTCCAATTCCTTTGTAAATTCGCCTGTTGCAAGTATGTACACTTAGGTTTAATAATATGTATCTAGACAAGATAAAAAGAAAAAAATTGACCGATTTTTGTAATCTTTCTCGAGTTTTCTTCGGCAAACCTAATGAAGTTCTCTCGGTTCGGTCGGGCGTCTAGGCCGGGTAGAGGGGATTACACCTTTTATGAAAACTCAAAATTCAACTTGAATCATTAAACCTCAAATTATACCCTAATTAATCAAATGGTATTCCATCAAGAATACATCAATTTCAACTTCAATCAAGCATAGAAATAATAGAACATCACATAATCTTCCATAATTCAATCCTAATTAATTTGGATCCATAAACCCTAAATTATCTCTCTTCAAAATTCAAGTGTATTCTTCAACAATTCCATGAAATTTTTATACCAATTGAAAGAGAATTTCATGAAGAACAACTTCATATTTCATAAGCTAACTCTAATTCTACAATTTAGGGATTAAAAATACAAAACCCTAAACTTACCTTGATTTCCTTCTTTCTATCTTCTTCTTGACATGAAGCATGAAGAAAGATGAAGATATTTCTTCATTTTTTTATTTATGCCATTTGGCATCTTTTATTTCCATAAATTATAAAAATATCCTCCTAAAAGGGATATAACCATTTTACCCTTGAATCCAAAGCTCCAAACCATGCCATTTTCAAAATATTTATCCAATGGTAAAAAAATAAACCAATAAGTTAGTAGTTACCAACATTACCCATTTAATTTTCCAAAGTACGATCTTACCATTTTTCATCCAACGTCTCATATTTAACATGGAAAATCAACTTAAATCTAAGGGTTCATATTCTTCCAACACAATGAAAATATCTTAGACATGTAAAATGATATATTTAACCTTGCCTTATCATACTTCAAAATATCTTGAATATTCGATTCGATCCGATTATCTGAATATATTTTCGAACTTTAATGCTTTGTAGCCATTAATACAAACTTTGTATAGAAAATCCAGATAACAAGAAAACGTCATTCTTGGGGGTAAGCTATTCATTTACGGAGTAAAAATACATAACTTTTAAAAATTATACTTTGGTCCCTGAACTTTTCCAAAGTTTAACTTTAGTCACCAAACTTTCATTTTATTTATTTTAGTCACTAACAAAAAATTTGAGGTATTACATCTCACTCCAAAAATCAAGGCGTTACAACTTTCCTCCCCTAAAGAAATTTCATCCTGGAAATTTATCTAGCAGAAAATGTAAGGAAACAACTTATTTACGTCTTGCTTACTTTCCCAAGTGGCTTCTTCAACTCCACGATGTCGCCACAACACCTTCACCAACTTTATGATCTTTACACAAAGAAACTTGGTGCTAGAATCTAGAATTTCCATCGGCTCTTCGTCTTAGGTCAAATCTAGATTCAACTCAATTCCCTCAATAAGCATTACATACGAAGGATCCAACCTATACCTCTGAAGCATCGATACATGTAAAACATCATGTATCTTCTCCAACTTTGCAGACAACCTCAACTTATAAGAAACTGATCCAACACACTCCAACACCTCATAAGGCCCAATGAACCTTGGACTTAGCTTGCCCTTACGTCCAAACCTCATTACTTTATTCCAAGGCAAAACCTTAAGAAACACTCGATCTCCAATCGCAAACTCAATCTCCTTACACTTCAAGCCAGCATAAGACTTTTGCCAATCTGAAGCCGCCTTCAACCGATCATAGATAAGATTCACC
This sequence comes from Hibiscus mutabilis, assembly GCA_019671005.1. Classification (NCBI taxonomy): domain Eukaryota; kingdom Viridiplantae; phylum Streptophyta; class Magnoliopsida; order Malvales; family Malvaceae; genus Hibiscus; species Hibiscus mutabilis. The sequence continues at coordinate 35,493,114 of CM033729.1, forward strand.
TTCTCATTTGTGTCCTTTAACACATTAGGCAAGGAAACAAACTTCTCGCCCGCCCCGCCCAACAAAATGGCATACGACACCTTTCTACCATACAAAGTCTCGTACAAAGCCATTTGAATACTAGCATGATAACTATTGTTATAGGAAAACTCCACCAAAGGTAGCTGCTTCTCCCACGTTTCTTGGAAATCAATAATGCAACACTGCAACATATCTTTTAACACTTGGATAACGCGTTCAAATTGTCCATTTGTTTGAGGATGATACGAAGTACGAAAATTCAACTGCGTACCCGAAGCCATATGAAAACACTTTCAAAACCTCGCTGTAAAGTTTGGATCTCTATATGATACTATAGACTTAAGCACCCCGTGCAACCTTACAATCTCCGCAATATACAACTCTTCCTACCTGTACAAAGCATACGTCGTATGCACAACCAAGAAATACGCAAACTTCGTAAACCTATCTAAGATCCCCCAAACAAAATTCTTCTTTGTTGGCGTCAAAGGCAAACCAGACACAAAATCTATGGTAATTCTCTCCCACTTCCATTCTAGAATCTTCAATAGTTGCAACAACCCAGAAGGAAACTAATGCTCTACCTTAACACGTTGACAAGCCATACATCAAGAAACAAAATCCCCGACATCCTTTTTCAAACCAACCCAGAAATATTCATTTTTCAAGTCCTGATACATCTTTGTACTTCCCGGATGCATAGTAAAAGGACTCAAATGTTCCTCAACCAAGATAGTACGCCTTAACTCCTTATCTTTCGGCGCCACTACATGATCCTTAAAACACAAAACACCTTGCCCACTAAAATAGAAATCTGTTTGATTGTCATCCATAATATCCTTTACATGTGATACCAAGGAATCATCATACGATTGTTTCTCCTTGATCAACTGCAATAATGATGGATTCATTTGCAACTCAGCCAATAAATCATAATCCTTATGCAACTCCAACCATCTTCGTTGCCTAAGATTCAACTATTTCTATGACATTAGATATTTCAAACTCTTTTGATCCGCGTACATAGTACACTTCTCACCATAAAGGTAATACCTCCAAATCTTCAACACAAACACCACTGCAACAAGCTCTATATCGTGCGTAGGGTAGTTGTGCTCGTGCACCTTCAATTGCCTAAATGCATAAGCCACAACTTTTCCTCCTTGCATCAACGCACACCCCAAACCATCATAGGATGCATCGCTATACACAACAAACTCCTTCCCTAACTCAGGTTGAATCAAGATCGGAGCTTGTGTCAAACCTTCCTTCAACTTATCAAAGGCTTGTTGTCTACTCTCTGTCCACTCAAAACTTACATCTTTTTGCAACAACTTCGACAAAGGAGCAGTAATCCTTGAGAAAACCATCCACAAAGCATCAGTAATACCCAGCTAACCCCAAGAAACTACGGACCTCTTTCACAGACTTTGGTTGTTTCCAATTCACAACCACTTCAACCTTCTACAGATCCACCCAGATATCTTCAACTGAAACAACATGACCAAGAAAAATCACTTGCTTGATCCAAAACTCGCACTTGCTTAACTTGGCATAAAGCTTATTATCTAATAGAACTTGCAACACAATCCGTAGGTGTCGATCGTGATCTTCCTCAATATGTGATTACACAAAAATGTCATCGATGAACACTACCACGAAATGATCCAAGAATTCATAGAATACACGATTCATCATGTCCATAAAAGCTGTAGGTGCATTTGTCAACCCAAACGACATCACTAGGAATTCATAATGCTCGTAGCGTGTGCGAAAAGCTATCTTTGACGCGTCTTTATCCTTCACCTTCTACCGATAATATCAGACCTCAAGTCAATCTTGGAAAACACTGTAGCTCCCCAAAAAAAATCAATCAAATCATCAATCCTTGGCAAAGGATACTTATTCTTAATCATCAACTTGTTTAGTTGCTGATAATCAATGCACATCCTCATCGTGCCATCCTTTTTTTTTCCACAAACAACACTAGCGCTACATACGGTGAAACACTATACCGAATGAACCCTCGATCCAACAACTCGTACAACTGTGTCTTCAACTCCTTCGGTGCCATGCGATACAGTGTAATCGACACTACAGTGAGATTCACTTTTGTCTCAATGCAAAACTCTACCTCCCTATCCTGCGGCAAACTAGGCAACTCTCCTGGAAACATTAACGGAAAATTGCAAACCGTGCAGATATCTAGGGCACGCACCTCATTCATATCCAGATTCATAACATATGCGAGATTGGCTTCACTCCCAGATTCCAACAATTTCTGCGCTTCCAAAGCTGAAACCACATTGGACAAGAATTTAACATTCTCATCCACAACCACCACTTTATAATCCCCAGCAAGTCTCAATGAAACCCACTTGGTCTCAAAATCAATAACATTTTGGTGCTCCAACAACAAATCCATCCCATAAATTACATAAAAACCATGAAATGGCAACTCCATAAAATTAGCCGCCAACACATGACCTTGAACCATTAAAGGACATCTCCTAAACAACCTCCTAGCGGCTACTGTCTCGCCAAAAGAACTAGTTACTCGCATACCAACACCTAACACTTCTACAAGTATATCAAGCAAGCAAGAATGTTCGCGCAAGATGTATTAATTTGTAGAACCATAATCTATCAAAGAAAGCAATGGTATGGACCACAACGTAAATGTACCTGTAATCTTATCTAAATTATTCCTTCTCACACTATGCGTGAAAACCCTCGCCGGTCCACCACCCTCAGGCTGAACCGCCACAGTGTGACCAACTATCCTCTGACAATCTTCCCTGTGCTGAAAATGACCTCAACCGTGCCCACAGCCTCTCTGCGGTACCACAGCATGTGCAGTAGCTTGTCCATCTCTAGCTAACTATGGACAATCACGCCTAATGTGATCTTGCGATCCACAGATCCAGCATGTCCCAAATGTACCCCAATACTCCATTGAATGTCATCTACCACAACGCCTACACTCGGGTACTCCAGTATAGGTATTTTGAAGTTGTTGTCCACGTCCAGCATTACTTCCACCTCATCTATAATACAGACGATACCTCATATCCCTATGCTTTTTGTATCGACCTCAGCCAACATCTGGCTCAACATACATTTTCCCAGTCGGAGAACTCCCTGATCGAGAAGACAACCCCAGATTCTATTCTATGTCCTTAACCCAAGAAACCAGGACACCAAACTCTGTATAATCAATAGCCATCATGTATGCCTTCACCTCTTTAGCCAACCCATAATAGAATTGATCGCATCACTGTCGCTTATCAAGAACTAGCTAAAGAGTATACTAGCTCAACTAAAGAAACTGAATCTCATACTCGGACACAGACATGTTTCCCTGCTCTAATGCCATAAACTCCATTTTTTTCTCATCCTGATAATGGGATTCTAGATACTTCTTCTGAAAACCAGCACAAAAGAACTCACATGTCACATCAGTAGGTGCCATACCAGCAATAGCAGTCGTCCATCAACTATAAGCATCTCAATGAAGCAATGACACTATGCAACCCAACTTGTAAACATCCACACACTCCATCTGATCAAAAATCCTCTTCGTGCTGGCAAACCACTCATCTGCTGCCTCAGGAGCCAAACCTCTAAACTTAGTACCACACAAGCTATGTATACGCTCCAACAAAAGCCTAGTATTAACAATGATAGGCGCTGGTACAGGTACTTGCACCCCATCTATGTCAGCCTAAAAAGCTCCAGTCATCGCCAAGATTAATATTGTCATATCTCTAAAAATTGGTCCTTGTGGTTCCTGAGGCACACCACCCTCCACTCTAGCACCAGTAGGAGGAATCGGTGGAGGAGGAGGCAACTCATCATTTTGTCCATCCACAACACTCCCCATATAAGCTCTTGTCTCTAGTCTCGGTCCCATTTTGTGAAAATATGAGTCCAAAACATGATAATGCAATAAAACAAAATAATTTGGTCAGCTTGTAGCAAGAATCCAAGTCACACATGTTTCAAAACAAAACCAGATTTCACTAGTAGTAATAAGGCAATATGTCCCCAAGCTTATACACCAACATATCACATTCCAACCATAATCAGACAAAATCAAGCACCGCGCATGCCTATCAACAGATTCATGTAGAAACAATCAATCAAACAACCATAACCCACCTCCCAACAATCACAACCTAGCTCTAATACCACCAAATGTAAACCCCTTAACCCGACCTAGATGCCAGACCGAGTTGAGTAAGCTACATTGGGTTTGCCAAAACAAACCTGAGAGATTTCCTTAAAAAAGGTCCATTTTTTGTTTTATCTTATCTAAATGCTTTATTTAGTCCTAAGGTGATCATGCAGGTAGCAGTGAAGATTACAACTCAGTCGAGTGTCGAATTGACATCCAATTGCATAGAATAGCCTTTTAGGGACCAATTTGTAACAATGAATAATTATAAGGACTTCTTAGAAATTAAATTTGCCAATCCTTAATTAATCAGGTTTCATGCATACATGATAAATTTCAACTTAAAATAATCATCCAAACTCCTTTAATTGCATGATGAAGAAACATGGACTAAATTGCAAAGAATCAAACATCAGCAAGCATTTTAACATAATTACCGAACTGTGTATCGGTACAGCAACATACAATATCAATACGATGTAATTTTCTAAAGGTGTACCGATATGGTCCTCAAGCGTATCGGTATGAGTATGCAATATTCAAAATAGAGGATTTTAGTAGCCAAAAGGCATACTTGTACGGTTGCCCGTGTACGGACACCAAGCTAAAATTTTAGCATTGTGTACCAATACAGTCCCTAGGCGTATCGGTATGACAAGGTAGTTTTACCCAGATTGAGCAGAGATAGGTCCCCGCGTATAGATCCCTGAGGACCCGTACCAGTACGAATAGGCCTGTAATAACCTCATGGTCCAACATATGACACTTTGGCTCAATCTAACTTACTCCAATCAACATCTAATCATCATAAAACTTATCAAAAATTAATTCCTCAGACATAAAAGTATGGTAGAAGATCATTGTTGTGCGTAATAAGTGCTACGCAAATGTGCAAGTATACACATCGCAAGTTATAGTATAAAAGATATCGTCTCCACAGGGATTGGTGCTACTTCAAGAATCTAGTCTCTTGCAATGTAAAAAGTAAAAACACAAGTAAAGGATTATAGAAGTTTTAACTAATAACTAATCTAGAAAGCAATTAAGTAAATGAAAAGATGAGATCGAATGAGAGAGAGAAAGGCCAGGTTATCGTGAGTTGAGGTGTGATAGCTGATTGGATTGTCTTGGTAAAAGAGTGCACGGGCAACTCAGTTGTCGTGCTAACTTGAACAACGGGGTTGCCATGGCAACTAATCGATGGTTGCCTGGGAAACTAGTTGGGCAACTACTTGGGCGTCTGGGCAGCAATCTTCAAGGTTCGGCAGAGCGTTCTTCAATGGTTTCTTCTTATCCCTGAGTCGAAACTCTAGCTACTTGTGCATGCCTTGATAATACATCCCTGCGTGAATCAAGGGTGAACAACAACCAATCTTGCGCTCCTCTTAGACGTTGAAATCCTTAACTTATTCCTAAGCCGGATTAATCTTCACCATCATTAGATTGAATAAAGATCATATTCATTTGTTTCTTGAATCTAACTCTCCCGGTATTAGATAAATAGATGAAATCACGAGATCCTCTCCAAATTCACTCACAAACAAGAATAAGAACCAAGAATGAATAAACCTTGAAATAGAAAAGTGCAAACTCTTATTACCTAAACAAAAACCAATAGTTTCTCACAACCACAAAACACAATAACCATAGCCAAGTATATTTAGTTCATGGCTAGGTTCCAAAGAAACACAAGATAAACAATCCCTAGCATGAACCCAATCGAACAAGGAAGAAAAGATGAAGCTTGTCGAAAATCCCTTGCCCTAGATGCTTGTCGAAAATTCCCCTTGCTTTCTCCCTTGGACTTGTCGAAATTTCCCCTAATGCTCTCTCCATTCATCTTGTCGAAATCTCCTTGCTATTTATAGGGCTAGGCCAAAGTCCTTCTTTGAGGAGGAGTTTGAGTTGGAATTAAATTATCTTTAAAGAATATAATTCTTTATTATAATTGTATTCCTACTAGAACTTCTCCTATGTTCTTGGAATTTAATTCTTCTTTAATCTCTGTATGGAAATCAAATTCCTTTGGGTTTGGGCTTTGCTCCACATCATCTTGGGCTTGTATAGTCATTAATTTCGACATCCCTATTGCATTTTCTCTTTATCGACAATTGCCATGGCAACTGGCTCGGCGTCTCCTTCATGCATTGCCCTGGCAACTCGCTCGGCATATCCTTCATGCATTGCCCTGGCAACTAGCTCGGCATTGCTTTGGTAAGTGATCCTGCACATACATACACAAAGCACACCAAAGCAGCATCTTTTCCACAAAAACTACCAAGTTATGTAATCAAGCTCAATGATGGAAGGAAACATGGATTAATGCATGAATAGCTAATTATGCAACTAACATGAGCCTAAGTCTAACAATAATATGAGTAAAAAGGGTAAGAAAATTAGTACTTTTGAACACTTATCACACCCCCAAACTCGAACTATTGCTTGTCCTCAAGCAATGCAAACTCATAATTACCTGACAAGACTTCAATTTTCATAAACTTAGCTTGAACTTGATTTCAATTCTCTGAACCGAGGCACAAAGTATTATTGGCTTTTTAGTTTTTGGAAAACTTAGGAGTTACTCGGAATCAAACTATAATGCTTGTGAGTGTTTTCAGAGTTGTGTGCAAGTTGATTTTTCAGATTCTATGCAAACAAGAGGTTTTCAAATTACTTCATTGGGTTTTTTTAACATGTTTTAACTAGAGCCAGTGTTGGGCACCTCTAGTGTTTTGTTTTTAGTTTTCTTAAGTTAATTTAATCGACTAGAGCCGGTTTCGGGCACCTCTAGTTAAAAAAAATTTAACACATCCTAGAGCCAGTTTCGGGCACCTCTAGTGATCAATTTTTTTAGCACATGCTAGAGCCAATTTCGGGTACCTCTAGCATTCATCCAGTTTTTATTCTAATCCCCCAATTTGTTAATTATCAACCTAAGTTCACTAGAATTCCTTAAATCAATCAAACCACAACAGTGTTTCATCAAATTTAGTATCATAGTAAAATTCTAAGTTTTTCCATGGTTATCCTAGAATAAAAATTATATCAATTAAGTGCATTGGCAAAGTCATCATCGAATATTCATCAAATCTAAGCAATTCTTGTTCCAATTAAAGGCATGGCAAGCAATTTATGTATCCTAAATGTAATACTTTAAGATGAATGAAACTAAACATGGTAACTACTAATAACAATCCCCCCCCAAACTCGAGTGAGGCATTGTCCTCAATGTATGCATAAAAATAACAAAAAATAAAAATAAAAATGCATACGAGGACTTACTCCAAGAGTTCGTCATCGTAGATGATTAGTTTCCTTCTAGTCGGTGTCTTGATTCTCTTGCTTGAACGTGATGGTTGTTTTCTTATTCCCGGTGGTGGAATCGATCCTCATACGGGGTTGTCCTCATCGTCCTCTTCATCAATGTCAATGGCTTTTCGCTTGGAGGATTCAATTGGTGCGGTCTTTATTGGTTAATGGAGGACTCGTCCGAATCTAAAAAATCAGAAAATGATTCCGTAGGAGTTGATTCGGGCATAGGTGCTTTACCTTTGGCTTTTGCAGTGGTTGCCGAGATGTCTTTAGCTTTGGTTGTCGTGGCATCTTCAGGGTTGGTTGCCGTGGCGTCAGCTTCCTTGGTTGCCGTGGCGACTACTTCATTGGTTGCCGGGGCAAGGATTTCAGTGGGAAAGATTGGGAACGGCACGCGATTCTCTGGGTACTTTTCTAGGATGACTTGGGTGATGGCATTGTTGTGCTCCTTCATGTACCGCATGAACATTAGTTGCCAATCTTCAATTTGCCTTAGGCGGCTTGCCAATGGGTGCAAAAATGCTTCAAAGTGTCCCGGGATTAATGGCCGAGTTGCCCTGGCATTAGGTGCTTGGGCATTAGGGATTGTAGCGGCGGCAGGAGTTGCCGTGGCAATTGGAGGCCTTGAAGAATCTCCCGGTACCTCTCCCATTAGCTTTCGGATTAGTGCTTGATTCCAACCAGACTTGGGTAGGGCCTTTTCATAGGTGGACTCACTCGGGACATGCATCTCCTTGCAAATATTAGAAATTAAGCACGGGAAGAAAAGAGAACCCTTATCTTTTGAGCTGCATACAAAAATCTCATCACAAATAATTTTTCCAATGTTAAAGATGCGATTATGCAAAATAGAATGTATGAGCAAAAGACGTGGTATATCAACGGTAGTATTGTGTGTGGAGGGCATTAAAGAAATTTTAACAAACTTATTCCATAGTTTTGCCTCGGGTTTAAGCCGAAGGCGATTTACCGTGCCCTTGTATTTACCGTCGTTCCAATGAGTTCCCGGTTGAGTGAGTTCTTGAAGCACCTTGTCGAGTTGCTTGGGATTGATTTGATCAACGAAGGCTTGATGCTCGTCCTTCTCAATGTAAAGTCCGTAAAAGGTGTTGATGCTTTCGGGACTTATAAGTATGGCCTTGTCACGAACAAAAACATAAGGATTATCCGGGTTAGGTGAGTGAGCATAGAATTCTCTTACCCCTGAGATGTTACCCGGTTCCGGTTGATGGCAAAAGATTTGCCAATTTTGATGTGCAATCCTCTTGAAGATGAATGGTTCAAGGCTGAAATCTTGAAGAGTGTTGGAGTATTCAAAGCCTTGTTCTTCATGAATCTTTCGGCTTTCAAACTTGGATTGAAATCTTTCTTGAACTACTGGTGTAGCAAACTTCTTGTATCTTGGTTCTTTGTATGAACTTGGATGAACTAAAAGTTTAATCTTAGATGCCATGGATGATCTTGGTTGTGAGTAAAAATAAAGAAAAGAAACTAAAAAGTTGCAAGATATAAAGTAGGAATAGGTTAAGGGTGATGGGTTTTATCAAAAATATAGGTGGGTGGGATTAGGGGAAAACAAAAAAAGGGTTAGGGTTTGGTAGTAGTTGTCGACAAGGGGTTTTTGGTTAGGATGATTTGGAGGCTTTATATAAGCCTTAGATTCAGCCCATTAGTTTCCTTGTTGAAGATGTTTTCCTACTTGGTTTAGAATTCCTTCTTTATCTTGAACTTGTTTTCCTACAATTCAAAGACAAATCAAATAAGGATTAAAATTAAAGATAAACTAATAAAGAAAATAAATAAAGATGTGTAATAGGATTCTTAAACTTGAATAAAAAAAATCTATCCTAAAACTACTAATAATCGGAAAAATAATAAAATAAAAAAATTGATAAAAAAATAAAATAATTAAATAATAAAAAAAAACAAAAATAAATAAAAATAAAAATATCAAAAGGGAGAGCATGCTCATGCATCTCCTAAGTTGACCACTTCCTTGTTACGTTCCACATGGGCACCATTGTAGTGCTTCAATCTTTGTCCATTAACTTTGAATTCATGGTTGTCAGAGATGGACTTGATTATCACGGCGCCATGGGAAAATGGTTTGACAACTTCAAATGGTCCCGACCATCTTGATTTCAGCTTTCCCGGGAAAAGTTTTAGCCGAGAATTGAATAGGACAACTACTTGCCCTGGCGTGAATTGCCGTGGCAATAGTTTCTTGTTGTGCCATCGCTTTGTTTTCTCCTTGTAGATTCGTGCATTGTTATAGGCGAGTGCACGAAATTCTTCTATCTCATTGAGGTCCATAAAACGCTTTTGTCCGGCACTTTCCCAATCCATATTCACGGTCTTGATTGCCCAGTACGCCTTGTGCTCGATTTCCACCGGTAGATGGCATGTTTTGCCACAGACAAGTCGGAAGGGGGACATACCTAAGGGTGTTTTGAATGCAGTGCGATATGCCCAAAGTGTGTCATCTAGTCTTAATGACCAATCCATCCTTGAGGGATTTACAACTTTCTCGAGTATTCCCTTCAACTCCCGGTTGGAAATTTCTGCTTGCCCGTTGGTTTGTGGGTGATATGTCGTGGCGATCTTGTGTGATATGCCGAAGCGTTGCAACATCTTGGCAATTAGTCTGTTGTCAAAATGCTTGCCTTCATCGCTGATAATTGCTCTCGGCATCCCAAACCGTGTAAATATGTTTTTCTGCAAAAATCTTTGCACAGTCTTGGAATCGTTGTTGGGAACTGCAGCTGCCTCTACCCATTTAGACACATAGTCGACGGCAAGTAAGATGTAGAGGTTGTCGAATGAAGATGGGAAAGGTCCCATAAAGTCGATCCCCTATACATCGAACAGTTCCACCTCGACGATGTTCTGGAGTGGCATCTCATGTCGTCTAGAGATATTGCCCGTCCTCTGGCAACAATCACATTGCTTGTAAAAGTATTGGGCATCTTTGTACAATGTTGGACAATACAAACCCGATTGCAAAACTTTGGCTGCGGTACGAGTTCCTCCAAAATGTCCTCCATAGGGTGAAGAATGGCATTGCCAGAGTACATTCTGTTGCTCTTCTTCAAGGACACATCGCCGTATAACCTGATCTGCACATTGTTTAAACAAAAGAGGCTCGTCCCAAAAGTAATGCTTAGCATTATGGCGGAACCACTTATTCCCTTGGTGAGTAATGCCATAAGGAAAAATACCACAAACAAGGAAATTAACTAAATCCGCGTACCAGGGTTTTACCGAGGCATGTGCTGCCGTGGCGACTACTCCCAAAATTGCCGAGGCATGTGTGTCAAAGGCTGCTGCGGCATCGAGAGTTGTCGAGGCGTGTGCATCCATGGTTGCTGAGGTGTCGTGGGTTGCCGAGGCGTCAAGGGTTGCCGAGGCAACTAAAATTTGTTCATCCAGGAATGCATCGCATATCTCTAGATCCGCGTCCTCCTCCCTATTACGTTCCAAACGTGATAAGTGATCGGCCACTTGATTTTCTGTTCCTTTCCTGTCCTTAATTTCAATATCAATTTCTTGTAAAAGTAATATCCAACGAATCAAACGAGGTTTAGCATCCTTTTTAGCAAATAAGTATTTGATTGCCGAATGGTCCGTATGAACAATTACCTTTGTACCAATTAAATAGGATCGGAACTTGTCAAATGCGAAAACTACAGCTACTAACTCTTTTTCCGTTGTTGTGTAATTCACTTGAGCACTATTAAGAGTTTTTCTAGCGTAGTATATCACATGGAAGGTCTTACCTGTGCGTTGGCCTAGGACTGCTCCTACCGCGAAATCACTTGCATCACACATGAGCTCAAAAGGTAGCGTCCAATCTGGTGGAACGACAATGGGTGCCGAGGCAAGCTTTTTCTTTAGGGTTTCGAATGCTTGAGTGCAAGAATCATCAAAATTGAAGGCTTTGTCCGAGAAAACTTCGAATTCCTTTAACCGAACTTGGTGGGGGTAATCTCTCGATCACGTCCACCTTGGCTTTGTCTACTTCAATTCCCTTGGATGAAATCTTGTGGCCGAGCACTATTCCTTCTTCTACCATAAAGTGGCATTTCTCCCAATTGAGGACTAAATCCGTTTCTTCGCATCTTGCCAACACCCTCTCTAAATTGCCAAGGCAGCCGTCGAAGTCATTACCAAAAACCGAAAAATCATCCATGAAGATCTCAAGGAAGTCTTCGACCATGTCTGAAAAGAGTGCCATCATGCATCTTTGGAAGGTTGCTGGGGCGTTACACAATCCGAATGGCATCCTTCGGAAGGCATAAGTACCATATGGGCATGTGAAGGTTGTCTTTTCTTGATCTTCTGGTGCTATGGCAATCTGATTGTAACCTGAATAACCATCAAGAAAACAATAAAAGGGTTTACCTGCAAGACGGTCAAGCATTTGATCAATAAAGGGTAATGGGAAGTGATCTTTCCTAGTGGCTTTGTTTAGCTTTCGATAGTCCATACAAACCCTCCAACCGGTCACAGTCCTGGTTGGGATAAGTTCATTATTTTCATTGCTTACCACTGTTATACCTCTATTTTTCTGTACACATTGTACCGGACTTACCCACGTACTATCGGAGATAAGGTATATATTGCCAGAGTCAAGCCACTTGATGATTTCTTTCATTACAACCCCTTTCATGGCATGATTCAGTCTCCTCTGGGCCTCAATTGAAGGTTTGTGGTCATCTTCCAACAAGATCTTGTGCATGCACACCGCCGGGCTAATTCCCTTCAAGTAGGCAATTGTCCACCCTATTGCCTTTTTGTGTAGCTTCAACATCTTGATCAGCTTCTTTTCCTACTCAGGCTGTAACTTAGAAGAAATAATTACAGGCAATGTATTATCGGTCCCTAAGTATACATATTTAAGTTGCTCTGGCAATTGTTTCAACTCAAGAATTGGTGGTTGTTCAATAGAGGGTTTTCTAGCTTACATTCCTTACCTGAGTAATCCAGTGGTTCAAAGTATGTACCTGGTCGATTTACTAGCCAATTTGCCTCTTCTGGTTGTTCCTCATCGACCGGTTCTTCTTACTCCTCAGGTTCCTCTTGGTCGGCAATGTAGTTGCCGAGGCAACTAAATTCCTCATCGAAGTTAAACTCTGCCGTGGCATGAAGAAGTTGGCATTCTTCTGGATCATCGGCATGCCTTAGTGTTTGGAACACATTTAGTTTGACTTGTTGGTCATTCACCCTCATTGTGAGTTCTCCCTTTTCAACATCAATCAAGGTTCTCCCTGTTGCTAGGAATGGTCTCCCGAGAATGATGGGTGCATGCTCATCTGCTTCACAATCCAAAATAATAAAGTCAGCGGGAAAAATAAATTTATCAACTTTTACCAGTATGTCCTCGATTTTTCCCTCTGGATGCACATAGGATCTGTCGGCTAGCTGCAACATGACTGTTGTAGGTCTTGCCTTCCCGATTCCTAGTTTCTGGAAAACTGATTTAGGCATCAAGTTTATGCTAGCCCCAAGGTCGCATAATGCTTTCCCGACATAGTGATTTCCAATGGAGCAGGGTATTGTGAAACTTCCGGGATCCTTCAACTTGGGTGGCATACGATTGTGCAACATTGCCATGCATCCCTCTATCGCGGCAACTGTTTCAAACTCTCCTAGCCTTGTTCTCTTGGACACAATGTCTTTAAGAAACTTGGCATAGTTTGGCATTTGTTCAATTGTTTCCACCAGTGGCAAGTTGATGTGGACTTGCTTTAGGATATCAAGAAACTTCTTGAATTGGTATTCTTGCTTTTGTCGCTTCAACCTTTGTGGGAATGGTGGTGGAAGTCGGATATCTTCGATCCTTTCATTGGTTTGAAACCTGATTGACGACATTGCCGGGATATCTAGGTACTTTTCTAGGATGACTTGGGTGATGGCATTGTTGTGCTCCTTCATGTACCGCATGAACATTAGTTGCCAATCTTCAATTTGCCTTATGCGGCTTGCCAATGGGTGCAAAAATGCTTCAAAGTGTCCCGGGATTAATGGCCGAGTTGCCCTGGCATTAGGTGCTTGGGCATTAGGGATTGTAGCGGCGGCAGGAGTTGCCGTGGCAATTGGAGGCCTTGAAGAATCTCCCGGTACCTCTCCCATTAGCTTTCGGATTAGTGCTTGATTCCAACCAGACTTGGGTAGGGCCTTTTCATAGGTGGACTCACTCGGGACATGCATCTCCTTGCAAATATTAGAAATTAAGCACGGGAAGAAAAGAGAACCCTTATCTTTTGAGCTGCATACAAAAATCTCATCACAAATAATTTTTCCAATGTTAATGATGCGATTATGCAAAATAGAATGTATGAGCAAAAGACGTGGTATATCAACGGTAGTATTGTGTGTGGAGGGCATTAAAGAAGTTTTAACAAACTTATTCCATAGTTTTGCCTCGGGTTTAAGCCGAAGGCGATTTACCGTGTGCCCTTGTATTTACCGTCGTTCCAATGAGTTCCCGTTGAGTGAGTTCTTGAAGCACCTTGTCGAGTTGCTTGGGATTGATTTGATCAACGAAGGCTTGATGCTCGTCCTTCTCAATGTAAAGTCCGTAAAAGGTGTTGATGCTTTCGGGACTTATAAGTATGGCCTTGTCACGAACAAAAACATAAGGATTATCCGGGTTAGGTGAGTGAGCATAGAATTCTCTTACCCCTGAGATGTTACCCGGTTCCGGTTGATGGCAAAAGATTTGCCAATTTTGATGTGCAATCCTCTTGAAGATGAATGGTTCAAGGCTGAAATCTTGAAGAGTGTTGGAGTATTCAAAGCCTTGTTCTTCATGAATCTTTCGGCTTTCAAACTTGGATTGAAATCTTTCTTGAACTACTGGTGTAGCAAACTTCTTGTATCTTGGTTCTTTGTATGAACTTGGATGAACTAAAAGTTTAATCTTAGATGCCATGGATGATCTTGGTTGTGAGTAAAAATAAAGAAAAGAAACTAAAAAGTTGCAAGATATAAAGTAGGAATAGGTTAAGGGTGATGGGTTTTATCAAAAATATAGGTGGGTGGGATTAGGGGAAAACGAAAAAAGGGTTAGGGTTTGGTAGAAGTTGTCGACAAGGGGTTTTTGGTTAGGGTGATTTGGAGGCTTTATATAAGCCTTAGATTCAGCCCATTAGTTTCCTTGTTGAAGATGTTTTCCTACTTGGTTTAGAATTCCTTCTTTATCTTGAACTTGTTTTCCTACAATTCAAAGACAAATCAAATAAGGATTAAAATTAAAGATAAACTAATAAAGAAAATAAATAAAGATGTGTAATAGGATTCTTAAACTTGAATAAAAAAAATCTATCCTAAAACTACTAATAATCGGAAAAATAATAAAATAAAAAAATTGATAAAAAAATAAAATAATTAAATAATAAAAAAACAAAAATAAATAAAAATAAAAATATCAAAAGGGAGAGCATGCTCATGCATCTCCTAAGTTGACCACTTCCTTGTTACGTTCCACATGGGCACCATTGTAGTGCTTCAATCTTTGTCCATTAACTTTGAATTCATGGTTGTCAGAGATGGACTTGATTATCACGGCGCCATGGGAAAATGGTTTGACAACTTCAAATGGTCCCGACCATCTTGATTTCAGCTTTCCCGGGAAAAGTTTTAGCCGAGAATTGAATAGGACAACTACTTGCCCTGGCGTGAATTGCCGTGGCAATAGTTTCTTGTTGTGCCATCGCTTTGTTTTCTCCTTGTAGATTCGTGCATTGTTATAGGCGAGTGCACGAAATTCTTCTATCTCATTGAGGTCCATAAAACGCTTTTGTCCGGCACTTTCCCAATCCATATTCACGGTCTTGATTGCCCAGTACGCCTTGTGCTCGATTTCCACCGGTAGATGGCATGTTTTGCCACAGACAAGTCGGAAGGGGGACATACCTAAGGGTGTTTTGAATGCAGTGCGATATGCCCAAAGTGTGTCATCTAGTCTTAATGACCAATCCATCCTTGAGGGATTTACAACTTTCTCGAGTATTCCCTTCAACTCCCGGTTGGAAATTTCTGCTTGCCCGTTGGTTTGTGGGTGATATGTCGTGGCGATCTTGTGTGATATGCCGAAGCGTTGCAACATCTTGGCAATTAGTCTGTTGTCAAAATGCTTGCCTTCATCGCTGATAATTGCTCTCGGCATCCCAAACCGTGTAAATATGTTTTTCTGCAAAAATCTTTGCACAGTCTTGGAATCGTTGTTGGGAACTGCAGCTGCCTCTACCCATTTAGACACATAGTCGACGGCAAGTAAGATGTAGAGGTTGTCGAATGAAGATGGGAAAGGTCCCATAAAGTCGATCCCCTATACATCGAACAGTTCCACCTCGACGATGTTCTGGAGTGGCATCTCATGTCGTCTAGAGATATTGCCCGTCCTCTGGCAACAATCACATTGCTTGTAAAAGTCTTGGGCATCTTTGTACAATGTTGGACAATACAAACCCGATTGCAAAACTTTGGCTGCGGTACGAGTTCCTCCAAAATGTCCTCCATAGGGTGAAGAATGGCATTGCCAGAGTACATTCTGTTGCTCTTCTTCAAGGACACATCGCCGTATAACCTGATCTGCACATTGTTTAAACAAAAGAGGCTCGTCCCAAAAGTAATGCTTAGCATTATGGCGGAACCGCTTATTCCCTTGGTGAGTAATGCCATAAGGAAAAATACCACAAACAAGGAAATTAACTAAATCCGCGTACCAGGGTTTTACCGAGGCATGTGCTGCCGTGGCGACTACTCCCAAAATTGCCGAGGCATGTGCGTCAAAGGCTGCTGCGGCATCGAGAGTTGTCGAGGCGTGTGCATCCATGGTTGCTGAGGTGTCGTGGGTTGCCGAGGCGTCAAGGGTTGCCGAGGCAACTAAAATTTGTTCATCCAGGAATGCATCGCATATCTCTAGATCCGCGTCCTCCTCCCTATTACGTTCCAAACGTGATAAGTGATCGGCCACTTGATTTTCTGTTCCTTTCCTGTCCTTAATTTCAATATCAATTTCTTGTAAAAGTAATATCCAACGAATCAAACGAGGTTTAGCATCCTTTTTAGCAAATAAGTATTTGATTGCCGAATGGTCCGTATGAACAATTACCTTTGTACCAATTAAATAGGATCGGAACTTGTCAAATGCGAAAACTACAGCTACTAACTCTTTTTCCGTTGTTGTGTAATTCACTTGAGCACTATTAAGAGTTTTACTAGCGTAGTATATCACATGGAAGGTCTTACCTGTGCGTTGGCCTAGGACTGCTCCTACCGCAAAATCACTTGCATCACACATGAGCTCAAAAGGTAGCGTCCAATCTGGTGGAACGACAATGGGTGCCGAGGCAAGCTTTTTCTTTAGGGTTTCGAATGCTTGAGTGCAAGAATCATCAAAATTGAAGGCTTTGTCCGAGAAAACTTCGAATTCCTTTAACCGAACTTGGTGGGGGTAATCTCTCGATCACGTCCACCTTGGCTTTGTCTACTTCAATTCCCTTGGATGAAATCTTGTGGCCGAGCACTATTCCTTCTTCTACCATAAAGTGGCATTTCTCCCAATTGAGGACTAAATCCGTTTCTTCGCATCTTGCCAACACCCTCTCTAAATTGCCAAGGCAGCCGTCGAAGTCATTACCAAAAACGAAAAATCATCCATGAAGATCTCAAGGAAGTCTTCGACCATGTCCGAAAAAGAGTGCCATCATGCATCTTTGGAAGGTTGCTGGGGCGTTACACAATCCGAATGGCATCCTTCGGAAGGCATAAGTACCATATGGGCATGTGAAGGTTGTCTTTTCTTGATCTTCTGGTGCTATGGCAATCTGATTGTAACCTGAATAACCATCAAGAAAACAATAAAAGGGTTTACCTGCAAGACGGTCAAGCATTTGATCAATAAAGGGTAATGGGAAGTGATCTTTCCTAGTGGCTTTGTTTAGCTTTCGATAGTCCATACAAACCCTCCAACCGGTCACAGTCCTGGTTGGGATAAGTTCGTTATTTTCATTGCTTACCACTGTTATACCTCTATTTTTCTGTACACATTGTACCGGACTTACCCACGTACTATCGGAGATAAGGTATATATTGCCAGAGTCAAGCCACTTGATGATTTCTTTCATTACAACCCCTTTCATGGCATGATTCAGTCTCCTCTGGGCCTCAATTGAAGGTTTGTGGTCATCTTCCAACAAGATCTTGTGCATGCACACCGCCGGGCTAATTCCCTTCAAGTAGGCAATTGTCCACCCTATTGCCTTTTTGTGTAGCTTCAACATCTTGATCAACTTCTTTTCCTACTCAGTTGTAACTTAGAAGAAATAATTACAGGCAATGTATTATCGGTCCCTAAGTATACATATTTAAGTTGCTCGCAATTGTTTCAACTCAAGAATTGGTGGTTGTTCAATAGAGGGTTTTCTAGCTTACATTCCTTACCCGAGTAATCCAAAGGTTCAAAGTATGTACCGGGTCGATTTACTAGCCAATTTGCCTCTTCTTGTTTGTTCCTCATCGACCGGTTCTTCTTACTCCTCAGGTTCCTCTTGGTCGGCAATGTAGTTGCCGAGGCAACTAAATTCCTCATCGAAGTTAAACTCTGCCGTGGCATGAAGAAGTTGGCATTCTTCTGGATCATCGGCATGCCTTAGTGTTTGGAACACATTTAGTTTGACTTGTTGGTCATTCACCCTCATTGTGAGTTCTCCCTTTTCAACATCAATCAAGGTTCTCCCTGTTGCTAGGAATGGTCTCCCGAGAATGATGGGTGCATGCTCATCTGCTTCACAATCCAAAATAATAAAGTCAGCGGGAAAAATAAATTTATCAACTTTTACCAGTATGTCCTCGATTTTTCCCTCTGGATGCACATAGGATCTGTCGGCTAGCTGCAACATGACTGTTGTAGGTCTTGCCTTCCCGATTCCTAGTTTCTGGAAAACTGATTTAGGCATCAAGTTTATGCTAGCCCCAAGGTCGCATAATGCTTTCCCGACATAGTGATTTCCAATGGAGCAGGGTATTGTGAAACTTCCGGGATCCTTCAACTTGGGTGGCATACGATTGTGCAACATTGCCATGCATCCCTCTATCGCGGCAACTGTTTCAAACTCTCCTAGCCTTGTTCTCTTGGACACAATGTCTTTAAGAAACTTGGCATAGTTTGGCATTTGTTCAATTGTTTCCACCAGTGGCAAGTTGATGTGGACTTGCTTTAGGATATCAAGAAACTTCTTGAATTGGTATTCTTGCTTTTGTCGCTTCAACCTTTGTGGGAATGGTGGTGGAAGTCGGATATCTTCGATCCTTTCATTGGTTTGAAACCTGATTGACGACATTGCCGGGATATCTGGAGTTGCCGAGGCATTATCAACTGGGGTTGCCAAGGCATGCTTATCGCAAGTTGCTGAGGCGTCTTTATCGTCGGTTGCCGCGGCAATTCCTGGTTCAGCATCTGAGGCTTTGTCGCTAGGTTCGATCTGATCTTTTTGTGGAGTTTTGTTTGACGAGCGGGTTTGAACCTCTCTAAGTTGTTGGCCACTTCTAGTGGTGATCGCCTTACATTGCTCATGGCCAGTTCCTCTTGCGACTTCAGTATCGCTAGGTAAACCTCCTTGTGGTCTAGTATTCAGATTTTGAGCAAACTGTCCGACTTGATTTTCCAATGATTTGATTACCGCCTCTTGTTTTTGCAATCTCATCTCGGTCCTGTTAATAAAAGCATCAGTTCTTTTTATGAAATTACTATTCTCAGCCATATAAGATTCAGTTTTCATCATAAAAGCATTTAGAGAATTTTCCAAAGAACTAGATGTTGTCGGTTGTTGCTTCTTTGCATCCGCTTGTCGTGGCATATTCTCACTGAATCCCGATGCTTGTGCATTCTGATTGTTATGGTTTAGAGCATTGTTGGGATTACTCCATGAAAAATTTGGGTGCTTCTTCCAAGCTGGATTGTATGTATTGGACATCACATTATTGCTCCGATTGTAATTCCCCACATAGAAGTCGGATTCCGGATTCTCGCATACATTCGAAGAATTATGGTTATCACCACATAACTCACAAAAAGAATCCATTACCTTGACTTCATGTGTGTTGTTTGGTTTTTGCATGTTCGGACCATCTTGGTTAAAGCGGCCAATTGTGCGAAATTGAATCTGATGATCCTAGTTCATGTATTGTGGCTTGGCGTCCTAACTCCTCCTCTTCTAGTAGATGGGAATTGATAATCATTCTTGCCAGCCTGTTTAAAATTTGCATTGCTTCTTCCGGCGACATATCTAGGAGAATGCCGTTTGCCGAGGCATCTAGCATCATCGTTGTTGGTGTATTCACGGCGTTGTAAAACATTGTTACTTGAGTCCACACCGAAATCCGTGTAAAGGGCATTTGTGTAGAAGTTCTCTATATCGCTCCCAAGCCTCGTACATGGATTCATCATCCGCTGCCGAAAAGAAGTAATGTCGTTCTGGCTTATCACCAAATTTGTAGGATTAAATCTAGCAAGGAAATCACGAAAAAGATCAGTCCAAGATGCTATGGATCCGGCAGAATGCTATTCAACCATGCTTTCTCCCTATCCCTCGGTGAATAGGGAATAATCTTAATCGTAGGACATCGGGGTGACTCAGTGTATCATGAACGAGTTGCAAATCTCGAGGAAAGATTTCAGATGTTGTCGTGCATCTTCGATTCTTGAGCCGCCAGATTGACCTATTGTGTTGATCATATTAAACATTACCGTTTTTCAACTCAAAGTGGTCGGCTTCAATTTCAGGTGCGACAACTCTGGGTTAAGTCCATCAAGATCTTCTTCAAGATAGTCTCGAATAGTTCTGTGTTTGCAAGAATCACTCCTCCTCCTGCTCGAACATCTTGATTCATATTGCCGTCTTGATTTGCCATTGCTTCTCTTATCCTTCGTCTAAGTCTTTGTAAGGTTCGTTCGATTTCTGGATCAAAGGGATATTCTGGTGAAGTCGGTCTCGCCCTGGTCATATACCAATGCAAAACCAAAGTTTGTTAGCCCTTTGAATTTTTAAACAAGAAAACTAAAAAGAAAGTGCAAGAAAATAAAAATAAAGTCGCTATTGCCAATCCCCGGCAACAGCGCCAAAAACTTGTTTCGCGTAATAAGTGCTACGCAAATGTGCAAGTATACACGTCGCAAGTTATAGTATAAAAGATATCGTCTCCACAGGGATTGGTGCTACTTCAAGAATCTAGTCTCTTGCACTGTAAAAAGTAAAAACACAAGTAAAGGATTATAGAAGTTTTAACTAATAACTAATCTAGAAAGCAATTAAGTAAATGAAAAGATGAGATCGAATGAGAGAGAGATAGGCCAGGTTATCGTGAGTTGAGGTGTGATAGCCGATTGGATTGTCTTGGTAAAAGAGTGCACGGGCAACTCAGTTGCCGTGGCAACTTGCACAACGGGGTTGCCTTGGCAACTAGTTGGGCAACTACTTGGGCGTCTGGGCAGCAATCTTCAAGGTTCGGCAGAGCGTTCTTCAATGGTTTCTTCTTATCCCTAAGTCGAAACTCTAGCTACTTGTGCATGCCTTGATAATACATCCCTGCGTGAATCAAGGGTGAACAACAACCAATCTTGCGCTCCTCTTAGCCGTTGAAATCCTTAACTTATTCCTAAGCCGGATTAATCTTCACCATCATTAGATTGAATAAAGATCATATTCATTCGTTTCTTGAATCTAACTCTCCCGATATTAGATAAATAGATGAAAGCACGAGATCCTCTCCCAATTCACTCGCAAACAAGAATAAGAACCAAGAATGAATAAACCTTGAAATAGAAAAGTGCAAACTCTTATTACCTAAACAAAAACCAATAGTTTCTCACAACCACAAAACACAATAACCATAGCCAAGTAGATTTAGTTCATGGCTAGGTTCCAAAGAAACACAAGATAAACAATCCCTAGCATGAACCCAATCGAACAAGGAAGAACAGATGAAGCTTGTCGAAAATCCCTTGCCCTAGATGCTTGTCGAAAATTCCCCTTTATTTCTCCCTTGGACTTGTCGAAATTTCCCCTAATGCTCTCTCCATTCATCTTGTCGAAATCTCCTTGCTATTTATAGGGCTAGGCCAGAGTCCTTCTTTGAGGAGGAGTTTGAGTTGGAATTAAATTATCTTTAAAGAATATAATTCTTTATTATAATTATATTCCTACTAGAACTTCTCCTATCTTCTTGGAATTTAATTCTTCTTTAATCTCTGCATGGAAATCAAATTCCTTTGGGTTTGGGCTTTGCTCCACGTCATCTTGGGCTTGTATAGTCATTAATTTCGACATCCCTATTGCATTTTCTCTTTGTCGACAATTGCCATGGCAACTGGCTCGGCGTCTCCTTCATGCATTGCCCTGGCAACTAGCTCGACATTGCTTTGGCAAGTGATCTTGCACATACACACACAAAGCACACCAAAGCAGCATCTTTTCCACAAAAACTACCAAGTTATGTAATCAAGCTCAACGATGGAAGGAAACATGGATTAATGCATGAATAGCTAATTATGCAACTAATATGAGCCTAAGTCTAACAATAATATGAGTAAAAAGGGTAAGCAAATTAGTACTTTTGAACACTTATCAATCATACAAAATATCAAATCCAAACATAAATCCTATAGGCACTATCTCTACCCAAGCATGCAATTTGGTTCCTAACCCCTCAAGACCAACATAATGAATTATACAAGTCCAAAACATCAAACATAACTTGTACAACCAGGGAGTATCCGAAGTAAAAATCCCAAATACAACTTGGTCACATTGCCACTTACTACTACTTAGTATTTATAAAACCATACTTTGAAAATGCCTCAACCCTTGGATCTCCCATTACGTACTAGCTGTCCGAAAGAGCCTATTTCTCTGCATTGATGAGAAAAAAGAGCGTAAGATATAATTTTAGTGAGGGAATCGTAGAAATACTCATCAATGCATTTGAAACCATTTTATATCAAAACAAGTTTATAATGTTCATTCCAAAATCATCTCATGCTTCTCAAATCTGCCCAAATATGCACATTTAAATCATTTACAACACATGTATCATGGATTCTATCTCAAACGTAAATTTAAGCTTTAAATGTCAAAACCTCTATATAGAAACCTTAAAGAGCATCTCATGTATAAACCACATTATACAAACATAATCCATTTCTCATGATACAATCTCTCATATATTGGCTTTCAAGTGACTCAAAAACTAGTTTTGTTCAATTTATAAAAACACGTCATATATACGGATTTCCCAAGTGGTTCATTCGACCACTTCACATACGACTTCAAACTGGATAGCCCTCAACAGTTATAACGTATAAATCCACCAGTGGGAAAAAATGGCACAATTAACCCCTAGACCACTACTGTTCTCATGGTGGAGAAAACGACACTTTAAACCCTATGACTAGCCAACTATATCCGATACCATATAATCTCAGCCACTTGCCAATATATTCAATAAACCATATTACCTCACTATTTTACATATGCATCAAATCAATCCAATTTCAAATACTTTAAAATATGTATTCTAGTATTCTCAAAATACTTTCATAAACCATATTCCATTTTCAATAACCACCATATATGATCATTTGCAATATCTTTCATTTCCAAAATATGCATATAACAGTAGGTAATCAAAATCATAAATATGTGCTTGAGATTGTATTTTGCAAAACCGAAAACGAGAGAGAGATCAACCAATACTTACTTCCAAGCTTAGATAAGTGTTTCAAACATATTCTAAACCCCCAAATGTAATGCCCCAAATACCGGTCTAGAAGTATGTTGCTATTTCGAATATGTCTTAAATTGATATAAGATGCCTTTAGATTAGACAATTAAATGATTAAGGACCAAATATGAAATTTGAGAGGTATGCTAGCTATTTGAGGAGGATTAAACCGAATGCTTTGATATTTTGAGTGATTGCATGTAAAATCAAATAAAGATTAATGGCTAGAACACATGTCTTCCACGAGAGAAAACAAGTGTGGATCGGCTAAGACAAAGTAATAATCCATCCATATTCCTCTTCTACTTTCTTCATGAACCGAATTCTATGATAGTGAGAGAGAGAGAGTCTTGAGAGTTCATGCTAATTGCTCCAATTTGATACATTTCTTGAAGTTTAAATCGGTTACTTAAGGAAAAAAGTAAGAAAATTCTTCCCTCTCTTTTGATTCAATGTTTAAATGGTGAATTAGTTTATAAAATTCTTTACATGCTATATTGTTGTTAGATTGCTTGAAGAACGAAATTCATGCTAGGGAGTTTCTTGAGTCCTCAAAGGATATATTAATCTGTTATGTTTTTATTGTGTATGGTATGATGGCTTGCATTGTCACAAGTAGGGCTAGTAATGAATTTTATGGCTGATTAAATTGGATAGGCTGTTCGAACTATATATATATATATACTTGTTGAGTGAGTATTTAATGTTTGAATTGGATTTGTGGTTACATGGGTTGATATAAACAATTATGGATGTTAATGAGTAGCGAATCCAATGGAATCTTAATATGTTTTCTCTATGGTTAAATTGAGCCAAATGTATATCTTGTTGAAGAGAATAAGTCCTTTAGGGACTGTTTTCATGTAGGGAGACTGTTTTGTTAATTGATATTGTGTAAACTTGCTTGGTTGTACAAAAATGCCCTGTTATGATCACATAGATAAGTGAACTAAAGCTGACCTAGACATGTGAGAACATGAAAATAAGTTGAATTATAATGTTAGAATCATTGCTTGAATGAATTTGAAGCTAAAAATCTAAACTAGTGTAATCTGCCCAGAATACCCTGTTCTGGGCTTTGAAAAATAACTATAAATTGTACAAATGGAATTTAAGGCTGAAAATTTAATGGATAGTGCCTTAATATGTCTAATTTCATCAGGAGAAAACGGAATTGAATTTGGGATTGTAGAATGGATTGTAGAAATGAAACACTAGGGACAGTGCAAACTGTCCAGTGTTGTAATTATGCTATCTTTAGGTAAAAAACTGTACTAATTGGTAAATAATTAAAATGCAAGGCCGATATGGTTAGAAATAAAATTAAGTTATCTTTCCAACGGTGTAAACCAATTGAAATTCCGACGTACGGAATGAAAGGTATGCATGTTTAAGTAAACTGTGCACATGCTGCCTGGCAGTAGCAGCAACCATGATGTTTTGAAATGAATGTTGAATGAATTGTGTATTGTTGCCTTGTTTTGAATAAATTATGTGCTTGTCTTGACCATGATTCACTTGTATGAAATGTTAGAACGAGAAGAAGAAGGGTCTAAGGAGGAGCATTCGAAAGCTAGAAACAAAGGAGTTTGGATCCAAGACTAGCTAAGCTTGGACTAATGTGAGTGTAGTTTAAGATATGGTTAGGACTTAGGTCCTAACCAAAGATGCATGTCTATTTATTGTTATTTTATGTCATGAAATATACATCTACTTGATTTAAACTTGGATGTGATGAAAAAGTGGAAGAGTGGTTTAAGCAAAACTTGAAGATCTAATAGTAATATGTATGTTGTTAAACCATCTAGAAATAAAGGTGAAAACAAATACTTGAGCCTTGATGCCTTGACCTTGATCCATTTGAATGAATGCTTAATGTATATCTATGATTTGAATACTTGTTAACATGATATAAGTCGTGAATTTAAGATCTGTCTTGATGCCTAAGAAATGGCATATGTTAATTGCTTGCTTGATTGACAATATTGACTTGCAAACTGTCGAGCTAAGGCTCATTTGGCCTAAGGGCTGTATATACATGTATGATCTTGTAATGTATCACTTGAATTGATCCTTGAATAAGATATTGCTTGACTTGAACATGTAATCCTTGAATAAGTGATTCATCAATTGAACAAAGCCTTGGTTGTTAGTGGTCATAGGTAGAAGGGCATGCCTTAGAGTCTAGAGCTCATTGTGTCAGGGTGGACTACGGTCCAGGGACAAGGCCCCTAATTGGCGACAAACGGAGGGTACGTATGTATGGTCTTTGGCGATAGTAGGAGGGTTGACCAGTGCTACGGTACATCTTGTGGCGACAATTGGTTGGAGACTCGATTACCTGGACAACTAAATACCAAGGGCATAAACTAAAGAAAGAAAATAAGAAATAATTAAAGATAAAACTTATTGATACATTGAATTACTTGATGCAATGAAATTCTTGATACATTGAATTGCTTGACGCTTGAATTACATGATACTTGATTTAAGAGTAAAGCCTACTTGATACTTGAACTACATGATACTTGAGTCTCTTGATACTTGTTTTGCTTGTTAATTGAACTACATGATACTTGAGTCTCTTGATACTTGATTTGTTTGATACTTGAAATACATGACACTTGAAGTTTCTTAATACTTGAAATTACTATTGCTTGATTTTCTTGCTACTTGAATGTCTTGCTTGAATGGATATGTTAGCAAAATTGAATGATAAGTATATATATATATATATATATATAATTTTAGTTCGATTTCTACAAACCTTGACTAGGCTTAAACTTGGTTAATTGATTTATGTCTTATAAATTGGTTAGAACTAGTACTACCTCACTAAGTACATTTTTGTACTTATCACTCTTGTTTCCACTCTTCCCAAACTAAAGGTTAGTTGATTCGAAGCATTCTCCTAATTTTGAAGCTTCTTTCTTGTGCCCAAAGCAAAGTACAAGCCAAGTTAGAGTAAGGATCCACACCTATACTTGTAATGTTCCTAGTCGGTGGCACCTAGTCTTGTATATAGTTAAACTATGTCATGCATTTTGCTACTTGAAAGTTTGTATATATGTATGATCATGGCTCCTAATATTTCGAATACTTAAGGAATGATCGAATGTATGTCAAGCTATGCTTGGCCTTGTAATGGTCGAATGATGATAGAATTGAGCATGTGAAGTTAAACCTACTTGAATTTCTTAGTTGTCTTGAATATGTGTTGCGCATATTGATAATGATACATGTATATTGAATGTCCAAAGACAATTGACCTAGCCTTATACCATTCGAATAGCTTGTGATAAATGATAGTCTTGTATGATCATACCATGTGTATAAGTATTTCTATGTCTTGAATGGTAAATGCCAAAAGGTAAGGTTGGCATATTGCTTGCTTGGAACCAAGGTACATTCAAATGATCATGTCTAGTATATTAAGTATGAATTGTTGTATGTATCAAGCTATGAAATAATGAAATGAAATTTGAAGCATGTTGCTCTTAGGCTATTCGAATGAATTTGAAATAATGTATGTTTATAGGTTTCGAAATGTGGTGTTGTATGGTCATGATGATAATGTAAAGTGAAATTTTTGGTAACCTATAATGCCTTGTAAACAAAGTATGAGATAACTTACATGTTAATTAATAAATGCTTGGTTTCTTGTTAGTTAACTATCTCATCTAATAGGGATGAGTTAAGCATTTCCTTGCTCGATTTTGCTTGTATTGTTTCTTGGTAACGCTCCCAAACCAGTTTTCTGCCAACCCAGGTAGGGGGTGTTACATTTGTTTGGCAATCAGAGCTTTTTAGTCAGTTCTAGGACTAAACTGGGCTCTCTTGCATCATATAGGATACTTGTGCCACCTAGGAGACTTGTATTGTATAGCTTGTGTCTTTGCTTAACTAAGCAGAACCCCTAATTGTTCTCTTTAAATGTAGAATGTCTGAAACAAGGCTCGCTCGGGATGATGAAAGTCCCGTAGGTTCCTCAAATCAAGAGGATAGTGTGAGGATGGAGAAGAATCCTCCACAGCATCAAGCTGAACCTGGAGCGCAAGCTCAACCCTAAGCCCAAGTTGCCGCTCAACAAGAAGCTCCTGCTATAAATCCTGTGCAGCAGGAATGTCTCTTGAGCATGAAGAAGATGTTCGATCATCTTGTAACTTCCTTGAAACGAGACCATCCTATTCCTCTTGTTCCTGCTCCAACTAGAGCCCCTATTGACAAACTGGCTCAACATCGGCTTATACCTTCACCGGTACTGATGAAGCCAATCCCGAAATAGCTGAGTATTGGTTAGAGGCCACTACTCGAGTCCTGACTAAACAACTACCCTATTCTGATGAACACAAACTTGAATGTGCTATAGCCCTATTGGCAGACGAAGCTCTGAGCTGGTGGGAAACCACTACCCTAACTACTCCCGCTGAATCTGTAACTTGGAAGTTCTTCCTCGAGGAATTCAGGAAGAAATACATTAGTGAACAATACTTGGCCGAGAACTGGAAGCATTTCTTGTACCTCAAGCAAGGTGGCCGACCTATCGAACAGTACGTGAATGACTTCTGCAAGTATTGCAAATACGGGTCGAAATACATCAAGACTAATGCTGAGAAGTGTAGGATGTTTATCGATGGATTGAATGATGAATTAAGTCCATTATTCACTGCCCTGGATATCACTGACTTCCAGAATTTGGTGAACCGGGCCATTGCAATCGAGGTGAAGATGAAAGCCTCTGAGAAACGCAAAAGTGGAAATTCCTGGAAAGACAAGCAATCCAGGAATGATGAAAAGCCCCATTTTCAGTCAAAGAAGTCCAAATATTCTAAGGGTTACTCTTTGAATTACACTCCTGCACAGAAAAGCAACTTCATACCGAGACCCTAATCGGTATCCAAGCCTTCAGCCCCAATCATCTCTGTTGATAGTACAGGAAATTCCGGTAAAGCTATTTAGTATCCTACTTACAAGTTCTGCCAGAAACACCACACGGGTCAGTGTAGAACTCAACAGAATCTGTGTTACTTATGTGGAGCCTCTGATCACTATATCAAGGATTGTCCTTAGAATCCTAACAAGGTTCCGAATCGAACTCCTCTAAATGCTTGCTCAGCTCCTTCCAATCGAAACAAGGGTCCCAAACAAGCTCATTCTGGAAATCAGGGGAAAGGCAATGGACAACATTCGAATGCCTCTACTCACCACGAACCAATCTTTGCTACTATGGTCTTACAAGATGAACTTGAATTCGGCTTACCTAGTGTGCCTATTGTATCTGAATATATCAATGTTTTTCCCGAGGAACTCCCTCGTCTCCCTCCAACCAGAGAAGTAGAGTTCAGGATCGATTTCTAACATGGAACAACTCTGGTGTCCATCACACCTTATCGAATGTGTAACGTCTCGGTTTTAGGCTTAGGAGTTTTAGGGAACGGTTTAGTCGGCCTGGTGGACCGGGATTAAAGATTCGAGATTTAAATTGGATTAAATATTTTTATTGAAGATAAAAATATGGAAAATAGTCTAATATCACTATTAAATGTATAAATGATTTTGGTAAAAACAATTTTGGAAAATGAAATTCGGATATGGGACATTTTGGGTTAGTGACCAAAATGCAAGTTTGCAAAACTGATTTTAGTGACTGCTTTAGAAATGGGTCAAAACTTTGAATCTTTAAGGAGCTATTAATCCAAACGAGTTTCATCAGATTTCTCCATTTAATTAACTATTTTTAATTAAGTTTTAAGATGTATAAATAAGGAGAGAATTAATTAAACACAATGAAGACTTTTAAAAGAATTTCACGTTACTAATTTTGTAACTTCTGTTCTCCCAAATTCTCTCCAGCCAAACATATTTTCTAGCTTCAATTTCTTCAGGTAAAATTAGGATTTCAAAGAGTTTTTTTGAGTTCGAATTGATTTCTAAAGCTTTTACATCAAATACTTATTATTTCTACCTTGATTTTCATGGTTTATAAAACAATTAAAGGGAGAAATCAGCACTGAAGGTAAGGATTCGTTCTTCTCCTCTGATGAAAGGTTCTTTATTGAAATTCCTAAGTTCTTGATCCATTTTATATGATTTGTATTGGGTTTTGATAAATTGAACTCAGATTTATGGTTTAATTGACGATTTATGATGAAAAATTGTTGAAATTCGTAGTGATATGTTTTTGCTGAGTTAAGGATTGGTTTATAACTTTATTTTGATGTCTAAAATGCTTATGAAGTGAGTTTTGATGATAGAATCCCATAATCTAATGAATCTCTGATTTGTTAGGTTGTTAGTTAAGAGATTTTGAGGTGTTGTCGTTGATTATTGCTTGCTGGAGGTATAATGTTGTTTTAGGTTGTTGTTTGGATGTTAATTGATGTTATTTGAAGGTCGAGATTCGTAGTTGTGGGTTGGGTTCAGGTTTTTAGGGAAGCGATGATGTTTTTTGTTGTTAAGATAGAGTGTTGTGGAGGATTATAGTTGGGTGCTAATAATTGTTGTGTTGCTGTGAGTTTGGATGCATTGTAATGCATTGGATTCTCTGTTATGATGTGTTTGAAACAGGGGAAAGTAGTTCGAAAGTGAATATTGGTGTTAAGGAGTTGCCGAAGGCTTGATTCGACATCGACAAAGGAGGCGTTGATTTGTCGGTGAGTGAATGGATAAGAATGGCTTTTCAATGGTTTGAAAAGGTTTATGGGAGTCTAGACTAGGCTTGATACGCTGGTCTAAGACTCAAAAATAAGTGAATTGGTTTTTCTCTCTCGTTTTTTGTTGGCAAATGCTTTATGAATGCACTTGTTTGATGAATGTTCACCTCATGTTTTATGCATGAAATGAGCATGGTTTAATGCTGGAAACTGATGTGAAATGATATTAGATGCATTTGGAAAGTAATGCATGATTTTAAAGAATGTTTGTGAACATGATTTATGCATGGTTTAATCCATGTTGAGGTGTTTCGAATAATGCTTATGAAAACAGTGAGGTATGTTTATAAAGTGGATTATATTGGCAACTGGCGAATTGAAAATGTTATGGAAATGTTATCGGATATAATTGGCCGGCCATAGAGTTTAAAATGCACTATAATAAGTCGCTCGTGGTTGTAAAGGTGGTACGGGAGGTACTTACTCTGACCATATGAGCCCCAATGTTGTTGAGGTGACATTTAGATGGCACTTACTCCAGCCAAGAGCTGTAGAGGTTGATGCGTTGAAAGTGTTTACTCCAAGTTGGAGGATTAGCCTTGGTAGTGTAGAGGTGGTGTATATGTTAAATATGCTGAGATTATGTTGTGGGATCCAGATACATGTTGCATATGGTTTAATATACTGATTTTGTAAAGACTAAGAGCATGTTTTGAAAGAATGGCATGGTTGTTCTTATATGGTTTGAAATTGCATTGGATGATGTTTTATATTCTGGAGCGCTCCTCACTAAGTAATGATTGCTTACGCTCTCTTTTATCATCAATGCAGATTGATTGAATGCAAGTGGCCTAGCAAGCAAGGAGGGAATTCCAAGTTTTTGATTACCAAAGTATGTTTGAGTTTAAGTAGTAATAAAGGCAATGTGGCTTAAATGTTGTTGGGAGGGTTTGAGTGGTTACTTATTCGTTTGAGCAAGTGTATATTTCAGCTTTGGACATGTGATAAGCTTGGTTCGTTTGATTTTGCACATGGTTCATGCTTTGGTTGCTTGAGTATTAGGAAGCATGCCTATAGTTTACCTTTAAAGCATGTTGATTGTTTCTTGATGTTTGGTTTATGGTAGTTGATGGTAAATGACCAATGATGATGTTATTTGATTGTTAGAAGCATGCTTAAGTGTTAGGATTCCAAAACGAGGCTAAAAACTAGCAAATTTTGACATTACAAGTCAGGGCGTATCGATACGCCTATGCCCGTATCAATATATGTAAGTGTTTCCAAGCACAGCATATCAATACACGGGAGACCGTATCGATATAGGTAAGCACATTTTCAGGCTTAGCGTATCAGTACACGGGTGACCGTATCGATACAGGTCTACGATTTTAGGCATAGTGTATCGATACACGTGAAGGTGTAACGATTCGGTTTTGAGCTACTAGAATTTAGAATTTTGTAAAGGCTCAGGCGTATCGATACCCTTGCCCGCGTATCGATATGGGTGGCAGTTAAGTTAGTTAAAAGTATGTTTTAATATTTATGTTTTCTCGCGTTTTAGCCCCTGAGTGATATACATGTAATTAAGTGAGTTTAAATGATTGTTTTGACTTGAAATTTCACCAATATGCATGTAATTGGTTCAATTGAGTATTGATAACTTTAATTGCGAAATTGGACCTTCAAAATAATGGAAATTATAGTTGGGTCCCTGGGTGTTATGTATGCAATTGGATGAGTTTGAATGATCGTTTTAAGTTGAAAATTGGAATGTATGCTTGTAACCTGACTAATCGAAGATTGGTAAAGCAAATTACAAGTTAAACCTTATAGATTTGTGGATTTACATTTTGGTCCCTATTATTATAAAGTGACCAATTGGATATTAGATCGATGCCCGATTGGTTAGGTTTTCACTCGTTGTTTGTATGTACATATAGGGTGATAACCAGCATCTAGATAAGATAAAAAATGGACGTGTTTCCAGATTTTTCTTCACTATTTACTTCGGTAAACCTAATGTAGCTCGCGCGGTTCGGTCTTGCGACTAGGCTGGGTCAAGGGAGTTACATTTGGTGGTATCAGAGCCAGGTTGTGATTGTTGGGGTGGGTTATAGTTGGTTTATGCATGTTAGAAAGTTGTTTGATATGTATATAGATTGAATTGAGTTGATTGCTATACACGGTGATTGATTGTGTGTTATATGTCATGTTGGGGTATGATTTGGGACACACTGCCTTATTACTACTAATGAAAAATATTTTTTTGAAATGGAAGTCTTGGACCCTTGCTTTAAGATGGCCTAATCGTTTTATTTTGGTGTTATCATGCCATAGATTCTTTTTTTACAATACCACAGATGAGAGAATTACGTTTTAGTGCGAATGGGGGAGGCAAGATTATGAGAATAATGTTGTGCTTGAGGAGTTGCCACCTCCTCCACCGAATCCACCTGCGGGTGTGGAACAAGTACCACCTATGCAAGCTGGGCGAGCACTGGGCGATATAACACCTTTAATACAAGCAATGACGAGAGCATTCCAGGCTGTGATGGATAGAGTGCAGGTGCCTGCACCAGCATCGGTTGCTGCTTCTAATTCGGGATTACCATTAGAGTGTTCATGTGGCCTGGGAGGGACCGAGTTTAGAGGGTTGTCTCTTAAGGCTTCTGAGGAGTGGTTTGCCAGCACGAATTGTATTTTGGATCATATGGGTTGTTCTAATACTCGTAAGCTGGGATATGTTGTATCTCTGCTACAAGGGGATGTGTATAGCTGGTGGACTACGGTGATTGCAAGTATGGAGACCGACAATGTAACATGGCAAACCTTATGGTCTACCTTCCAGAAGAAGTATCGCAGAGCTAGATACCAAGATAAAAAGAAATTCTAGTTCATGGCTTTGATGTAGGAGGATATGTCGCTATCTGAGTATGAGATACAGTTTGTGAGGCTGAGTCAGTATGCTTATGAGTTGATGCCTGATGAGAGGAGCCGTTGTGAATACTTTCGTTATGGATTAACGCAGGAGGTTAAGACATATATGTTGGTTGCTAAGTATGATGATTTTGATGTATTGGTTTCGAGAGCCAAGGATATTGAGCAGAGTTTGGGTTTGACATTCCATGCTAGAGGACCCGGTCATGGTAAGAGATATGCTGATGCTAATTTCGGGGGTG